>JAKWJA010002499.1:703090-1406180 GCA_027704765.1 Solanum habrochaites
CATTTATCTCAATTAAGTCACCAAAAGACTAGTAATCGTACTAACAACTTGAACTCTCACATATAACTCTATATTATTACACAAATGACAAAAAAACAAGTATAATTAATAAACCCAAATTAGTTGTTACACAAAACCTACTATATGTAATTTTTACCATTTGAATAAGAGAAAAGTACTAATTTTTTTTGTTGAATTTGATATAAATTAATAGTTCCACTCTTGATTATTGACACCTTTTAAAACGTTCCTCTACTCGACTAACTAAACTAAGATACATCCTCAATTTACCACATGACATAACAAATGATCTCAAACTCTTGTAAAAACATAAAACTTTGAATAAAACCCCGAGATAAGTGTTAAAAACACACGAAACTTGATAAGATCGATGTATTTTATCCGTATTATAAGATCATAGCTCGAGAGATGAACTAAATAAGTTCGTCCCAAGTTCATGAATATCTTCAATATTTCTTTCTTTATATAACGATAAAAGTACATATAAATCACTTTATTAACAATACTATACTATATCAATTCTAAATTACTCAATTAAGATAATATCAGACTTTTTCGTTTATAAACCTATTTGTTCCCTTTTGAAAAACTTTCTTGAAACAAATAAAGTATATAAGATAACTTTACAATTTTGAATAAGAACAATTGAAATGGTGAAAAAAAAAACACAAAACTTTTGAACAATCTAGAAACTAAATAAATAAAATTTTAAAAATAAAACTATAGCAAAAAATAAGAAAAAAAAATTGAATATGGGGGGAAAATTTTAAGAAAAAAAAGGGCACCCACTCTGTTCTGTTGGATAGTCTGCATCCCACGTACTAATTTTGCAACTAATCTCTCTTTCTTTATTCAGGTGCTTATTTCCATAATCTATTTCGATCTAATATCAATATTCAAGATTTGCATAAAACCACTGTAAGTTGTCTAAATCATTCTCAAAATCTGTCTAATTTTTTCTTTGATTTGAAAAGGGTGGGATTCTTTTGTTGTTTGAAACAATAAATGGTTGTATATGTATATATCCATTGTTGATAGCATGGTAATATTTTGTGTTAAAGTTTGAGTTTTTATTGATTAAGTGAATCAAGATACAGAAGGGGGTTATACTGGATTTGGTTAAATGGTATTTGGGCTGTGGTATCTTGGATGTTTTTGTGTTAAAGTTTGAGTTTTTATTGATGAAGTGAATCAAGATTCAAAAGGGGGTGTAGTAGATTTGGTTAAATGATAGTTTGTGGTAAAGTTTGAGTTTTTATTGATGAAGTGAATCAATATTCAAAAGGGGTTCTGCTGGATTTGGTAAAAGTTGGGCTGGTGGTTACTTGGATTATTTTTGTGCTAAAGTTTGAGTTTTTATTGATTAAGTGAATCAAGATTGGTAAGGGGTTCTACTGGATTTGGTAATTGGTAGTTGGGCTAGTGGTTTCTGGGAGATTTTGCTGATGGATTAGCTTGCCGTGTGAACGATCAGTAGTGCTGACTAGAATGTGTTTTGAAGGTTATTGCATTGGTTATTGGAAGTGGTGGAACCAATAACTAGGACAAATGAGTACTTTCGGTAGAAGTCTCTCTCATAAACAGAGGGCATTGGCAGTTAGCAGCCCTAGATTGTTTGACAAGTCAGTTAGCAGCCCTAGATTTAGTAGGAAAAGTGAGTTTTCAAGACTTTTTCGTGTACTTATAGCAATTGGATCGGTTGTTTCCTTTTTCTTGGCAATTGGAGGAGGGTATTTGTATGTCCTTCCCAATCTTACAAAATCATTTCATGAGGAGAAATTTGTTAGTTTTAATGGTTCGGATAGTTTTTGTGACATATTTGATGGAAAATGGGTAGTTGATAACAGCTACCCCTTGTACAATGCCTCAGAATGCCCCTTTGTGGAGAAAGGATTCAACTGTTTGGCTAATGGTAGAACCAATGATGATTATCTTAAGTGGAGGTGGAAGCCAAGGAATTGTGAACTCCCCAGGTTTAACGTGTATCATATGTTGGAAATTCTCCGAAATAAAAGAATTGTTTTTGTTGGAGACTCGATGAGTAGGACTCAATGGGAGTCTTTGATATGCCTTCTAATGACAGGGGTGCAAGATAAGAGAAGTGTATATGAAGTAAATGGAAATAAGATCACAAAATTAATTCGATTTCTGGGAGTGAGGTTTAGTTCCTTCAATTTCACTGTCGAATTTTATCGATCTGTATTCCTTGTCCAACATACTTGGTCTTCCAAATATGGAATAAAGAGAGTTAGATCAACCCTTACATTGGACAAGCTTGATGATATCAGCGACGAGTGGATCAATGCAGACGTCCTCATATTCAATTCTGGACAGTGGTGGGTACCTGGGAAGCTTTTTGGAGTGTAAGTGCACTTTTTTTTTTTTACTAATACAAGTTTTATTACTTCGCGACTATATACACATAATAGCAAACTGTAGCTACCTTCATATACTGCAAAACTGTCATTGAGCTAAACGAACAATAACAACATGACAATTTTTGCAGTATTTGAAGGGCCATCATGTATGGACTCCCCCTTTTAATCGTCATTCCCCTTTCCTCCTTTTTCACTTGTATCCGCCCTTGTTTAGCATGTGCGAGTATCCCTGTGTGTTCCACAAGAATTTGGTTGAAGTCTCAATAGGACAGGTGTTAAAGCCACTTGAAATTGGAATTGTTCGTTCCATAGTGAGGACACATAATGTTGACCCCAACTAGCTTGGATTAAAGGGTAGTTAGTAGAATTTTTTGTTCCCACAGTGAAAGAGTTCATTTTAGGAGGTCCCTCGTGCATGAACACATTGCTTCTATTTAGTTTCATTAGTTACCTCAAATCATTTGTTTAGGGCCTTCAAAGGTTATTAGCCACTCGCTATATGAATATGCAAAAACAGGAAGGTCTGAGGATAAAGTTTGAAGCCCAAACATTTAAACTTTCCGGGAATCTTGTGTTCATTTTTGTACATCTACCACATTTCAAATCAAAAGCTAGCTCACATATCAATCCCCTTAAGGTAGAAATGTCTCCGTATTTTTCATTTCTTTCGTGGTGTGAAGCATTTCTGTCAGTAGGTTTTATAAACTCTTAGGTTCTAAATAGTAAGCAAGATCAAGGAAACGTTTATGCGCTCGATAATGCACCTAGTGTTTCTTCTTAGTTTTCATGCAGAAGCTGGTATTTTGCGTTTCAGTTGTTCTCATGATGCTTCTTATCTTTGAATAGGGGGTGCTATTTCCAAGTAAATAGTACACTGAGGATTGGAATGTCAATTCAGACGGCATTCAGAACTGCCCTTGAGACTTGGTCATCCTGGATTGATACCAAAATTAACCGTAACAGAACGCGTGTTTTTTTCAGAACGTTTGAACCTTCTCATTGGAGGTACTTGTTGATAGCTATGCCTTCTATACAGATGAATGCTTTTGGATCTCTCAGTAGAAAGTTTCTACAAATTGGAGCTGGTAATAATTGGATGGACCTTTTGAACATTTCTTTTGATATTTCAAGATTCAAAGCAATTCTTTTAAAAAGTCAAAAATTTGTTTGAGTGTCTCCAGCAAAAAGAAAATGCTGCAAGAGAAATACATCCAGAATACAGTACCATCTCAAAGTAGCTAATCTCTTAGCACAACTTTAAAAAGATCATAACTAATCTCAAACAATGTTAAAGGTTTTAATTGAATCTTGTGAATTTTATTGATGTTCGAAAAGTTATGATGTTGATTTCTGCCAGTTCCAATTTTATGGAAAATATTTAATAGAACACCACGTTTGGCTTCTCCAGCTTTATATATAAACACAAAATTTGACTCAACTAGGTAGGGGTAAGGTTTGCGCACATTCTACCCTCCCCAGACCACACTAGTGGGACTATGCTAAGTATGTTATTGCTGTTGATATAGTATGTTAGATATTTTATCAATAACAACAACATACCTGGTGTAATTCCACTATGGGGTCTGGGGAGGGTTGGATGTACGCAAACCTTACCCCTACCTTTGTGGGGTAGAGAGGTTGTTTCCGATAGACCTAACATACTATACCATTGCAACTAATGAATCTATATTGGTTTTTATCAGCAATTTAACTCAGCGGATGTGCAATGTGACAAATCAACCTCTTTCAGAGACTAATGGTCAGGAGAATAGCTCATTTTCTGATGCTGTACTAGAAGTGGCACACAGCATGAAAGTTCCAGTTAATGTGCTACACATAACTCCCATGTCCGCGTTCAGGAAAGATGCACATGTTGGTCTTTGGAGTGATAATCCATCGTTATCTGATTGCAGCCACTGGTGTCTACCTGGACTTCCTGATCTTTGGAATGAAATGGTCTTCTCATACCTGCATGATAGCTATCAACATACGTCATTGTATCAACAAAGAGAGTAAGTTTTGATACTTGTGCTTAACATTGGTCAAGTCAATAGTATTTCTTCTTCTTCTTCCCTGTGTGATGTGTTATGGCTATCCATATTCGCCTCTAGTTAAGCACGAAGAAATGTTGCATAGCCTCGTAGAAATTTGCTTCACTTAGCTCCAAGATCTACATTATAATATTATGATACAAAATGCTTTATATATCCAGATATCCTATTTAGTGAAGTTAGTATGTTTGTTGCAGATTTAATAGCTTGGACTGATGATGTATCATAAGAAGGAACTCTACCAGCTTATGTTTTTCTATGGAGGTCTATCAATTTTGCAAAGCAATTTTGGACAAAAATGTATAGTTACAGTGAGTTTTGTACCGCGAAATTGTTCATCTTTTTTTTTGGGGTGGTTCACTAAATTTGTTGTAAGAGGGAAGGAGAAAAATGTATATCATTTCCAGAATGTTTGTCTTGTTTAGTGTAATATTTGGAAACAATATGTTATGTAGTTTTTCAAAAAATTATACACTAATGAGAAGTATTACATCTCCTCAGCTTTCTTTTGTTGTTAACTTATGAAATATCCAAACCTTCTTGTTCAGAGCTGAAAGGGACATGACCAAAATATAATTTTATCAAAGGTCACAAAATCAATTAAATTGACCAAACATAATTTAGTGTTACATTAGGTTAAAAATCATTCTTGATATACATAACAGGAAAAATATTCAGCAAATGACTTGGCTTATAATATTACTGGTATACATATGTACATGAAAAATTGTCCAAATCTCACTCAAAACACTTTCTGAGCTCTCAGATTCCCTTATAAAAGGAAATAGAACAAAAAAAAACACTACTGCCAAAAATTAATCAATGGCCATTGGTGTAATCCTCTTTCTGGCAGCCTTTATAGGAATTTGAGGGATTGATATTGTTGATTCTTGTTTCACTTCTGTTTTCTCTTCTTGTTTTGCACTGTCTATATCCATGCATTTATCACTGCTAATAATTTCTGGAACAGTTTCTTCCTGTTTCAGCACACTATTTTTATCATCTCCAGCTGCTTCTTTTTCTGCGAAAAATTCCAATTAAAAAGAAATGTTTAGTCCGGTATGAAGAACACATGGATAAAACAGTAGATGTTAGTTGGGGGAACACAGCAAACCTGGCCTACAGAAAGTGGATCCTAGTTCCTCATTATCAAATTCTAGCAGAGTGCAGTAGCCATCTTGGGAGGATAAAGCCAGATATTTTCCGGTAGCCGACCTTCATCAAAAGAAGAGTAATTTAATCAATTTCTGGAAGAGAATGGGAGTACTGACAGCATTTGAAAAAGAATATTGAAGCCAGGAATACCATGCTATGTCTGTTATAGCAGCATAATGAAGACCAGCTACAATAGCTATTGGTTGAACACTTTCTGTGTCATAGATGTACAAGGAATTCAACGTAGCCACAGCAAAAATAAGACGATAAGGAAGCTTGAAGAATGATGCTGCAGTCATTAAAAGAATTGGGTATCAGAGCATAACATAGTGGAATCAGCTCAAAGATATCCAGCAGGAGAACCTACAATTGCTTGATCCTCTCAAGCTAAATGTCATGGGGCAGAAGCGTACGGCAATGACAGGTTTACTGGCACCTGGGAGCATTAAAGCTGGCCTGTCAAAATCCAACAAAGTTGATGCGCAAGTATCAGATTGTTGTGAGCTAGAGGGAATATAATGGATTCGCTCTAATAAAAATACAACAGTACGAAAAAGACACAAGATTCTTGCCTTGTAAGATCTTTCCTAGAAAACACATAAGCAGTGTTCGCTGGTTCTGAAGCAGGTGTAAACTTGTAAGAACCTGAAATAGCAAAACACGTCTATTCTCAAACCTTCTACCTTTACTTTGCCAGTTCCCTTTTTCCAATTCACCTCAAAAATGATAATCATAAAAATAATAATAAACAAAAAAAAAGGAATACAGGTCAGATGCCTATAATCTATCGCATTAGCACTATCACATGAAGAATATGAAGAAGTTCAAGTTTCTCTCTGGAAGTTCTATCTCAAGTACATTTCAACATTTCAAAAACAGTAAATTGCCAAAAAAGCAAATGGATAGTCCAAAGATAAAGCTTAAATGAGAACTATAAAACAGGTGTCATGTGGAAATTAACCTGACGCTGCAAAATGTCAAGACACAGTTCACAACGTGGGCTATGGTATGATTTTAATCTGAAAATTTTCGTGTACTACTTTTGTATTTGGACTGCAAAAGAAGGTCCCGATGCTTCATTATTGGCTTGTTCAGAAAGTAGAGAAATATCGTAATACTCCTTCAATGAAAAATAAAACTGTTGATGATATTTCACAGGGTGACTGAACTGACACCAATGTCATGTCACTGCAAGAACAAAGAGGTATGTTTTAAGGCAAAGAACACGTGAAGTCTTGATAGAGCTTTCCTTTTCTTTGTCTTTGAGGATGGTTTTCTTCGTCTTTTTCTTTCGGAGGGGTGGGGGTGCAGGAGGTAGCAGGAGAACATTCGGACATGGGTAGAAAGAATAATCAAAATGCAGAGACTCATAATTAGGACTTTTAGTTTCAAGGTTGTACCTGCAGGCACAAGCAGAAAGGAACCATCAGGAGACCAAGATAACCTTCGGAAGAAAGATGGCAGTGTCTCATCAAGAAAGAGATGATTTTTAGTAGACTGCATGAATTTGGAAGCGCCAAAGTTATTATGCATTTAACATTCACTTGTAAATAGAAGACATTGAGAAACTGATATGATATTTGACCTTGGACTCATCCGGCAGTTGTGGTTCAACCTTCATAATGACATGTTGACACACAAAATTCAACTTCTCAACTCCTTTTGTTTTAGATGGTCTATTGCTGTAAATCCGGCAAGATCTATCTGAACTGAGTGAAGCAGTATACTTGGACAATGGATCCCATGCCACACCTTGCACATAGTGCAAATGAGCATCCAAAATCTGATGAACAGAACCTGATGAAGGAACTGGCCAACTGTTAGTATAAATTTTATTTATCTTAGCAAAAACTCTTTAAGTTAGATCCTCTTTTATTTTACCTTTGTTGACATCCCATACGATGCATGAATTATCAACAGAACCAGAAATCAAAAACGAACCATCAGCAGACCACTGCAAGTCCAATACATCCTTCCGGTGAAATCTGAGAGAAGTGAACTCATGAGTACTAGTATCAAATCAGAAATAATTCCATGACAACAATGATTATGCTCCTTTTGTAACTTATATACAAAGTTATAGATTAACATTTGAAAAGTCTTGTTTAATATGGTTATTAAAATATTATGGATTATTTGTATAGTGTTTATTTATTATTTGAAGTAGAGGTTAACAAAAGTTAACTATATATACAATAACATTCTTGCTAAATGTTATTAACACAAAACTGTTTTTCACTGCAAAACTAGGGATTATTATACATATGCTGGTTTATTGCAACATTCTGCTTAAACCAAAATACAATCCAAACAAATAGATACTTAGAATATGATCATGTTAATTTACTTTATTTTATTAAAAAAAAATGAAAGAATATAATCAACATGACTTGCTTTTTCTATAATCAACGCTGTGTGTTATCATACACTTCAACTATTTCATGTGGTTATAATATCCTATAATCCCGAAAGCAAAACCCTCTTCCACCAACTGCATCCACTAACTTAAGTCCGCTACTGAAATGCCAACTATAACTTTTCCTTTCTTCCAACACCAGATTTAAAAATTTATTTAACAAGAGAAAAAGGATAAAGATCACAATGAAAAATGCAGGACATTCCCAAACAGTGTGTTCTAATAATTCTCTGGCTTTCCATAAGAATAAAACTAGAAAAGCAGTAGCTAATGTTCCATGGAGCGATTGCGGTTTTATGAGTGCTTAGTAATTCATAAAGGCGATAGGACCAAATGAAAGGCTTACGATAACGTCTTTAGGACTTTCCATGTTTTGCTGTCATCTGAAGAATGTAGCTTCCAAATGATGAGCTCGCCACCTACATCAGGAGCAGTTGTAGAAATTGTTAAATTATTTGATCCAGACTAAATTAAGAGATTTATTGGGACAAGTCTATACCATCGGCACCAGAGGCCAAATGCTCTCCTGCATATTACCAAAAAAAAATGATAATTCAGTTTGCTGGCTGACTAGATAGGTACAAGTATATTATCAAACAGTTCAAGAAATCAGATGGAGGCATACACTGGAAGTTCAGTGATAATAGAAGTTTTGATAAATGAAAAGGTAGCTAAAAATGAAGTAACCACAGTTAAAATATTAACATTTCCAACATATTGATTAACCCAGAGAAGTGAGGCTTGTAAGATGGCATAGACCTAGAAGCAAGTAAAAACCCCAAAAGACTATCACCATGACTCTCCATCAAGTTGTTCTTCAGACATGTTGAATCAAATGCTACAAATACTGAGAGAAACATTGTTATCTGTTATTTCATTTATAGTAAGACTGTACGAGCAACCTTCTCTGCATAGTCAAAGGTAATGATGATTTCGTGAATGTCATTGCAACTCACTATCTAACAAATCTGACTACGAAAGAGGCTCCGACTCCACTCTGTATCTCTAGTTCTCAGATCAGCAAGTGCTCAAAAATACAGATCCAGCAAAAAGATTCTGCAGGAATTTCATAACCTATAGCAATCCCAGAGAATCACTCAAGCTAATAGAATATCTACAACTGATATTCCAACTTTCTAATATTAATGTTTAAAGCAATACATAGTCCACCAGGAAACGATTCTTCTCACAGCAATTATTATTTCAAGAAATTGGTTAACAGGCCATCAGCTTTCTGAAAGACTGAAACTAACATGAAAGCCTACAAGTCTATTTCAAATAAGGTAATAATTGAAAGAAAAAAAGGAATTTTTTAACCAAGTGTACAGCTAATTGCAACTTAGTAAAGTCAGCAATAACATTACCAACACTGACCCTCTCTTAAACCAATATTACATTTTTCTTCAGGGAGGTACACAGATACAGAGAGAAGAAAGCCAAGTCAGTCAAACAACCATATTCATAAACTGCACAAAACAACCTGCAGCTTCAGATGAAACTCCAACACTCGACAGGATATAAAAATGTACCAATTCTTGCCTTTGTAAAATTAATGCTTTCAGTGATTAGCTACCAGAATCTTTTAATAAAGCAAGATGAACAACTTCACCTGAAGGGGAGAACCGAAGAGCATTCACAGCACCACTATGGTAAGAAAGGCTAGCCTGGTATGTAACTGAAGGCGCTTTCTTTTCATTTTCTTCAGAATTAATCACCCACATCTGTTGAATTTATTTTGAACCAGATGTTATATATTTCATCCCAAGCATAAAATAATAATATGAAAGTCCTTTAAAAATATCAGCAAACTTTGAGACCAGTGGTTAATATGTCAACATGCAAGTGTCCAATTTAAAATTCCATCATACACAGGACTTAGCAATCTGAAGCAAAAGAATTCACACTCGTCAAGCAAGAGTTACTTCAGGTTGAAGTTGAAGTAAACAAGTTCAAGTAGATGGTAAGATTTCAGACACTAACACAATCTATATTAGATGTGATTTATTCTGTTGAGTTAAAAGAACCGGATAGGTTTTTAGAGTTTGCATTAGCTATTAGGCCACCATCACTACCCGGCTTATAGTTCAAGGTTGCAGAAAAATAAATCACAAGCATAAACATCCTCCTACTCAGTCATTATAGATTAATTCAACAAAGTTGAGTTTTTTGGGTCAGTGGTAAGGGGATCATGAAACTCCTGAGTAGTTGCTTGGTTAACTGGATGGTGAATCTGGTCCATTAAAGAATACACTAAAATTCATACCTAGTTCTGTAATTCTACTAATGTGGGCACCCATTGAAATGACAAATCCTCAATTGGTAAGAATATCACATGTTGAGAATATGGAATCATATGCATACCCAAAATTTGTATTGTCCTGCAAGGAAGATGATTATAAACCTGTGTCTGAAGTGTCAACTCTTGGTTACCTTTCTGGGCCAATTGAGACCATACTAAGAAAGTGAATGAGATTTTGCTCCTCTCTTTCCCTATCTATGTCTTTTACTATCCAATTGGGATGTGCACCCCTGTTCTAAATAATTCAAATGTACCGCCACATTGTTGCTATCCATGCAATCATGACAAGCAAATCTCCTCCTATTCGCTCAAAGAAATCGAGGACATCATGGAGAAAAAAATCCTCTTTTCCGTTTCTAGAATTTTTGTTATTTCTTCACATCCCTCTTTCCTATTTTCTTCTTCATTTCCCCTTTTTACTGTATTGCCATTTCCTTTGAACTTCAAAATTTCTTACACTATCTTCGAATCGCATTACCGAGTTGACAAAAACTAAATTCAAACTATTAACTAACTAACAAAAATGCAGATTTCCTCTTCATTTCCCTCTACTGTGTTTTCATTTCCTTTAAATTTGAAGCATGCTTACACCAACTTAAAATCTCAATACCCAATAAACAAAAACCAAATTCAAACTATAAATTAATCAATTAATGAAAATTTGATATTATCCGACTAACCAACTAAAATTATTAAAACCAATATCCAGCATTAGCATAATCGAAGCATATAAGACAAACCAACTTAAGAAACACATGGCTCAAAAGGGCCAAATCGTAATTTTAACCTTGATATCATAGTCGGCGCCACCAGTGGCAATAACGCCGGTGAGGTGGTGAAAATCAAGGCACAGAACTGGCTTGCTGTCGTGCCAATTGATCTGAACTGTACCACCCTTCATCCTTCTTGTTGCTTCCTGATCTCTCTTCTTACTAATTTTTGAGATTTTGGAAAATGCAAGAGAAAAAGAAGAAGAAAATAGGGTTTTGAGAAATGGTGATTTTGTTGAAAATTGGGGAACTTTTGATTTGGCGGGAAACTGGGGCGCCTTATTTATTTCTTATTCCTTTTATTAAAACCATACACCCGAAAAGATACAATTTAAATTGCGCCTCTTTCGACTAAATTTGAATTTGTATAAAAAAAAATAACAGAAATTTAAATTCAAAATCTCAAATTAAAAATAAAAGAATAGTCTAACCATTAATTAAAGGAACGAATCATAATAAAACAAAATTCAAATTTCAACCCGAACAAAATACGCTATATAATTTCTTTCTCATTTGCACTACGCGTTAGTGAGTAAGATTATCAAGAATATAATCGAAACATCACTACGGTCGGGCTATCGAACACGGGGTCAGAAGTGAATTACGAGTCGGACCAATCTGCGAATCGAGCGTCAGTGTATACAAGCTGTTCCAATAACTCTTGTCACTATTGTTTTGGAGGTAACAAAAGTCAAATATCATCAAACTACTGAGCAAAAGTCTCTTGAATATATAGATGAAAAATTTTCAATGCATATAGATGCATGATGAACCATTTTTACATGTTCAGCAACACAGGAGGGCAATCCTCAAACTCAATCTACTAATACTAAGAGAAGGTATATCGAAAATCGGTTCGTCGACATGATGAACACAAAACAGAAAGGTGGAGGTAGGGGGAGGGGAGAAAAAACTCAGATAAAACTGAGAAAATAGCAAGTCCCATATCATGAAGCTTTAAAATCAATCAAGAGAATGGGAAGCAAACAAAAGAATACACAACTCTAACGCGCGGCTACAAAATGTTTGGGAGCTGAGCATCCAGTCTCTGTTGCAGTTCCTTGACCTTGATTGAAAGCTCGACGGTTTGCTCCTTGTAGTTCTTGATCAGATAATCCTTCCCTTCGATCACTTCTTTCAACTCATCTTTTTCGCGCTTCAGCATTTCAAACCTTTCTCCATCTCCTCTTCCCTTCTCTGAAGTATCTGAATTCCTATCAACTTCAAGGTGGCCGTTAGTATGATGACCATAACGGACTTCAGCTGGCCATACAGGTACTGTTGGGGGCTTATCGCAAGAACCTACTTGTCCAACACAATGATCTGCAATAGCCTTCCTCAGCCTCTGTATCTCTCTCTCCGAATCAAACAGATCCCTGTTGGCAGCATCCAGCAATGACTGCTGATGGGCGGAATGCGACATCTGAGCATTGAGAGAAGCTTGCAACTCTACAATCTGTTCTTGCATCTCTAATATTGTTTCGTCCCTTCTCTTTAACTGTAGCCTCAGCTTTTGTATCACTTCTCGCTTGCTGTATATGTCAGAACCGGATTCAGAGACACATGGCGACTCAGAGCTGTTAGAGCGATGAAATGGTTTCTGTGGTAGTTCAAGAAGGTCAGGAGAGGTTGACCAAACCCCACCATTCTCTTTATTGAATCCGATGGCAGGAACTGCCACGAGAGGGAGCACCATTTCAGGCTCAGACCCATTATACTGCTGCTTTGTAATTCCTAATCCTCCAGCTTCTGTCAGTATAAAAATAGCAAATGTTCACTAAAAGTAGCCAACAATAGTTAACAGACTATTGTAAGATGTACAAGAGATGGAAGCACATTTAATCACACCATTTCAAGCACACTAATCTTGAGAAAAATAATTAGATGAAAACAAAACTCAAAAAACACAAGAAATACTGAATCGTCAGCTAATCCACCAAATGATACCTAAAAAACTAGAGGACCTATTCACACAACTTCTGTTGCGTCCACTAGACTGAAGGCCTGAGGTCTCTTTAAGAGTTCTAATGGGAGAAAAAAGAAACCCTAGCAGTTCCCAGAAAATTGTACGTTCAACTAGACTACACGTAAGTTGCATGAGCCACCAACAGAGATACCCCAAATCATGCCCCATAATATGGCAGGAAACAGTGACACACCATAAGATGTTGTAGTATACATTTCAGTAAACAAACTGGACCATAAGATCAAATAATAAGCATGTGCAAAATGAGAACAAAAAGTTTAAGACATAAATAGAACTCGACTTTTCCCATGACTCTTTATTTCCTTAAGGTTAGCTGTTGGACTAACTGCAGTGGTAATTTATTAACCTTCTGTTTTTGGAGAAAAATCAGCATAGTGTATACCAAGAAAATCATCATATTGATCACATAAGCTCAGTTTCAATCTTTCACTTGACATTACCATAAACTTCTTAAAGCAAGTAAGATAACTGTAAACAGGTCTAAATTGTGAAGAGTGTCGTGTCTCATTTTCATGTTAGAAAGCAACCAAATAATCAACAGTAACATGTTAAACATTGTTGATGATGCCTCTGTGATTAACTTTACTAGTTCAAATCATTCTCTCGCAAATTTGGGAGTTACAACCGACAGGAGTACAGGAAAAAGATGATGACAATATCAAATCAGTAGCCACGTTCTTTACACCAAAAAGAACAACCTCAATTCTAAGATAAAACATCAAAGGGATGGCAAGAATTTGCATACCCGTGTTGCAATTGTAGCAGCCATCATCATCTTGGGAAAAATAGTAAGTGCTTGACTGCATATGACCATTCCCTAACTTACTTCCATCAGAAGACTTTTCATTTCCTACAATTTAAGCCATTTCTCATATCTAAGAGGCAAAATAATTTTACAAGACAAACCAAATTGCTTTAAACAATGTAGGACCTTTCAAACTGCTGGTCGTCTTATTTGGCTGTCTTGAATCAAGCACCTGCTTCAGCTTGTAGCCTAAGCGTACAGATAATGTACTTAATAACGCACTACCTGCAATTATGACCCAGTTAGGACCCTCACTCTGAACACCATTGGACTTCTGGGACCTTGACACCCCGTTGGTTCTTGGCTTCATTTCTATAGTCACTGTAGTTGTAGATGGAGAGGCTGCAGATCATGAAAGTAATCCTATATAGCAAATGTGGAATAACGTCAATATATGCCAGGAGAAGCACAAATACCTGAGCACTCAAATCAGCATGCTTATAGGCTGTTGAAAAATATAAAATTATAACTACAATAAACTGTGCAGCCAAACAAGGCTATAACAGGTATTTGATAGTGAAAAAGATTCAGAAAATGCAAGGTCAAGCTGTCCACATATAGTATGGTATCTGTTTAGCTCCAGGTGAGTAGATTTTGTGAGTCATTTTATTTATAAAATTGCCAATACTTTATATATGAAAAGTGAGATCTATAATGGCAAAAATATTTGGAGCTTTTGACAGAAGGGGAGAAATGAAGTTTTTTTTCCTGGAATAAAGAGTAAGCTATTGAAGTTTTCAAAAGTAAAGTAAACTATTTGAAGGAGGATCTGGAGTTTTCTATAATACCTATATGTGGCCATGCATAATTAATTTGTTTCCATATCCTTGATAGTGTGTTTCAAATCTGTACTTTATTTCCCTTTTTTCCTAAAAGATACCAGAAGAATAATTACCAGAGTGTAGCACAAGCAACAAAATTCCCATAAGAATAAGTACCAGAGTGTAGAACAAGCAACACATTCCTAGTTCACAGAAGGAAAACTAACTGCAATCATACAATTCTGATAGCATAGATACCTTCACGTCAAGTGCTGATGCCACACCTTCATGAGTCTGATTACAGTAACAGAACAATGACAGCAAGATCCCACAGGAAATAATGTATTCTGAAAGAAAAAGCAATGGAAGTACAGCACCGATTACCCATAAGGACAGTATAATAAGGGAAGAAATAATTAATTGAAGTACAAATAGAAAAAAGATCATGTAGACAGATCTGCTGGCATTGCATTTACGGCAACCTATTGCATGCTTGCTCATTTAAATAAGCTGTATGTTTGGAATACACTGCTCATTCAGTTAGTTACATTCACTTGGATCATTGATATTAGTTTACAGCATCAATCAATAGTTCACATTTCACAAGGTCACTCAAACAAATGGTGATAACAATATTAAAACCACCCGTCCACTGCATTCTGCTACTCCTCGGTTCACCAGGTCCTTAATTCCCTCCCCTGACACAACATGTGGCTGTTAGTCTAACAATTTGAAATTGAGATATGCCGTTAGCTTGAGGCAGCAAATAAGATGATAAACATGTATGTCCATCTCTTTCTTTTGAACTTCCTCTATTAAAAGATTGTTCACCTCGTTGGTCTTTGCGGAGCTAAATGGCTCCATTGCACGCCCCCCATAGACGTTGCCCCACACTTGTCAACACCAACTCTCACCCACCCGCTTCCTCATATCAGCAAAACCATCCATGCACTCTAGTATCGTCTCCAGCCCTTACGCTATCCCCCTCCCCCTCCTCCCCAATGTACCCACCAATCCGATATCAAACCCAACTACTTTACAACCATACTGGCTTCGCTATCCCTCCTTAAACCCACCTGTTTTACATACCTATCACCACGCAACCAAACAACCAACCACCCTACCCAACCACCCTACATGCACACTTAACTATTTCAACTCCTTGCTCTAGATCACCCATCCCCCCTCATTGACTCTTGTTTACCCTACCACTCTTCCCAAACACAACAACACTAGTACCACCCGTAAGCCCAAGCCTCCAAACACCACCAAAACTACATCTACACACAGTTTCTGTCCTTTCTATCACCCCACTACTCCATTACCATATACTGCAACACGGATATCACGACTCACACCAACACCAACAATAACTCTGACACACCCGACAATAGAAAAACATCCCATTAGTTTTGAGAACATCGTGTGTTTTTGCAACTAGCCCACACCCCTGGCGACCCCCCCTCCAAACCCAAACAGCACAGCATACAAACAACCAAACGAGCTACCTCATCATCATACAGGGACCCACAAAAAAAACGGTTACACAAAAGATAAGATAAAAGCAGTACCTAAATAGACGCAATATGCAGAGATCCCAATTACCTACTACTATACAATTCAACACACATACCACTCCACCCAACTAACCCAAATAAAGCTTAAAACACAAACACCACACCCCACACACACCCCACCCCCATTTCAGGATCTCGTAGCAAACCCGGTCGAAACCACATAGTTGGTGGGTAGAAAAAAAGAAAAAAAACAAACAGACACCAAAGAAAAAAACCAAGAGGGCCAAGCCATTAAGGGCGAACCAGAAGGAGCAGAACGGAGGAAGAATATGTCACATGAATCAAACACCGTCTAACAACCACGCAAAAACCAAGAAACCATAACAAAAAAAAAAATAGTCAGCGGAATAGAAACCCAACAACAACAGGCACGAACAGAAGAGGGTTGGAACACAAGAGCAGGAAGAAAACATAACTGGAAAAAAGAAAGAAAAAAAAAAAAAGGACAAAAAAACACCCAAAAAGAGAAAGTAAAGAAACGGAAACCATTTAAAACACTCCACTCGACCCCAAACAGCAAGAAGCCAGCACACAAAATTAACAGGAAAATACACTTGGTTGTACTAAAGAAAGAAGGTAAACACTGGAAAGAGTGGGTGAAAAAGGATGGATAAAAAAGAAAAAGAGGAGCAAAAACACAACACCACACAAAAACAAAAGCAAAGAGAAACAAAAATGTAACATTGCTCAACAACAAAATCCCATTGCACCACAACCTAAAAACTTGAAAACCCACACCACACCCAGGACACACACTAAACACACCATCACCCAAAAAAAAGCAGAAAACTAATTCTGACACAATCAGAGGACATAGCTAATGACAAACATTGAATATTCAAACACCCAAACAAATTTCTACACAGCTCAGATACCATAACCAACACAAGATGAAATTCCCATCATTAAAATTCAAGAAAACGAAAAGGGTACCTCAAAAAGTACCTGATTAATCAAGAATATGCATCTATCGACCAAGAACTGATTAAAGATGTTTCTGGTGTAGGGTTTTATTTCTTTCGTATACAAGTAACGCTTGGGTAAAGTAAAGCAAAGCAAAGATTTGATTTTTTCCCCTTTCTGTTAAGGGGTTGGACTGGCAAAATCAGCTAAATTCAAGAATTGGTAAAATCCACGACAATGCACAAACATTTCAGCACATCGTACAAGTACTCCAATGCACGTTCGACAATATTTTCTTATGTGCCCTAAAGAATCTGAGATTATGTGGCCTAATCTCATTTCCTAAATATATGTTAAAAGCGACATTTTAGTTGATCAATTTTTTTAATTAAAATATCATTTATTTGGTGATGAGTTATGCGATATTAAAAATCGTGTACGAGTAATATTAAATTAGAAAATAAATTATTCATAAAAAAAATAATGTGACGTTGATTTATGTAAATTAAATAAAGTTTTTACCATATATAATGGCTATCGGAAAATAATATTTTATTTAATATATTAGCCTTTATTCAAGAATAAAAGAAACAATTTATATCATATAATAATATAACGGTATAAACCCTTTTTTAAAAGTATTTAGCGCATGACCTATTATCATATTATTAGTTTTGCATAACTTAATTATAAACCAAACGAACCAAATTATAACAATATTGGGACAAACATTAATAAATATAAAAAAGTTGATTCAAGTTCTTGGTGATTTTAGAAGCTTTTATTGGTCCCACCAAATGCCCTAGTGCACATGAGTGAGTTTGAATTTTTTAATAAAAAGAAATATAAATCAATAAATATATATATCATATATTTAAATTAGAGTTTTATATTTTTTAAAATGATATTTATATATTATACTTTGCCTATTATTAATTGTATATTCTTTGTTTCTATATTTTATATTTTAACTGTCTTCATATATGCTACTTGAGATGAAAGTCTTTTGAAAATAATATTTTTATCTCTATAAAATAGGAGTAAAATCTACGTACACTTTATCCTCTCTAAACTTCATTTTATAGACTACATCGAGTTTTTTGTTTTGATTAAATAGTATGAATTTTTAATTTATTAAATTTCTTAATTATAATAAGGTGTATTATCTTGACATCTAACATTTGATAATAATAAATTTAAACGGTAAGATGGATCTTAATTTCATATTAGTGTGATCCGATTCATATGCTTGTGATAACATAAGTAAATTTAGGAGTATAATTTAACTACTTTTTTTATGGAAATATTAATAATAAAGTGTATCAAAATATAGTGAATTACTAATATACGAACTATTTGTTTATACTAAAATAAATGTAATTAATTTTTGTATTATTAATTTAACTTGTTATGATTTATAACAATAACGTAAAATTCATTCATACTTAAACACCGATGTGCACCTCTCAATATAAATTATGTAGAGGGAGGAATGAAATAGGTAGGCTAAGGGGATTCATTTGAACATTTTTGCTGAAAAATTATATTATTTATATATGAGTGTATATTATATAGTATATAGTATTGAACTTCCTTTTGAGTTTTTTTTTTTTATATATATACACATATAATTTCAAAACATCTACTATTTAGCAATAAAGTTTATCAAAATACCATACTGAATGCATATTAGGTTTTTAGTTCAAGTTCGAGTCTTGGGTATGGAGAAAATTATGATGGAAGTGATTCACTCTTAACTTGAAGTCTCGGGTTCCAGCTCTGAATATGAAGAAAATCATGTTGAAAGCATCACCCCCGAATGAGTCCTGCAGTGCGCTATGCGAATTTAGTCGGAGCTCTATTATGATCTCCGGACACCGGGTGGAAACCAAAAAAAATAAAAATAAATTAAATATCTCCAAGTGAGGAGCCTCTTGCTTTTTTCTTCATAGCTTCTTAATCTATATGTCTATATCTATATCTATTTATATGTGTATCATATTAAGCTATCATTTGGTCATAGATTTAAATTATCATCATAATACATCTACATATATCATTAACCTAGAACTTAGTCTAAGATTCCAAATAATTTTGGCATGTCATTTTTGGATAAAAATTTGAGTGAAGTTTTACTATGTGTTTGACGATAAGTCTTGGAGAAATATTTGACTTTTTAAAGAGATATGATTTATATCTTATGTGACATTAGCTTGAAAAAAAATGTAAACACACGCTGGGCCCACAAAATAGTGTCACGTAGGCCAAAAAGGATAGAAAATTATTAATAAAATAAGTTCAAGGATAATAGAATCTTAATATAGCATAACTGTATCTCTGAGATTTTGGATATACGTTAAAGCTTGTGCATTTTCCCAAAAAATATAAGTATTTCTTCTGTTTCAATTTGGTTCAATATCTATAAGTAAGGGTCAAGTTCGCAAAACCTTCAAAAGGATTAATGACTAATTCAAAACTTGTTATCATATGGGAAAAATGAGAATAGATAGATAAAGATTATAAACATAGATAAACAATTGCAAGTACAAAAAAGAAAAGGGGATTGTTACAACTGCTGGAATAATTTATTTATTTCATTTTAGTACTAAACGAATTAAAAGAAAAAAATTGTCACATAAACGGAAATGAAAAAAATATTTAGGCAAAAAAAGAAAATAATAAAATTTACATCTATGTCGACGTCTTAACCTGACTTCCTGAGTTCAGTTGATTCTTGAAGTAGTTGCTTTGGATCTAGGTGAAAGATAGGGCCATCAAGCAAGCTCGATTGAATTTTTCTAAACTAGCCTCAAGTTTGAGTGAGCTCTCTAATCGATTAAAAAAAAATTTCCATTTTATAAAAAATGATCAAATGCTCGTTTTTCCTTTTGTTTGAAAAAATTTTAAAAAAAAAGAAAATCGTAAATTATAACTCGCTCGCATAAAGCTGGACTCGCTAGTAATCATCGGTCAACCATATTGGGAAAACAAACCATTAGTAGTGGAAAAATCTTTCCCACTTTTTTGCTTTCTTTCCTTTTTCCCAACTTAATAGTCAAATATATTTGGCAAAAGAAACATAACTCAATAAATAAATAAAATTATAATTCAGATCTCATAGGCTAAAAGTGCCTTGCATAAAAAGGTAAACTCTCAATACATAAAAAGAGTGAACAATTAAAGGCAACATACAAATCCTCATTTCTTTAAATCTACACATAGATAAAGACAAACTAAACACATATATAATAATAGAAAAAGTTTACATATCATATAACATTAAAAAAGGGATTATTTTTTTTCACCAACCAAGAGCATCAAGAATACCTAAAACCACATCACAAATATGTTTAAATCCATCTTCCCTAATAGCAAGTTGAGTTGGATAATCCAATCTTGGATTCCTCTTAAATCCATTATGACAAACATTAGGATAATCCGCAGCCGCCATAACATGCATGTAAGCATAGTCATAAACTTCATTATTCAAATCTTGAAGTGAATCTTGAAGTGCATTAGTAGCTAATGCATATTTATCAGCACAATCCTTGATGAGTTTCTTCATTAATACCAAATCATTATTTGTGTAATTATTAGTAGTGTTAAGTACTAATTCATGTGATGAAAGAAAATTGTTTGTGGCTGTGGCATTGACCATTCCAATTTTGACCATGATAGTTGCTAAGCCTTTTGTGTCTGCTTTGAGGCTTGTGGAATCTGATTTGAGAGATGATACACAAAGATCATAGTATTTTGTGTTTTTACATGTTTTTTGAATCAAATCAATTGATGATGATGAATGAGGTGGAAATTGTTGGTAATTCATGAAGTGAAATCAAGAAAACAAGAATCAATAAGAAGTGGAAATTACAAGACATATTGATTTTGCTTTTCAAATATATTATTTTTTTCTCTTGTTTTGGATTTGAAGAGGTATATGAAAAGGGATTTGATGTTAGATTTATTGGTGTAGTAAAGAAAGAATATATATTGTTGTATGAAAAGGGGGTTGCTTTATCTTTTATACTAAGGAGAATTACTAAGTGGAGAATAGGAAAACTAGAAATACACTTTATGGGGAGTTATTTTTTTAGAAATTTTCTAAATGGGAATAAAGATTATTTTTGAAGTTTAGGGATTAATTTCTACCTGGTGATGTCGAAGCGAAATTCATAAATAAACTTAAGAATCTAAGACGAAATTTAATATTTTCATGAGAAAGTACATGAAGAAGTTTAACTTATTGTCTCTACGATGTAGAGTGAAGGTTCCATGAATGGAATAGTAAGATAAGTATTCATAAAATGTATTAGGAGAAAAATGGAAAATAGTCTATCCTTCCACCTCGATCTTAATCAGAGAATTCGAGATCGAGTTATACTGATTATGAAATAAATCTTGATTAATGTAAAATAAATGAATACTGAGTTAATTAAATTTATAACTCATGAAAGGATGATTGTTAATTCCATATAAGAGGTTACTTATCTCATTAATTATCGATTTGTGATTTTTTTTTCATTCTTAAACATTCAAAGACTGGATATTTAGATTTGTTGACAATGTAATTAGAGGTAAAACTAATTTGGACAATAAAGAAAAGTTGAAAATCTCATTCCCTAAAATGAACTAGAATATCTTTTCATTCCCCACTTTTCTTGATATATATTCAATAATATTTCATCTTTAATAAGACCTACTAGTGACCAACTTTGTCACAAATATACGTCGATTGATATTCATGTTAAGATTTAAAATAAATAAAATTCATGTTAAGAAGTCTCATATTAAAAAATAGATTATTTTCTAGTGAAAGTAATTTTGTACATTTTAAATCATTTTACCGTGACTCAATTTATTTTTGAGTGTTTCAATAATTCCAACCCTATAAAATTTGGATAGTGATTATATTTTGTTATCTATGTGTTTGTCATTATCGAACTATGGTACCAATATAAAAATTATAGACATTTTAGTTGTTTTTGTAGGTTTTCTCCTAGTTGTATAATGTAAGGGTCTGTTTGGAAGGGACAGTAACAATTAATAGGCTCTTTTTGGAAGTTGCCTACTTTCCAAAATGGGTTCACGGGTAACAAAAATATGGACCCCTTCAATTAGGGAATATTTGTTTCTTTTATATATACTACTAGGGTTTAAGCTACTTCATCATCAACACATGAACCACTTTTCATGTACTTTTGAGGTTGGGTTAATATGATCTTGATAATTCTAGTATTATGAGTTAGATTTGGTAGTGTTTATTTTTTATCATGATTTCGTATTGGGTTATGTTAAATTGTCTACGCTAGCTCTTGTTCAATCTTGGATGTAAGGGGTGTCAAGGAGTGTCATGTCAGTCATTCAAACGACGAATGATCTTTTTAATATGTGTTGGTGTGACATTTTAATATTAATAAAAATATATATTACATGTCACATTATATATCATGTTATGTCTGTTTATGTGCATTATATTTGTGCCTCGTTACCCTCATCAATTGTGGAATAAAGTGGTCATAAGTTTTTAGTAACTTATGTAATCACCAATTCTTCATTTCATCTATTATTTTATATTTATGTATTGTAACTTGTGTAATATTTGAGTCATTCATTTGACGAATTTACTACTCACTATCTCCTATTCATTGCAAGAAAGAATTCTATCACTTATAAACAGTGTAGTATTCATTTGTGTTGAGATAGGAGAAGAAACAAGAGAAGTACAAGAAAATATAGAGTGAAAAAGATGAGTAGTATTATATTGAGGTTAGTGTAGTGAAAGACAGAGTTCAGACATAGAAAATATTATAAGTCTTCAACTATTCACTATATAAAAGAGATTATTATATGTTGAAGGAATGTGTTCTTTTGTGGAGTTTTGGACTCTTCAACTAATCCGGAGTTTCTTGAGTTATACGATGTTGTTGGGTTGTTACATCCTAGAGGGGACAAGTCAAGAATTATACTGCTGGATCGGTATAGATTATGTCACAGTGAGCTTGAATCTCTTAAAAAAGCGCGAGATATCCGTTCGGCCGTTCCTCAGCCTAAAGATTTATTTTTACATTTTTGTTCATTAAAGCTTTTAGCATACCGATAATTATAACTACTCATATTTATAGATTATTGATTAAAACATTCATATTCAAAAGAAACTTATTAAGTATTTGATATATGCTTTAAAATGTTAAGCCAACTTATCACATGTTATTCAAAGAATATATATATATATATATTATATATATAGAGATAATATATATATATATTGTTTCTATATATATATATAAAATTATTATTTTGTATTTTGTTATTATTTATTATTATTATTAGTATTTGTAGTTTATTTTTGTCAAAGTGAATCATGCATGTGCATATTATGTAATTCCATCCTTGAAAAAGCAAGATTGTCACCATCTGAATTTGACAAATCAAATTAAAGTCAATAAAATCTTTCATGCAAGTGGGTTGAGATTTATGTCAGCTAATGGAACCATTATTAAATCATCATAAATAAAGGTAATTAAATTAAATAATCCTATATAATTAATAGAATTAGTAAATAAATTAAAGCAAGGTAAGTAAATTTCTATAGTATTCTAAAATCACTACGCAAACAAGATGATTGTGGTGCACTGCTGAAAAAAAATATCACTCTTAATCATGGATATGTAAAAATTCTGTTGGGAGCGATACACTCGAACGGATTTGCATAGTGCGATTCAGATTTAATTAGGACTTTAATATGGACTCTAAACAACGATTAAAAAATCAGAAAAATAAAATCACTATAAAAAAATATGATTTAATCTATCGCTAAATTACACTGATGCTACATTAATAATTTATCACTAATTAATGAAACTAATGACATTTTTTTGTTGTTTAGTTGTGAAAATTGTTCGTTGCTAATTTTTCTTTATTTTTATTGTGAATACTTTGTCAACCATATGAAAATATTCATTATGCTATTGTTTATGCATATGATTTTTTTAATCCTCTCTTTATTACACTTTTTTGTCCTATAATTTTGTTTGGTTACTCTCTCGATTTGTAGATCGATGTCACAAATTATTTGTAAAATTATTATTTTCTCTATTTCTATTTACTTGTCTTATAAACTCATTTTTATGAATTAAACTAATAAATAAGTGGATTATAACTTATTCAGTAGAAAAAAAAAAAGAATTAGATTTGGATGAGATAGGAGTGAAATTATCAGAAATCAATTAGTTCATGTTTAGAAAGTCATATAATTGGGTTTTATTAAACTACAATTTCAACTATTTGATCAGAAGATAATTACTATGCTAATAATTACACAAATCTCAGTTACGACTTTTTAAACTGACCTTATTATTTTCTCTCCTCTTGCCAACTTTTATATGCAACATGAACTTCAAGCAGTTCATTTGACACCTCTAATTATTGTCTATTATATTATATCATACGTTAGTTATTTATTTTGATTATTATTTAAATATTATTATATTCATATATTAAATTCATCATTATATAACGACAGCTATACATGCATAGCCGCAAGAAATATTTGATCTTGTAGTTCAAAATATTTTTTCCTCTAAAAAAGGGATTACCTAAATATAAAAAGTTTGATTTTGTAAGGTATTAATAATAGTTTGGCAGTTTTTATTAATAATAGTTAGGCATTTTTTTGAATTATTGGGTCTAGCTATTATTAAAATAAATAAATAGAATATATGACTTGTCTATTTCTAATAAAATAAAATAAAAAGATTGTGTAGCTCATAATGTTATGTACAAAAATAGCATTCGAATTAAAAGGATAAATTTTAATGTCACGTACACAAATAAAATTCGAATTAAATAGAAGGAATGATTTTAAATTTAATGTTACGTACACAAATAACATTCAAATTAAATAGAAAAAAAGGAGCTAGTTATCCATAAAAAGAAATATTTAAGAAATTAGAATTGGAAAATATTTTGGGTCAAAGTTATGTATACGTATAATGTGAAAAGAATATTATATTATCGAAGTAATTTTTCGTTTAACCAACAATAATGTAAAATAAAAATAACTAAGTGACTTTTGATTTGAAAATAAAGTGAAATGACTATGAGATAGTTATTATTAATTAACTGACTTTTGTTTAACAAAATAAAATGAATGTATTTTTCTGAAATATAAATTATTATAAATTAACTTTGAGTTTTATAAAAGGAATAAAAGTAGAAGATGATGACTAAGAATAACGAATATGTGTTTATTTGTTGTTGGATTAAATCAATGAGACAAAATAAATTGAAAAATTCTTATGAATTAAGTAAAAATATTAATGAGCTAATTAAACTTTAAAACCCCTTGAATAAAACAAACCAAAAGGCGCCAGCAATTTACACGTTTTTCAAAAAATTTAAACATTTTTCTTTTAGAAAATGTATAAAATTAATTAATTTTTAGTTAATATATTGGTAAATTATTATTTGGTATTTAATATTATATTTGATATGTATTTTTAAATAAATCGATAGGCAGTTTATTTATATATGTATTTGATTGCTTTATCTTCAACTTGTATATATTTGTATTTTATATTGAATATTTAGTGCGTAAGGTATTAGTATTATGATATAATTGAGATATTTCTTGAAAAATTAAAGTCACAATTCTTTATGTTATAGGAATATATGCAAATTGAAGTTGACCAAACTATGATAGGTGATTACCGGCCATTAGATCTAGGAATCCCATCCTATTTTCGAATTACAATACCGTAAAATATCAAAATGAAACTTCAAATATCAAATCATACTGAATTAATTTGGTATGAAGATAGTATAGTAGTTTTAAAAATCGAAGATAATAATTACCGAACCATTGAATATCATACCACGCCTACCCGGATAGCCCTATAACTCACATCATAGATACAATTTCATTTCTTAATTAAGACTTAAACTAAGTAATATGTTTAACGCCTAACCAGCTATAGGTACGATTATAGCCAAACACCTATCTCATGCATGTTGTTATTGACTTTAATATCGTGCTAAAACCTATAATAACTTTATTTTCTAATTAAATTTATCAAGCAAACGTTATGTTAAACTATGACACCGCCCTTTAACTATCTCTTTGCCCTATCACCTATGCTTCACCATATACAATCATTATTAATATCTTCACAAAACTCATGGTTTCGATGCTAATATACAAAGGGAACAAAAAACCATCAAAAATAGATCATAGACAACTTCATAAAGAAACTTCATTTCTTGGTCATCACTTTGCTCATCAATGATAAAATTATTTAATTAATTAAATGATGGATATAAGTAGGACCACGTACATATCATTTAACTTAAAAATTATAAAATCTCAACTATAGTCTATAGTCACATTTCCTCTAATTAAGGGGTCATACACAATAATATGTCAAAACCATTGAATGTTCTCTATTTTGACTTGTACATTGAAGATACATGTTAGAAAAGACCAGACCGTCTCATATACACCAATGGCAATGGTTGCCAGAGGACCATAACAACGGGACAAAATGAGTAGGGAAATAAAGGGGGGTGAACCATATTAAAACTCTATCATTAAGCCAACTAGTCTGCAGCCAGGGAAGACCATTTCGGAATATGTAAGAGTATTGACTTCATTTACCGATCTCTAACAGAAAACATATGACCGGTTTGGCTAAGAGTGATTTTCAATGGAAACACAAGGAAAGATCGTGTTCAGAGGTCACGTAGTAAACCAGATATACAGTGGGTGAACTCGGTAAAAATGTCCGAGTTAGCGGCATCCCGTACTTTATGAGGTGTCACGGGGCAAGAAGGTTGAAGGCCATGACGAGCGACCCCATGCAATCACGGATCTAACTGCCGAGTCATGGAAGAATCCGCTTGCACCTTAGAATCGAAAAGTTATAACCATTCCCCAATAACTCGGTCTCAGGCACAACTGGACACCTGCTGTTCAGTTGACGTACTGTGGTAAGGGAGGCTAAGTAAGCGGTGTTAGCCGTTAGTGTAAGCGAACGTAGGTACAGAAGACGGATCCTGGGCAAATAAGAACAAAATGATTGTGTATGTCTGTTGCCGTTTACGACAGGACTAATAGGGGTCAGATACTAGATGACTGTAGTCAAATGGGGCGGTGGACTACCAAGAGCACGAAACTATCTAGTGACTCTGCACGGTCGAATCACACAGCAGTGCAAAGGAGTAGGGGTGATAGAAAAAGGATGAGTGATAGGTATGGGGAGGAGGAAGATGGAAAGAGGAGATGACTATCTATGAGTTTAATGAGTGGGTTGTCGGTGGGTTCTTCATACTCGATCCGTGAGGCCTAGTTAAAATGGCATACACACAGAAGTGTATTTGGGAAATTGTTACAAAAATCGCCAGAGTCATTTGATTTATTACTAAGGAAGCAGAAAAGAGGTAATCATCAACCGAAGAAGGGGCTTAATATGCCGTAAACGAAATGAAAGAGAGGAGGGTGGGTTTGTGGTCCTTATGAACATCATTCAACATTCTGTTCATGGAGGACAGAGTTTAGCTGAGTTGTGGAGATTGATATTGAACCGAAAACGGTGCTAGTAGATATGGAAGCATTGAGGGATCAGCTTGAGTTCTATAAGTACGAATAAGACCTTGGGAGTTCGTGCTCAGATATGTAGTAATGTTACTGGGACGTATTCTGATACAAGAGCCATCGCTCGTTTACTTCATAAAAATGGAGCTTTTGCTTGCTTTGATTTTGCAGCAAGGTATGTTAATTGCCAGTATTGACTTTTGTATACTGGACTAGGGATTAAGGATCTCTGTCGCGAAAAGTAGACTAATATTATTGGTGTAAATTGTTGTTGTAGGGGTCAATAGCGCGTAAAATAGAGAGGAGATCAGGAGAGAATAGATGGACCTAGTCGGATGCCTGCTTTATTGAGTCATAATAAGTATGCTTGGAGGTCCAGGCCCACTGGAATTCTTGTAATGCAACAAAGCACTCTAGAGATTGAGGGACTCTTCACCTCCATTCGTACTTGTGGTGAGGTCGTCGAGTGACTGTGTGTATTTTGTTAACCCGTACAATGAAAAGGTATGTATGTACTAAGTTGCATGCGGACATCTTCACGCTCTGTTGCTTAGATCTATGAATAATTGTGTGAACTTCTGATTAATCTATAGATAAAATAAACCAGGGGACCACAAATTTATGTGGAGAATATTGAAGAAAGGGAAGACGCTGGTACACCGCCAATCATTCAGAAAGTGAGAACAGCACTTGCATTTTGGGTGAAAGAGTTCATAAGTCATAAAGTAATTGAAAGAATGGAACACACTTACATTAACTTGCACTACAAAGGCTTCTCCCAAATCCAAAAAACAATGGATGTTTAGGAAATTGTTACCAGCAAAGAGAAAAAGCCTGTCTTTCTTTTCTCATATATACTACAACTCACTCTTCTCAGGGATGGAGGAAATTGGTGGAGTGACAATGAACTTTACTTCTTATGGAGGAGACGGGAACCAGAAAGCTAAAATTCTCTAGACCATGGCTCCATTTTGTCGCTAAGCTTCTTAATGACTTATTTGGTATTCAAGCTAGAGGAGGATGTGCTTGTGCAGGACCTTATGGACATAAGTTGCTTAAGGTTGATGAACCTCATTCTCTTGCTTTCAGAGATGCAATTGAAATGGTGAGTGCCTCCACGGTTCCACGTATGTTTTCTACATTCCATCCATGTTGGTAGTAGAAACATAACGCGATTTTCTTTGTCTTAACAGGGCTATAGTGGAGTTAAGCCGGGATGGACAAGGGTCAGCTTCCCCTATTACATGTCCAAGGAAGAATTTGTGTTCATTCTAGAAGCAATAGAATTCATATCCATTTATGGACAAAGGTTCCTCCCTTTGTATCATTTCAATTGGAGGAGTGGCGCGTGGACTTTCAAGAAAAAAGCTTTCAATTGCAAGTTTTGCTGTTCACAGATGACGAACGTATTGAATATAAGTTGCCATAACACTAAGGAAAACAACCATGGTAGAGGTCTTGTTCACAAGTATGTAAAGTACATTGAGACAGCCAAACGCATCGCTAGTCTCCTTCCCAAGTTCCCACCTCAACGATCGATACCTGAAGAAATAGACCCAACTTTTGTACCCTTTAGAGTCTAAAGAGCATTAGCTTGCTCTGATACTTACCAATATGATCATACACTTAGCCAATTCTTTGAACTGCAGTATAAAAAAATTTGAATTGTCAAGTTACTGAAGCTAGCTTAGCCAAACAGTCTGTTAGACTGTTACTTAATACATAATATCCTTTTTGATCAACAACAAATGAGAGCGTAAAACACGAATCAATCAACAACAAATGAGAAATCAAAAAATACTTTATGTTTTTCTTTAAGAAAATACAAAATACATACTGAACAAGTAAAAACAAAACGAAGGGAATACAGATACTTTTAAGTTAATTATACATATCAATTAGGGGAGCAGATAGAATTCGCAATGTTGCGCCAACCAAAGACAAGAAGACGATTGGACAAAGAGTATGTATGGATTATCTTTCAGGTATCAATATTTGTTTATTCCAGGCTGTTGTAAAGGACACCAAGATATTACGTGGCTAATTAGCGGTAAGGTATGTGTGTCTCTGAGTGGAACTAGGAAGGAGGCTGAGCGGGATACGCCGCTGGATGTCCAAAGATACTTTTTATCGTACTTGTATCACAGTAAATATATGCCTGTCTTTGTTACATTATCTAGGTGCATGATCCTTCTTTTGTGTTATCATGGCAAGTATTAGCACCACCTAAGTTCAACTCCTTCATCATTGGTGAGCCACAAAAGTTGCAATTGTGATCCCTCCCTCTCGTAAGCGTCTCTTTCAAAGCTTTCTTTTTGAAAGTCCAAGCACCACTCTTCCAATTGAAATTGTATAAAGGAAGGAACCTTTGTCCATAAATGGATATGAATTTAAGTGCTTGCTTGATATGAACTCAAATAGTCAACTTATTTCGCACCATGAGTAGGGAAAAAACTTATCTTGCCATCCCGGCTTAACTCCAGTATAGCCCTATATATCAAGTGAAAAGTTAACGTTAATAAGATAATTATATAGTACATAAGTTAAAATCCTTTATTTATCGAAACTCACCATTTCAATTGCATCTTTGAAGGCAAGAGAATGAGGTTCATCAACCTTAAGCAACTTATGTCCATAAGGTCCAGCACAAGCACACCCTCCTCTAGCTTGAATGCCAAATAGGTCATTAAGAAGCTTAGCTACAAAAGGACCATGAAGAGGTTTATCTTTCTTGTTCCCTGTCTCCCTCCATAAGTAAAGTTCATTGTCTCCGCCATTTCCATCACTTGACGAAGAGTGAGTTGTAGTATATATGAGAAAAGAAAGCACAGCTTGTCTCTTTGCTGTTACAATTTATCGAACAAACCCATAGTGGTGTAGGGACGTTTGGAGCCGACGCAAAGCGCGTGTTTATGGGTAGGAGAGCAAAGAAGTCAAAATGGTAGTGATGTTCCATTCTATTGTCAAAGTGACAGAGCTGACACCGTATAGGATGACGTTGAGCAAGGAGAGTAATGGAACTCTTTCACCCAAAATGAAAGTGCTGTTACTCACTTTTCTGAATTGCATTGGCGGTTCTGTCCCAAGCGTCCCATTTCTTTCAATATTCTCCACATAAATAAGTGTGTCCTGTTTAAATATTATATATCCAATTCAGAATTATGCATGAGGCTAAGCAGAAGAATGAAGAAGTCGCGCACAATAGTACATCTACTTTCAGGTACGGTTTTAACAAAATCAACAAGTACCACCTCCACAGTAAGATAGGAAGGGGAAAGTCCTCGACAAAAAGCCAGTGATATAAGGGGAGTGACGCGGTTGTGTGGACATTCACGAGTTACAAGTACTTCCAGGTGTGCCTGCACAGACCAGCCAGGGAGAAGACGACTCTTGCAGTGCAGAGAAAGGCGACTAAAGGAGACGCCCTCTTAAGGGAAGAATAATACCAAAACAAGAAAAAACGGCGTCGGGGCGACCCAGATTGGTAGACCAGAGGGCCATCACGAGGCACGTGGACACGTAACTAAGCAGAGATGTCTGTGTGGCAATACTGACGTGCAAATGTGGTGTAGTAGTACAAGAGACGCCCAGGAGGCGAGGGCAACGAGCAGCGTGTCAAAAGAGAGGGGAAGACCGAAACTAAAAGCGAAGGGCCATCCACACCATTAAAGTATGTCAGACGTCATATGTTTTGCGACCATTTACTTCTTATGTAGTCTATAAAAGTGGCCACAAGCGGACAAATGTGAGAACGAATAGCGCACAGAGGTGCCTAGGGAAGGTAAGCGAGGAGCGATCAACAGCACGCAAAAAAAGGCTGAGACAGCAAAAGGTGGTTTAGTGAAAGACCGTAGGGACACGAGCACGAGGCGCTATGTATCAGAATAAGTCCCAGATAACTACTACAAGCGGACGGTGAGGACGGCAGGACACGAACCCCAACAATGGTCTAGGATGTGTAGTCGGCTCAGCTGAAATAAGAAGCGCCCGCGACGTCAACAGCATAACAACCTCCGAAAGCGTAGGAGCACCACAACTCACGAAGGCAGCTAGTCCAATCGACTAGCCCGTTTTCGTTCAATCCAATCTCCACAACTTCAGCTAAACTCTGTCTCCATGACAGAATGTTAGAATGATGTTCATAAGGTCCAACAAACACCACCCATCTCTCTTTCATTTCGTTACGAAAGCATTTTGTGAGTACTTTTTCTCTTAGTATAGAAGGGACTGAAATCCCCATAACTTCTTGTAGCCTTTTAATAGCAGCAGTAGAACCAGAACCACAAAATATAATTGCATCTTCATCTCCACCACCTAAGCATTTCTTCACATAAGCTGCTGCTTCATGCACTATTTTCGTCGTTTGCTCTCCCCCTGGCCTCTCCCTCGTCTGCACGGTTGAGCTAACCCTGGGATAGGACCAAACTACAGTGGCCTCCACACGAGGAGTTGTGTGCAAGTGGTTTCACCGAAGCCTGTCTTGGGGGCATGAGGCGAGAGTAATCTCGTAGCACGACCGGAGTTAAGGTCAAAGCGTAATCTTACCTGAAGTAGATACTAAGGGTAAAAAGCAACCGCGAAAATGTGTGTAACACATAGAGAAACGGGATAAGGCACAGTGTATTGGCAAGATATGACATTGGGTGCGGAATGTAAAATAGTGAAGGGATTTCCCAGGGAGCCGAGCGTGAAGCCGGAAAGTTTAAGTGGAGTGTGTGTGAGCAAGGGGAATAAAGATGAGGCGAAGGGCGTAGGCGGCCATGTGCTGAGGCAGGAGTCGACGAAGTCCAAAGACAAGAAACGATCATCAGAGGGCGATAGGTCGGGAAGACAGGAATCGACAATTTACCAATAAGTTGTGAACGTGTAAAGCCATGAGAAGGTCGTTGGTTGCAGCAGATTAAGTTATTGGTAAATAGATTTTTTCCCTAACAGTTGAGAAAGGATTCAATTCTATCCTCACATCTTCATTGTGAAGCAACAGAGGAAAAACAGCAAGGTGAGCCGGCCGAGAACACGGGAGAGTCCGGCCCCTCAACACCATGAGTGAGCTCGCACGTCGCTGTCTGGATCGGTGGTAGGTACATATAGCTAGAGGTAGCTGGTTGGTATGTGGTAGCGTCCGTTCGCCGTCACAGCACCTCAAAGGACATGGGTGTGGGGTCGTCAACGTGCACGACATTCACCCCCTTTTGGTGGATTCAAACAGGTGTCCCACCGAAAGACACGACCTCAAATCGTGCTGTAGCCACTTTGTAGACATGGACGCACCGGATGGCACTGACGGACCGATCTTTGTGTTTTCGTGTGTGGCCTTTGATAGGACGGGAACGCACTGGCATGCGCAACGGTGTCGGAACGGACGACGGGGTATGTGTATCCGAAGCGCGCATGTGCGACAACTCATCGGGGGGTGTGAGACATTGAGAGCGTGCTTCACGCTCACTCACGGACCCATATGAAAGGAACTTGCTACGTGTAGCAAACAAGACAAACAACCCACATAACACGAACGGATATCCAGCCACTGTGCAGAAGTCCTGCGGAGGTGTTAGGCCGGGACTCTTCTATACACGCCATACTGTCACATGAGAGGTGCATGTGATGCAACAGCGAAGTGAACACAATTGGAGGTCTAGATTGAGGAGAGACGACACGTACGTACCAGCACCGATATTTGTCACAGACTGATAAGGTAAGAGAGCTGCGTGAAGCCGGTGAGCATACCGAGAGGATCAGAGAAGCAAGGGGTGCGCACGTCGACCGCCACGCATAATCAATTAGAAGCAATATGGTTGGTTGCCAGTACATGGTGTCATAAACTTTTTTTGAAAAACTCACTACGATGTTAAATAAGTTATCATACATTTATATATACTTAAAGATTAGGTTGGAGTACTACGAACGAACTGTGTGGTACGGTCGAGTATTTCTAACTATAGAGTGTGAATACGGCAACCACGGAATGGGATTTAACAATAGATAGTAACGATGTTTGTCTGGTAATCATAGATGTATACGCTTGCCGCGTTCAATCCATTATAACTTCCAATGACAAGATGTGATGAATATGTAAATGTACATGATTGTAAAATCTACCGACAAGAGGATTGATTAATGCCAAGACAGGAGTTATATCAGGTGTCTGGAAGTTCTAGGATTAATGTAAGATAATGTCTATCCGGTACGATCAATGGGGTATTTCGTAAATGATCAACTGGCACTAGAGAAGATGGAGTGTGTGATCATGAGTCGTGATATCTGTGAGTGATGGAGAGTATGTTAGGTGTGGGGAGGGGAGAAAGATGTGCAGAGTAGTCGAATCTTGAGATCACATAAGCATATAGAGAGTGGTGTTAGTTAGTTTATAAATTATCATGAAAGTATACCTTTTTAAAAATTTTTGAAGAGTTCACTGAGGTTGGAATTTTCAGGCTCAAAGGGTTTAATAGCATTTTTGAATCAATTAACTTGAGCATACCGTAAGCTCGACATGCGGCTGTCGAAGTGAAAAATGCACACATACATACACCACTAGCTTTAAATTATACAAAGTAAATGATTCAGTATTCAAATACATTTTTATGACAAAATACTAAATAAAAGGTGGAACATATTATAAGCTGTTAAAGGAGGTAGTAGTAGTTCAAATGTACAATCCAAGTCTATTGGTTTTGTTGCCTCTAATCTCAATCTTTAGCTAGTCTTCCATTATATGATGTGTGTCGTTGGTCAGACAATACATTATTTTGAGATTAATATAATAATTTTGTATATGGGATAACTTATTCTATCACTATTATATAAAAAGCGAACTAAATAATTCAAAATTTTCAAAAATGATCTAATACCTCCAACCAAATATATGATAAAATAATTATATATTTTATCATTAAATTATTATGCTTTGTATCTCATACCGAACGACTCCTTAAAGTAATTTATTTCACAAAAAATAGTACAAAGACAAAAAAAAAAAAAATCTAAAATTCATTCCATTGATCGACTAGCCGATAGGGAGAAGTCAAACTAACAATATATCTATATACAATTGTAAATCTACGTTTTGTCAAGTGCGATAGTAGATTAGTGCCTTAAATTAACCGCAGCATGCAATAAAAGAACAATTTTTTTCCACAAACTTACTAAAATAACTTAGGACATAATATTTTATATGTTCTTTTAATACCATTATTAAGAATAGGTCTTAGAGTTAAATAGGATTAGATTGATTTATTTAATAAAAATAAGATTTAAATAATCAGAATCGAACAAAAATGTTGTACATTTTTCTTTTCCTTGTACAACATGAAAATGATAAAGTAGTATTGTTTAAAATGTTTATTAAAGTAGTGCAAGTTATAAAAAACGGAATTTATTTGGGCATACTTTGAATAAGATGAATTGGTAATTGGTATTATATGTTATCTGTTGTGTTTCGATTATTGCACTATTTTTTTTTATTATCAATGTTTTTTTCTTGAATGTTCTTTACTGCTTTACGTATATATTGTCGTGTTTTCTGCACTAGCCTTTTTATTTGTATGACAACTGTTTTGATTTGTTATGATTGAATCAAGAGTCTTTCGAGAACAATTTCTCGACCTTTACGAGATAAAAGATAAAATCTTTATGTTTATTCTTTCACAGATTTCACTTACAGGATTTCATTGGATATATCGTTATTGTTTCATTGGTATTTGTTTGTAAGTTGTTGTTGGGTCAAAGGTTTAATTTGCTTATATTTTATTACATGCTAATTAAACAATATCCATTATTTTGTCCATTATTCATGCATCTAATTTTCTTGGATACTCAGAATTTACTTAGTCATGAATCATGATTAACGGAGTTGAATATGTGTTGGAATATTGAGATTATAAAGTTTCTCAATAGAGAATTTATTTTAGAAATTCTTCTTCAAAATATAATCTGTTGATTTTGTGTAATCAGAGGTGAATCGAGAATTTGAAATTTTTCTAATAATTTTATATTAATTTATAACGATAATTGGATTCACAATAAAATATTTATACAGTTTAATGATTTTAGTACATAGACAGGATATAAGCAAAAAATTATTGAACTCATTCTTCATACGACATATTTTTATATAGTAACAATTTAACTTTTAAATATTTTTCTTATAATTTTGAATATATAATATTTTATAGTTATACGAATATCTATGATAATATATCAGATGAATTGAGATGGAGAAAATACTTTCTAGAATAAATGATATTTGATAAAATATAAAAGCTAGATTTCTTTTTCATCGCACAAAGATAAAAACAAAGAACCAAGTAATATAAAAGGTCTTTTAAAAACTTCTATGAATTTTCTTTTACGTGTTTTGGACAAATACATTCCTTTGATTTGTTTGAAAAAGTCTATCGCATATATATATATATATTATTATTATTATATAAAATGTGACAAATTACTCTTCTTGCTCATATAAATTATAAAATAATCTTGCCTTATTATATTTGGTAAAAAAAAAATAACACTTAATTATTGGCAATTAACAATCAAATTCAAGAAGTTAGTAGTTAATTCCGTTTTCATATAGTACTTAAGTTGACCAAGTCATCACATGAGGCCTTGTATGATATATGTGTGTAATATACCCTAATTACACATATCTGATTTTAATGACAAGTGCGAAGCTATAAGTTTATTTACGGGTTCAATACGATTCAGTAAGTTTAATTTGATTATAAAATTTTATATTTATATTTTAAAATTCACGTATAATTTATTCAATAATTTAATTTCTCTAAAATCAAAATTTATAAATTTAAAATCATGATATCGCTTATATTTAAGAAAGTTCTCATTTTTTTTCTTTCTAGTCATACCACAAACATGTAGACTAGACCACTTTGGTGATGAAAAGAACTAGTCAATGTATTAATTTTATGTTTCAATTTGCTTCATATTATTCCTATATAATTGTCTTATTTTAATACTTATATTTAATTAGCATTAAACATCCACTTGACTTGTCACTAATCATCATACACATTTTTTTTTGAATAAATCTAATTATTGGACGTGTTCGAATGAAGTACTCATTCGTTTAGTCATATATTATTGTTATTGTTGATGCTATAACACCTCTTCTTAAGAAAAAGATAATGATGGGTACGAAATTTAAGTTGTCTGAAAACGTTTAAATTTAAAGGATGAGGTTTTGTACAGTATATTGTATTATAAAAAAGGATTACAAAAAAAACCAAAGTAGTAAAATTCTCGCTATTTTTACTAAAATACATAAGTAAAATGAAGGACAAGGAAAATTAAATAAATAAAGTAATTTAAGTTCTTCATCATCCCTTTTTTATATTTTGTGGAATGGTCTAATGCACAATTTGCATGAATATATTGATTAATTAATATTATCACCCGTTCCAATCATATATTTAAGTAAATTATTGGTCTTTTTATAATTATAATAATAATAATAACAATATGTTTATATTAAAGAAATAATTATTTTTTTTATTTGAGAAGAGAGAGGGTCAAAAAGTTTGAAAGTGGTGAATGGTCAATAATATATATTAGTTGTTAAAAGAAAATAAAATGGTCAGTCAAATATATACAATAAAAATAATAGTTCCCACTAAAAGAAAACATTTTTTTTCTACTTTCCATTATATTACACTAATTACCTTAAAAAGAAAAAGAATATCTAACCTGTTTGACCAAATATTAAAAACAATTTATTTTGAGAAGTACTTTTTAAAAGAATATTTTTTTGGTGGAAAGTAATTTATATTTGACTTGAATTTTAGTAATATTAATTATTGTATTTGTAAAAGTTATAATATTAAACGTGTTTGTATTATTTCTTCTAAGTTAGTTATATTTCGATTCTTAAGAGTCGAATTGCAGAATTTTAATAAATATTTTTCAGCATATTATGAGAAAGGTTCTATGTAATATTTTTCTTAGAGTTATCGAATATTAAAATTTAATTAAAAATTAAAATTTTTCTAATTTAATATAACTTTAAAAATTAATTAAATTAACTCTCGTAAAACGAGATGTGATAAATAAAAAATAATAAAGGGAATGAATATTTAATTCTACTTTTCACAAAAATTAGGGTTCGTGTTTCCAATTTGAAATTGAAGATTCAAAATATCAAACTGAAATATGAAAATATCATATAGAACCAACCTATGAACACCTCAATATATTGAATAAGATCTATTATAAGAATCATATATTATTTTTTCCATCTCAATTATATGATATATACCTTTTGATTTATTATATATATTTTTCTTTCATAATGATTTCTAAGATTCTTTGAAATTGTTCCTTTTTTCAAACGAAACGAAAAGAGATGTGAAATCAGACCAATTTCCGAAATACCTTCCTAGATTTTACTTCACAAAATGTGACAAACAAATAATTTATCAACTATTTCGCGATGAGTCACGTCATCGTCGATGAGTTTCACCTTTCAGGTCTTCGATTAGGAAGAGAAAACCATATAAATATTTATGATTTGTTTTAGACTATAACTTTGAAATATTATTTTTTATTTTCTTTATTAAAGACAAAAATATATAATATATATAACCTGTTAACAACGTAGTTTATTTTCTTGTAGACGTAGTCTAAATTATCTGAATTATAATACGTATAACTTGTTAGTCAATGCTGACTTCTTTAGAAAATATATTTAAATATTTCAAAAGTCAAATAAATAGTACATAAGAGGCTCAACCAATTTGTACTAAATTCAATTAATGTACATCTTTGTTAGCAATTTAAACTAATCGAATTTAATGTTAAAATTTATTATAACATGTAATTTGAATATTTTAAGTTATATTTAAATTTCACGACTTAGTGAAAATTATTAAAATTTTCTTAATTCTTATGTATTCTTACCACATGAGGAAATCATATATAGTTTGTTTATAAATAAGATATGACAATATCTTAACGCGAGGCAATGATATTGCATATCGTTACATAATTTTATAAAGATTCACTAGTAACTAGCTATTCTTTAATGTAACATTTTCTTACGATTAGAGCGATCTTCTCATGTCGAGCATGAGATTTTTTTTGTAAAATTTAATACGAGATAATACTTTCTTTTTTTTACAAAATATACAGTCTCTTTTGAGTCAAGTCTTACATTTAAAAACATTTGAAATCTCAAGCCATGCTATTATTTAAAATGTGAAATCATAATTCTAAATTATATTTAAAATATTGATTTGAAATTATGATTTTATAAACCTACTAATTAGTTATAAAGTTTGATGTAGTTTGTTCCTTTCACCCAATATTTCTACAGAATTAATTAATTAAATTCTACAGTAAGATACTAAAAAAATGTTCATACTACATAGACAAACACAATATTTAATTAATCATATAAATTATTAATTGCTAGTGCAATAAATCAATCAACTAACACTTCAATCCAAAATTTGAAAATTTTGAAAATTGACTAATGCCCATTTGGCTATGCGATATGATATCATGATATGGTATTATGATATGGAATTATAAGATGTAATTGGATATCATACTTTTTGAAGAATATAGAATCACATCTCATGATATGAAATCAGCGTGAAATCACACATCCAAACGTTGATTTCATATCGTGATATGATATCACATGGCTAAACGGTTACTAAATAATATAAGAACTCCATCTATCTCTACGAATTAAAAATCACATATCCAAACACTAATTCTATATCGTGATATGATATCGCATGGCTAAACGCCTACTAAATAATATAAGAACTCCATCTATCTCTACAAATTAAAATCACACATCCAAACACTGATTCCATATCGTAATATGATATCGCATGGCTAAACGCCTACCAAATAACATAAGAACTCCATCTATCTCTACGAATTAAGAATGAATAAACTATGAAATCATATCTAGTGACATAAATTAATAATAAATATACTGTGAATTCATATCTAGTTGCACCTAGATGAAGCAACTACCATAGGATATTTAAAAGTATTTGTATATGTAAATGAGATAATTTGTCCTGATCTCATACGTGCTCCATTATTGACAAGACAATCATTAATGGCAACTCTCTTGAAAATCATAGGATTTATAAGTTTTGATGAAGCAAATTCACCACATGCAATGTGAATGCTACCACATTTTGACTCACATCCATTTAAAATTTGTACTCTATATTGTGGAATGCCACCAATTGTACCTATTGCACCTTGAGATACTTGGATTCTTGATTTTGGGCATGTTGTCACCATTTTTTCAATATGACTTTCTTCAATAGCATTAACCTTCTTTTCTAGCCTCAATGCATCATTAGTTTGCATCACTATCATACAATATTTCAAAAAAAAAAATGTATATGAGTAACAAAAATTAACTTCAAGATTTTTGATCGAACGTTTGTTTAAGACATATATAGTAAAAAGAGTAAGCATGCTTTTAAAACATGAACAAGGATTGGATTGATGAGAAAATAGAATCCTAGGTTGCGAACAGTGATTGAGTTGATGATGAAGAGAGAAAATTCTTGGTTTTTAAAACAGTCTGGTGATTAATTAGCTTTTTCCATACTACTCAAACGCTTTGTAAACTCATTGTTTGTTTCTACGTATTGGAGATATAATACATGCATGTAAGTAGTTTAATTGAAATAACAAATTAAAATCTTAGATTTTCTAATTTTTCTTTTATTTCTATAGCAAAAAACAACGATAAAACACACACACAATAGATAATTTCTTAATATATGTTTATGTTTTAATGGACAGAGTTAACGATTATTAAAAAGGGGAAAACAAGATGGGAAAAAAACAATTAAATAAAGAGAGCAAATATACCAGAGAATGAAACAAGCAAGAAAATCACATAAACCATGAAAATGCTCTTCATTGTCTTTTTTAATTTGAAAATTGTATTCTTCAACAGTAAGAAGAATTTATTAATTGAGGGTACGTATTATTATAATTTAATAGGACATAATTTATAGTTTTCAATCACCTCATATAAAAGGTAATTCTCATTTCTCTATGGAAACATTAATTATTATTCTTTTTAAAAAGGAAAACATTTAGTAGGTCAAAATATATTATAATATAAGGAAAAATGTACTCAAATTTTAAGAAAATTGCATTGGGCACTTGATGAATGTTTTGTGCAAATAAAAATTGGTAATATTTTTAAGGGGAAACGGGCTTTTTTAGTCTCTGTATTAAGGCTATATTCTTATTTTAGTCCTTGTGTAATCTAACTTAGCACTATTAACCTTCAATTATATCAAGTGAGTGATTTTGATCCTTCAACTAACAGATTCAAAAAAAAATTAACAGAGAGTTCACTGCTAAAAGGGATAGTTCGGATATTTCATTTTAATTCTCTCGTTTTGAAAAACAAGCTAAGTCTTCCATGTCTCTATCTTGAAGAACAAGCTCATCAATCTAAGCTACAATTTCAACAAAACCAACTTGATAAGCATTAACCCTCCCTCTTACGTTAACCAACTATAGATTTGCAGCGAAAATTCTTTTTAAATGTTGTATGTTTTCTCAAGCAATAACTTTAAAAATATTCGAATTTCTCCTTTTAACAGTGAACTCTCTGTTAACTTTTTCGAATCTGTTAGTTGAAGAATTAAAATCATTCACTTGATATAATTGAAGGTCAATAGTGTTAAGTTAAATAACACAAGGACTAAAATAAGAAATTAGCCTTAATATAGGGACTAAAAATGCCGTTTTCCCTATTTTTAAAAAATGAAAAAAGAATCGTCTCTATATATAGGTAAAAAAATAATGATATTGCATAGTATGAGGAAATTTTAACTTGTTCATCAAGAATCAAATATTTCGTGTTATTTGTGTTCCCCTTTTGATTCGTTAAAAAATATTATTCGCTTATTCAAAATTTACCATAATTAATTGAGTGATATTCATGAAGTAAAAACGTACTAGTTTTACATATTATTTATCTAATTTGAACTTAGATATAAACACCTAAGGATGTCGATGCTACAATTTGAGAGATATTTTATGAAGATCTATCGCTACGTGATCACACTTATTACTCTTTCTCCTCAACAAGAAAAGTAAACGATGAGAAGTCGTGATCATTGACAAGAAAATGCCTTACGTCAAACAAGTGAAAGAAGTCATTTTTCTCTTTTTTATAAATTTCACTTGTTTTGATTTTTTTTTATTGCGTGACTTAAATTATTTTGTTTTTTAATTAATTTTTCTTCTTCCAAATTATGACTTCCACTTAGTTTGCTTTTTAATTCCATAATTATTACGCGTGGCGGTTAACTTGAAGCGCCATTTATTTGACCAAAAATGGACATTGAAATAATATTATTTTATATATTATCATAATAGTATTTCAAATTACTTGCAATGGAATTAAACTCACATAGTATATATCTTCCACGTAATATAATAAAAAAAACATTTTGAGAATTGCAAATGATCACATTTTCTTAAAAAAAATAAAAAATTAATGAATTCGAGTATAAGGTCATTAAATTAACGTTAGGGCTTTAATTTTTTAAAGGCCTTCACTAATTTTGTGCTCCTATAAAGTCTCTCATACGTCAAATTCTCAGCGTTATGTAAATTCTATTGTTGCAACGAGCCAGCACTATTTCAATATTATTATATTAACTTATCAAAATTCAGCGCAACAGTATTTCAATGTCATTTTATATAAATTTCTCAAATTCATTGAAAAATTTGCACTATTTTACCTTCTTCATAAGTTTTGTGTACATTTTATTTTTTTTCAGATCTCATTTATAGAGTTACACTGAATATATTGTTATTAATCAATTAATTCGAGCCTTATTCGCCAGAAAATTTGTACTACATATCTAGTTGAAAATTTTCTCATTATTTATACAGAAAAATAATATTTTCTATTCTTGTAGATTCCACTGTTCAATTACGTTGATATTTTTTTTATTTAAAAAAACACAGAAGACGAATTATGAGTTATGACTTCCACTTTGTTGACCAAAAGGGACAATATTGGGGTGGGTGGGTGGGCGGGTGGGGATAAATAAATGCCTTCTGCGATCCATACGATAGACTAGTTTTGGAATACGTATATTGTATGTGTAGTGACACTCCATGCGAACTTTTAGCGATTGATGAAAAAGGTGGGAAAAGTCGAGGAAAAAGAAGGAAGGGGGAAAAAATGCCAGATGGAGTATTAACACAGTGGTGGAAAAGGAGAATAGAGAGAGATAGAGTATATAGGATAGAGATGAGAGAGAGAGAGAGATAGTAGATCTAGGTTTATATTTATATATATAGATATATGATAGATATATATCGATATATATAGATATATATATATATATAGATATATAATATATATTCTAGCATTTAGGGGGAGATTTTGACTTTTGGTTATTGGAATTTAGGAGTGCAATTAAGTGTATAAAAAATTTAACTTTCATGGAAACATATGTTACTTTTAAGAAAATATTAATGTCCACTTATCTATTTCTAATGGATCATTCTTTAATAAAGAGGGGTGATTAATGAAGTTAAGTTTTCAAATAAAGTAAATTAAAATTTTAAAAAAATGTGGATTAATATGTAGTGAAATGGGAAGAAAAATACCAAAAAGGATGGGAAAGAAATGCAATTGGAAGCCCATATAAATGCCTAACTTAAATGATGTATATATAGATTGTGTTAAGGTAAATTAAAAGGACAAAATAAAATAAATACAAAAAAAATATATGTAACTAAATTAGTTTGTAAAAAAATTAAAATGTGTAACTATCTATGGGTGTTTTTATCTTTCGATATAATATAAATATTAAATAATAATAATAATATGATATAATATTTATATTTATTTAATTAGATGTTGTATAAGAAATTATTTAGCATATGAATAAAATTGTAATCCAACTTTACAATTTAGATTTTTTCAACTTTCAATATATATATATGATAACACTAGACACCGAGTAGAAAAAAAATCTTATAATAAATTTGAGTCACATTGTATATATCTTACACAAAATACAATACATAAAACATTTTGAAAATTAATCTGATCGATTTTTAAAGCTATAAATCGAACTATATGAATCCATTTTAGTTTAAATTTTAGACATCTATAGAAAGAAAATAAAGTTCAATACACTTCTATATTCAATCATTTTCTCTAAAAAAAATAAAAAAAATTACTATGTTTACTTTATCCCTCTAATTGTAATTGACCAATTTTTTCATACCATTTTGAAATAAAAAATTTGGTCAATTTTTTCCTACTACGTGTTTAGAATCTTAAAAAACAACTACTTTTATTTAAAATATGTATCATTAAATATATTTTAAGAGAATCGAAACTTACATGCATATTCCCTAATTGAGCATGAATTCTCTATAAATATCTGCTTCATCTTCACATGTCTCTCAAACCATTAAATTCTTAGCCATCGTATAAGTAATGAAGTTTTAAAACCTAGCTATAAGATATAATTTTTTTTTTACCTTTTTTTAATTTCTTGAGTTGGTCGTTGTAACATGGATTGGGGCATTATTGTGAGAGAAGAAACTCAAATAATAGATCACAATAATAAGGAAAAAAAGTATAGTAATTATAATTCGAGTGCTACTTCTTCAATTGCTTCACATGAAGATTTGAGGAGTAGAATTGAATCATTTCATATGTTGGAAAAGGCTAATATTTCTAAGACTGAATCTGCAGAAAAGAAACTTTCATGGCTACGTTCACAGATTATTGGTGAAAATGTCGATTTCGAATCCCCTTTTGGGAAACGTAGGCTTACTTATGCTGATCATACTGCCTCTGGAAGATCCCTTCAATATATCGAAAATTATATCATCAATAACGTCCTTCCTTTCTATGGTATGTTCGTTTACCTTAGTAACTATGTACGTACGTACTCTTTCATCCTTAACCAGAAGGGAAAGATAACAACTATTATATCATTTTGTGCAGGTAATAGTCATACTAGTGATAGTCATGTGGGATACCAAACAACAAAATTAGTGCATTGAAGACGCTGCTATGTGAAGAAAGAAAATGCTAGGTGAGGAGATGAGATGCTATATATTTGTGGGTTCTAGGTTCCACTGTGCTAATCAAAGGCTACAAGAAGTTATGGGGATTTCAATCCCTTCTATACTAAGAGAAAAAGTACTCACTAAATGCTTTCGTAACGAAATGAAAGAGAGATGGGTGGTGTTTGTTGGACCTTATGAACATCACTCTAACATTCTTTCATGGAGACAGAGTTTAGCTGAAGTTGTGGAGATTGGATTGGACGAAAACGGGCTAGTAGATATGGAAGCATTGAGGGATCAGCTTGAGTTCTATAAGTCTACGAATAGACCATTGTTGGGTTCATTCTCAGCTTGTAGTAATGTTACTGGGACTTATTCTGATACAAGAGCCATCGCTCGTCTACTTCATAAAAATGGAGCTTTTGCTTGCTTTGATTTCGCAGCAAGGTATGCTAATAGAGTTAGACTTCTATATACTGACAGTACTAAGTATGTCGTGAAAAGATGACTAATATATGGTGTTGTGTTGTAGTGGTCCATACGCGAAAATAGAGATGAGATCAGGAGAGATAGATGGATATGATGCTGTTTTTATTAGTCCTCATAAGTTTCTTGGAGGTCCAGGCACACCTGGAATTCTTGTAATGAACAAAGCACTCTATAGATTGAGGACTTCACCTCCATCTACATGTGGAGGTGGTACTGTTGATTTTGTTCAAACCCTACAATGAAAAGGTAAAGAATTATGAATTTAATTTTATATATTTTGTATTGTCCTTTTCATTCTTATAGATCTAGATGTCCTTTTCACCTTTATTTGTGTCAATTGTGAGTTTGCACAATTTGTCCAAAGAGGTTGATGGATGAATTTGACTGTCATTTATTAGTGACATAGGGTTTCTGGTCATTTTCCTTCTAGAAATATTTGGGATAGTTGATAAGAAGACTAATAAGTCAAACAAAGAATTTCAGACAGGCAAAATTCTTGTACTTGAAAAAATAAATATTTTTTGATTTGACTTTTAGATTTAGTGGCACAATGGCATGACATTTCAACAGCCAACTGTAAATTGAGTTGCAAGTGCATGCTCTCTTTTTCCATTATCAGTCTAGATATATTAAAGGAAATACGTCATCAACATACACAGTATAGTCCCACAAGTGAACCCGAAGAAGAGTATGATATACGTGACCTTACCCTTATCTTTACGAAATAGAGAGGTTGTTTCCAATAGACATAAACACATCATATTTAAATAAATAATGGAGAAGAAGTTAAGCTATAGTAGAGAAATTCAACTGCTTTTGTAAAGTTTCTGTCTTTGTTTGTTGAAATTTTCTTTCTGCTTAGCTCTCATGATAATTCTGAAGCTAAAAGTCTCTTATGATATGCAATAAAATTACCAGGACACACTCTATGTGGAGAATATTGAAGAAAGGGAAGATGCAGGAACACCACCAATTATTCAGAAAGTGAGAACAGCACTTGCATTTTGGGTGAAAGAGTTCATAAGTCATAAAGTAATTGAAAGAATGGAACACACTTACATTGAACTTGCACTACAAAGGCTTCTCCCAAATCCAAACATATGGATTTTGGGAAATGTAACAGCAAAGAGACAAGCTGTGCTTTCTTTTCTCATTATATACTACAACTTACTCTTCGTCAAGTGATGGGAGTGGTGAAGACAATGAGTTTTACTTATGGAGAGAGACGGGGAACAAGAAAGATAAGCCACTTCACGGCCCTTTTGTTGCTAAGCTGCTTAATGACCTATTTGGTATTCAAGCTAGAGGAGGATGTGCTTGTGCAGGACCCTATGGGCATATCTTGCTCAAGGTTGATGAACCTCGTTCTCTAGCGTTTAAAGATGCAATTGAGATGGTGAGTGCTTCCACATATGTTTTCTACACTCCAAAACATTATTTGGTAGTCTAACACGAGTTTTCTGTGTCTTAACAGGGCTATAGTGGAGTGAAGCCGGGATGGACAAGGGTCAGTTTCCCCTACTACATGTCCAAGGAAGAATTTGAGTTCATTCTAGCAGCATTAGAATTCATAGCCATTTATGGACAAAGGTTCCTTCCTATGTACCATTTCAACTGGAAGAGTGGTGCTTGGACTTTCAAGAGAAAAGCTTTCAAGGAGGCACTCATAGGAAGAGATCACAATTGCAATTTTTGTGGCTCACCAATGAAGGGGTTGAACCTAGGTTGCCACGACACTGAAGAGAACAACCATGTAGAAAGCCCCGCAAAAGAAGGTCTCATTTGCAAGTACGTTAAGTACCTTGAAACAGCCAAGCGCATTGCTAGCATCCTTCCCAAATTCCCAGCTCAACGGTCCATACCTGAAGAAATAAACCCTAACCTAGTACCCTTCAGAGTCTGAAGATTGAAATCACATCGCTGAGCTTATACTTTTGGAAAGAGAATGCTCGTTCTCACTCTCCAATATGATCATGCAGTTGTCTAATCTTTGGTTGGGCAAATACAAGGGTAATTACATGTGAATAAACTAGAAGGATACGATGGCATGAGTATACTATACTTCAATATTTTCTTCCTTCATGTAATAAACTAGAAGGATACAATGGCACAAGTATGCATTACTTCAATATTTTCTTTTTGTCATGTAATAAACTAGAAGGATATGATGGCATGAGTAAACTGTACTTCAATATTTTCTTTTTCCTTGTGATTGTTATGAAATTCATGTTTAATCGATTAGAAAAGGTATGTTCATTCTCATTGTAGGGAAAGATAATGCCATAGTCTAACATTTAGTTGGACAAACAAAAATAGGAAGAATATACATTAAACTAGAAGAAGAGCCTGGGACTAACACTCTTTTTAGTATCTTTTGTATCTTCTTGATGCCTTAAATGAATCATCTTCATAAATATTTTTTAAAAAAAAAAACTAGGAAGAAGAAATGATTTTGAAGATTTAGGTACCCCACAAGCAATTTACAAAGACATCAAACAGTTTTGCTCCTTAATTCCAATATAACATCATTTGTTTACAAAGATAAAGAATGAAAAAAAGAAATGGAGGAAGAGGGACCGAGGAAGAGGGCGAAAGACGGACAATAGAAGTGTCATAATGTATATGTACCGAGATACTTAATCACTAGTCTAGTGTAAGAAAACAAAAGTTAGCTAAATTGGCCAACAAATAATTAAGAACAGAGAAATTGAAACCGAATAAGATGGTAAAAAATATATGATTTCAGACATTTAGATGACTGAGAACAAGAGAGACCTGCGGGCTGGAAGCAGACAAGAAGCACCCCTTTTACTTTCTTACTCTCTAGAACTGCATATACACTCTGGATATGGATTTTGGTAAAATGACTCTTCCAGTCTTGACCTTGCTCGACCTCTGACTCCCGGGGGAGCTCCAGCCCTTTTTCTTGGAGCACCTTGCCTATAAATTGCAATATGTGTAATGATTTAATTAGAAATCTGGAATTTATCAGTTATCAAGCAAACTTCAACATGGTTATAATTGTTTAAGGCTTCACAATTCCCTCGAAACAGTTTACAATTGATTGTCGTTTACTAATCACGTAAGTTTCTAGAAACAGGTTGAAAAGCCTTTAAATCAAGAATGATTTTTTTTAAATGAATAGTTGAATGTTTTTCTTTGGAAATAATTTGACAAGATTTCTGCTTAAGATTTAGGTTTCTGCTGCCTGAATCAGAATGAATTAATAAGTAATATGTACGGAAAAAAAATAGGCATAACAAAATGTGAAAGAATATTGTATCCAAACCAAAATCTTAAACAATAGGTAAATAATTTGAAATCATTTAAGGGTTCTGAAGATTTTATTTATTTTTTGACGACAAGGGAAACCCGCAGTCGCTACCCTTTTGGGTGCGCACAGGGTAAAACCCCGCTCCTATGCAATAGCTCGCAAACCACATAGGAGAGGTAATTTAAGGGTTCTGAAGATTACTTATTTATTTTCGGATTTTCTTGTTTCTCTTTGTCTTTTTTTCTCTCTACTATATTTTAAGGATCTCACTAAGGTTCAACAGGTGAAAGAGTGGACCTGGGGTGAGATGTAAGTTCAAGAAAATAAGCAAGGGGGTTTGGAACAAAGAAAGTAAGTTCAACAGACTGGGAGATGATACATATCCAACATAAAATGGTTTGGTTCCTGCCAGTTATTATTCCTAGGGCTTATTGTCGCACCCAAGTAAGAACAAACAGAGTTTAATAAGCTTTAAATGAAAACAATAACGTGAGCAAGTGCAACCGGTAATGTGACTAGCCATTGCATATGTATATCACCTGTTCTTATGCAAATGCCTGACAAGATGTGAAAATGATGATCCATCAAGCTGACCAGCTTCCAGCTGATCAAATATTTCAACTAGGCCTTTCCTGAATGATTAGCAGATAATTATGTTGATATAAATATGTAGATGAAGAGGCCAACGCCACAAAACATAATCTAAATTGCCCAATTTTAAATGTTCTAACGACTTCTATATGACTCTTCCCTAAGAGAATACTGAACTGTTTGCCAAACAGCAGAGGCCGATCCAGAATTTAAGTTTTATTGGTTCAATATTTAAGGTTTTCTCATTGAGCCCATTATTTGTTTAAAGTTAGGCATTCGTTACTATTTGTAGCAATTTTCATAAATTTATGTTGTGTTGGAAGTACTGGGTTCATATGAACCCAGTATTAATACTCTACATCTGCTGCAGCCAAACAGCACTTCAGACATGCCAGTCATGGTGGGGCCAACTTTCATGTTATCACAGCACTTCCGCATTTCTTGGTGAACCTTTCAGCTATTTCTATCCCGTGTACTCGTAGCATCTTTGTGAAGCATTCCAATATGAAGGATAGTAGATTTGTGTCCTAAATGAAGGCAATGGCAACACCTCAAAAGAAAATTACCAAGCTTAACTTAAAAAATCACTCTTCTAAAATTGATAAAATAAGCTAAAAATTTTACTTGTAAACCACACACTGAGAAACTTTATACCAACCAGAAGCAACTGCAAACAACAACATACCCACTGTAATCCCACAAGTGGCAAGTGGGGAGGGGAGGGTGTGCGCAGACCTTACCCCTACCTCCCCTCAAGGAAAATTAAAAAAAAAAAAAAAAAAATGCAGGTCGAAAAAAGAATTAACGAGAATGAAGAAGTCATGGCAAAGGAGAAACAACTGCTAAAATACTCATCAATTGCTTGAGTACCTGTCCGGAGTGATTGTTTTCCGGTGGCCTAAGAATCTGCGGTGCCCCTCAACTGCTCTTGCCATATTACCTGAGTGTGATGGAATGAAAAAATCCAATCTCTACAGGATTAGATATAACTAGAGTGTGAACAGATTTGTGAGGGGGGGGGCAAAAAAAAAATTGTTTTTTGGGTCTTTTTTGTTGGGTGTTTTTTTTTTTGTGGGGGGGGTGGGGGGCGGGGGCTGGGGGGGGGGGAGGGGTGGGGGGGGGGGGGGAGGGAGGGGGGTGGGGTGGGGGGGGGGCGGGGGGGGGGGGGGGGGGGGGGGGGGGGGGGGGGGGGCGGGAAGGGGTGGGGGTGGGTGGGGAAGGGGGGGGGGGTGGGGGGGGGTTGGGGGGGGGGGGGGGGGGGGGGGGGGCGGGGCGGTGGGGGGGGCGCTGGGCGGGGGAGCCCATAAAATGGGGCGAGGGGGAGGGGGGGGTGGGGGGGGGGACCCTAAACAAAAACAAGACAACTCATAACCAAAAAATACAAAAAAAAACAGGAACACAAAAAAAAAAAAATAGACACTAAAAATTCAAAAAAAAATACGAAAAAAAAAAGAAAAACAGATAAAAAGACAATAAAAAAATGCAAAAATCAAAAAAATGAAAAAAACAAAAAAAAAACCAACAAAGAAAAAAAAAAAATAAAAAAAAAAAAAAAAAAAAAAAAAAAACAAAAAGACCAAAAAAAGTAAAAGATTAAAAATATATAAAATAGAAAAAAAAACAAACAACAAAAAAAACAAAAAAAAACAAAATCCAAGACAAAAAAAAGCAAAAAAAAAAAAAAAACAAGGTAAAAGCGGGGGGGGGGGGGGGGGGGGGGGGTTGGGGGGGGAGGGAGTGGGGGGGGGGTTGGGGGGGGGGGGGTGGAGGGGGGGGGTGAAAAAAAAAAAAAAAAACCACAAGATGAGGGTGGGGGGGGGGGGGGGGGGGGGGGGGGGCACGGGGGGGGGGGGGGGGGGGGGGGGGTTGGGGGGGGGTGGGGGGGGGGGGGGGGGGGGGGGGTACCCTAAGGGGGGGAGGTGAGGGGGGTGGGGGGGGGGGGGGGGGGTGTGGGGGGGGGGGGGGGGGGGTGGGTGGGGGGGGGGGAATCCCACACAAACAACTCTTACAGACACACACTCACGGAACAGAGCACCAACCCAACATCGCCCCTGCCAGCCATAAACCCCGTTCCCCACCCCCAAGACCACCACAACCACAACAGCAGACACAAAAACAAAAAAAACAGAAAAAAAAAAAAAGAAAAATAGAAAAACAAGAAAAAAAAAAAAAAAAAGCAAAAAACAATGGGGGGGGGGCGGGGGGGGGGGGGGGGGGGGGGGGGGGGGGGGGGGGGGGGGGGGGGGGGGGGGGGAAGGGGGGGGGGGGTGAGGGGGGGGAGGGGTGGGGGGGGGTGGGGGTTTGGAGGGGGGGGGGAGGGGGTTGTGGTCGGGGTGGGGGGGGGGGGGGGGAGGGTGGAGGTGGGGGGGGTGGGGGGGGTGGGGGGGGAGTTTTTGTCTGTTGTTTTGTTGTTGTTTTTTTTTTGTGTTTTTTGTTTTTTTTTTTTTTTTTTTCCCCACCCCCCCCCCCCCCACCCCCTGTTGGTGTGCCAGCATTTCCTGCCACAAATTAGACATTTGGTTTGGTAGGTAAAAATGTGTGATTGTTATGAAAGAAATTAACTCCAAGCTGCAAGATAGACAGAATGTTTAGGTGTAGGTACAAACCTTGAAAACAACATTTGGAAAGTAAGATTTGAGCTCTGCGAGACGAGTGTTACCACCATAAATTTCTCCAGCAGCAATATAAATAAATGTTGACGGAGGATAACCAAGAGCTTGAAGAAATAATCCGACCTCTTTTGGAGTGAGAGGGCAGAAACCACCAATTCTCTGTTCAGTTGAGTTGATAACCTTAATCTTCCAATGATTTGTCTTCTCTCTAGTCATGGATGAGTAACATTAGATATTATACAACATTATGGGTGTTGCTCTAAATATCATTGCAACAATAGAAGAAAGGTGAAAAGATCTAAGTTACTAGAAACCATGATATCAGAAGAAATTGGAGCAGTTCTTTATAACAACAACAACATACCCAGGATAATCCCACAAGTGGGGTCTGGAGTGGTTAAAGTATATGCAGACCTTAACCCTACTTTGGCAGGAAGAGAGGTTGTTTTCGATAGACCCTCAGCTCAAAGAAAGCAAAAACACAACGTATATGAAGACTTCACAGTAACAACAGCAGGATAGTAAGAAAATAGAGGCATAAGAGACAAAAAATAGTAATCGAAAACTATGAATGAAAAATAAGGAAATAGTAGAATAATGAAAATTTCCTTAAATAAATACTAATACTACTATAGGAGAAATGAGACGCAAACTATTTACTACTAGCCTTCTACCCGAATCCTTGACCTCCGCACCCTCCTATCAATGGTCAAGTCCTCGGTAAGCTGAAGGCTAGTTATGTCCTGCTTGATCACCTCTTCGCAATACTTCTTCAGCCTACCACTACATCTCTTCAGGCCCTCCAGCGTCAGCCTCTCACACCACACCTCCTTACTAGGACATCTGTGCATCTCCTCTTGACATGTCCGAACCATCTCAGCCTCACCCCCCGCCTCTTGTCCACCGTGGAAGCCACTTCCACTTTGGCAAGAATAACTTCATTTATGACCATGTCTCTCTTAGGAAGCCCACACATCCATCTCAACATTCTCATTTTACGCAGGTAAGTTCTACAATTGTATGGGGGTGAGTGTTGGCCTGTGGAGAACTCTCATGTTCAGAAGATGCAAGTGGCACCTTCTTATTACATAAAACACCAGATGTTTTAATGTCATAGATGACATCTTGACGTGCATAGTATAGTATGTACTTCAAGGTTCTGTGTATAAATAAATTGTACAGAAGAAGGGATTCTGAAGTTTCAGAACTAAATTTGAAGGCTCTAAATATCAGCCTGTACGTATAAACTTGTGATCAAAGAATTTTTGGCCATTCCTAAATAACCTACAGGCCATGAATGAGACGCAATACTTTTCACCAGGCTCAGAAAAAGAAATAGACTGAAGGCGGATTCTCGCTCCTTTATGCAAATAATACAGCGAGCACAATTGAGGACATATATAGCAAAATTATGACAATATGATAGTGATGATGAGAGAAACCTCATCACCCGAAGTTCCTCTGCTTCTGCATCAGTAAGACCATATGTACAACCAGTAAAAGACAGCATGTCCTTCTCATATCTCAAGTGGAGTGCAACATATCTTTTTGCTCTGGTTCGCAGCTGCTCCACGAGCTTCTGTGGTATCATCATCATGTTAGTAACAAACCCCAAATAATGAGAAATTATAGCTCTACTTTGCAAATGAGATCCAAAACATCAAAAGGATGTAGATGGAATTGTACTGCAAAAACTGGCATGGGAATCCTACACCTAATACATAATATATTTATTTCATAATTTGAATGCCATTCTTAAACATGGAAACTTGAACACCAGAAGATTATGTGAAATGCCATAGCCAGCTAAAAAGATTCAGTGTAGTGTGACAATCCAAAAAGGAAGCTCAAAACTCCACAAGTGTTTCTGGTGTTACTAGAATTACTAGTCCCACATTGTTATCATATTTGTCAGATGATGGTTCTAAGTTCTAACCTTTCCAAGTCTCTCAATAGGAGGAGAGAAGCGGAGAGCACTATACAGAGCACGGCATCTTAATCTCTGAATATCAAGAGGCAGTTCATTGTTCGCAAGGCGAGAATCAGATTTAGCAACATGAATGACCTGCAATAATGTGCAATAAGCTAACTTTCGATTTCAGACATATACTTTAGTAGACAAGGCAAGAGAAAAATGGGATCAAGTCTCATGAACAAAAGGAAATAGAAATAAAGCATCCCTTGTAATAACGGATTTTACTGATAATATCAACATCATACACTGATAAAGTTAAATAAAATGATAAATTTAATCCCCTTCCAGATTTCATAGTTTTGGGATTAAATGCTATCTCCAACATCTTAGAGTAGTTAAAATCTTAGACTATTGAAAAGAAAGATCAATTTTTTGTGGCTAATAAATTTCAATGGTCAATTATACCTTCCATGACAAGGCTTCAACTGAATAATATTTGCAAGTTTTTGGTATTAATTGATTGATATGTTTGCACCAGCTTGAGCTGAGCATTGAAGTGATACAATACACTTCAAGCTTTTTAATTTGCTTTCTGCTAATAGTTAGTGAAGTTGTTTGTCCCTTATTCTCCACCAAATTGAACAACATAATGAAAGTTGCTTATCATATTACTTACAACTTTCATATATTTGGAGTAGATTCACTAATGGTCACTCAACTTTTATTTTATTGCACCAAAGTCTATTTTTTGTAACAAAAAATCACTCAAGCAGTTGGTTAGGTGAAACACCCACTAACGCAACTCTTTCTTGTTATCTTCAGTCTGACCCAACCTCAAGATGCCACTGTAGAAAAAGTTTGGAATGATCAAGGCTGAAACCTGAGCTTCAGAAGACCCCTTAATTATTGGCAGTATTCTACACCTCTCAATTTATTCAAGAACCTTTACGCCTCTAAAGACACAGTACTGTATGCAAGTGGATAAACTAGAGAGATTCTCAGTCAAGTCAGCCTACAAAGAGTTTAATCATTCCAACAACCAGCTTAGTGGTTGGCCCTGGAAATTCATCTAGAAAGTCATAATTCCTCTCTGGTTGCAAGTTTCACCTCGATCGTGGCCAGGAAAGAAGTCCTAAGTCCTAACTCATGAAAATCTTGCAAAAAAGGGCTTCCACCTATGCTCTAGACATTATATGCGTGGAGAAGAAACAGAGACAATCAGCCATCTTTTCTCCATTGCAAGTTAACTGAACAACCTTGGAGGATTTTCCATGATTTAAAAGGAATCATGAGGGTGATGCCAAGAGATACACTTGTAGTGTTGGAACGAATACAACATTCACTCAAAATAGAAGGAAAGATGGAAGACTGTTCCTGCTTGCATTACGGAAAGAGAGAATCAAAGGTGTCCTGAAGACAACACTAGGTCCATCCAGAAACTGAAGATGAAGTAGTTAGCCGTTTTGTTATTTTTGGTGTAAACATGAATATATGGAAGATATAGAATCCTTAGTTGATGGTCTAGGATCTCTGTAAGTAGTTTTAAGTTCAGAACATCTTCCTATATTACCTTTTTTAATTATGGATAGCTGCAGTTTTTATGTTGCACCAAATGGTTATACAAAAAAATTACTTAAAATATCAGTCAGCTTAGCTTAAGTATGACAAAAATTTAATAAACTATTTCGCGTAACCAGAAAATCACTGAAAGTATTACAGAAAGTCACTAAGCATTTTTTATTGTAACCAAAAAGTCAATTCAAATTTACCTAATTATCATATAAAATGTCTCTTTTGTATTCTCCTAATGACTTTTTTGATATTTAGGCAAAGTTGAGAGACTTTTTTTGCAAAAAAAATAGTTTAGTGACTTCCGTGATACTTAAATAAAATTAAGTGATTTTCTTGTTACAAAAAATAGTAGAGTAATTTTTGTACAATAAAGAGTAAGCTGAGTGACCCTTCATAAAATTAACCCTCATACAAACATCAGAGGAGGTTTTGTTGAGCTAATATTGTTTGAAAAGAGAAATGTTCTGAATGTCTAAGACCGCTATGCACACTATTAGGATATTGTCCATACAGATATATAATAACTTCGCAAACGACACCATGTTCCACAGTCTTCTATTTATATATTAACCATTTCCATGGCAGTAAACAAGGGCAACAAGGTAGCAACAATTTCTTGATTTGGTGGCCATTGCAAGAGAGAGGTTAAGACAATCTAACTTAAAATAAAAAATTAAAAAAAGGTAATAGGAAGAAGATTTTACAGAGATCAAAGCACTCATCAGAAATTTTATAAGAAACAAGAGAAATATCAGAGTCTAAACTTGTAAAGAAATAGATCTTGGGCCTAACTCAACCTCAAAAGATAGCTCGTGAGTGGAGGATTGCCCAAATCCATAAAAAGAGACCAGACAGCTGGAGCATGGGCAATTTAATTTGGGGGCTCAACATCGGGTATGATGGGTCCTGCTATGGTACCATGTAAAGAAATGAATCTTGGACCTAACTCAACCTCAAAATCTAGCTCATGAGGAGGGGACTGCACAAGTCCATACAAGGAGACCACCATCTAAGCAATACATTACATATATAAACACATTTCTAAAAGAATGACAAGCCATGTGAAGTTGTAAGATATACAGTACAGAAAAAAATATGACCTTGAATCTTGCCAGAATGAACGCTTGTCCAATTGAGGAATTACCAAAGTTGCATTCATCACATGTGCCACTGCCACCATGTCAGCTATCTGTAAGCAAAAAGAAGCAAAATGAAAAAATTCAGACTGAAGGGGAAAGTACTTCATTAACTTATAAATACGTGGATATATTTGCTTAAAGAAAGGGCATGACCAGAATGACATTTCAATAATGAGACGGGACTACATCCAACAACATAATGATTCATGAGTCAGCACTTCAGAAGTCATGGCATAATCATCTTACCAATGAAAAACAAAATTAGCAAAACTTATGGAACTTTGTCCCTTGGAGTGAACGTGAATAAATGAAAATCAAAGATCAGTCCTTGTATGTTCGAACAACGCTGAGATACGTGGCATCCTATCCAAGGTTCGGCGCCCATCTTTGAAAACTTTATTTCCACCCATTATACAAGAAATTGGGAATTTCATAATGTCTACATCAACGTATATTGGGAATGCAACGGCTGAAGATATAAGAAGAACAAGGCTCAACGCAAGTCAACCCTCGGATGTGCAAATCCCAAATCCACGGGCAAATTCCTGTCCGCTTCATCCTTTTTCCACCCGTAAATCAGTTCATCTTTAAAATAAAGTGACTATTATGCGTTTGTTTCCTGTCTGATATTTTGCCGATCTTTGAAAAATTGAGTCTTAGATTTTCCTAGCAACATGTCAATTCCTTACTAAGTGAAAATATTATTTGATCTAGTAACTTTAAAAGTGGATTAAGAGTAGATAAATATCTTATTCTATGATATGTTCAATTCGTAGATTAAGAGTAGATGAAATCTTATTTCTATGATATGTTTCAATTTAAAGTTAACTATTTTATTTTATTTTGAGAAAGAATTTGAAGTTAACTTAGTGACCTATAGAATTTGGTATGACTAATAGCGTTGGTTTGAGGAAACTAATTCTTCTAGTTAGCATAATACTCAATTTAATTTAAATGTATGATAAGTTCCAGGTTTCTAATTCGACACATATGAATCAAATATATGTATGGTGCATGATTTCATTATCTGGATATAGAGGTCAAAACTCAAAAATGGTCAAAAAATGGAGTTCTTATTCAAATTTTTATTATCATAATTTCAAAGCATTGTATGACATTACATGGAAGCTAAATTTAAGTCAGTGTCAAACAGTGTGAAAATGGAAGCTAAATCTGTCCAGAGGCCGAAATTACATCAGCAGGAGAAGAAAAAATGGGGTAGTAGCAAAGATTGGGTCTCAGGAGCCCAATTTAAATTTCTCTTATTTCTTGATTTCATTGTATTGTATACTAACATTCATTCTAACTTGGATGAATCCCCCTTGAGTTGCTATGTTTTATTTTTGGTTCCTTGTAATTTTATTTTCTTAAATACTGAAGTTTTAAATTAACTTACATTGCCTTGAGAGTTTCAAAAGAGTTTTTCTTTTCAAACAGTCAAAGATAGCTTTCTGTTTCAGCAAAAATGCCAAAATACTTTTTCTTTTTCCCTTTCCTTATTAAAAAATTTAAGAAATTCTTCAATTAATTTAGTCAAACAATTGTTTAGTTAAATCAACAGATAACCATGAGTTAAGCGGACATTTCAAGTGCTTAGAACCTTCTAGAAATGTTAATAGGAACCCTTATCTTTGAAATTTTGAAAAGATTTTTCTGTTAGAATCTTTTTACAAAAATTAAAGGTTGTCATAATAGCCTTGCAAAATTAAGTGGCAACTCTGTTTTCAAAATAACCATTCTTTTTTTTTTTGTTGCCAAGTTAGGGTTTTGAGGATTTGAAGTAAACTTACAAAATTAACATGTAAGTTTCTGTGATGCCACAGAAACTGGAACGTTTATTTAATTTTCCATGAAGAGAAAAGGAGATCAAGCTAATAAAATTGGGCGAGGTCAACCTTAACCAATAGACATGGTCTAGATCTGCCATTTCTCTCCAAGACTATGCCAACTTACAATCATAATTCATCGTCTTCTTGCTGGGAACAACGTTTTCTGGTCTTATAGAAATCTAATTCCCATGCATATGACATGTTATGATTATTTTATGTGATAAGAAGTATAAATGAGAAAAGTGTTTTTCTGTATACCAAATATGTCTCAAATTTAAAGAATCATCAAATTGCTAGTGCATCATTTAGCTATTTCCTTGCAGCAAAACAACTTCGTATGAGACTACTTTTTTTGTTAACTTCCCCCCACCCCCTTTATCTATGAATGCTATTTTTTTACAGACTTCATTCCGAACAGCGTATAAGCTTAAAGGCCCACTTTAATTTGTCTTACTTTAATATCTATTTCTAAGCTGAAGGTTTTAAAATGGCTCATCTTCAATCAAGTTAACTTGTTGAATGATACCCTAGGAATATACAAGTAGAAGTGCATACAAGTTACTACATGCCCACTAGCATTTACATGTTTAAGCTGATCCACACTTTTAGCTCGTCCAACCGTAGCACGAAAGCAATTTCTTTGAATTATTGTGGATTAAAAACAAGAATGATTATGTAACAAACACACAGAAAATGGAAATTAGAAATCTAAGGAAAGATCAAACTTACACCCGTCCTCATTTGATTTAATCCACCATTACTTTTTACAGTCAAATAGCGATTCCATCCTAGAGCAGCTGGACAAGAAGGATAAATTCTGCATAAGACTATCTGCTTAAAAGTTACAGCATACAAAAGGTTCATATTGTGCATGAGTTGGTACATGTTAAAGAAATTGCAATTGATAGTAAACAGCAAAGGCGTGATCTTTTATTTATTTTTATGACTGAAAAACGCTGTTTCAGCTTTAAACAAACACAGGCATGAACTGATAGAACACATAAGAAACGACATACAGAAAATTGTCCCCACACCCTATAAAAAGAATCTGAAAAATGAGATCTTGAGATAATCAAGTATTTCCCTTATACAAAATTCAGAAAAAATTAGTGCTCCCAAAAGGCAATGGAGATACCTTTTTTCCATATTAACTAGCAGGTGACTAAAGAAGCACAAGCTATAGTAGTAGAGTTTAACCTTTGTATTTTGCAGTTGGCTTAATGCATGGATGTAAACCATGGCTCTTTGAAGCTTCCCAAACAGAATTATCTTCATTCTGCAAAAGTCAAAAGAAGACGTTTTCACTAACACAAGTCATCTCATGGTGCTCAACCTACTCCATTAACAACTAGGCCAACGGGAGTAGCAAGCAAGAGCCGAGGGGTTAATCCGAACCTACGACAAAAAACTTTGTACACTATTTCTACATTGTTAAAGTAATATTTCACATATGCGTGTACTTTTTATATTTCGAATCCTTTTCTTGAAAATCCTAACTCTGCCACCACCTAGGCCACCCCTTGATGCAATAAAAAGCAAAATTTCAGAAAATTACGACATATCCAGAAACTCTCTAGCCCAAATTACAAAAGAACAGCTCAAACCACAAAAATCACAAACACCCATCAATAAACTAAGCAGTATAAGCAAAACAAAACTGCAGAATCACCATAAAAATGAAAACTTTAAGCAATTTCAAGAAATAAATAAATAAAGTAAATAACAACCTCATCGAATTCAGGCTCTTCCTTCTTCTCCGAAGCCAAGACAAGCTTTTGTTCATCTTCTACAATATCCTTAGTGTAATAAAAGAATACGAACATTGACAAAACAAAAAGGAGGAAAATATAGAGAGTAATTGAGAAATTGGATCTTCTCCTTGTCGTCCTGTACTGAGTATGGCCTCTGTTCCCCATTTCTTATACAAAATTTCACACTCCTCGACTCATCAATGGCTACAAAATTACACAATTTTCGATGCTTCAGAGTTCAGAGAGTCGAATTTTGGGAGAATTTGTTGATTTGATATGGGTTACAACACAGATTCATAGTTGGAAAATGGCATTTTACGTCCCCTAGATTTGTAGGTAGTTCATCTCAGTTCTAATTTTTGTGTTATTGACACTTATGCCCTTATTTTGTACTCGTTGACGTTGAGTATCGATTTGTTTGTCTTATTTTATTTTTTTATCGATTTAAAAAAGGATGTATGTTTTCATTTTTAGTGACTCTCTAATTCTAATGAAAATATGAATTTTTAAAGATCACAAGATTAAAAATATTTTGTGAGGTATAAGTTATATATTTTTGTGTTATTATAAACCTCAAATTGTGCCATCACGTAACTTCAGTTTCTAAAGAAGACATAAGGTCAATTGCTAAGAACTTGTTTGAACAGACGAGTTTTAAATATTAAAAGAATAATTTAAAAAGCCTTGAATTATAAGTTAAAATCAATAAAGAGTCAAAAATATCTTTAAACAACGTGAAATGAATAAAAATATACTTAATTGATAGTTTGATCCATAAATATCCTTGTTGACAATAATTTAATCTAAAAATACACTTATTATTACGTTATGGAACAATTGAGCTTATTATTGGACTGGTTATTCAGAGCCAGCAATTGATTGTCGGATTTCGTCCTGTAACTAGAAAAAGATCGCTTCGTGGTCACTTTGGTGTGACAATTCTACAATTCATAGTTTATTTCTGATAAATCCTTTGAAAATTGTCGTTGTATCCCGCATATAACTTTATGAAAATATACAATAATTTCATCGTTCATGTCAGCTTAATTTAGTTGGCTATATATACCATATCTATTTGCTCAATTTAGTTATACTATTTGTCACGTGGAGAGTCTTATGTGAGACGGCATCAAAATTCTCCGATTTAATAGAGTCAGCAAGATCTGAGTGATCAACTTAAGGGGGAGTTTCGCAAGTTTGTGAAGACAGATTCTCGTCACTCAGTTTTCAATTGATCGCGAGTTATTGGTTTTCAACTGTTGAGTTTAGTCAGCCAAATTGATTAATATGTAACCAACTAAGTGATATTGTGAATACTAGATAATAGAAAAAGGAAACATATTATAGAACATAATACAATGTCTATAAATACCTTTTCTGGACTTTTGTAATAATATATAGTGGTGAATATTCAGTATTGATATAGGCAAGGCATATAACATCTAGCAATAAAAAGTCTTGGCCAAACCAATGTCACCTTGTAAACCTTAATACCAATCTTCCTCTTTGATAATTCATCACCAATTCCAAAAGATATAAACATGGCCATCTTACAAACTTTTTGAAACAACTTGTTTAATAAATCCTTGAAACTCATGTTCCTTCTGGTAAAATGGTAGCTATTGAGAAATACCCTTCTGGACTGCAAATATTCATAATCTCCATTGATTAATCTAAAGCTTTCACTCTTCACAAAATCACAAGGAAAAAATGGAGAGACTCTTGTACTATGAATTGAATTGCAAGTGCTCATCCAATTAGCCATAGTGTTCATGCATATAAAGGAGTACACTCTCTGTGTGTGCTGTTTAATTTGTTTGTATTTATAGTTTGCATATAAGTAAATGCAATCAACATCATGTGAGAGAGTTTCCTGAGTAGTTCAACTAATGTAGTTGTTGTATACTATGTTTGGTAGCTTTTGTTGCACCCATTAATTTTCTACCAATAACTAAGAGTTTAGACTAATGAATAACCTCTTACTATATTGAACTTATATTCATCAAGTAAAAGGGTACATCACTTCTATATTTATCGCGGTTATCCAAAATAAGGTAAAAAACTGGAGGATGTTTGTTCATAACATTAGCAAAGTCCTAGGCTCTTTTCAGCAATGATTCCAGGCTTCCAGCGCAGATTTCATTTACACGTAAGAGGTCAAAACAGATTTCAAAGAAAGAACTGATATCATAGGTCTAGAGAGCCAATGGTAAGAAGTAAATGTGCCCTTAAAACATATGTTGCTTATCACCAACAAAACAAAGGCCAGGCAATATGAGAAAGAAACTGAACTGAGTCATTTCAATGATGCAACTCACATCAAATGCAACTGATATAATTCTTTATTTCAAAATTCAAAACGACATACAGTTTACTTCAATGTCTTTTGGTTGATATAACCATGATTGATCAAGAATAATAAAGGTCAGTGATGACCACCACCACCACCATCTACACCTTCCTTTTTCTTTTGTGAAGCAGCTCTCAATTGGCGCTGCTCCTCTTTGTAGATACGGTTCCTACGTTGATACTGCAGTAAAGGAAACAACAACCCTGTAACTAAAGAGTACAATGAGAAGTACCAAACGATTTATGAATATATTTGAGCCATCATTTTTTAAATGTTTTTGAGCTAGAGAATTCCAAAGAATTTTACCACATCAAAAATGACAACATGGATTGAATCAGTCGGTCATTGACAGCTCAAAAGGAGGGGAAGTGAAGAGGGAATGACCATATATCCATTTTTTTAATAAGTAGAGAAAGAACTCTCAATTGTATAAGACATCGACAGTAGCCAAGTAAAAGAGTTCTATAGTCTGTCCCAGAAAAATAATGAGCTTAAGGGCACCAGTACACCACATGAGCACTACTAATTCATGCACCTCAAGGCTTCAATATCTCTTAATCTTCAGTTGATACATATATCAAAGTGTCTTATAGATTTGTGGTTAAACCAAGAAGGAAATCAATCAAATTTAATGAGTTCTAATCAATCAAAAAGCATTGTCCTGAACATGACCAATAACATTAACATAAGCAGAACAAGTAGGATAGTATGTTAGTAGTCTATGAATCTAAGTAGAATTAAGAGGTGCAAGGATCCAACAAGCTTGATCTACAAATAGTGGAACTGTGGAAGACTGAAAAGTGAAAACCAGAGTACCATACGGAGTTTGAAATGTCAGTAGATTAGTAGTCCAACAATCTAGGTAGAGCACTAAAGTGTCCCAATAAGATGAAAAGAAGAGGATAGGAAGCACAGACACAATACCTAATTTAACATATTGAAGTCAGAAGACACTCACACACCCTGGAAAATGTCCGCCATAGATGTTAAAGTTTATTCGTTCAACGGGCAAGGAACTATTCTTGGATATCAATGGGACTTTGCTCCAAATTCAACATAATTTGAAGGAACATAGACACTAGAGAGATAGCAATGCTCCACAATTTTCACCAAATATAATTTCACAAAATGTTACCACATGCAAGTATATGTCCATATACGTGGAGCATTTTCTAATTGCATCATCTGATTTTAAATGGAAATACATTAGTCCCTAAAACATTATAACTAGTCAAAAGAAGAGGTTTCTACAAAATTCATGCCTCTATATGACAAAGAGAAGAGCAGAGGAGGATTTTATAAACAGGGAGGAAAGATGTCGCTTTCAGTTGAGCAGAGTATAGTATTGCCCATTGAGTCAATGATTAAGATGAACAGAGGATGATTGTATAAACAGGGACGAAAGACATCACTTTCAGTTGAGCAGAGAGAAATACATGCCCATTGAGATTATTAAGTACTTCCCATCACTTTCTTTTCTTTTTCTTTCTTTTGGGGGTAGAAATAAATGGCAAGGTTTTTCTACATACAAATATCTGATTTTGCAAAGGTCAGGGATTAGCAAATCCTGACTTTGAGAACAGAGATCATAATTTATTTGGCACCATCACAGTAGAAGGTACCTTTCTCACTCAACTAATGCCATTAAGTCTAAGAAAACATAGTTTCCTTGATGTAGATAATTTCTTGCAGTAGCTAAACTTGGAAAAGGCTTCCACCATTTACTTCACTCATTAGCATATTAGAATAATTAAGCATGTATTAATACAAGTAGTATATGAGCTACAAACTGAAATGTGTACTCTCAACACGGAAAATGAAAGGAGGGTTTGCTACTTCGCTGGGTGAGATCTACAAACAGCTATTGAAGCTTCTTTCCTATTACTTCACCTGTCACCAATTTCTAATCTAATTTCTACATGAAGTAATGAGGTTTATACATCTCGTCAGGACCATAAGACACCTAGCCACAAGCTCCCAACTTATGAGAAAGATCTCGGCTGTACTTGAGGCACTCCCAAGAGAAAATAATAACGCTTCTCAGAAGAGTAGATAGTAATGCTGATAGTGACAAGAAGATCAATTAATGAAAGAGCCAAAATCAAATAACAGGAAAAAATAGCTGTATAAATCAAGATTCGTCTCTTTTTGAGACTCCATAAAAAAATTAGCTGACGTAATGTTTTCTACAGATTTAGGACGAGACAATGCACACAAGGTGCTTAACTACAGATGTTCCAGTTCAGTCCTTGTAAATTGACTACTCCCATTTCCTACTTATAGCAATGCCTTTGCTTTCAATGGATTCCGCTAAAGAAATCACTGAGGATACCCTAACAATTTTATTTTATTTTCGATAAGAGTGAGAAACCCTAAATAAGACGAATCAAAGAGGTATGTCCAGGTATAACTTTTTTATCAAAAAAAAAAGAAGAGAAGTCCAGGTATAACTAAAATAGACAAAGGGTGGAAATCCACATCTGTTCTACAAAGAATGAGAAAATATCTGTAATCTAAAGAACTTAAAAGGTCTTTTGAGACGACTTCCCTCCACTAATTTAGGTCTGTCTCGGCTTATTTTAAGACCTTCAATCAGCAAAATATATCATTTATAGATCTCTTATCACATGACAAGGCTTCAGAGCACCTACTTAAATTTAAGTCCTCCTCAGCTGCTTAGCCGCATAATGTGTTTGATATGATCCAAATAATGAAAAGATCTAGCAGATATATAATGTGGCATGCTGGTGAGCCAAATTTTGTCATCGCCAGTAACCTTGAATTTCCCCCAAATAGAGCTTAAAGGGAACCATAATTAGTTCAAAGTAACAGCTATACTGATATAAACCAAGTACGAATCAATTGGCATTTGGACATGATTTGGGTAAAATTTGAAATGGAAAGAAGAGTAAGTTGAAATTGAAAAAGGATATTTGGATGTTAAAGTAGTGTTTGGATATGAAATTAACTTGGAAAAAAGTTGACGTGTAAGTGAACCATTATATTACTCAATAAACTCTCCTCAAACTTTGAATTCTCTATTTTCAAGTTTGAAATAATGAACCAGACTGATACACAGGCATTTATTTGAAATAATATTTAAACATTTGAAATGATATCCATGCATACTTGGTAAGCCTGCCATGATGTTTGGCGACCAGATATCAGCCATATGCATATTTGGTCAATTTTTCGATAGGTTGACTTACAAATACCACTTTCTCCATTTCCCTGCTATGATTCATCAGATGTATTTTCCTTGACATAAAATCATAATATTTTCAAATATCTATATTCCTTAGTATACTCAAGAAAGAGTGCAGTACAAGTATAAATGGAATACTATATATGGAGGTCCTCCCCTATACATGGCCAAGCGATCTCATAAATCTTTTCTTATTTTATGTCTGTATGCTACTTGAAGTATCTTTCGGATGTGTTGTTTCTAATCTTGTACAATCTTGCTGACTGCATATCCATCTTAACATCACATTTCTATGTTACTTGTTTTATTAATATGATGAAACTTAGAGGACCAATATTCACTACCATAATATAAATTGCTATTCTCACAGCCATTCCAAAGAAGTTTCCTTTGACTAATTAAGTGTCTTTCTATCACATAGTAATCATGCAGCACCTCCTCCACTTCAACCATCCTATTTTCATTATATATGCTATATCTCCATCTATCATGTCATTCTCATGTAAGTCTAGACTCAGATAACTAAATTGTTTGCATTTAGGAAATATAATCTCGCCCAATCCCACTTTACTTTTGTTCTTCTTATGAGGGCAAAACTTACAGTTTTTTCAGCATGTATACTATTTTACTTCTACAAACCTTACAATCCATATTGTTTCTCTGTAGTTCCAGCCACTCATTAACAAGTTGCTTGCTTCGTCAATTAATAAATGTCATCATCAATAACTACAGTGCAAATCACCTCCTACAGTTCCACACATATATCTGATGTTGGATGAAAAATGATAAAAAATCCATACTTTGAGGGAATTCAAATCTGAGAAGCTTTTATTCGAACCAATTCAGCTTATGAAGTATCAAATCTCTAAAAACCCTAAATACAGCTGAGGACAAATTGCCTAAAGGAACTGCTGACTTGTTTAAATCTTCAGGATAAGGACGATTGTTAAGCAAAGGTGAAAATACCAAAGAGATCGGAATCTAATGGGGAGAAAAAGTCGAAATGTACCTCTTTGGAATGATGAAGACACTCGAAGTAGTCTTCTCTAAGAAGTACACAGTCCTTGGGCTCCCTGCATCGAGACATACACTCACTGAAATCCATCCAGAAATCATAGCATCGTCCTTTATTCCCTGTAATTCCCCATCCAGACGCCATTGGAGTAAACTCTTTCTTCTTCCTCTGCTATGGAAATTGGTGAATTGCAATCAGAATCGGATGTTAAGGGCTATAGCGGATCGATCCACATTTGGGCCAAGACCCAACAATATCTTCTATAAATTCAGGCCCAAATGTTTGTTTTTCACTCGTCTTGATCGATCCGTTAAAAATAAGAGAAACTTTCATATATAACCACTTAAAAATAATTAATTACTCTATATATAGCTATAGTTTAATGACTTACAATTTGTAAGCTACATGTTTTATTGGAGGAGAGAGAACGATCAGACTTGGGGAGTAGAAGAAGAGAGGTCAAGAGAGGGGAAAAGAGTGGGAGAAAGTTGATTGTATATGTATATCATTAGATAATTGTATATTCATACATATGTATTTGTATCATGTCAGGGGAGAGTTGGAATAGGGAGGATAAGAGGCGACAGAAACGGGAGAAGGAGGAGAGAGGCGGTGAAAATTGGGGGAGAGGGCGGAGAGAGGGGGGAAAAGAGCGAATTGGGAGAGTGATGAGAGAGGCTAGTTGAAATTGGGAGAGAGTGAGGAGAGAGTCTAGCGAAATTGGGAGAGGGAGGAGAGAGCGAGCGAGAGAGGCGAGAGTGGGAGATAGGCGAATTTAGATTGTAGAATTGGTAATTTATACATATTCAATTTTGTATATCGGGCAAGTGAGATTAGAAAAAGGAAAGAGAAAGGTGAGCGAGATTGGGAGATGGGTACTTAATTCAAAATCTCTCTTTAACGTGTAACATTAAAATTCATTCATATTTATATCAAATACAAGCCCCACATTTCTAGGGTGGGGCTCTTGAAATCTCCTTATTTATCTCTTCAATATTACAAATTAAATAACAATATACTTCATACACTAGTAGAATTTAACAAGAATGCTTGAATTTTCCTCTCATAAATATAATTATCCTCAGATGAAGCATCAGCAGAGTAAATCATTGCACCATTAACATGAAATCCACTAGTTTCCAATAATTTCAAAGCATCAAAAAATGCATCACCTTGAATTCCTCTTCCATCCACTTCATAGCTAGGAATTACTTTCTCTTTATTAAATTGTTCACTTCTTAGAACAAAAGCCTTCAAATAACCTCTTGGTGTACTAACTTTATCTGTATAAAATTGATGATTTACATAGTCAATTGATTCTCCATAGTTGTTGTATAGCTCTATGTATGGTAAAATTGTTCTATAATATGGTGCAATTGTTGCTATTGATATAACACTTTGGTTCTTTAAGAGAGTTATCAATTCTCCTATGCAATAAGAGAAACTTCCATTGTGTTTTGGGAATCTCTCATAGTCAATGTCAATTCCATCAAGGTTATATGTGTTGACAATTGATTTGAGGGAAGTGAATGCATTTGATATCCATTGTTGAGTGTCAATAGGCTTGTACCTGTTTAGAACATGATATAATCGAGAATGTGTTTGAGTTAGTTGAATAAAAATAGTTGATAAGCATTAAGTACTCCGAAATATTATTTTTTTTAATGACAATAATAGTATCTAAGTAGATTTAGTGTTTATCATATGCGTAGATAAGTTATGAGGTACTTATAAGCAGGAGCAGAGGCAGCATCAGAAAATATTACTATTTATACATGATTAAAATTATTTTTTAGGTATGTATAATAGATGTTAAACCGTCTTTCATTAGTTCATGTGTTTCCTTCTCAGATTTTGAACCCCCTTATTAAAAATCTTGGTTCCACCACTGCTTATAAGTTAGTCTGAACAACACATAAAATTCGTCAAAACGTGTTTTTAATAAGATGAGATGACCACGTAATTCAACAATACCAGGTAAGGACTTTTGAACCAATACTCCAACCAGAAAGGCTAGCCAAGACTTTGACATTAGGGTATTTGGATTTAATTGATGCAACTGAGCTTGGGGTTAATGTTGATGCCCAATATGGTGAGAATTTGCCATTTTGTGGGTTCCCTAGAGAGTCAGCATCAATAGCAAAACTAAGAATGAAATGAAAGTCAATTCCTTCATCAATTGGAACATCATCAAATGTTATTGGTTTGCCTGTTGCTCCAATATACTCCATCATTACCTTCCCATCTGAAAAATAAAAATAAAAATGAGACATAAATTATTTTTTTTATATTATCATGTTAATTGTTTAAAAGATGAAAGTAATGTTTTTAATAACAGATGAATGAATAACGCGCAAAAGCTTGTTTTGACAGGAGAATAAAAAAAGGAATCTGACTTACGAGGAGCTCGCGTCTGATTAACTAGTTGGTGAAGCAATATCAAATATATGTTTATTATATATTACATATATTAATTAGTGATCATTAGGTAGCATATGTTATTTTTTGTTTAAGCATATATAAAGAAGCATAAAACTCAGAATAAAAAAATACAAAAATTATCCATTAATATGAGTTGTAAGTTAATAAATAATTTTGAGATTATCCTAGAACACCAAATCCAGCATATAATCTCTTTTATTTTTGTGTATTTGACATAAATTTAGCTTGAGAAAAAAATACAAAATTAAAGAAGAAAAAAACCAATCTATGACTTACCACAAAATTGTCGAATTCTTAATAATAAAGCAAAGAGATGAAGGAAAATGAAGATAATTTTAGCCATAATTGTCTTGTGGTTCATTCATAAAAAAAAATAAATTAAGATATTATAGATTTCTAAACTAAAATTAATAATAAAAATAAAAGCCGGCAAAGATCTTTCTACATATTTTAAATTTTTATTGCCAAAAAAATTAAAATAGTTTAAGGCTAAAAAATTTTCTTGTTACAAGGCAACTATGTTAATTGCCTGTTTTGGAAATCACAAGAAAGTTTGGTAAAATAGTTTAATTGATTATCAAGTTTAATGTTTATAATTAATATAAGATTTAACAACAAAGCAACACCATAGCATTAGTTATTTGCCTTTTAGCTTACGTTTAAATATGCGATATAAAATAATATTTATATATATATTATATATATATATGAAATTGCATCGAAATATATATATATATGTCGATGCACTACTAGGCCACATCCTTGAATCCTTTGTTGTATCAACATGCACATGAACATGTAATTCATAATAACAGAGTTGACCTTCCTTCATAACAAAGGTTCCCATCAAACATCTAACGAAGGTTCCTATCATATATATTTGAAATATTCTTTCTTTATTCTCCTTAGCTAGAAGAATATGATTCCTGATCAAAGTTAATGAAATATCATAAATAAATTATCATAAAGATAAAGATTATTCTATTCACAACTGAAAATATTCTTTTTATTTTCATGACTATAGTGTTCGTGCCAGCTATTACGTATCTGGACTAATTTCACGAGATACATGTTACGTCTCACTAACAACAAGTGTCAGATAACTTTGTTCACAAAAGTTAGGACAGATAGGAACTTGAGACTTCATGCCTCAGTTCTCCACTCAATTCATGAACCACTAGGCCACACCCTTGAGCCCTGCATCGTATGGATAGCGATTCAGGTAGCATATTAGAACAAATCCCAATCTTCAAGGTAACATTGTCTCACAGAGAAACTTGGAAAGCAATCACAGAGCTTTTAATGCCTCAGTAACACCCTGTTGAGTAAAAAATTGCATATTAAAAGGCTTCATAAGCCCATATATAGCTAGAATCATTCAGCAACTACAGGATGATAGCAAGATTCCTTATGAACATATAGTAGTTCTAATAATCTCTGCAGGATACTCTACTAGCAGCAAACTAGATATTTTATGTATATATTTTCTAAAATTTGTATAATGTTATCTACTTCTACTGGCACCCATGCTACAAGAAGCTTAAATGGTGCACTTTATCGAATACAACCAAGATTTCAAGCCATGCTGAGAAGACTACTGAAAGAGAGAGTCTCATACATACACTGAATGATAATATGAATTATCTTTCTTTTCTAACAATTGCATGAAAAGAGCAGTTAACTCTTAAATGAGTTGTTCTAGTTCAGATGAATAGACAGGGCTAGAGGATCAACTTCTATCTTTATGCAGAACAATGATTGATAGGCTTAACAGAATTGGCAACACACAACATACTACTCAAAATGAACATAAACAGATACATCAAGTTCCAGATGGAGCACAATGGAATAGAGATGCAAACTGATGAAACTATTAACATAAGCAAGAATTGCCTTTCGGTTCAGACAATATCTCAATCGAGATGGTAATATGCTTTGCTTAATAAGACAAAAGAAAAACCACCTCTTGACGCTAACAATTTGCACCTTCAACACTCCATTACTCGTTCATCATAAGGCAGCAGGTAGAGTAACCATAGGAAGAACTGATGATGTCAAAAGAAAAAACCAAGTAGTGTCCTTCTGATCTTAAGGACGACATCAGTAGTATGACGAGAATTAAAGTATAGAGTGCCACCCATGTTGAGCCTAAACTTATTTGGGCTTCACTACGCCAATCAAGAAAGCTTTTTTTACGAAAAGTATTTCCCTTTCTCCTACAGGAAAAAACCTGATTAGACAAAGAACAAGCATAACAAATTTCCGACAAGTATCAAATTAGAACTCAAAAGTAAACCATAACAAAACAACTATATCATCTATCAAAGGCAAGAAGTAACATCTCATCTACTTTAACCAACCAAGAGCTCGACACGGTTAACACAAGTAGGAAACACAATGTTGCATAAATTGAATACAAGACAACATTAAGAGTATCAGCTCAACTTAATAAAAAACAGATCAAAAAACTCAAAAACAGACTCTCTAAATCGTCACTGTTCTTTGCCTCACTTTAGCTTTCTCAGCATCAATTATAGACTCCATTAACTTAACAGAATTCTCCAACTCCCCTTCTCTATTCACTACCACATAATCAAACTCCCCCATATGCCTCACTTCCTCTCGAGACGTGGCAATTCTCACTAGCAAAGTCTCTTTAGTCTCAGTCTTCCTATCAATCAACCTCTTAACCAATGCATCTTCACTCTCCGCCACCAAGAACACAAACACTGCAGAATTTCTCAAAATCCTCCTCAGTGTTGCTGCACCTTGTATATCAACTCTCAACACAATATCCAATCCTTTAGCCATATGATCCCTAATTTGTTGCTTTGGTATACCCTTATAATCCCCATACACCAATGCATACTCCAACAACTCATGTCTCTCAATCATTGACAAAAACTCTTCTTTACTCGTAAAGAAGTAATCTTTTCCATCAACCTCACCCGGCCTTTTCCCCCTAGTCGTTGCAGTAACAACAAAATGAATATTCTCCCTAACTTCTCTAAGCCTTTTAATCACAGCATCTTTACCAACCCCACTTGGACCACTAACCACAATAATCAAAGGATGAGGCTCCGGTGCCAATGGCTCTGAACTAAACTGCGACCCAACCGCAGCCTCAAGTGCTCGATACAATTCCGCCTTGTCAGCAGTTTCTGGGGGTGGTATAGGCACATGAGTGGGTCTTCTTCCTTCTGCCATAGCAGGAAATGATGAGACAAAACGTTTCGACACACGAATTGGCCTTAGAACCCGGTTTTTCAAGATTCTTTGCGTAGAGAGAAACTGTGGGTTAGGGTCGAAAACAGCAAAAGGGTTTGTGAGATTTCGATAGAGGAAAAATGGGTTGCGGTGAGAATTTGCTAGAGAGGTGTAGAACCTGCGAAATTGCATCGAGTTTATAGGGGATGAGAGAGAAAATGCAGTGAATTTGGGCGTTACTGTAGAAATTGAGCTTGAATTCTACGTAAATGGATAGAGAATCTATCGATTCCAGTCTAGGGTTTATCCAAATTCACAATTCCCAAATTTCAATCTTATACTGCAAGCTTTGCTTCGTTTCGGGTCAGCCGTCGGTGCATGTGAGCTTCGCCGGTCATCTTAAGCATTTTCAGGCCACTTCTTAAATTATGTCAAAGGACAAATATACCCTTTCAATATTGCGATTTAGAATGGATATGATTCGAATTATCGCGAATGGTATACATGTATATCTTTCGTCATACTTTAGAGACATTGATGCCCAACCTATCAAAAAATTAGAGTTACATCGCCTTTACTCTAACAGAAGATTACATAGGGACACATGATCAATCTTATTCGTTGATCCAATATTTAATAAATGTTGGGTCGATAGATAAGATAATGATACGTGCATGTCTATTAGTAAAAAATATGTACATGCTTTAGTTTTTGGACAGCGAAAAATCAATGTCTCAAAAATAAATCAGGATATATTTATCTTTTTTCCCTTAAAAATGTATATATAGCGTTATTATTGATGTTTATCACTATTATATTAATAATAATGGAATCATCTAAGCAGGTCATATAATGCATTCATTCTTAATTTTTGTCAATTTTATCAATCATGTTATTACAATCACTTTTATGTTTGACCTAGCTTTTAATTAAAAAATAAATAATTTTTGACCTGTATTTATAATTCTTACACATATATTTTCGAATGTCATTTTTTTATATTAATTTTGTACTTTTTATTTGCATGAGTTGACTTGAAGAAACCATATCATCTCAAGGAGGATAAAACGAACCTATTAGTATTAGTCAATATAATTAGGCTTGTTTGTTTTTAACTAATTTTGATACCAATTATATGAAATAAAGTCAACAAGTAACGTTATATCAATTGAAGTTTGATTTCTTTGATATTCTATGCATGTTGCATAGTGACCTAATACTATATATTGCATGACAATTGTTTGTTAAAATTCAATGATTAGAAAAGTTATAAACATAATCCTATTGATAATTTGAATAAAAAATAAAAATTATTTCATACAAAAAATCAATATTATATATATAATTTGACAAATTTTAAAGATCATTCGTATCAAAAATAGAATACAAATTATACAATTTAGCTTTATACGAAGATTTAGTAATTTACTTTTTCTTTGCATCATTGGGCTGCACCTTCTATAATTATAATTATAATTAATTATAAATTGTAAGCTAATATAGCCTTTTCACAAATTTATTTTTAGTTTTAAGCCTATTCGCCTTAGATAATTATACAAACTTTTTAGTTTTTACACTCACATTTCTTTAATTCAAATTGGTAAAAGCTACATTGATTCATTTTCTACTTATGTTATTTTTATTTCATATAAAGATTAAGTATTTATTTAATCATGGATAATTTGAAATGGAATTGCACAAGGGATCAATATTTAGTCTATTTTTATTTATTTTTATGATAAATGAATTAACGTGATATATTCAGGAAAATGTGTTATGATAGATGGTATGGGCACATGAAATTGTTTAGATTAAAGAGATTCGAGATGGAGTTAACGATATTAGAGGTATGAAGACAAACTGTGGAGTCTAAAAGGTTCAAGTCGAGCAGAATCAAGATAAAATATTTGAAGTGTAAATTTAGTAATTTGACACATGAAGCAAACATATAAGTGGGATTTGATACAAAAATTATATCAATAGAGAAAAAAATTAAGTATTTGGGGTTCTTATCCAAGAAAAATAAGAGTATGACGAAAAATGTCATACAACTTATTGGCGGGACATAGATAAGGTGAAGGATTGCTTGCGGTCAAAGCTTTTTGTTTGACAAGGAGATACTACTCAAATTTAAAGGCAAGTTATATAGAGTTGCAATTAAAACAACTTGTTGTACAAGGCAGGATATTAATCAGTCAAAGATTTTAAAAGTTCAGAAAAATTCAAATGGCGAAAATGAGGATACTGTGATGAATGTGCGGGCATAGTACAAATAATGAGATTAGGAATGAGGATATTGAACAAAGTAGAAGTAACCTCTACATTAAACAAGGCAATGCAAATGAGATTAATATGATTTGGGCATGTGTGAATGTCCCAAAAGTAAGAGGTTATAGTGGAATTAATGACAAACCTAGTATGCCAAAGAAGTATTAAGAAATGTGATCAGACAAGATATGATGTATCTTCAACTGCTGACACATGATTTCAGATAGAAGGGTATAAAGGTCACAAATAAGGGTATAATTAAGATTGATAGACAATTAAGAGTTGTCCTATTACTAACTTATTTATATAATTGACTTGGTGGTAGCATATAACACCATGTCGATTGTAATATCAGCCTAGTCACGTAATTTGGGCTTTAGGTATACGATACCACCTATTTATATGTCTAGATGATCACACACTGTTATTATGGTTCCTTTCATATATTCTCCCCACTATTTTGTTATAAGTTGTCATGTTCCTCTTCACAATCATTTTTGTGCAATTGTTCTTTTGATTTGATTGAACCGAGGATCTTTCAGAGACAATCTTTATTCATCAAAGAGATAATAATAAGATCTACGTATACTTTATGCCCTCACTTTGTAAGATTTCATTGATGATGTTATTAATACTTATTATTGTATTTTTCAATTCAATTTTAAAATATTTAAACATAGTACAAATTTTCAAAATTCAACTTGAAGTTGATTTTCAAAAACTCGAAAAATAAAACTTCAATAAAACCTATTTACTCACATTTTTTCACTCTCAATTAGTCCCAAAATTTAAACAAAAAACAACCAATTATATACCACAAGACCCTTGAAATTTTAAAATAATTATTGTCCCAACTTAAGTTTAATAATATTTTTTTTTTTTAATTTCCATTTTAATTTCATCAAGTTTTATTTTACGTTCAAACACCCGCGAATTAATTAATTAATTAGTAATATTTTGAATTTCGCCTTTTGCTATATTGCTCTCTTTTCCCGTCAATTACGTACCCTCCCACTCACTATTCACTAGAGGTTGAAAGTTGAAACTTCACCCAACACCCTCAGGCGCACGTTTACGCCGACCCTGCCATTCTTTCCATCACTAATTTTTTGTTACTATAACTCCTCTGAATCACCTCTCCCACCCCCACCCCCAACCTCCGCCCTTGGGTTGGTTTCGCCGACGACCGCAGAGCTTCATCGAGGTGATACGACGCCGTTCTACCGTCGTGGGACGGTATATATTTGGATATCTTCATCGGATCCCTTTCATTTATTAAGAAAAAATTCAAAATACCTCTCTCTGCTTCTTCTTAAAAGAAGTTCCTTTGATTTTCTCCTTAGTGATTTGATCGGAATTTAGTTAATTCAGTAGCTTGAAAGTCTTTGAATTTCCACTGATTGAAGTTTGCTACGATTTCGAATTTTGAATTGGTTAGTGTATATAGTAAGTGCATATGATTCAAAGGAGCTGTTAATTGGGAAGAAATATCTAGGGTTAGGGTTTGAGTGTTAGGGTTTTATGATTGTTATGGTGATTTTACAATGGTGAGGTTATTGGGATTGACGAGAGGAGAGCCGGCCGAGTCACCTCGGGAGGTAACTCGGACAATCCCAACAAGTGAGGATATTGGAGAGAGTGGTTGGCTTATTAGATTCTTTGATTCTGCGTTCTTCTGTGAGTGGATCGCTGTCAGCTACCTTTACAAGCATGATCATCCTGGTGTTAGGGACTATTTGTGTAATAGAATGTACACACTGCCACTTTCTGGCATTGAGAGTTACTTGTTTCAGATATCGTATATGATGGTTCATAAACCGAGCCCCTCGTTGGATAAGTTTGTGATTGATGTGTGTTCCAAGTCATTACATATTGCCCTTAAAGTGCACTGGTTTTTGATGGCGGAGTTGGAGGATACAGATGATAATGAGGGGATAAGTAGGCTTCAGGAGAAGTGTCAGATTGCTGCTACTTTGATGGGTGAGTGGCCACCTTTGATAAAACCTCCAAACACTTCATCTAATCTATTGGGAAAGAATCAGATGCTTAATAAGTTATTGTCTTCAAAACAGAAGCTATTATCCTTGACATCTTCACCACCAGCTGTACAGCGGTCTCTGTCGTTTTCACCCTCAGGGAGTTCATTGCCACAGGATGATGGTCTTGGAAGTAAAATATCGTCGCCTGAGGAAAATAAGATTTTTAAGAAGTTGATTCCGGGTCCAAAAGTAAGAGATGCATTGCTCTTCAGGAAATCCGTGGAGAAGGATGATGAAGAACCAGAAAAAGATAGTTTTTTGAAGAGACTTTTGAGGGATAGTAGGGATGAAGACGTGAGGAAATCAGCGGAAAAGGATGATGCAGAACCGGAGAGGGATGGTTTTTTTAAGAGGTTTTTAAGAGAGAGTCGGGATGATGATAGTAGGAAATCAGTGGACAAAGATGAAGAGGAGTCGGAAAAAGATGGATTTTTTCGCAGACTTCTTAGTAATAGTAAAGATGATTATGCTAGGAAATCTGTGGATAAGGATGCAGAGGAATCAGAGAAGGATGGTTTCTTCAGGAGGCTTTTGAGTACCAACAAGGATGATGATGAGGATGTGCACTCAAGTACAGATGGATTTTTCAAACGTATGTTTCGTGATAATAAAAATGATTTGGAGGATAAAGTAGGTTCCAAACCTGTTGAAGATGATGAAAAAGACGGTTTTTTCCGGAAGTTTTTAAAGGACAAAAAATTTGAGGAGAAGAAAGATGTAAGAGAAAGGAATGAAACACCTGAAAAATCAACAAGGAGTTCTGAAGATGATGAAAAGGAAGGGTTCTTCAAAAAGTTTTTTAAGGAAAAATTTGAGGATAAGAAAGATGGTAATGACAGGGCTGATGACGATCTTAGGAGGCATGCAAATGGTGAGGAAGAAGAGCCTTCAGATTTTCCATTGTTTCGTAGACTATTTCGAGTGCATCCAGAGGATTCAAAACTGTCAGCATCAAATGAAAGCAGTAATGGTGGCAGTTTTCTTGAGAGCAGTCCTGGAACTGAGAACTTTTTCCGCAAGCTGTTTAAGGATCGTGACCGTTCAGTTGAAGATTCAGAGCTCTTTGGTTCAAAGGGGAACAAAGAGGTATGTACACTGAAATCGCTTGCACTTTCTGTCAGTTGCTGATAACTCCCTCAGTAACTAAATCAAGGAAAGGACTAAGTCGTATATTTATAGTGCGATATGTAAATCTGTCTAGTGTCTACTCACTTGCACGGGGCTTGGCATGTCAGTTATCACCCCCCTCATGTATCCTCAAGAATAGAATTGTTTCAAGTCTGGTGTATCGGTGCCCTCCCTCCTGTTTCTTGTGAATTTTATCAGTAAAGACTAAATACGTGTCTTAGATGTTCTTTGAAATACCTTTTTTAAATGTATTTCGTAGGGAAATTCTGTCCTTGATTTTGGCTCCAAGTTTTAGCGTGGTAGTGTTACAGGCTAAAGTTTCATTGGACTTGATCACCTCACTAACTTTATGGCACTTGATGTTAAACTATATAGAATTCATTCCACCGTCAACACACCAGATGGTTGGTGTTTTTAAGGATATAACAACAGACATAAGTTTTATCATAAAGGTTTTGTTTTGGATATTTTTCCAGGGTGTATGGTGTTCATTTGGATGTTTCCCTAAATTCAATTATGCTTTCTATTATTCGATTATGCTATGTTGTTTTTGTATTTTCTTTTATCCGTCTTCAAATTTACATCTCTTTGGAGCCGAGCGTCTATCAGAAACAACCTCCCTACCCCAACAAAGGTAGGGTTAAGGCCTACATGCATCCTACCCTTCCCAGAACCCACTTGTGGGACTAATTTATACTGGGTATGTTGAGTTCAAAAAGTTTAGTGATAATACATCATAAAAGAAGGATGAAACTAGAGAAGGATGAAGCTAATTTTACCTGTTCCCTTGAACCAGCCACACACTAATTTTCTGTCTTGAGAATCTATGCCTGGTTGTACTTTTTAAATTATTTTATCTCCTTAAAAACAAACCATAATTATTCCTTGACATGATAAATGGTGTTGCCCACCTGCAAAGTGAAGTTGTCCCTGCAGCCCTGAAGTAGAATTTTTTAGTGTTATATACAACTTATTGGTGATATTATGCCTTGTATGCTCCTGCTATTAGTTTCAACATGTAGACCAGTACTTTGCAAACTGCAGATACCTGTTGATGTTTCTTATGATTGGAGAGATGTTCCTTGTCATAACTTGTTAGATAAACACCATGGTTTTTTGTCAATCAAGAACCAGGGAAAGACAGCGGGAGTTAGCATGAAGAATTGCTGGTTTTCTTTAATGTCTCATGGAAGTTAATAAGAACTGTGGAGGCGGCAATTACAGTTGGAGATTTCAGAGGGTGGGTAGAAAAGGGAGTTAGTATGGAGAATTATACTGATGTGCAGCTTCTTGCTAATTTGGAATGGAAGAAATAAGAGAATGTTCCAGAATATGAGAAAGAATCTTGCTATTTCATGGATTCTTTTGGATTAATGTGAAAATACCCTAGTTTTTTAGTTGATACAGTGACCAGGATAGTTTTGTGAGGACGGATAAGCTAGATATTTTATGACACAGACTTGTGTGATATTAATGAAATTTGATTTATCGAAAAAGTAGTTAAAAATATAGTTCCCTTTAATTATTTCAAAAAATAAAATAATATAGTTCTCTTTTCACCAATAGGAAGCATAGGAAGTCAAGTAGATGTACTGTTCATACACATTTTGCATGTTAAACCAAAATGTAAAAAAGAATTTTAGTCTATGTTTAGCTTCAATTTTGTCTTCAAATCATCTTAGGTTCCTCCCCTTCCAGCCTCCCCCATAATGGCATAACGCAACGGGACCCCTCAATGTTTATTCAGTGCACCCCTGGACTATTTATTAGTCATGAATACCCAAGAAGGCAAGAACTGTAGTTGAAAACTTTAATAGCCTTAATTGCTGGATGTTGTTGTGGAAAAGAGAATGTATACACTCTGTTTTAGGCGTGTGGGAGAAGAAAAAGAAAAAAAAAATCAGCTTCCAAGTGAATTTTCATATACAAACGTTTTTTGTTCTAGTTGTGTATTTCTTCTTGCTTCCTAATGTACAATTTATCTTTTACCCCAATTGTGTATTCCTTTTTATTATTTCTTTAGATGCATTGACTATTTTTTTCTTCTTTTAAACAACTCGGCTAAAGCTCCTCTATTTATTGCTGAATCAAAAAGTTTTTAGCCTTAATAATGGGAGTTGTAGCCATGTTAATTACAAAGTTGGCCCAAATTAGATGATTCCAAATATGAATGAGTTAAAAAAGGTAATAATATATTTTGCTGAAAAGTTCCATGTGGCACCTGTGACTCTCACTAACCACAGGTGAGATTGGTTAGGGAGGTTGAGGCTATCAACAAGCCCCAATTAGGGGGGTAATTTGGACAAAAAATGGTTCAGGTGTGCACTGAGTAAATGGTGTCAAGTACAGGGGTGTCCAGATGTATTATGCACCCACACAATCTATTGCTTTCTGTGATCATCTTCCTTGCTTTTCCATGCAAAAGAATATCGTTGAGTGTAACAGATATTGCCTACTTAATACTTAACACCAAAAATGTATTAAAACAAGCTTTACAACTGCTAACAGAAGACGACGGCAAAAACTGGTGATTGTGTCTTCAATACCCATTTCACATGTATAACACCTGTTGCAATTCACTCATGACCTTACTGTGTTACTGCTACCAGATATAGACATTCCATTTTAGTTTTTCTTTCATGACCGTAACACATCAATGATAGCTAAATTATCACTACTATTAAGCTTTGTAGAAAGTCATTTGAATGCAATGGTCCCTTTAGTTGCAATAATCTACAGTGCTTTGAGTTGTAATGACATGACGGAAATGTGATGCAGTGTTTGTTAGATTATGGATGCACTCATATTTCATGTGAGGCTCTTTACACCAGCTTGATATATTTAGTATGATGGTACCTTATCATAAAAAAAATACATACAGTATGCTGGTAATTGTAACTTAATTCTCAAGTTATGTTTTTTTTTATTTCAAAAAAAAATAAAAATTCTCAAGTAATGTTTATTCCGCAGAAGCGTCCTGGTTCCCCAAAGCAGAATGAGAAGTTAAATGCAAAACCTCCACTTCCAGATAACGGGTTGTCACAATTTCGGAAAGGGGCCTATCACCAATCACTTGATTTTGTGCAGTCACTGAGTGATACTTCTTATGGACTAGTAGATGTGTTTCCGGTCGAAGATCGAAAAAGTGCTCTTTGTGAGGTGGCTCTACTTGTAACTTGTTAAATTTCACATTTCCTTTGGTATAGAGTGTGTAAGGAGAGGTAAAAAGGAGGAAAAAGAACGGAGAAGAAGAGAGAGAAGTAGAAGAAGGGAGGGGCAGGAAATAAATAGATTGAAAATGATGATTGAGGACGCGGGGAAGGCAGAGGAGAAGGAAGACGACATGGGAACTAAAGACGAGAATACGGGAAAGGAGAGAAGTAGGGCAGACCAAGGGTCAATACTAACTGGAACAAGCAAAGCAATCGGAAAAATAGAAAAGGGGTGAAAGGCGGAAGAGCAAAAAAGTACTGGGAGGTGTGCATACGGACAAGATGTGGGGAAAAAAGGAAACAGAGAGAGAGGGGTAGGTGCATGTTGGGGGAAATAACAGAGAAAGGAGGGGATGGGGGAACAAAACAAAAAAATTGAGAAGGTAACAAAGATTAAGGAACTTAAAAGTAGGGCGTAGACAGCGGTAAAAAAAAGCACAGGAGTCGAAACTCGGAGGGAAGAGAAATGGGCCTTTGTTAACACTTCCTCTCACTGACATTCACTTTTCTGCTTATAGTCATTAGTGGAGATCAATGCACATCTAGCGGATACTCAAAACAGTGGAGGTATAAGTGTACTAAGAAATTAATGCATGAGTCAACTGTTTGCATTTCCTTATAGATTATAATACAAATGTTTTAGTGTTGATTTCTTCTATCTATTATCTCAGTTGCCTTTTTTGGTTTTGAGAGGTTTTTGAGATGGATTTCCTCTTTAAGGCATAAAAAATTGGAGGAATACGTCCTGCAGATGTAATTATTTTATCGTGTATTGGAAGAGCAGTCGGTTTCAACATGATTGTTTAATGCAACTGTTGTGATTTGTCGTCTTGTGTTTTCTATGCCATTATCTTGCTTCATTCCTCTGTTATGTGTTGAGAATGGTTAGTGTGTCCATAAGGTGCATTTCCTTATTGCACAATCATTTCTGTTTGGTATAAAGAGAGGTTTGAGAGATTAAATGTCGTTGCAAGGTGATCTGCTACCAGAGTGAAGTATTTATCTTGTTAACAAGTCTCTTCTTTGGCATCACAAATGCTTCAAGGAACTTAGTTTGAAATAAGAAAATTAACTTTCATGGATAACTTTCATAATTTCTCAGTTTCTTTTTCTTTTTTAATCTCTTTTTATTTTCTATTTAACTTTTTCACCTTGAATTAATTCCTAATTTTTGGGGAAACAAGAGATGTCTTTTTGTTCATTGGTGCATCCTACTTTCCTCTCCTGCAAAGGCAGGTAGGCGGTTCTCTGAACAGTAGTACTGCTCCACTCAAGTGATGATTAAGTCGTAAGAGGGGGACTACATGTTCCTTTCGTAAAAATTATTGAACTCACCCCTGTCCTCTCCTTTTCCTATGCTCCCTTTGTTAAATGTGAAGCATCCATTGGTATGTAAAATGATTATTTGGTGCCAAGCAGTTATTTGGCTACAGTTGCTTCTGTTGGTGTAAATCAATTAGACCAACTTTTTTATTCACTGAAGAACTTTCCTATTAGAGGATCTTGTTTCCTGTCATCTCTGCTTTCTTTCTAGTGTTCTACCAGAAAATGCATCCATTGTCCGGAACATCGTTCTTCCCTTAATGGTTCACCCCTTTGAATTGTGTGGAGGTCAATGAAATGTAGGTTAAATGGTTCTAAAAAAAAAGTTTTGTACACATGCTCAAATTATCAAAATATGAGCTCTATGGGGCTGTTAGTTCAGATGAGGTCACCTTTTAGCAATAAAAAATTAAAAATTTGTTTTAGAAAGGCTGATTTGATTAAAAAAAAAGGCATTGAGGTTAGGATATAGTGGGTGCGAGGAGAGGTAGAAGTAGAGTAGGCCGAGAAAGTACTGCAGAGAGGTTATTAGACATGACTTGACACAACTGCAACTTACTGAGGATATGAGGATATGATCTTAGATAGGAGGGTGTGGAGGTTGCCGAGTAGGGTAGAAGGTTAGTGGGTAGTAGAGTGTTCTCTTGCTTCCTGAAGGGTTTAGGCTTAGTGGTGTTTGTCATAGTATTAACCTTCTTTTTGAAAATGTAAAGATTAGTATTAACTTTATTCTTGTAGAGTCATGTTTTTGCGTTCTACCACCATCTGTTTTTATGGTGTTTCATTTATTGCACTATTGTGTTGTTGTTACTGTTTCCGTATTAGTTGCTATATTTTCTTCAGTCATTTTCCCTTTTTATACATACTTTGATTTGTTGTACTTGAGTCGATGGTCTTCCAGAAACAATCTCTCTATCTTCACGAGGTAGTAGTAAGGTCTGCGTACACTCTACCCTCCCCAGGCCCCACTTGTGGGATTTCACGGGGTATGTAGTTGTTGTTGTTGTTGATTTGATTAACTTTCTGTTGAGCTTCAGATTGATATATATGTCTTCTTGATATAAACATTATAGATTTAGAAACTAAAGAGAACTTTATTTTTGACCACCAATCCTTTATTCTAAAAATAATTAGCTCATGCGGTCAACGCACGTGGAGGGAACTTGTCTATAGACTTACATACACAGCCTCTTGGAACTCATTCAAAGTTAGCGAAGAATAGTACACATTGGAAGTGAAAGATCTATATAGTCAATTTGTTTGGATTAGGACTTAAACCTTTTGAGCCACTTACGTTAGGTTTATTATTTGCCCAGAATTTTTTTTTGAGAATTCTACGTCAACCGAAAATGTAAAAAAAGTTACTAGTTTCTGAGAGACCTAATATATACTATTGAGTGTCACAATGAAGATTGTTGAAATGGAGTGGTATGGATATTGAGAATCCATATAGCCTAAGTTAACCCTAGCTAGTTTAGATTATTGAGGCATCGTTGTTGTTGTATGAGGTCAAAGTAGTTTTATTTACCTTGTGTATTGCTTGTTGGTAAAAAAAAGCGGGAAATCAGGAGTATTAGTCTGAATATTTGAAGATAGAATGTCTTACCATTTAAGTTGGTCGCGTGAATTCAGGCAGATTGAGTGTTAAGGCTGATCAAGTATAATGAAATGGTGTATCTACCTGTAAAAGCAGGTAAAAAATCTGGTTCTGAAGACATAAAACAGATAGGCAAAATCTTCGTTTTGGCAGCGAGTCTCGTGGATTAAGATTGTACAATATAATGTAATGTGGGCTATGACAGTTTTCCTACTTTTATATTTCAGTTCATGTGGATGCAAATTTGGCCAAAATATATCCCTTTGCAACTCTCAGATCAATCAAGATATATCTCCTTTGCAGCTTTAGGTTCAATTCTGTTGTCTTAATTTCTTGGATGTGCTACAGGAGTGTGCTTTCCGATGGGAAAGGGGATGTATCGTGTTCTTCATGTTCCTGAAGATGAAGCGGTTCTCTTGAATTCAAGAGAAAAGGCTCCTTATTTGATATGTGTTGAAGTTTTAAAATGTGAAAGCCCCAAGTAAGTTGATAATGTTTATGAACCAAAGATAGACTTACTTTTAACAGGCTTGATTCTGTTTACACTGCCTCATTTTTGTTCTTTCCTTTTCATTTTCATGCAAATGACAGTTCAAAAGACACATTAAACTCTCAAAAGCTATCTAAGGGAGGGATCCCTCTGGCAAATGGAGATGTTCTATTGCCAAAGCCTCCTCCTTGGGCTTATCCTCTTTGGACAGGACAGGACAATCACAATGACAGAATGTCAAGGTCTGCATCTCAGGCCATAGACCAAGCAATGGCTCAATTATGGGATACTAAAGTGAAATTTGTGCGAGTGAATTTTTCGGTAGAGATGCAATCAGAGTCTGCAATAGATCATTGCAGCCTTGGTTCTGCTTCAGAAAGTTATAGTAAATGCAGAGAGGTCCCATCTCTTCCATTGAAGTCTGATGCTATTGATTCAGAATGGGTACGCGTTGTCTTGACTGTAGATCCTGGTGTTAGGATGGAGGATATAGTGGACCAGGAACCACCAAGAAAGAAAGAGCATCGAAGGGTTCCCAGTACAGTAGCCATCGAGGAAGTTAAGGTAACCTTCATCTCTGCTGCATACGTGAACATTCTTTTACACTCCTTGCGTGAAGTTTCTGTATACTTATTGTATCTTGATCAAGTGTATTATCTGATCTTCGTGAATTACGTGAATGTCTTTCTTTAATCGTCTTTTCATCAATTCTTATGGTCTAGCATCTATATGACCAATTGTCCTTCATATTTATGCTTCAAGACATCAAAGATGTATGTCTAAGTCACCGGGACATTTATTTGTTATATCTGGATATTCTGCTGTTTTGAACTATTAGGAGAGGATCAGGTGAACATCCAGTTATCCACCCCCATCAGTTTTTGTAGTAGGATCACACTGCTAAGCAGTTGCATTTTCTTAGAAATCTAAGGTTAGTGGAGAAAGATAATGGATAATATGGTGCTTGTTGGGAGCCATTAGGTAAGGATAAACCACGCCCCCAAAATCACAGAGCTTGAAGTTCTGATCCATCGTTGCAAATTTTTGTTAGTTTTAACTGCTCTGGTGAGAACTGAAACTGGATTTTTTATGAAATTGAGGAGCTTTTTATGTTGAATTTATTAGTTCAACATTATCTTCTTCTATGCTGTTTTCTAGTGGAGATATTAATGTCACTGAGTGCTGGATGAGCGGATTTTAGGTGTTGATTCACTGTTATTCTTTGTCAAACAAAAGATAGGTCATAATCTTATGTCATGTTAAGCATCTTGTTGCTCGTTGAGTTTGAGATCTCATGTGATGTCTACTAATTCCCTCGCGGGATTTTCTTTTGAAAGATGATTACCGATGTTTGTTTTTTATTTTCATCTTTTGGGAGAATTGGTGCTCTATAAATATCACCATTCGTGATAATTTTGTTCATGAGTCCTACTTGTTCCTTTGATACTTCTCCATACATGAAGAAATCACAAACATGGTTCTCTTTACAGTTAGCTGCATTAAAAGGAGAAGCACCTCCTGGACTACCTTTGAAAGGTGCTGGTCAGGATTCATCTGATGCACAACCTAAGGTAGAGACGTTGTCAGATGTTGTTCCTCTTCTTAATAGAACCTATAATTACACATGCATGATAATCTCATTGAAAACAGGTCACAAATGGTGGTCTTCCCAATGTTAGTGATGCACTTTCTGGAGAACTCTGGGAAGTCAAGAAGGAAAGAATACGCAAATGCTCTGGTTATGGGAAATTGCCTGGGTGGGACTTGAGATCTGTGAGTCCCACCATCTAATTTTTGTTGTTGTCTCCTTGATTTTTCTTCGTAATTTTTGATAAGTTAGTATGACATGTCTGCTTGCCTTATGTATAAAGAGAGGTTGATCCTTGGTCAAATTGCTAGCTTCTCTACTTGATGCTCGTAATTGGCTACCAATGATTAGGACATGAAGACATACACATATAAATCTACTTATGATATATATACATATTCCCTGTTAAAAGAATAGACATAATATAAACATAATGGGTTTCAGCTCCTTCTAGCGATCTTTTCATTGGTAATGTAACTCATTGATATTCAGCTAAACGTATTATATAATTTGAAATAGCTAGGTTGCACCAAAAACAGTGAAGATGTTTATCTATGCTTAATGCTAATTACAGATTCCATTTGCCTCGAAAACTCGTGTTCCTTTCCTTCCAAACTGTCCACCTATTACTGACCATCCAAGTTTTCCCGTCTTTCGCAATCCTTTCAAGTGCTAGTAATTGCTCCTTTGTTGTCTTTGCCATTGTCCAAGCAACACCCAGAATGTTAAAAAAGAAGATCCAGACCTGGAAGGTGAAAGAGCAATGAAGGAAAAAAATGCTTGCCATCCTCACTTTGTTTCTGACAAAGGCAGCATCTACTGCAGATGTTTATTCCCATTTTTTCTGTAGATTCTTGTGCGTAAGGTTGGCTTCCTTGGCTACCAACCAGGCACATCAGTCAGCTCCCAGTGCTGATCTGTTTCTCTTGGTGCAGTTCCAAGGCCAGTTATCAGCAACAGTGGACTTTGGCTGCTGGTAGCAAGATTTGACAGTAAACATTCCTTTGATAGTGGATTTCCACTGTATAGTATCTGTCCACAAACTGAGAGGGATCTTATGACATTCTGAGAAGCGATGGACATCAGGACATAAGCTGTCCATTTCACAGTCATTGGTATTGTGCCTAGATTTGATGTTTCAGCCTTGTTCAATCCAGTAATCTAACTAGAGAGCTTCAGAATTTCGTGCCACAGTGTAAAGATGGTATTATTCCTTTAGGGGCTACTGGTCAAGCCAGAATCTGCGTTTTCCTGCCATCTCCAAATACTATTGAGGTCTTGGATTGGAAGGAGTCCCAGTGTGCTCTTATGTCTCCAGATGCCACATGTATTGTGGTTGCTCCTTAATTGAAGAGTTGCGCAATATTTGGTTACAATAACCTACCTCCATAAAGCCCCATCCTCATTGTTAAATCTCCAATGCCATTTATGCTGCAAACTGGTACTTTGAGCTCTCAAGTCTTTGTTACCCAGACTTCCTGTTCTCTATTCAGTTGAGACGGTTCCTGTTCTACCAAATTAAATGTCTTGTTTTCCCTCTTGCCTTGTCATAGGAATCTCTTTGCTATTATCCAACCTTTTTGCCACCTGAGTCGGCAGAGGAACAAATACATAATATCAAAGAAGTCCAGTAAGATCTTAGCCTTGCTAAATCATAAAACCTGAAGCATGTTTCCAAGTCCAAAAATACTTGTGCTCCATCTTTATATAATTCCTTCAAGTCAGGTTGAATACACATTTGGATTTTCACTCAGGTGTTAGGGAGAGAACCCACATAATTAGGCTGAGTATTCTTGTCAAACTCCCATGAGAACCTTAAAATTTTCAAGCATTTCTCCCACAAGTTTTTTGTTTTTCCTTGTGCCTTTCTTATCTTTGTTATTTATTCATTCCTTTTGTCACCAGAAAAACAGGGATGAAGTGAGACAAATTTAAGTTGATAATTGATTGTTTAAAGAATTTTGTGAGTCCACAAAGTTTTCTCCATTATCTTTGCTGCTTCCTTTTATTCTGTACTGTCGGGGATGTACAATTGTTTCTCAATATCATATTATGTTTTCTTTAAATAGCAGCTAACATGCTTAATTTTTGTCGTTCATATAGTTCATCGTGAAGAGTGGTGATGATTGCAGACAAGAGCATCTTGCTGTACAACTTATCTCCCACTTCTACGGTAAGTATCTTGGATTCAAAGATCTTCTATTTTTATGACTTGTGTAATTATTGGCATTCTTTATAGGTTATGTTTTTTGCTATTCTATTTTGCGGTACCTTTTTGTTTTTAGATTGCTTTGGCTTTTTTGCTTCATTTTTTTTTCTCAACGAACCAAATGCAACTTTTGGATAAGGGGATATGTAAGGAGGATCTGATATTATATGGTGGGGGTAGGGGTAGGGGAGGGATGGGGTAGGGGTAGGGGAGGGGTGGGGGTAGCTCATTATAAAATGTTCCCCATCTCCGAGTTATTGAATTGAATTTAGTAGAGTTCTAGAACTCTTCCCTTAACATGAACAGTTGTAAATAAGAGAGCATATGGGCCCAGTTGTCATGGAACTCATATCCGCTCAATCTTTTTTCATGCTACAGCGTTTGGACTTTAAATAGGGGTTTTAACTTGATTTTGTTCATAATGTTATTATGAAGTGTGTTCGGTATCTTATGCCGGATGTTTTTTGTTGTACTATTTTTTTGCTTTTGCTCTAAAATATTCAGTACGGAGACCTTAAAATTAGAAGGTTGAAATGCATTTGGATGCAGGATATTTTTGTAAAAAGAAATTAAGTTGATAAAAACTAGAACGGAAGGTAATATAGGTGATGTAGAACAGGACATAATTAATACGGTAATCTAGTAATAGAAATAACTAATTCATAAAACAAGCGCTGGAAAGGAAATATTCTGAAAAATTTGATGACTACTAACTTTGCCTAGAGAAATGAATGAGGAATTCAAGTAAATCAAATCTTGCCACCACAAATATACAGTACTATATGATGCGTAGTACTGAAATTTGGTTAGCACAGCCGTATGTGTGAGTAACATTTGTTCCTTAAGCAAGTGATTTTTGAAAGAGGTCAGATTATTTGAGGGCTTATCTAGCTAGGCGATCTTATATCATATTGAGGTTTTCTCCATTTTCTTCAAGTAACATGATGATTGCGCACTCAAAGAGTTTCAATCCCCAAAGAAAAAAATTGCTGGATGAGTTCTGCAATCTTTCTGTTTGGTGAGAAAAATTCCCAATACTTATATTGGTGATAAGTAGTAGATATTCGCATGGAAGAGTTGAGGATGTGCACAAGTTGGTCCAAACACTACCGCTATAAGTAGCCTATTTTGTGTAGATATTCAACCTTGCCTATAGGCCTCAGGGGTTGAATTGGGATTTGGGTTGCAAGTTTGGTTCCTTCAGCAGAGATATATTACTTAATTGGTATTATTCACATAGATAGTCATCATGCACATATTTTCTTGTCTGGTGTAAAATATGTAAAATAATTGGCTTTAATATATCCAACAAGTCTATTTTTACCAAGATTTAGGACTCATATTTATTTTTTTTGAGCTTTTTATTGGTATGAGGCATACGGTGCTCTTCTGTATATTCCTGTCTTTGCAATCTCTGTCTTTCTTTATTTGAAAAATGTTAAAATTACTCTGTAAATACAAAAGAAATGTAGAACTCTTAGTATTCTAGTAAAAATCATATTTAACTCACCTTGAACTAATGTGACAACAGAGTTGTATAAAATAAAGAATAGTATTGGAGCAGTTGTACAGATAAAAATGAAACAAGACAATGATTGTCATCATTAATGAATAAAATTCAGCAAATGATTTTGGTAAATACTATGGTTATTTGTCAATTGCCTTAATTCATTATGGGAGTCATTTGTTCGGTATTTTTACGTCTTTACTAGCTCACAAGACGGCTTTCTTTCGCAAGATACTTCTGAAAAGAACAGTATTTTCTACCGAAAGAGTGATCATTTTTTTCCCCATCCTCCTGCATTTGTTAGGTCTATAGCTAGGGTTTCATTCCTAGATATGCCAATGTCAGTGAGATCCATGTTTTTACTGTTGACCTTGAATATTGTTTTATGCTCTCAAGTTACTCACTCATATGGTTTGAGTATTTTGAAATGGTAGATATCTTCCAGGAAGCTGGTCTGCCGCTTTGGTTGCGTCCTTATGAAGTCTTAGTTACATCCTCTTATACTGCTCTAATTGAAACAATTCCAGATACGGTAAAGTGTTTGTTTTTTTCTTGATAACCTGAGTGTTCTTTATTGGTTGTGAATATTCGTGACATCGGTTTTAATCATTGTTCTGCAGGCCTCAATTCATTCTATTAAAAGTAGATTTCCTCACATCACAAGTCTACGTGAATTTTATGTTGCCAAGTATCTGGAGAATTCTCCAACCTTTAAGCTTGCCCAGGTAAACATCATAATGAGAAAAGCTTGTAGCCTTTGTGATTTACTACTGTCATGAATTTCTCAATGGCGCCTTCGTTTTATACTTTCCCCCTTTTTATTGGAGTTGATCGTAGTACAGCAACCCACTAAGTGCTTATGTTCTGTGTTGATCTTTTAGATAATTGTCTTCTGTGTCTAATTGAAGCATGATTAGGGCTTGTTGGAAGCCTTACTGAACCAAGGAAAAAGGGAAAAAATAGTTTTGTAGTGATGGTAGTGTTTGGGCCAGATTGTGCTTCCACCAGGTGCCTGCTACCTCCCACTAGCACATGTACCGAGTAAACCTGACCACCAAGGCTGCATATGTAGTTGGCTCTGTTTTGGTTAAAGTGTCTTTTCACCCTACACTAGCCTTTTCTATTGTTGTAGTTCCCACTCTGATGAGTCTTTTCTCACACTGGGCCTTATTATATTGGAGAAGGAGGAAATCATAATAGTCCTTGCTTATCCTCTTTCTTGATCTTCTCCACTTTTATACTCTTATTTTTATTAACCCATCACTTTATCCACCTACCGCCCCAGTGCAGTCCTTAGACCGCTTTCCCTTTAATTTCTACCACCTTCCTCTACCATATATATTGGCCTTCTTGCTGACCTTTGTATTGGGCCTCTCCTTCTTCCCCTACCTTGCATTGTCACCCCTCTCATGTAGGAATATTCAGCTATTGCTACTCAATAGCAGATGGCACCTACTTTTAGTTTGGGTTGGGACTTGGGTCTAGTGTAGTCATCGTGGGATATCGGATATTGAATTTAATTATGTTTATTACAAAATTAAACATTTGTAATTTTGTATATGAGAATTGTGCACATTACTTCAAACAAGGGCATGCTTTGTTTCTCATTTCTTGTTCTCTGGGAGGCTTATTACTTTCTTGCTTCTCGCTTTAAAATAAATTTGGAGTGCCAGAAGTGTCGAAGTTTGGGGACTCCTGTGTGCTTCACTTAGAAACATAATAAATGTGTGTATACGATGAGGGAAGCGCTCCTTATCAAGTAGTTGTCCTTTATGTTCCTTGTATTTTGGGTCATAAGTGTATAGAAGAAAATCATGGACTGATGTGCTCTAGTCAACTATGTTTCTCGGACTCTTTCAAAATGTAGACGGTGCATGTCAGATCCCCCAACAATAGTGTATTTTTGGAGGATGCGACACGGGTCCAGCATCATTTTGTAGAGTCCGAGCAACTTAGCTAGTCAATGACTGCAATTAGTTTTACTAAATTAAGTTGTATCTTTGATGTTTAGCCTTTCATATTCAAAGGGATTTTTCTCTTGGGAGATAGTTTGGATGATAAGTTAATGCTCCCAACAATTTTAAGTTGCTTCATTGTACAATTTTAGTTGAATAGTTAAGGCTCTCTCTCTTATGGTTTGCTTAGCTCGCATTTCAATTTCCTTTTCGTAATTTTACTTCGGCTTGGGACTTGTAAAATAAAAGACTCATTTTTGTCCTCGTTTATTTTTCGTACATGCAGAGAAATTTTGTTGAAAGCATGGCTGGATATTCTCTGGTTTGCTACCTTTTGCAGGTGAGCTGAATGACTTGTCTCTGTATAATTTTATGATTGCATTAAGAAGCATAAGACACAGATCATATATTTCTGTTGTCAGCAGATGCTTCTTTCTCTAATATGTTTCACCAAAATAGATACATTTTACATGGGCTACATGCTAGCCATATCCTTTGATTATTTATTGCACATCTTAGTCTCTTCTTGTGCCCCAATACCCATAAAAATTGAAAATAAGAGATGAAAATTGGGAAAAGATGTGTTTGAAAGAAAATAAAACTAAATGTGGATGCCAGCACTTGTCTTAAAAGTGATTGAATTTTTCTAATGAAGTAACACTTGTATTGATCAAATGGGAAACCTGGTATTCAAATAGTAAACAAGAAGTTGAGAACCTATTCAAGATTATGATTTTTACATTAAGCCAGAAAGTACCAGACAACTAAGCTAGCAAGGGATTACGTGGGTGCGCTGAATATTACGAAGAAACATAGACTACCCCCTTCATCTGTATAATAGTAATTTCTACTGCTCTCCTCCCCAAGGCTCTCTTGTTTCCCTCTCTGCACTACCACATTAGCGCAAAGGAGCTACATTCCTTTCTTTGCTTCTTCTCTGTCCCTTGACAGCCTAGCTCAACTAAACAGGTACAGTCCATCATATCTTTGACGACGGCTGTCATTATCTGTAACTTCCATGGTAATTCAAAGATGAAAATGGAACTGCCGATTAGACAATAAAATTTTCCCTTTGCACCGAATGCAATCAATAGAGCTAAAAAGCATTGGGAAAAATTTAATTGCAAGGGACGGAATGGAAGAGCTAAAACACAATCAAATAGCAGAAAATGGACAAGCAGGGAGATTATGGCCTTGCAAAGCCAGAAACAGTTAGGTTTCTTCTTCAAGCTGTATATTTTTCACAAAGACTCATCTGTCTCATTCACATTATACTACACTAGACTCTCCATTAAGAAATGAGAATGTTTCATGGTAGTATATGTCACATTGGTAGAAAAAGTGGTGCTGTTGTTATTCAAGGATAAAGAGTATGGCATGTCGTGATGTGTAAAGAAATGCTAAATGTTAGTTTTCCATGGGTGCATGGCCCAAAAGTTGGTTTTCCTGATTCCCTAGGAGAAGTCTTTATAGATACTGTCTCTAGTTCAAATTCAATTAATGAACTAACTGTGATTTATGACAATCATAATTGTTGCATGATATTGGTGAGCCTCTGTCGAGAAAGGGATCTCAGATGTTACGAAGGCAAAAGAGAGAATTCACAACCTGAGGCCCATTGTCTTATCCCTCTTAGCATCAGGTGCAGCATGAAGAATGCATATGGTGTGGATATCCATACCATACATTTTAGATTTCCTCAGTTTCCTCTCACATTTGATTTGTTGGAACTAGTTGTTTCTAATGTTCCTGGATATGAAAATAGATACACATGTAAGGATATCATAATGTAGTCACAAGTCACAACACAATTATTGTGCTCTTTTTGTTTTAATACATTGTTCACTTAGCTATAAAGAAAAGTAATGTCTGTGTGCTATTTGTTGATGTAACTTGTAACATGAGTTTGTGTAGTGAGTTATTTTATATTCCCTTTTGACACACTAACTCAAATGTTCACTTGTTTCTCAGTGTCAAATGTTTGTTGTGTCAAGGGTTCCAGAAATAATTTTGCATGATTGAAATCTGTTTTTTTTCTTTGATTTTTCGTAATGTGGCTACTTTGAATCTCTCCAAAATTAACCTTTCCTAGTACAGTAGGTATTGCAATGATTACCAGTCTTTTTGCTTCTGTTGCTAGATAAAGGATCGACACAACGGAAATCTTCTATTGGATGAAGAAGGACATATCATACACATTGACTTTGGTTTCATGCTATCTAATTCACCTGGAGGTGTAAATTTTGAAAGTGCACCATTTAAATTGACACGTGAACTTCTTGAGGTATGTGCTGCTGAAAAATCTCGTGTCTAACTTTTTAGTTCTACCCGTTATTTTATCTTCTGGAGGTGTTTGATACAGTTTCTCAGCATATGTTGTGGTTGATTTGTGCTAGATCATGGATTCTGATGCTGAAGGAGTTCCAAGCGAGTTCTTTGATTATTTCAAAGTAAAATATTGTTTACTATGTATTTTGTATCTAGACTTCTTTATGTTTTTTTGTGCTCTAAGCCTTTTTCCTGTCTTCAGGTTCTATGCATCCAAGGGTTTCTCACATGTCGGAAGCACGCAGAGCGTATAATTCTTCTTGTCGAGATGCTACAGGTAGATCCTGATATGTAAAACCTTTGTTTCTGATATATGAATCTCACTTACTAATGGATGGTGGAACGGGGACTGGGGGAATTTTGTAAAAGTAGGAAAGGATTAGAAATGTCCTGTAGTTCTGATGCTGCAAACTTCCCATTTTTCAGTATCTTAGACTTCCATATTTGGTAGGCTAAGCTTTTATCAAGGAAGACTTTTTTCCAACTTTACTCTTTTGGATCTCGAAAATACCACCAAAGATGCACCTATCAAGAAAAAGAAGTGTCAAAGATGCAGTACAAAATTACGTACTGCTCCTCGATATCCCAAATTAAGTATACTGCTTTGACTTGTCACGGTATCAAGAGATGATCTGAAGATGTTAGTTACTTCTTATTTAAGGGGGTATGTGTTGGGAGCATCACGTTTGTCTTCTTCTGAACTTATTTAAGGGTGTATGTGCTGGAGAAAGATGGCAAGTTCAACGTGAAATCAGCCTATAAATTACTAGACATTTCAACTGAAACCAAAGATTTGTGGCCTTGGAAGATGATCTGGAAAGTGAAGATACCACATAAGGTGGCTTGCTTCACATGGCTTGTTGCAAGACAATGTGTTCCAACTCAGGATAACTTAATGAAAAGAGGAAAGGACTTATGCTCCAGAGTTTTTTTTGTGAATCTGAGACAGACAATAAACCATCTTTTTTTGCATTGTAAAGTGACTGAGAAACTATGGAAGTATTTCATTAACATTGAGAGGTATCACATGGACCATGCCTAGAAATACTGCATAAGTCCTAGCATGTTGGAATAGAGATGGAAATAGGACACAAGGAGAGATGGAAGATTGTCCCTGCCTGCATCTGGTGGACTATATGGAGTGAGAGAAATCAGAGATGTTTTGAGAACAAGAGCATCCCTTTCCAAAGCATTAAAAATGAATTGTTTAGTGACCTTTTAGTCTTTTACTTTTGGTGTATCTATTTATTCCCTAGGATCCGGGGGACATCACCCTATTCTTAGATAGTTTATGAGGGAGATGCGTGTTTAGATTCTTTTTGGTAAATCCTCTATACTTTTGATGTAATTACTACAGCAGTTCACTATTGGTGTACTTATCTGTTTATAATACCAGTTAACTTTCTCAAAAATAAATAAATAAAGATCTTATAACTGTCATAAACAGAATCAAGAAGCTACCATTTGTGTCTCATAAAATTGGCAGTAGAGGAGAAAAAGTTAAATCTCATATTCATTTTCTATTTTCTACCCATAGAGAATTTATACTGGTTGAGTTAATCTATTGGGAGAAGACCAAGGGTTTACAACAAAGAATGTATATCCTTGGGAAAATTGATTGAAATTTACTGGGAAGGAAGAAGGATCTCCATATAGTATTCATTAACTTAGAGAAAGCATATGATGGAGTGCAGAGATGCCTTTTGATGGTGCTTGAAAAGAAAGAAATCCATTCAACTGTAGTATAGGATATGTATGAGGGATTATTCACAAGTGTGACAACAGAGGGAGGAGATTTAGAGGCAGTTCATGTAACTGTTGTTTTAGATGAAGGATCTGCCTAAACTTGTGCTTGTTCAAATGTTTATGAATGGGCTAACCAATAGTATTTAGGATGATGTTCATGACATTCTATTTGCAGAAAAAAGTATGTTCTGTTTTAGGATGGTTTCATTAGTTAAGACAATATAAACACTGCAAGTGTACTTACAATTATAAGAAAACAGCGAAGTCATATTTGATGAGATTTTGGTGTCAAAACAGGGAATAATCATATATCTAGATTAGTCATCCATAAGAATGAGTGTCATAAACAAAATAAGATGGTTGAATTGGGGGAGTGTCATAATAGGCTAAGTGAACTTGATGTCAAACTAAGTGGAAGGCAAGTTGTATGGAACGGTAGTACGGTACTATGAAGTAACCCGAGCATCTAAACCTTTTAAAACTTGTTCAGTACCATTATAAGCTCCATTTAAAACCTTTCACAGCCGGTGACAGACGAGGAATATTTTAAAATCCCAAGTTACCTATTTTAAAAAAAAAGGGGATACTTTAAAATCCTCTTGGGTGTGTAACTCGATTGTGTTTACAAATGGGTTGAGGAGGTTCCCTTTCAGTTCATTTCATCTCATCTTTTTCTTAACCTCTTCTTTATTATTTTTTAACTCGTGAAGTATCAGAAAGGAACACAATTTAATCCAAAGTTAAACAGAATGATCTATCATAAGAGAAAGCAAAATCATCACAGAGAATCTCAGAATCTCTTAAGCATCATACATCCACAAGTGAGATTAATAGTTTGTTTAGCCAAACTTCTAAGAAGCCAGAAGCTTATTATTTAGAAAGTGCTTACTTTAGAGTTGAACAGGCTATATATAGAATGAAAGAAGAAACTCTATGATATATCTTGCATGTCTTAATGAATCTCTAGCTTCTTCCCAATTTTTGTTTCCAGGATTAGTACTGGAAATGATAGTTTGAATGTTGTTTGTGAAGGTTGGATGAGCGATAGTCTAAGGGCTCTTCTGAGATGAGCTATTTTCTTGTTTACCATCTGGGCACGGTCATGTTGTTTCCCTTGATTGGCATGGGCCATGTTGTTTCCCTGGATTGGCTTACACAACTTGTATTCCTGTTCTCAATCCTATTTAGCTCGACTGTTGTATCATATGATTGAGTTACTAAGCATACTTGTTTTGTCAAACACGTTTTCGTCTTTATTGAATATATACGTTGATCTCCTAATAACACATAATTTGTTTCACTTTGATCTTTATATCAGGATTCTGGTTACCCTTGTTTCAAGGGTGGTCCCCGAACAATTCAGAACCTAAGAAAGAGATTTCATCTTAGTTTAACAGAAGAGGTTTGTTACTGGTCCTGAAATTAATTAAGTCATTTTTATCATCTACTTGATCATGCTTTGTTTGTCTTTGCCAGCAATGTGTTTCCTTGGTACTTTCTTTGATTAGCAGTAGCTTGGATGCGTGGCGTACTCGTCAGTATGATTATTATCAGAGGGTCTTAAATGGGATATTATGAGGTCAAAGTGATTTTATCCACACCGAAACGTGACTATACGTGTGAAGAGAACCGATCTTTAACTTGTTTGCTGAGAGGGGCTTGGTTGAGAAAGAGCAATTCACTAATATGAATGTGTTCTTCTGATTCTGTCTGAGGTTAAAGGATTGCTTGTCCTTTGCAGTTTGCTTCTCTTTCTGAGGAATTTGTAGTTGTACCTGCGAATGTTGTATTGAAATATACCAGGTGCAAGCTCTCTTCGAGAAGAGCTTTAATTTCTAGTTTCACTCAATTTTCAAGATTATTGGACAAAGGCATGGGTTGTCTTCAGTGAAGAGATTTGTCGAGTATACCCACCCACCCGTGGGTACATACTGTACAGAGCTGTGTAAGAGATTGCAACAGTGGTGGCTTGCTGCCAGAGCGCGAGAGACAGACGGCTGTTGGTACCGTTTGAATTGAATCATGAGTTTGCTGGTGCAACATGATATTTGGTTTGTACAATAGCTTATTTGCTTTGATTTTGTTTTTCATTTTCCTTTATTGTGTCAAAGGCATTATTTAGATTAGCAGTAGGAAAATTGCAGCCTGCTCTTAATTTTCAAGTCTTTGATTCTTTGTGTTCACCAGGAGATATCTGAAACAGCAGAGTTGTAATGTATAATATTTTTTGTCAACCACACCTCTTCATAGTGCAATTTGTGCAATGAAATGCCCTCCCCTTCTTTTTTTATACTACCGCGATCTTTGATTGACAAATTCTCGCGATAGGTTAACTAAATGCTCAAATTATCATGATTGAGCTTAGGATCTATCGAAAATAACTTTTTTGTGATAGGTATTTGAAAGTAAGAAATGCTTACCATACGAGCGACTTTGTTTTCAATTAATATATGTAATTCATACAAATTGACTAGAGAAAATAATGGTGGATTGGTGATATAATGAGATGGTGATGAGTTGATGAAGTATTCACAACTATGTCATTGCTCATGTGTCTTTGACCAGGTCAATAAGTATATATGATAAAAATAAAAATAATACTTGTAATTTCGTAAAATAATTTAAAAAATCTAAGTGAAAGTAATGAGCTGTAGTGGCTTAATAAAATTTAGAGACAATTTCTACATTTATCAGAATTCATTAGTGGAGAAGTCAAAATTTAAGCAAAATACAAACAACTTACAAGGAGTAATATACATATGATGTAATTTCATAAGTGAGTAATAAAAGAACAAAATATACATATATTTTATCATAATTTAAAGCAATATAGAAAAAAAATATGATAACAAAATTGCAAGATACTAACCAAACAAACAAACATAATAACAAAAGATAATATTATAATGATCGTATTTAGAAAATGTAATTTATACGATTACTCGATCTGTTCACTTGTACTTGTTCACTACACTAAAAGTTCATGTCGTTTCAAAAAATTAAGAAAAAAATTATCATATTCAAATGTTAATAGGATATAATTGTACATTTTTTTAAAAAAAAAGGGTGTTAAGTCAAATACGGAACAAATAAAAATGGACAAAGCGAATTACATAATTAAACTTAATTAAAGAAATGCTAATATTGATTAAGTTTATTCTTTTCCCAAAATGCCCTCAATCAGAGTATGAATGCAGTGAACCAATCAAAAGCTGTAGATTACCATAGAAGGCTCTTTGCTTAAAAAACCCTTTGCCTATATAAACCCTACTAACACTGCAATTTTGATTCACTTCTAGCTCTCCTCCGCCTTCCCCTTCACTTCCCCCACCACCCAATCATCGTTTTTTCGCCTTCTCCGGTTCGGTCGGTATCTGGGTAAGCTATTTTTCGACTTCTCTTGATTTGATTCAGTTTTTTTTTATGATTATGTAGTAAAAATTTGATCTTTTTGCTTTTTTTTGTGTTCTTTTTGGGAATTTGTATGTGGGGTTTGAAGGGTTTGTTTGATTACTGCGATTATTTATTATGTTGCTGATTGCTGTGTTTTTGTTGATATGTTGAACTAGTTTAGTTTTCTTCTTTATATGGTGTTATTGTTGAAGTGTGTATTTAGGTTGATCTTTTGTTTGGTTATACTTGTTGATCACTGCGGTTGTAATTTAGCCAATTGATTCTGTTCTACTTTTATTGTTAATTTAGTCTAAGTTTGATCTTTTTCATTTTTATTGTGTTTCTCAGTGCTGTGTTTTTGTTGATATGTTGAACTGGTTTAGTTTTCTTCTTTATTTGGTGTTATTGTTGAAATGTGTATTTAAGGTTGTTTTTTTTTGTTTGGTTATACTTGTTGATCACTGGCGATTGTAAATTAGGCGATTGATTCTGTTCTCCTTTGATTGTTATTTAGTCAAAAATTGATCATTTTCCTTTTTATTGTGTTCTCTTTTTGAAATTTGTATGTGGGGTTTAAGGATTTGATGGATCACTGCGGTTCTTTGTTGTTTTGCCCATTTATGTGTTTCTGTTGTTGTATTTGAACTGGTTTATTTTCTTTCTTTTGTTGTGTTATTGTTGAGATCTGTATTTAGGAGTTTTTGATTCTACTGGTTAATTACTGTGATGGTAATTTAGTCAATTGATTCTGTTCTCTTTTGATGGTTATTTTGAAAAGTTTTTAATTTTTCCTTTTTAATGTGTTAATTTTATAAAAAAAAATTGTATTGATGGGTAGTAAAGGGAGGTGGGATGGTTCTTGTGTTGTCCATTTCTGCGTATTTTGTTGTTACCTTGAGCTGATATATTTTGTACTTTTTTGCTTTATTATCAGGGTCTTATATTTACGATATTTGATTGTATTGGAGGTTGACTATTGCTATAATAATTTTGTCAATTTTTGATCTTTTTTTCCTTTTGGTTGTATTATATATATCTCATCTGCTTCCCATTCTGTTCCCTTAGGCTTTTTTTTTTTTTTGCTTTCTCCTATTTGGTTCCTATCTGAGTTAGTTACTCTTCAGCTGTTCTTGATTTGATTTTGTTCTCTTTTGATGATTGTTTTGTCAAATTTTGTTCTTTTTCCTTTCTATTGTGTTCCTTTTTTTTTCTTTTCAAAATTTGTGTTTGGGGCTTTTTAAGGGTTTGATTACTGTGTGTAGTTCTGCTTTTTTCTCACACTACCTACCGATTCTTTTCTTTGCCTTTTGGGCTCTTCCTTATTTTTACCACGTGAAGTTTAAATGGGGAGACTATGTCTGTAATTGGTTTAGTTGTGCTCATCCAGGTGAATCAGTGTTCAAATTTAGATGAGTCATTTATTTGTTTTACTGTCAATTTGGGATTCTTTTGTTATTTGTGCTTTGTTATGGAGGTGTCTGCTTTGGACGCAGTGATCTAGTGGAGCTTCTTTTGAATTTGTATAATTAGGTATTGATACCCGAGGCTGATGATTTCATGAATAACAGGTTTTTGATTGTGCACCAGATGTCTGTTGGCTCCAGCAAGAAGCACCATTTCTTTGTTTGGAGCGCATTCCTTTTCATGAACCGCAGAAGGTTGTGGTGCTCAGGGAAGATACTGTTTCGGCATTGGACTTGACAGCAGTTGAGATTTTTTTTGTTTTAGGGGTCGGTTGGAGGCTCTGGTGTGTTGTGCAGATAGCTCGTTTAGTCTAGATTTCGTCAGGCGCACCCTTTTGGGCTGCTTTGAATTTAGTTCTTTTTTTTCTTTTTTTTTTGGATCATTTTGATGGCAAGGCTTCCGCCTGGGTTTCGTTTTCACCCTACTGATGTTGAGCTGATTATGTACTATCTCAAACGTAAGATCACAGGAAAAAAACTTCATTTTGAAGGCATAACGGAACTCAACATCTACAAGTTCTCCCCATGGGACCTTCCAGGTATCAGTCTATAGTTTACATGGGGAGTTTGTTAAAAAATTTCATTTTGCTAAGCTTTGTTTCCTAACACTATAGAAAAACCCATTACTCTGCACTATTTCCTCAAAGTTTCTAGGCACAGGTGTTTATTTATCAGTGGTAAATGGCGTACTTTGGACCAAATTTCTTTGTATATAAAAAAACAATTTAACCGTTGAAAAGGTCCTAGAGGGATGGATACATGAAATTTTTTCAAAAAAAATGCTTTGAGATAGGAATAACCCATCAGTTTATTAATGATTTTTTCAACCAAGTATCATTCTGATTTACACCACTCTTGATATCTAAAATTGACGTTTAAATTTTGTAGTTATGTAAGTATCTTTTTGCTCTCTTTTTTCAATTGTTGGAAGTTGTAAATTTTTTCAGTAGAAATTTCTAGCATTTAAACAGTACCCTTTAGGAGGCTGAAAGTATCTTCTGTTTCAAGTTGGGGGGAATTCTATTTGTTTTTCTTCAACTTTTTGTAATGTTTTAATATCTTCTGCCAGACAAATGTTGCTATAAAACTAAAGATCTAGAGTGGTACTTCTTTTGCCCAAGGGAGAGAAAGTATGCAAGTGGAGCCAGAATGAATCGCGCTACTGATACTGGATACTGGAAAACTACTGGGAAAGATAGACCTGTTACTTACTGTGAGAAGATTGTTGGATCAGTTAAGACACTTGTTTTTCACCTAGGTCATCCCCCGCGAGGGAAAAGAACTGATTGGGTAATTCACGAATACAGGTTTGAAGGTAAAGAATCAATTGATGCAGGATTTTCTCAGGTACTTCTGTCCTACCTAGGCTAAATTACTACCTAATTCTTATATCATTTATGTTCTTTTTTCTTGTAATAGTAGGTCCAAATAGCCAATGATAGTTCATTGGGAGTTTTCTCTCTCCCCTTTTTCTGTTTGCACTTGGTTTATGGTAATGGGATTTAATTTCCATCCATGAGAACCTGATTAGAACTTTATGGCACTATCTTAGTTTCCCTATGTGAAGAATTTTGATTAGACCATCGTGTTATTTGTGTCATGTTTTCTCATTCTTTGAATTTAATATTGTGGGGATAATATTAAGATGAGACATTCCCTTATATGTGGTCCCCTACTATCTCTTCTGGGGTTTCTAATTTTGAGTTCTTCTTGGACTTGGTGAGTCTAGATCTTTGATTTTGTTTAGACAGCTTTAGCTTCCTAAAGATTGCATCTATTCTCATTGATCCTTCTCTTGGTGATCAATGTCTATGGTACTATCTTGCAGGATTGATTTGAATAGAAAAAGCAATGAGTTGGTAGGTAGGTCCTTAGTTCAGCATTATCAAGTCATCCTCATATTTTTTGGAACCTTTTGTTTCTTTTTTCTTGATGCTTTCTCAAGTTTTGTCATGTCACATGGGGCCTATGCTTGAGCAATATATTTGGCATTGGGAGAAGTTATGTAACTCAGGTGAAAACATCTAATAATCAGAAAAACAATTGCATATTGTGTTCCTGTTTGTAGATTGTCCCCACATCAAGCATTTTATTTTCATCATCAATTTTTCAACTTCTGATAAGAAAGACTGACTATAGTTGTACCTAAGGGTGTGGCCTAGTGTTCAATGAAATTGGAGGATAAACTTGCTTTCTCAGTTTTTAATCCCAAAGGAGACATAATACCAGGTGATTTTTTCCTGTCTGCCTATGCCTTGGTGGGCACTTGGTGGAATAGTAGAAGTGCATGCAAGCAGCACCAGAAATGACCTTCATAAAAAAAGACATTGATATCTCTTGTTCCTTAAATTCTATGGTTTTTATTGCTAGCCAATCTTCATTCATCAAAATACCTGTTTTTGTAGGATTCATATGTGCTTTGTAAAGTATTCCAGAAGAGTGGGCCAGGTCCAAAAAATGGTGCACAGTACGGAGCACCTTTTAAGGAGGATGATTGGAAAGATGACAAGATTTCTGCTGAGCCTTGTACTTCAGATGTTTTTCTAGCTCCACCTGGTAGGACTGATAAACCTAGCGGCTCAAATGCAATCAGAATGGTTGACCCTAGAAGCACATCTGACTGGACTTCAAGTGAACAGAGTCCATCTCCTATTCAACCTTCTGTTCAAAAACTGCCTTTGGATGAGCCAGATGACGAGGAGTTACCTGGTGAACCAAATCTGTCCAATGTATCTTCTATCAATTGTGGTCCTTCAGATCAGCTAAAAGCGAAACCGTCTAATACTTTTTCTGCTCTGCCTATACTACCTGAGGAGCAGAGTTGTTTAGTAGATACCGGCCTGGTCAACCCTGGTCCAGGTCCATCCAATGCTCAGATGTGTACTAATGAGATGGCTCTTGATGATATAGACGACGAGATGATTGGTCTATTTGCCCCATTCACGGAAGATACTTCATTGCTTTCTGGTGGCAATGAGCCTAATCAGGTGCGTATGTTGTAGTGTTTATAAATCTATTGAGATGAGCTTTAACATTCAAGTGCATGTCTGTCATAGAGATGTAACTCTAGTGGGCGTTTAACACCAGAAAAGTGAACTTCATGGACATACGCCTCCTGATGTTTTGCTTAGTCTTCTCTTGTTGTCTATTCGACTGTTTGCATTAGTTTCTTCTCTCCGTTTTTCTTTAAATCAGAGCTTGACGAAGTATTGTTAAATGGAAGTTGCTTGTTGTTAGAGATTGGTTTGTGACAATATCAAAAGCTTGATACTGTTTGGACTATGCTTGGTATGTCTTCTTTTAAGTTAAATGACAAGAGGTTAAGGATTTTCAACAAGGTTCTACCTGTAGTCAAAACTCATCTATTATATGGCTTCATCAGAGGGAGGGTTCAGGAACTATAGTTTTATTGCCTGTTTTGTTTCAGTTGCTTGCTTTTTACTTCTTCAAGATATTGTACCATAGCTAATTGTATGACATTTATTGTATGTTTGGAACTTGTTTAATTATAAGGTTATTGATTAAGATTCCTCCTTTAGCAGAAGCTAGAGAACTTTCACCAAGAAGTAAATGCTCCACCTGCTGCTTGTACTGGTGGGAATGATATATTTGACGGCCTTGGAGACATCGAATTCTGGGCAGGAGTAGGGCAGCTGGAACCTGATCTCACTGCAAGTGGTGGAGCTAATTATAGTCTTAACCCTGTGATCCTGCCACAAGATGCTGCCTATATGGAGCTCAATGATCTTGATATCCCTTTAAATCACCCTGCTGAAACCATTGGAACTGGACAACTGGTGCCGGGCTATTTCTGTACGCCATATAACTCCGACAATGGCATGCAGCAGCTTTGTTTTGGAAGCAATTCCTTGGGCATAGTTCAAGATTTTGGCGAACATCATCTCCCGGCGCTTCCTGAAAGTTACACTCAACAAGTGAATCATCCTGACATGGTGAGACCTTGTTCTTCTTTTTTGAGTGGAATGGAACTTATCTTTTCTTTGGTTTCCCATATCTTTACTAATTGATGTCAACTGCAGGCTTACAATTTTCAGAATAACCCAAATCAGGGTTATAATGCTGCGACTAATTTCAGTGTTAGCTCTTACAAGCAACAAGAGGACCGTAGGCTCGATACCCAAAACCTGGAAAGAGGTAGATCTCATTTTTCTGATGACAATTCTGCTTGGTGGTAAAGCATTCATGTTAGATCTGATTGTCTACGCAAATGCGATTGTGGACAGCAAAATGAGATATAGGATATAAATATTGTGACTGGTTGTCAGACCATGTAATCTTATGTAGCTATGTGGCCTGTCTTGGCTGTTAGAGGGTAGGGGAAAAGATTCCTTTTCTCTGTATTTTCTATTTTAGGTGATTTGATCTTCTTACAATGTAGACGCTGTGCAGCATCTATGATGAGGTTACATAAACCTCTAATTTATGGTCAGTGGGGCTGCAGGTACTCGCTGCAGTCTTTGATGTGTTCTCTATTGTTTGACATGGTATCTCATTTTCTTGTTTGTTTTGTTAACTTGTCTTCAGGGGTGCAGCAACAAAAGTTTTATTTGAGCATATTTGCTCTTTGTGATGGTTCCTTCTTACTTGTCAAGGCTGAGGTGACTCTTGGGGTTGATGGATGCACTAACGACGCCTTGTCAGTTATACTGGGAGAGCAAAGAAAGCTGTATTTGAGCATTTTTGCTTTTTGTGGTAGCTCCTTCATACTTGTCAAGGCTGAGGTGACTCTTGGGGTTGATGGATGCACTAACGACGCCTTGTCAGTTATACTGGGAAACCCTTCTTTTACTTTTACCCGTGTGTCAAATGTTGACGAGGCAGATTTTTCTAAGAAAACTGCATGAAGCCTTCTGTTTTGGGTTTAGTTTGGCTTTCATTCGCTTTTCATGCGTGGGGATGTTATGGTTGAATTCATTATGGGAGTTGTATCAATTTATTGTCTTTAAGATATTGCTAAACCAAGTTCAATTTAATTCAAGTGGAACATCTTTTCATCTTCATTTTCATCTCAGCTATATAGCTAACTATGCAGTGCTCTGAGTTCAGTAGCACTTCCTTAAATGGTAGAAATGCATTACAGTCGTAATGTTTAATCCAATTTTCCTTTCAGGTGTTCAGGTAAGTTTGTCATCTTTATTTTAACCAAAAACATTGTGGAACTTGAGTCATCAACAAAATCTCTACCCCTGAAAGAATATGATGGTACAAGTTTCCTCTTGGTTTCAATTTTGTTTGATTCTGATAGATTTGATCCTCAGCCCACATAATTTGGGTGGGTTATGTCATATGGTTGTGTAATCTATGGTCTACATAGATGCTAAGCTTCTGAGGATCTGTGTGTCATTTGAGTTCTTTTTGGAGTTCTTGATAGATCAGTCCATGTCCCAGCCTCCCAGGTAGTTTGTTGTTTATAAGTTCTTTTTGGAGTTCTTGATAGATCAGTCCATGTCCCAGCCTCCCAGGTAGTTTGTTGTTTATAAGTCGTCTTTGTACGTATCGTAGTCTTAGTTCTGTTGGCCTTCAGCAGATACTCCACAGATGGTGCTCTTTTAACTCGTCATGAGTTTGACATGAGCTACATCCATCTCTTGATAAGTTCATTTGCAGTCTTATCTTCTATGAAGATGCTGCAACATTGTGAATTTTGCCTCAGGCTAGGAAAATCACCCAGTAATTGTAAGTAGGTTTTGTTTTGTCATGTTTTTGAACTCTGGTAATGTATTGTATCTGCACTAGAACTCTTCCACTTCTGAGTATTCCCCTACCACTTGGCAGGTATGCCAAATAATTGAGATCAGTAGAGAGGCTGATGAACTGTCTGCAGACTACAACCAGTTCCTGTAATCTGTAATTTTTAGATTTGTGTGCTGCTCTAAATCTGGCCGGAAATAGCCTCTCTACCTCCACGAGGTCATAGTAAGGTTGAGTACATTCTACTTTTCCTGAACCTCACTTGTGGGTTTCACTTGGTATGATGTTGTTGTTGTAATAGTCCGGTATACCAAAGCGAATAGTTTAATCTGTCTGTATATTGCATACACCTCACCCTTTCCAATTGTTTGATTATCGAAAATATTTTCTCTACTCCAAGTAGGAGTAAGGTATGTGTTAGTGCATACACCTCACCCTCTTCAAACGTGAGTCCGAAAATCAAAGGGTAGAAAAATTAACAAAAAATGCCCAAAACGGTATATAAAAATTTATATTAACCAAAACGGTAAAATCGCTGCCGAGGCCGCGATTTTTACTTCAAATGAAAAAGTAAAATCGCTGCTGAGGGCAGCGATTTTGCCAAAAAAAATTGTTTTTAAATAAAAAAAAATGAAATCGCTGCTTGAGCAGCGATTTCAAAATTTTTCTTCTTTACAATCGCATGCCAGGCAGCGATTTGTATTATTTTTAATTTTCTTTTTTTTTAAAAAAACAAGGGGATCTCGCTGAACTCGGCAGCGATTATTTATTAAGAAAAAATTTTTTTTTTTGTAAATCGCTGTCCAGTAGCGATTACCAAAAAAAAAATTTTTTTTTTTGGTAAATCGCTGCCTAGCAGCGATTATTTAAAAAAAAAAGGTTGTGTGAGTGAAGTTTTTTGTTAAAAGTATATGTTAAAAATTAAATGTAAAGTTCTCCTTTAATTTTTTTTATTTAAAAAAAAATTAAGTATTGAAAATTCAAATAGTATTGAAATTTGAATTAATACTTGTTTAGAAGAAAATATATTATTTTAAAATAATAGATTTTTTTAAGGGATGTGGTATGAGGAAGTGATAAGAAAAGAGGAACAGTAGAGGTAAAAAGAAATGAAAAAAGAAGTGAAAGGAATAAAGATATTTTCTTGCGTAAAAAAAGAGTAGTATTTATAGTAAAGGGACAATTTGAAATTTAACGACGATGGAAATTTAAATAATTAAATTTTTTAAAATAAAAATTAAAGGAGAAAAAGTATTTAATAATTTTAACAATATAATTTAACAAAAAAAATTAATAACAAACTTTTTTTTTTTTTTTTGAAATACCTAGTGCCTAGCAGCGAATTTACAAAACAAAAAAATTTTTTTTTTTTTTTGTAAATCGCTACGGTAGCAGCGATTTTAAAAAAAAAAAAAAATGTACTTTTTTTTGTAAATCGCTGTCCAAGGAGAGCGATTGTATATAAAAAAAAAAAATATTGTTCTTTATAAATCGTGCCCAGTGCACGCGATTTATACCTTATTTTTTAAAAAAAAAAGAACAATTAAAAAATATATCAAAATCGCGCCGGCAGCGATTTTTAAGAGAAAAATTTGGAAATCGCTGCTCAAGCAGCGACATTTCATTTTTTTTATTAAAAAAAATTTTTTTGCAAAATCCGCTCGCCTCAGTCCCGCGATTTACTTTTTCAGTTGACGTAAATAGTGCCTCGGCAAGAGATTTACCGTTTGGTTAATATAAATTTTTATATTAACGTTTGGAATTTTGTTAAATTTTTCTACCTTTTGAGTTTCGGACTCCTTCAAACGTCCCTAACATAGTGGCCTCAAAATTTTATAGAATTAAGAATCGTAGAATCTCTTCTCAACTGAACTCCACCTAGTTGCATTAACTCTAGTTTTTATTTCACTAGTCGAGATGTCTATCACGAACTTCTTTATAACGATCACTATAAGGTAGGGTTAGATTCGTGTACACATTACGTTACGTAAACATGTTAGGTCTTGAAATTACAATAATAGGTTTTGAAATAGAAAATTAATCACTACCAATAAATTGTTTGTCAATTGTCACACCGAATTGGGTCAAATTAAAATTCTACCAGACTTAATCGACATTCTTCTTTTATTATTTTTTTCGTCTCATTTTAATTTAAAACACAAAATTTAAAAATGAAAAAAAAAAATTTATAACTAAAACGAATAAAATAATTGATTTTTTTGTACCTTCATCTTTATCAATAATCACATGTGATATCGATAATGATTCAAATCATCTTTTTAAGTAAATCTAATCTAAATGCATGCAAGTATAATATCGATAATGATTTATTTATAAGTTTTTGTCTAACCTAATTGCATGTGAGGGATCAATCGTGACGCTACGTAATTATAAAATCTACCAACCTTGTACTAATATTTTTTTAAAATAACATAAAAAAATCAATCTCAAAAAAAAAAAAAAAATACAACAAAACTATATAAAAATCTTACACGTGTCCACTATAAAATCTTGTCCAATTAAGATTGAACAATCGTGTAGTTATGTTATTGGTTAATGTAAATTGCAATTGACACGTAAGCACTTTTTATATTTCTACTATTTTCCGTCTCATTTTATATAAGTTAGTCTGATTTTACTCGAAATAAGAAAGAAATTTTGTGAAATTTACGGTCTAAAATAAGAGATAGGTATTGTATGGTTATAGATCATTACATCTTTTTAACTTTCGAAATGAACTGAAAAGAAAAATAAGTGATATAAATTGAGACGGAATAACAATTTAATTTTTATGTATAGAACTTTCGATAAACTGAACATATGATTAGGTGAATAAATATAAAATTGTACACGTGTCAAATATTAGCCGTCATTAAATTCCACGTAGTCTAAAATGTGGATGATATTATTTTGCCACGTTGCACTTTGTGGTGTTCTAATTTATACAAGCCTCATATTTATTTTTATTATAAAACATTTATTTATTTTTTATTTTAAATTACATGTGACACCCTCTTAGTTTATACTAAATTCAAATTTTACCTTTTTGTTTTTTGAAATTTTGTCTAACACCCATGTTTTTACGTAGATGTGCACCATTTTGAAGTGGATTTAAACTTAAAAAGATGTAAATTTTTTTTATTAATTTATGTGATGGTATTTAATTGAACGTAAAAATTAAAATATAGAGATTTGTATGACTATGAGACTATTTAATCTCATATCTATTATGTTTTCATAGTTCATACGTCTTTTTGTTTGATAATTTTTAAATTTTAAACTTTTCACATGACATGTTTAAGATCATAGTGATACAGTATATATATCTTTAGTTCAAAACAATAAAATTCAAAAACTTTCTTTATTTTCTTAAACTCAATAAACGAACAAATTGAAACGAAAGAAAAAATATAGAAAAAGTGTACAAGTATCCTCCTAGATTATGACCGAAATTTCGGAAACACACCTTAACTAATTAAACTAAGGTCCTATTATCCCTGATCCTATTTTTTTGTAATTTTCCGCATTTCTTTACTTGAGTAACATTCAAATATCTCTCACGCGCCTCAATTGTGTAGAGTCACATAGTGTGTCACGTAAAACAAAAAATATACAAACTTAAAAAAAATAATTCAAGAGATAATATAACCTTAGCTTAGTAAAGACATTTCTCTGAAATTTCGTTCATATAAAATTATTGCAATTTAAGATTGTATAGGGAAACTTATGTAATAATAACAAAAATAAGCCTCATTAATATAAAAAAAAACATCATTTTCAATAGATTTTACGAATCAATGTGTTTTCTTTTTCCTAACTATAATTATTCCACCGCCCCCACCAACCCCCCAACCCCACCCCCCCCCCCTTACTGAGACTATATAAAGGTGTCTATAGAAATCATGAAAAGCTATAAGAATAAATCATAAAATCTTTCAAAAATAAAGTTTGGAATATTTTTTTTGTGGGCAAATAATATTATTCAGCTATATTATATATATTCAAATATAGCAAAAAATTACAAAAATGGGAGGTTCATCAATGGTTCCATTAAACAGAACATCATCAATTGAAAATGAACCTAGAACTCTCAATCTCAACCAAATTCAGTTTGCTAGAGTAAGTTATTCTCTTTTTAAATTTTTTTTTTCGTTAACGATATTCAAGATTTAATATAAATATATTCGATTTAGTATATGTATCGATAGCAATATTCTTACGTTCAATTTTCTTTTTTTCCAATACAAAATTGATAAAATTCTTAAATTGAAGTCTTAATTAATGGTTCTTGATTTTTTAATTGCAGGATACAGCACTTTATCTTATTAATACAAGAGGTTTAGAAGAAGCAATGAGAATTTTCACTGAGGTAATTATTTTCTATAATCTCAATCCTTTAATTACTCATAATTTTTTTTCTTCAAAATGGCTCAGTTGGTTTGAAATATCGATCTTTACTCAAATGTTTTTTGAGTCAAGCCTGTCGCATAAGGCTGACTTAATACAGTTTATATTTTTTTGTACGATTTGTAGGCTATTATACTGTGCGTAAAAAGTGCTTATATTTAGTTGTGGTAGAGATTGTAGCGATTTTGAGATTTTAATGAGTATATTACTTAACAATTATTTTATTTAAAAAAGTGAAAGACTTGTTATTTATATAATATTTATGAATACCTAACTTTTGGTTTACGTGTTCTATTTTTATTTTACCATAATTAGTGGTATTATTCTAAGTTAATTAAGGGTCTTTTGTTTATGTTACGTAGTGTATTTGCATGGCGCAATTGGATTGCCTGATGAAATTAATTAATTAGTTGTACCACCTTTATGTTGGACCTATCATTATAAATAGGTATTTAATTGAGTTCATAATATTTTAAATATAATTTATTTTTAAGAAATTATGATAAATAGTAAATATAAATTCAGATATTAAAGATATAATGAAATATAACATTTAAATCTAATTCGTATCTATTGGTTGATATAAAGTTGGTGAACGATAAATTTATGTAATAATTTTTTTATTAGGTGTAGAGTCGTAATAAAGAAGAAATATCTTGAAATTTTTATCTAAATAAAATTTTTGAATTTGTGCATAACCTTTTATTAAAATTAAAGTTTTGGCTTTGGTTGTATGCTTTGGTAAAATATAAATAACTTTGTATTATCATCTCATTTTTATATAATTTTTTGACATTTTATTTTAATTTTGTGTTTAATAGGGATTGGAACCAGTTTCTCAATGTGTACATGACAAAGAAGAAGTTATCATAGAATATGCTGAGGAATTAGAGAATTTATCAAATCCTTCAAGGATTAATCTAGAAACTAGAGACATTGTTACGGCTCCATTTTAGTTTAAACAGTTCGATATATGAAGCATTCTGTCTCAAGAGGTGCGATGAAGACGGGAGAAACTATATCTATAGGGTGCTTTTATCGTTGTTTTTTAAAGACTTTTTTGTTATGCTACTTTCGAATGTATAAATTAATTTAGTTTTAGATTTTGTGATATTCATCACAAGAAAAAAGTGTAGGAAGGGCTTTTTGTTCTAAGAGGCTTGGGAGTTCCTTTCATTCTTTTTTAACTTTTTTTTTTTTGGGTACAAAGTACATATTTAATGCTTTGTATAGAACATGTTGGAGGTTAAAACTAGTTACGTTTGGGATTGTGATTTATAAAATTTATATATGAGAATTATACATATAATAATGTATTTTGTATACTATTGTCTTGATTTTGTTTAGTTTAATATTTTATGAACGTACGATTTGCAAATTGCAACTTTCATTATTTGTCTCGTTATTTATATGGGACAAAAACATATATTTGATATAAACGGACTTGAGATGTAAATTGAAGTGTAAACATTTTTACTTTGTAAGTGGTGTTCGAGTCAACTTTTGTACATCTCAATTAAATTCACGATTTTCTATCAAAACATCATCAATGAAACTGCTCTGAGCTTCCACTTCAGCCTATTTACAACTCTCCTTTGAACCTATTTCGCTTTCTAGGGAGCTGTTGACTAAATGACCTAAGAATGTGGCTGGGAAGCATGAGTAACCCTCCGCGCACGAGATAGTAGTTACAGGAGATTGATCGATTGGGGTCGAGTGATCTCAGGGGTGCGACTACCCCGCTTCATGTCATGCTCCCTTCAAAACATAAGTAACATGGCAATCCTGACTAAATTGCTTCACTGATTATACTACGGATGCACCATCTGTTTGAGGGCCTGCAAAGAAGTGACATCCTCTCATGGTATCAGCACAAATATTTATATCAGAGAAATTACTCTTAATGTAATTGAAAAGAACACAAGAGCAGCAAGAAGAGATGGTTGGTCAATGGAAAACAAGAAAATACAAAAGCAAGGGAATAATGGATACCTATAGATGTGGAAGAACCAAGAAGCAATTGTGAACGAACAGAAGCAGACATCTATAGCAGATTGATGTGCAGAACATACACGAAGCGATCTCTTAGGTGACTGAAACAGCACAATTCTTTGATTTGATTGAACGAATTTATAGTACCATTTGATGCTCTCCACAATATGGTCCTAGGCCAAGGTGGCTCTGCCACTTTTGTCTTATCTGCACGAACACTCCCCGTGGCTGTAGTAGGTTTTGGCTTTTCAAGTGCAGACCGCTCAATCATACAAGGGCATGGAACCAAACGAAACTGTTAGGGGGACAGCGCAATCTTGAACTTATCTGCTATCCTGTGGCAGGAGAAGTTTGAGGCATTAGGTCAGATCACACAATGTGTCTTCAATCAATGACAATTGACAACAGGACATCTAGAGATATCGGTAGTTGCTTGTCTAAGTAAGAAACACTTTTTCAAAAACTAACTTTCACTACAAACAAAAGTATATCAGAAGCAGTTTAAGGAAAAAAATACAAACCTCTGGAAAAAAGGAAAAGAAACTAGTTATTCTCCTTCCAATACCAATCAACAAGGATGTGAAGACAACATACCCAAAAACAATTAACAGGAATCAACGAAATTTTAAGTGCAAATCTCAACTTAGTTTCAATTTGACCTCTCTTTACTTTCAGACCATGAGATCATGTAGTTGCGCTACTTCTAAATTTTCATTAGTCTACAAATGAAAATCAAAATCAAATATCACTTTTAGTCGAAGTGTATATACAGAAGTCTTTTGTTCAAATGCATAACCATTACATCTTTTTTTTTCCTCAACATCAGGTCTTGATCCCTATAAAGGTTCTGCGCTTTCTTGCTTCCTGAGACAAACAAGAAGGGGCCGACTTCCATCTGTTAATCTCTGCCTCACTTTGTCTTGGCTACTGTTCTAGGAAACGCCCATAAGATGCAGAATGTTGCATACATCAATAAATAGTTCTAATGCAAAATTAACCATGCAATAGAAGGTGGTCCTCAATTCATCCTCTCCGTGCCTCTTGCACATGTACCACCAATACACTACAATGCATCTTCTTCTTCTTTTTTGAGATAAAGGTAACTGAATGTATCTTCTCCTTCTCAAGTCATCTGCTATAAAGATAGTTCCCCTTGCAAACACAACCAATTGAAGACGCCTAGCTTGTGTGGTGCTTAAGAACTATTAGTCCAAGTAATTTAACTAAATCCAATATTTGAGCAATTAAGGAGTTCTGCTAAAAAAAATCGTTATCTACAAGGGACGATACTGTGGCTTTCAAATTCTTTGTTCTTTATATGGAATCTGTAGCTCTCAATTTCTTTTTTGATAACCGTGGTGTGCAGATCAGCTTCCACGTGCTTCGACTAACTCCACAGGGTATCTGCTACTTTGCTATTGCTACCTTGCACCAGCACGAGTAGCTTTCAATTTAACCTCTTGTGAATCTTAATGACGTTTTTAAAAAAAACTAAGGATTAAGAGTTAAAACGAAAAAAAGACTTGCGATCCCTTGCAAATCAACTATATGGAAATAATTGAAAGCAAAATATAGTTGGCTACAATTGTAGAATGTCCTATATTTTGAAAATTCTATGCCACCACATTCAGTATGTCCTTAAATTCATAAGTTGACCACCTTTTCCATACCAGTATATAAATGATAGATGAAAAGAGCTCAAGAATCCTTATCCATCTTGGGTATTCACAGCATCTGGAACAGACCTATAAGCTGACACTACCTTCCTTTCAAAAACTAATACATTCCATTTATGCAGCTGCAAAATTAGCTTCAATCAACTCCTAAAACTCCTTACATTAAGCACCCTACCCCCAAGGCTGTGGCCTAGTGGTCCATGAAATGGTTGAAAACCATGAGGTCCCAGGTTATTCTCAGCGGAGACGAAAAAAAGGTGATTCTTCCCATATGTCCTAGCCTAGTGGACAGAGTACTAGGTATTTGTTGCTGGTGGGAGGTGGCAAGTATCCCGTGGAGTTAGTCAAGCTGTGCTTTCCTATATCAAACATCCTCCATCTAATCTGTTCGCATATCTAAGAAAACATGCAATTTGGTCAATTTCTCAAAGTGCTTTTTGCAGAATTTCAGTGATTTTAAGGACAACTTTCTTTCTTTCCAAAAAAAAAACAAAAGGAACATAATCTATTGCACATACTATCAGGAATTTCCAATCTAGCAGAAATTTGTCCAAGCTACAAATAGTTTAAGAATATACATGGAACTTTTCCTGTTTATTTATAGTTTTTCTTGAATGGGTTAAGCAGAAACTGGCTCCATATGTGAGGAGAAAAACTTAGAAAATCAGTTCAACTTGAAAGTCATTCTTTTCCTAGAACAGTAAGGAAATGAGCTAAATTAGGAAAAGCTAAAAAATATGATAGAAATAAATGCAAAACTAAGGAGGTGCCACAGAAAAAAGTACACTACATTTATCAGACAACCATACAAACATTACCATAAAACCATCCACCAGCTGCTTGGTTCCTTGATCTTCCCAGCATATGCAACTAACTCAAAGCACAAGGAAGAAATCTGGACCCACAATAACGAACCAGTTTCTAGAAATCAAAAGAAAAGGCCAAAAAAGAAAAATCAATACATGTTAGCTCCAAGAGGGGATGAGAGTGATATAGACAATGAGAAATTTCATGAGAAAGTATGATACAGATGAGTCACAAGAACATGAAACAATGGGACTTTTTAGGACAGGTACTGGAACTGTGAAACAAAATGTAAAGCCCCGTCAAAACTCATACGACTTTAAAAGACTATACGGTACACAAATTATTAATTTGGCCATCATTTTACATGTCAAGGCTGACAGAGGACGAGGAAAATATTGCATGGCATGATATTATATGTATATGCTGGTTTGAGGAGGCACACAATTCTATCAGCACTGAAGTTTCAAGACAACTGCTTAATACTGAGGACAATGCAAGAGCACTAAATCACTATCCTGATAAATTGGATCAGAATGAAAACAGGAAAAAGATAAAAGGAGACAAGTTTGTCTAATGATATTGAAAAAGTAAATCATACAATCAAAGATAAATACTGAAGGCCATGCAAGAAGATGACACAAGAAGTTCAAAAAAGCAACAACGCATGGATGTGGCAACATGCTGAAACTGGTTGAAAATGATAATGCAAGCACCTGTTATTTCAATCTCCAATACTAGGATGACACCCCTAACCATCACACATAAGAGTTTTAGTATTATGACGCAACCCTTGTTTTTTCCAAGAATAAGAAGGAATCAGCAAAAAAGGCAATAATTGAGAAAATCATTAAGTTCCAAAGATGATGATCTAACCCAATGTGCAGACGTTGCCTTGACTCCATTGTGTCATTAGAAAATCAAGCAGATATATGTGCTTTTCAAGTGCCCAACTGTGCTCGAGCAAGTATATAGCTGTGTTGCGTTAAAAACGTGAGGTAGCAAAAAGTCCAACCAGATGAGTGTGAACTTTGTGCCAAGTCAGTTCATTCCTGGTTTGCACTTGCTGATCTCTGGGGAAGTAAATTCACTAAAGAAGTATATGTAACTTCATCTAAACCAACCCCTGTATGGGAAATATGATCTAAAAGTGAAAAGGCTTCTTCTATTTCCCCTACCTTTAAAAGCCCCTTTGTCAAAACGTTATAGGTGACCGAATCTGGAGTATTTCCTTTCTGTACCATCTCGGCGAAATACTCCTTAGCTTCTTTAACTTTACCAGCTTGACAATACCCATCTATAATGACTGTATAAGTTATTTTATTAGGTTGTATATTGTGTGATAACATTTCCTGCAAAATGCTCCTCGCTTTATCCATCTGACCTAACTTACAATATCCACCTATCAATGCAGTATAACAAACAACATCAGGTAGAACTCCCTCCTTACGCATCCCATCAATAAGGTTCTCAGCATCTTCAATAAGCCCAATATTGCTCATGCCATGTATAAGAGAGGAATAAGTGACAACATTTGGTAGAATACCTCTGCTTCTAATGTCATCGCGAAGTTTAAGGGCTTCTTTCACATTTCCGTTTCTACAAAAAGCTCCAATAAGAGTGTTATATACAATTAAATTTGGGGCTAAGCCTTGTCTGAGCATCTCATGGAAAAGGTCCCTGCCCTTTTCAAGTTGGTCAGCTTTGCACAAACCATTAATTAAGGCTCCATATGTATAAATATCGCAGACAAGTCCCTTGCTTTGACATTCATCCCAGAGCAACAAAGCTTCATCTATTTTACCCTTCTCACCAAGCCCATGCAGCAGCACATTGTAAGTTGAAACATCAGGTGCAATGCCTTGCTTCACCATTTCTTCTCTCAACATAAAGGCGCCATCCAAGTTTCCCTCTTTGCAAAACGCACATATAAGAGTGTTATAAGTCATGCTATCTATTTGAACACCACTTTTTAGCATTGTTTTCAACAGCCGAACAGCCTCTTGAACGTTACCAGCTTCACAAAGTCCGTGAATTAGAGCATTTGAGGTCACTGTATTGGCAGTGAGCCCTTTCATTAGTAGCATATGCCAGAGCTCAACTGCCTCTGAATGTTTTCCTTCCTTGCAAAGCCCACTAATTAATGTGGTCAGCAACCCATCATTTGGCCTCAAACGCCGTAATATCATTTCCTTAACAAACCGTAGCGCAGCAACAAACCTAGAATTCGTACACAGTACAAGGATAACATTACTGAATGAACCAGGATTTACACTCAATCCATGTAATAACATCTCTTCTAAGAATTCTTCAGCTTGACTAACTTGATTTACCTTGCAGAAACCTTTGATCAGTGAATTGTAAGTAGCTGAGTTGGGAAGAATTCCTTTTGTTAGCATTTCATTCCTTACCTTTAGAGCTTTCTTAATATCTCCTACTGAGCAATAACCATTAATGATGGTATTATACAACACCTCGTTCAGAACAAGCCCTTTGTTTGACATTTCTTTCAACACACAATCAGCTTCATCAAATTTCTCAAGTTTCATCAGACAATTAATAAGCATGCTATACGTGACAATACTTGGGTTAACACCATTTAATATCATTTCTTCCTTTAGAAGGAATGCGTCTTCTAAATTACAATTCTTGCAAAGCCCGTGAATGAGGTTATTATAAGTGACAACATTTGGCACAATACCCATGTTTTCCATCTTCCGAAATAACTCCTTTGCTTCCTCCACCTTCCCCCCTTTACAGAAAGCATTGATCGCGGTGCTAAACAAGTAAACATCTGGTTTAACACCGTCCTTCAAAATCTCAAAAACCTCATAACTCTTCCAAAGCTCATTCTCTTTCACAAGAGAACTCAACAGAAAGTTGCAAGTTTTCAAAGAGGGATACACTCCCCTACTTGCCAACGACCTGAACACATCCAATGCAGCATCAAAACCAACACTTTTGAATTGAGTACAACACAAATGAAGCAAAAGATCAAAAGTCCTGATAGCAACACCAATATCCGACACACCACTTAACTCCGCTAACGAAACAGCAACCTCAACATGCCTTTGTTGTAAACTATCAAACAATGCAGGTAGTTTCCCATCAATTAACCTAATCAAAAGCAACCTAGCTGGAGCATCATGATTCGAAGCAATAAGCAAACGAAGCAAAGTACAATAAGATCTAACAGTAAAACTAAAACCACAAGTACCAGAGGCTACGTGGAAGAATTTCAAAACATTCAATGGTTTCAAAGACGAATAAATTTCCAAGAAAATAGCATCAAACTGTTGAGGAGTCAAAAGGGTCAGTAAATCTTTAATCTTTAACGAATCTACAGGTGGGTTTGAAAGAACTGAAACAACCCACTTCCGCAAATTCAAATCTAATCCCTTTATCTGTTTCTTTTCTGAGCTGGGGTTAGGCTTATTTGAGTCCCCTTTCTGTAATGGTTCACTGATTTGATCTGAAGAAGCAGTATAAATCACACAAGTTAAAGGACGTTTGATATGTGAAAATATAGCTATAGTTTTGGGAATTTTCAATCTTCTTACGTCCATCTATCAATATTGTACGCATGTGTAAGAGAAGAAAAATGGGTTTACGACAGAGATGTAAGTAGAAATGGTGGCGATGAAGCCATGTGTGTAGGGAAGAAGAAAGGCCACGAAGATGGAGTTTAACTCACAGGGTTTTGCCTTCGGTAGTTTGATCGGAGACCGCAGACAATTTGGGAGCTTTTGGGCTGATAGAAAAGTCAAATTAGGCCCAATATTGAGTTTTTTTGGGCTAAGAATATCTATTGGGCCAACAAATGTTGTAAGTCTTGAAAATATTTAAAAGTTAGGAACAATGATATTTTGAGGTTTAATTATCAGATATAGTGATAGTTTGTATAATTATGATTCATACGTTGTATAGAACTTTGATTGTTTGTTAACAAAGAGAATGGTTCATTGTTTAGGTCCTATTATGGGTCTGTACTGACAGCGACAGTGATATTCTTACCGTTTGTTTTGTATCTTTTTGCTTTAAATCTATTGGATATATTGTATCTATTTGTTCAACCTAATTGTATCAACACATATCAGAGTTAGATTCGGCTTAAATTTCTATTTTACCAAGAAAGATAGGAAATCCTCTATCCCCAAGCCCCTTTACTAGGTTGGGCAAGCTTTTTGATGCCCCTACTTTCAAGAAGTTGTTGGTCGGGAGACAATTTTGATAATTCGATTTTTCGACTTCCGCTTTTAAATTTTCTTTGAGAAATCCATCAAATTTCACTTTGCATGTGCACAAAGATATCCTCAAATTCAAGATATGAACTTCTCAATGATATACTAAATTTTTTAAGACATCACTCATTAAAACTAGTAACAATTTTTGAAAATCCTTTATTTGAATATATATATATATATATATCATTTTGGTACAATATTTTAATTAATGTGATTAAGTTAAACCACTACTAATGATAGTTACTTCCAAAAGGATCAAATACTAATGTGATTAAGTTAAATCACTACTTATAATAGTTACTTCCCAAAAGGACCAAACACTAATGTGATTATGTGAATAAATTAAATTACTACTTATGAAAGCTATACTTCCCAAAAGTTTATTATAATCCAAATGTATGGAACATTATTTTTTTGAAAACTCATCCAACCCACAATTTTTGAAGAGAATGTTTCCCTTTGGACATATATACTAACATTTTGTTGGAGTAGATAACAAATATCTTATCAAATTAATTATGATTTACGTAAATTAATTTAAACATCATAATTATTAAGAAAACATAATTTACTTTTTAATTTATTTAAATATTATTCATTATATTTTTATTAATTTATTTCTTAGAAATATTTCATTTGTCATCCAAGATTGATCAAAAATAGAATATAGTCTTCTTCCCACTCATTATGCACCCACTAGGCTATAAAATCAAAAAGGCAATAAGTAGATCTGTCAATTACTTATTAAATAAATATTCAAAATCTCTTTTTCCCCTTTTTTCTCTTAGAAGAAGAGATGAAAGAAACAAATATTTCTTTCTTTTTATCTCAATTTTTATATTTTTAATAATATAAATAATAAAAAATCTTTAAGACTAAAATTTTTATTTTATTTTTGAACTTTATGCGTAGTTGAAAAAAACTTTTAAGGTAAAATTATTATCATTTAATTAAAGTGGTCATACAATAACTCTTATAAATACAAGATACGATAGTATATAATAATTTTTCAATAATTCACATCTTTTTCAACTTCGGTTATATAGTGACGATTTTTTAAGCACACTTTCAAAGAGGATTTTTTAATAAAGTTCCTTATTACATATCAAGAGTAGATGAATACATAAATTTGTTATTGATTCAATTTTTTGTCGGAATTATGCGTATAGTGATAGCTTAGTGTATCGGAAAAAAAATTTTCAATTTCACAGCTCACTTTGCCAGTATCTATACTGTTGCTTTTACCGTCAGCTTCACAAAGCATCAGAATCTCTTCTCTACCAATACTTCGCCCTAGAGAAGAACATGGCGATGCCCATTTCCCAAGAAATGTAAAGTTTCCACATTTCTACATATCGGATCAAACTGAGTACTCTGTAAACTGTGTAGTTCTTGAACCATTCGAAGTTTCAAACATACATACTGTCGTTCTGTATCTTTTAAGCTTTTTACCCTCGAAATGCACGACCCAACGCGCCTGAAATCTCAACCCCACCACCACAATCGCCGCCGTGAACCGCCGTCACATCATCGCCGAGCTTGGTGTTGCTCATTTACTGTACCACCACATAGTCCGGAGAACCCAGCTGTAGTTCCGGCTCAAAATCCCAAGAAGACCCAATCTTTTCTAAAACCGGAAGTACCCACAAAGTCTTCTTCCAATTCCTTATCTTCTTTCCCTAATTCTCCTCAAAAAACCCCCTACCGAATTGACCCGAATTGACCAGTCGGATCCATCCACCGGGTCGGGTTTCTCCGATTGATTCTATTGACGAAACCCTAAACCCAAATGGCCCGGTTAGTTTCCCTGAGATACCCAAGTCGCCGACTCCGGTTGATTGTGAGCAGCAAGCTAGTGGTGGGGTTGGGGTTAGGGATGATTGTAGTTTGGGGATCTTTGATGTGAGGTTGAATCTGAAGGGAAAGAATGGTAGTGGCTTAGTGTTGGAGCTTAGCTCTGAGGTTCTTAGTACCAATAGTTCTGTTTTTGCTGATTTGATTGCTGACTATCGGAAAAATTCGAGGGGTTTCTGTAGGATAGAGGTGCCTGATGTGGAGAATTTAGGTGTTTTTCGCGATACAATTGAGCTTATGTTTGAGGATGATATTCCTCGGAAACTTCTCAGGTTGGGTGCTTATCGCGCCATTGATGTGCTCGAGGTAATCTTCTGAAGATCTATAATTTATACTACATCAATCATTTCAAGTGTTCCCAACTTTTTTTATTTGGAAAGCATTAATAGGTGTTTATTAGACTAAGATAGAAATGCTGTGAATTAATTAAGCTTTGTTTCCGAAAAGGTGATGAATAATTTGGTTATCAAATTTGTCAAGTCAATATAGGTTAGTTAATTTGGAACAGTGGAGGTAGTTGAGTTACTTAAAAACCGAATATTTGTCAAATGACTATTAGGTATTGGGTTGTATTGATGGTGATTCCTGAATGAATTACTTGTTTATTTGAGACTGTGGAACTCCTCATATGTTTTTAAGCAGTGGGAATAGTATGTATACACCTCGTGATGAAATTGGCGACATATTTCATGTTTGAACACTAACTAGGCACACAGACCTTAGCAGAACAATTGGAAATTGCACGGTTATTCTTAGTTAATTACTTGTTCATCTAAGAACATGGAACATCCCACATGTTTTATCAAATGTAGAAGAATATGTAGAGAACTTGAAGAAGTTAGCATCTTATATTCCATGTTTGAAGGCTTATTAGATAAGCTACTAAGTTTGGAACAACCACATACACTCATTAGAAATTGCATGGCTGGTTCAGTTTACTGAGGTTAATTCTTGCATTGCTAGTCCCTTGAAACCCCAAAGTTCTTCCGGCATATTTATGGTACAAGGCTAATTCAGTGTTCTTAATAGAAGTCTGACTATTTCCTTAAGTCTAGTGTATGGCTGGGACCATTCTCTTATAGGTAAAGACGTAAAGTTCTATAGTAAACTTCCTCTTCTTTATCTGAAACAAATTCTAATTGACCATGAAACGTTGCATGCAAAGCCTCTTAATGGTGTGCACCCGCAGTCATCTGTGATATAATGCTGCCGTCCGAGCTTTGCTGTATTCTTTTCATCATCCAGTTAAATTCTTCCTTATATCTCCAACCTTTCAAAGTCTCATGAGGCTCTATAGTCCCGTAACTTTCAGGATGCATACTAAGGTGCCTGAAATGGCCAGAGCTTTACAAAACAGTGGAGCAAGTTTGTTCTACATAACTGATACCTGCAAAAAGCCTTTAACTTTTGTATTTGATGTGGGTCTTTCTAACTTTCTGAAGCGGGTTGATCTCTTGTTTCCTTAATTGTGGAAGCAAAAACTTATATAACTTTTCTCTAACATGGAGAAAAAATTTGTAATAATTTTCTCTAATTTCTGAATATTAGTTATAATGGAACTGCTAAGTTATGTCATGTAGGAAAAAGCTTTGCCTTGTGGCCAGTAAAACCTGTAAACACTTTTGGTTGGTATGTTTTCCCAGAATGCGTGTGCACCCTTTTGTTTCTTTAGTTTCGAAATGCCTATCATATCAGTCCTCTGGTCAAGTTCTGCATTCTACTAATTTTTCTGCTGAATGACTTTTAAGTATTAAAAACTGCTTGAGATTGCTATTTCTGTTACTAACTGAATTCAATGTGAAAGAGGGTCCGTTTCTATTGAGTGTCTCTGTTTTGTAATTGTTCTTATCTCGTGGAATTTCGGGTCTCCTTTTCCTTGTTCCACCATTGGTTTTACACGGCGCTTGGTAGCCAGTTTAAGCTTTTTCTTCCCCATCTTCTAAGGGTACTGAATTGTTGTACATATAGTGAAGATCCTCTTTTATTGAATCGAGAAAGTTGACCTTACATCTTCCATGAAAGGGAGAATTTTCATTGTGTGATGAACTCTATGGGATCGATTGACAGGACGCATTAGAAAGTCTAATACATGTATCAGTTGTGTTATTATTTGATCTTTTGTTTGGTAGGATTTTGAGCCTATATAACTAATATATGTATTGGATGTCTACACTATTCAGTATTATAGGGTGTATAACTAATACACAGCAAACCATGGTAGTAGCAATGTATACATGGATAAATATGGGTAAAGAAAATATTACTCTTGATACACGAAACCAGACAGTGGATAAGAAAATTATAGTATTACTAATACACCCTATTCAGTTCTATTATATACACTCTACCAAACGACTCCTATTGGTTTTCACACAATAAAATACACGCCTGATTGTTTGGCTAGTATTTGACTTCTCTCTCTCCCCTATCTTCAACTTGTCTTGGTGGTTTCATGCTATCCCTGGTTAATGTTTAGGTATCAGCTGGAATCAAATTCAACCGGAGTGTTTTATCGTGTTTGAAGTACCTTGAAGCTGTTCCTTGGACTGAGGAAGAGGAAGAGAAATTGAGAAGATTGTTTAATAAAATGAAGTTTGATCATGAAACAGCTAGAGACATTTCAGCCAGACTCTATGCTGTAGATATGACAGATTCCCAACAGACTTTGTCTAAGCAGCTTGTTTGGTCTGTGACCACCTGCATTGATGCCAATTCAAGAAACGAGCTAAAATCCTTAGTCAAGGGTCTCCTGTGCAGAAGCTCAGTCTATGAAAAGGACTGCTCTGATCTGAACAAGGTGGATATATTTGCAATATGCGTGTCTTGTATAAGTTCACTTGTTAGTTTGCTTGAGGAGGCAACTGCTACGAGTCCATCTGTAAAATTGGCTAAGAAAGAAGACCGGACCTTGATTGACCGCATATCTAAGCAGGTTGACAACATCATATGGCTGCTTGAAATTTTGCTCGATCACCAGATGGCAGAGGACTTGGTGGATATATGGACCAAACAAAGTCAGTTGCTTGCAATGCATAAATGTGCATCTCCATTGGTCAGATACGAGCTTAGCCGGGTGACAGCTATGTTATTCATAGCAATGGGCACTGGGAAAATGCATTGCCGCTCTGAAGCAAGGTCGGGGCTTCTTCAGACATGGTTTAGACCAATGCTGTTGGACTTTGGATGGTTACAGAGATGCAAAAAAGGCCTAGACATGAAGGCATTGGAGGAAGCGATGGGTCAAGCACTCCTTACTCTTCCTTTGAAGGAACAATATGCTCTGTTTATGGATTGGTTCAAGTGTTTCTCTAAGCATGGTACTGAATGCCCTAATCTAAGCAAATCATTCCAGATATGGTGGCGACGATCGTTCTTGAGAGGCTCTGAAACTCATGCCAGTGAATCTAGGTAGAATTGCTTGTATTTTTAGTCCTGTTTTCTTTCTAGTGGGAATGCTGTAACTTGGGCAATCTGAAACACTTGGGAAGTCAATAATGTAGATTTACTAATTGTTGTGAGAGGAAATGGAAATCCAATTCAGTATATATGATGCTTTTACCATGATAGAGGATCTACTTCTCTTCAAGCATAAATACATAAGAGTATTGGTATTGCTTTTACCCTTGGATGCCTAGAATTCATGTGTACACTTATGTTAAGTTTTTTTCTTCTGATTATTTGCAGATAAAGCCCTTCATTGTTTGATTTTGAGACTTTTGACTACTTTACTAACTGAATGGTTTAGCTTTTAAAAGCCTTCCCATTTATGTAATCTTTAATTCCTTGTATTCTTTTAAAGCTAGTCCTTGTTAAAAATCAAAAAGGAAAAAGGAAAAGTAAAAGAGGGAGTGTGTTGCACATTGCAAAGGGGAGAAATGACTTGCAACCCTGTAAATCATCTCTAACAAGCACAGAGGACTAGATGAATAAGTAGAATATTTAAGCTGTCAACTTTCTCAATGAACAATTCAGAAGAATGAAGGTCATTTAACTCGGCGAATAAGAGAGAAATCTCATGCATCAGAGGTTGAACAAAAAATTTTCTTGTTTAAATAAGAAAAATGGCATTAGAAGTGCTTGATGTTATTAAGAATGTCTGATAAGAACTTACAAATAATATCATTAAAAGTTGGCTGGTTACAACTTACAATTGCTTGGATGTTAGATTTTCGCCTTTGGAATAAGACTTGGCTGATGAGTTCCAATTTCTCATAAACGCGATAGTGCTGGTGTATCCACCCCACATTTTGGATTCACAGATCCAGCTTCCAGGTTCAGTCAAATACTCAAATTACTGTCACTCCACCCTTCTCAGACTCCATTTTGTGGGACTACACTGGATATATGTTGTTGTAATCACCAAGAATCCCCAATTGATTACAACTGCTTGGATTGTTAGATTTAGACACCAGGGTTAGACTTGGCTGCTCAGTTGCATCTTCGTATAAATGCAACTGGTTCTGTTGCATCCTCCTGCAACTGGATTCACTAACATCCTGCTTTGGGTACTCTCAATGCTTGAGGAACTTCTTAAGATTACAAATCTCAATCACCAATAATCTCCACATGAGCAGATACCTTCATTGAAGTGATGATAACGGTTAGCATCTCTAACATAAATTTCTCTCCCTTCAAAGCTGGAGATGAATTTGATAAAGGTATGGCAGTCGCCACAAATTCTAAGGTTCTTAATGACTCTTAGAGGAGTCCCTGGGTTAGTGTTTAAAATTCCTAAAACTACAGCCAACTTCTCACTATGCCCACACAAGATCAACTCCTTATCCTGTTCTTCAACATCTTGCAAAACAAATTCTGTGTCATGTGAAACACCTGTATTCTTCATGTCCATGCTTAATTTTCGCAACTTTTCCATAATCTGTGGCATTTGAGGATGTAAATCATCTCCTGCTAATAGCATGTGTACTTTGTTTTTGATTTCAATCCAACTACATCCCGGATTTTTACTCAAGCCCACATGTTTCATCATGTCCCTTACCTTGTCTACTTCATTCCATCTGTTGTTAGACGCATAAATATTGGATAGTAGAATGTAGTTTCCAGGATTCTTGGGTTCAAGTTCAAATAGTTTATCAGCAGCAATCTCACCCAAACTCATATTACGATGTGTTCTACAAGAACTCAGTAAAGCACCCCAGACACATGCATCTGGTTCAATTGGCATTGTTGAAATCATATCATAGGCTTCGTTAAGCTTTCCTGTGCGACCAAGAAGGCTGACCATACAAGCATAGTGCTCTACTCTGGCCTCAAGTCCATGAATTCTAGACATAGAATCGAAGTAATGCTGCCCTTGCTCTGTAAGGCCTGCTTGACTGCATGCAGATAAAACACTCGTGAAACTAATGAAGTCAGGTTTCTGCCCACTTCTTTGCATTGAATCGAAGATTTCAATAGCTTCCTTAGCCTTACCATGCATTGCGTATCCACTGGTCATTGCATTCCAACAAACCAAATTACGTACTGGCATCCTGTCAAAAATGACGCGAGCCAACTGAATCCTTCCACAATTGGCATACATATCTATTAATGCACTACTGACATAGACATCATCTGAAAACCAATTTCTCAAAGAGAAGCAATGTGTTGCCTTTCCATGTACTAGTGCTGCGATATTGCCACATGCGGGAAGCAAACAAGAAATAGTTACAGAGTTAGGCCTCACCTTAGCCAACTGCATTTCTCTAAAAATCTCCAGCGCTTCAAGGTCTTTGCCATGTTGCGAGCAGGAAGAAATCATCGAAGTCCACGAGACTACATTCAATTCCTTCACTTTGAGCTTAAACTTTTTGAAAACTTTAAAAGCCTCATCAACAAGACCATTCCGTGATAGCCCAGCAACCAAAGCATTAAAACCACCCAAATCTATTTCCTCTGCCCCTTCAAACACTCGTGACATCTCCGAAGTACACCTACACTTCCCATACATATCAATTAACGCGCTGATAATACAGTTATCAGACTCAAAACCCGTTTTAATGACATGACTATGAACTTGAACACCCATCTTGAGATCCTCCAAGTCACTTACTGCAGGAAGAACACTCGAAATACTCGTCCCATCACTCCTAAACCCGTCCGAATTCATCCTCTGAAAAATCAAAACCGCCTCCAAATAACATCCACTCTGATTAAACCCCGCAATCATCCCATTCCACGAAACAAGATTCGGCTCAATACCCAACTTCCCACCTTCATCAAACACCATTTTAGCATTAAAAACATCCCCTTTCTTCGCATAACCACCAGTTAAAGCACTCCACGAAACCACATCCGGGTCACGCATTTTATCGAACACCTTACGTGCACATTTTAACTGATCACATTTCACATACATATGAACTAAAGAAGCTTCAACAAAAGAATCCAACGCCAACCCAGTTGTTAAACCATATCCATGAACCTGTTTCCCAACTTCTGACGCCGATAACCCAGCACACGCTTTAATAGCACTAGGAAGTACATGTACATCAGGTAAAATACACTTTGATAGTAACCGAGAAAATAAAACAAGGGTGTAACTAAAAAGATTAGATTTTGATGAAGCGTGAATGAGAGATTTGAAAGAGAAGATATTGGGGTTGGGAAGCGAGTGAAGAAGAGATTCTGCATTAGCAAAGAAATTGAAGTTGGCGTAGAGGGAAAGGACCTTGTTGGTGAAATGGGTGTCACTGGAATGGCCAGTTTTGAGTATATGAGCATGAACTTGCTGCGTTTGGGATAGCGATGATGATTTTGAAATGAGGCTTAGAATGGTATTGGGCATAAGGCTATCCAATACACGTAGAGATTGAGCTTGTCTTGCATTCATGGAGTTCAGGAGTTCTCTGTAGTTCAATCAAACTATATGTTATATCAAATATAAATTGCATTATTCACAAAAGACCCCTTTTTTTTTTTTTTTCTATACATCTCTTTGTATTTATTTCATTTCATTCACTGATGAAACCTTTTTATATTATACAAAGCTATAAAAGGAAGAATTATATTTAAGAAACATCATGATAGAATTGTACGACTTGATACTATATTCAACACATTATTCATGTTGGATTACTCACAAATTATACTAAAAATCATCATGTTATCAGAACTACGAACAAAAAATTGACCTATCAAGTGAAGGAGTGTCGCGTGACACCCCTGGGGTAAAGGATTTATTCGTCCCTGGCTACCACGTTGAATTCAAGTAACAATAAAGTTTCTTATTGGAAACCTTCACAGGAGCATACTAGGTTTCAGCGATTTCTGGCTGGAGAGAGGAAGGACATCACTTGACTGAGTTTGTCTACAACATTTCTTGCTTTCTCACTGCAAGTACTTCAGTTATAAGCTTCTTTGACACGATCTGGTGAAAGATCTTATTTTCTTTGCCACATCCTTCCATCTGATCTGTATCCTGATCAACAAAACACAGTGCCCGTTCATACAGGAAAGCATAATTGAGATGATCAAATCATAGTCGCATTAGCCTACACCTGTAACCATCGGGTCTCTGAATCCAAACTGTCCTGTATTCATTTAATACAAATGCTATTATAATGACTAACAAAGATGATCTGGAACTTATCGAGCAGAGTAAACTAATTGAATGTAAAGTAAACGGAGAGGTGAAAGGCGAAGGAATATATAAAAGAAGTTCTCACAGAATAGATCTTGATGTTTTTGTTTTCATTCGAGGGAAAGTAATTGGAAAGTACAATGATTGAAGACAGAATCGAGAACTTACTGGTGCTTTCTACTTGCTGACATTAGAATCTCAAGTTCTCTGTGACATCAGCCTAGTAACAAGGGTTAAATGAACTAGCAATCTTTGACCTAATTCGAAGTTCGGGGTCCAATATGATTGTCTTACCCTCGTAACACTGCAGTCACATTTTCAATCAAGATTCTCAATTTTCGTCTGCTTCACCATGTGCTATGGAATTATTTCCAGAATCTTTGGCCTCTGCCATAGTATCTTCATGGATCCATGCTCTTGTACTATTCTCAAGGCTTTGACTACCTACACATCCCAGAGGAATTTGAGAAGCATTTCTGAGTTGCATTGCTACACTGCTACCCCATTATCAAGTTCTACTGTAATTGTTCCTGAAGTTCAACAGAGCAGCATTAACTCATTTCTGTTTATTTTGACAAGTAAATTCATAAATGTCAGTATGCAGCACCAAGTAACATTATTTATATCATTAATGAGAATATACACAGGACAGAGGAAAACAAAGTGGCCTTTACACTTCCTGATTGATCTCCGAGCAAATGTTCGCTTTTTAAGAACTGTAATTACTACTTTATGGGAGATTCTGTGAGAGAGTTCGACCCACGTTGTTAGAAGCATGAACGTGAAGCAATTGTATCCGCTATTACCTAAAAGATTGTACATAATAAGACATGTTATAGGACTTGTCGCGGTCCTGAGCAAGAGACAATGTGGAGTAGAAAATGTAACAAGCTCTTAAAACACAGAAGGTAGAACTCAAGGTACTTAAAATCAAGGTACATGAAATAGATAAAATATCGAAGACTTACTATCTTTCTGCATAAAGGTCCCTTCATTTCATAGCTAGATGCTTCTCTAGAGAATCTGCAAGATGGTCTTGATTCTCTACAAGTGCAAAAATCATCGGCAATTGGTACCAGTATTTTCCAGAACCTCTGGCCATTATGCTATCATTCATGTGCTATTCAAAGAGGCAGAGACCATGCGAGTAACCTGGTTCTAACCATGTGCTAGAAAGCAATAAAGTAGTCAAATCAGCCTTATAAGGCAAAACCATTTGATGGATGACTGTATTATATAAAAAATGCTTGTGTATAAGCCAACAACCAATTTCGGCAGGAAAACATGCATCATCCAATCGCAACAATGTCCAACATGATAGTCAAGTCCAGAATGATTTCACGTTAGCACAGATGATTTGAACGAGTCTTTGATAGTTAACCATTGCATATATGGGAATTATTTTTGCACTACCAGTAGTCTCCACAGGAACAAAAACCATTACGAAAATGATGGAACCGATTAGTGTCTCTCAGGATGATTTCCCTGTCTACCACCTTTGAAACAAACTTAAATGCAGTATGGCAATCACCACAAACTCTGATATTCTTCTTTATCCGGATAGGGGATCCAGGTGGAGAATTGAGAAGTGCAAATGCTAAAGCAAGTCGTTCACTATGGTATTGCAACCTCTCTTCCCTCTCCTGCTGATCCATAAACCAAAGCACGTGGCTAGTGTCTGGAACATAGCCAATTTCCTTAATTTTATCAGTTATCTTCTCCCACATGTTACGGATCTCCTCTCTCTGTGGATGAGCATCGTCATTTGCTACAAACATATGAACAGCATTCTCAATCTCCACCCAACTACAAGCAGGTTCTTTCTTAACTCCACTCTGGTTCATCATTTTTCTAACTCTTGCAGCATCACTTCTTCTACCAGCTGAGGCATAGATGTTGGACAGCAAAATATGTGGCCCTGAATCATGTGGATCAAGTTCAAACACGCGTTCAGCTGCATAAACACCCAACTCCAATTTTTTATGCATCCTACAAGCTCCAAGCAAAGCTTTCCAAATGGCTGCACTTGGTTCAATTGGCATTTCATTAATGAACTTTTCAGCACGGTCAAGTTGACCTGATCGACCAAGGAGATCAACAATGGTCACATAATGTGAAATATTAGGTTCTATTTTAAATTTCTTCATCAATTCAAAATAATGCATTCCATTGTCTAGAAGCCCAGCATGACTGCAAGCTGTGAGAGCACAAAGAAAAGTCACTTCATTAGGTTCAGGTCCTATCCTACACATCTCCTCAAAGCACTCTACGGTTTCTATTCCAAGTCCATGCTGAGCATAGGCGGTAAGCATCGAGTTCCAAGAGACCACATCCTTTTTCACTAACCGATCAAAAACCTTTCGAGCATCATCAATGCTACCAGACTTAGCATACATATCAAGCAGAGTATTACCAATAAAAGCAATAAGTTCCAACCCTGATTTGATCATATGAACATGCACCCATTTCCCAGGCTCTAGAGCTCCAATGTTTGCACAGGCTGCATAAACACTAGAAAACGTGAAGTGCGTCGGCTGAAAACCGCCTCTTTTCATCTCACAGAAAAGCTTCAGAGCAATTTCTCCCTCACCTTTCCTCGCATGCCCCGCAATCAAACCGTTCCACGAAACCTCATTCTTGCAACTTAACTTGTCAAACACAATCTTCCCTTCATCCATTAGTCCACACCTTGCATACATATCCACAAGAGCACTCCCAACATAAACATTATCTTCATATCCACACTTCACACATGCCCCGTGCAATTGCCTACCCGTACCGTCACTCTCCAACGCTCCAGCAGCCTTAATAACACTCCCAAACGTAAACTGATTCGGCATAAACCCAAACCTCAACATCTCAGTAAACAAAACTAACCCCTCCTTAGCACCCTCATTCTGCGAATACCCAGTAATCAAAGCAGTCCAAGAAACCATATCTCTCTCAGGCATTTCATCAAACACCTTCCGAGCATCGCCCATACTCTCACACTTAGCATACATATTAATCAACGTGTTATTGGGAACAGTATAATGACTAAACCTCGACCTCAAGAAGTGTTCATGAACTACTCTACCTTCTTTCAATCGTTTCCATTCCGTACATTTCTTCAGAAGCTGATTGTATAAACTAGCATCTGCATCCATTGCTCCATTATCAATAAGATATAGTACTAAAAGCTCCCCATTTGGAGCCTTTTTGAGAAGATCTTTGTCTTGTAAAACACCAATAGATGAACCAAATAATTTACGTACACCTTCATAGCCTGCTGCTGCACATGTTGTAGAGAAAAATTGCCGAGCTATGGTGATGATTGAATTGAAAATTGATGGATTTGTGGCGCAATTTCTCAGGTGTATAGCCTTTGTCATCTCTCTCACTGCAGCTATTAGCTTAAGTGCATGCGTCTGAGTTGCAAATGGGAAAATAACACTGTAATAGAACTCTGTTAACGGTATTTTTTTTTATAACTAAACACATTGTATTACCAAAATGGCAATGTACATCTCAAAAAATAAACAACATGCCTAGGTAAACCAACCTGTAACCCGGAACGACAAGTAATGAGTCTTTGGCAAAGCCCCAGGTTCACCGGTTTCACTGCACCGGCCTGAGCAGGGGCGGAGCCACCTAGGTACAAGGGATTCATCCGAACCCCCTTTGACGGAACATTATACTATTCATACATGGTTAAAATAATATTTTATGTATATATAGTAGATGTCGAACCCTTCGGCTACTCCGTGTGTTTATTTCTACGAATTTTGAACTCCCTTATTGAACATTGTGGCTCCGCCAGTGGGCCCGAGATAGGGAAGAGGAGCCCTATGCAACACATGTACCTCCACAGACAGTGGGGCGTAGCCAGCCCAGCCACCACCCGCACCAGTTGCAGCTCCTGATCTTCATGCCCTTCTGACTCAGATACTAGCCGCAACAGCACTAGAGGTTCAGCCACTACCAGTCCAGGATGTCATTGCGCGAGCAGAAGATGCTCGGGTTATTCTAGAGGTTGGCATCAGTTATATTCTTAAGGGCGATTGGGGAGGACGTCTACGAGTTCCAGCTCACTTTCAAGGAGCAGTTACAGTCATTAGGCCTCTTGGAGCCGATTTCATCACTCATTAGTTCCGTGGGCCAGCCAGGCAGTGGTGGTGCACGTATCGAGAGTCCAGGCTAGCTATATCGCCTCATATATCTTGGAGTCAGTTCTCAAATGTTTTCTTGGCCCCGCTCATGCCACGAAGCGTGAGGGATAGGTTTCGTGATCAGTTCTCCAGATTAGAGTAGGCCGGATGACCATCTCAGAGTACGAGGCGAGGTTCCATGAGTTGTGTCGCCATGCTACCATGATCCTGCCCACATAGGAGGAGAGAGTTCGTTTTTTTGTACTTGTTTTGTTGGGAGCTCTGTACTAGTGACTTCCAGGTTGTGGAAGGGATCTTTATTTGTATATATTTTGGTTTGCTTCCGTCTGTTTATATTGTTATCTTAAATTTTGCCTACTCTTTTTTAGTTTCTACCCTTAGATCCATTACTTGTTCCAGGTTATGGATTGGCTTACCTACTGATAAATTATAGTAGCTTACCATCATGACTTGAGAAATCGGGTCTTGACAATTTCTTTTCAGCCACAACTCGTATACAGAAGCCACAAGTGTAATTCTTAAAATAGAAGCAACATTGCCCTTACCTTTTCATATAGTTAGTTTCATACTTAGTACATAGTCTAGCATGAATAGTCACCTACAAAATGAATAACCACTTTGATAAGTCTGGATTCTAGTACATCATTTGATCGTATACAAATTTTACCAGTACTTTATAGAGATAGAGAAACTATTTTCAAAAAAACTAAATATCAAAATTACCTCATGCACTCAGTTTGAAGTTTCAAAGTTCCTTTTTGGTTTGTATACCTTCTTATTGTTTCATTTAAAAAAATAATTATTCAAATGTTTGATTTCATTTGATCTTTAATATTATCTAAATACATAATAATTTATTTTATTATATTCTCTAAAATTTTCTATCATTTAAAAAAATTACAAAAATTCCTATTTTATACTTCACACCGTGTATCAGTCAAATACATCACTTTACTATGCATTAGGACATACATGATGTATCAGATTGTTACTATACGCGATATATGTATCAGGATATTGATCGAAGTATTCGAAGCTGAGATGCGATATATCAAGACGTTAATGAATGTATTGGTGTTTATGTATAAAATATATGATGGTATTATGGGAATTTTAGTAGTATTTGGTAAACGATGCAACAAGAAGAATTAAGAAAAAGAGGTGAAAATTATGTGAACCATCGTTTAGAGAATTGTAACAGATTTACCGTAAATGACGGTTTACCTTCCACGTGTCCGTTGGTTCTGAAGCTATCAACTGTCATTCTCCCTCCGTTTTAAATCCTTCCCTCCATTCCCTCCTCTCCCACTATCCGTTCACTTCTCTTTCTTCTTTTTTGGGTCTCAGCTTGGTACGTTTTTTTCCTTTACATTTTCATTACAATCATTTTTTCCTCTCTCTCGATCTCGAGATCGCCTAAAACTTTTTTCATTTCTCTTTGTAGTTTAATTTGATCGGTTTGTTTTTTTTCCCTCCTCCTTGCCTCTACTTGCTCGTTATTTTCAGGCAGCACAAGCTCATTCTCTTCTTCATCATCGTCAAGTTTTATCCGTAAGTACGCTTTTTCATATTCTGTATGTATTTATGAGAAAGTTTATGTGTGTATTTATACTGGTTTGATCAGCTGTAGAAGTTTTCAGATTGTGGAATGAATGAATTGATCTAGTAGTATGTGAAACGAGCCTGTTTGATGATTTATGTGTATAGCTGTAGAACTATAACGTATACAAAAGATGAAGTTTCAATCGGTTGATTAAGATGCTAGCTAGGCTGTAAGTTTTCTAGTTTTTTAAGATTTGTATGAATGTATGCATGAGTTTTTGTATATAATGAAATTTTGGATGTATATGTATGTAACTTTCTGGAATGAATTCGAGTGATTTCGATTATGGTTATGTTTGATTAGGATGATGTAGATAGGTGCAGCATTATATGCCGGAGAAGATCTTCATTATATATACAGGTTCAATTGTAAATGTTAAGACTAGTAATACTTGAATCTACATGTGTATGCATCTGTGTTATGTTTTTTAATGGTGATTGTGAAATTGTATGATGATTATGTATTGTGGTGCGTGTTTGATGGTAAAGTATATTGTGATGATGATTATGGCACTTATGGAGGTATAATATGAGATATTTTTGAACAGAAATTGAAGGGAAGTGAGGGAGAAACGGAAAGGAGCTGGAGGAGCTGGAAGAGAGCGGTGGTGTCGAAGCCAGAGCTACATTTAGTTAGCTAAGCTACCGACAGCACTGATTAGGAGAGGACAAAAATAGGATGACGAATCCGGCGAGACCGGCGGAGGGAATGGACCCCCCCCAAACACCGGTCGGGGGCGCAGGACCCTCGTCACTGACTAGGCGACCGTCACGAAGTGCCGCCACCACTACCTTCTCTATGGAGGTGTTTGACAACGAGGTTGTTCCCTCTTCTCTCCAGTCCATTGCACCAATCCTTCGCGTCGCTAGAGAAATCCAAAATGAACGCCCTCGCGTTGCTTATCTTTGTATGTCTTTGTCTCCTCCTACCATTACATTCAACCTCTACATACACATTAATCTCTGCAATTTCTTATTTTCCCCTCTTTTTCCTGTTTGATGTCGTTGTTACAGGTCGGTTCTATGCGTTTGAGAAGGCGCATAGATTGGATCCCACCTCAGGTGGACGTGGTGTTCGGCAATTCAAAACCAATCTCTTCCAACGTTTAGAGCGTGTACGTATGATTTGATTTGATTTTTTTATTTTTCTCTTTATATATTGTTTTCCCCTTATTACTTGTATTTGTTTTTAGATTAGAATTATTTAGACTTGAGGGAGTATATAAAGTGTTAGATATTGGGAAATGTAATAGGATTACTTCACTATTATTGGGGAAGAGAGAGATTAAACCGATTCAGTTCAGTTTTTTAAATACTTCCTCAGTTTGATGGGGAAAATTTTTCTTAGGGCAGATAATTTTCAATGGAAGTTTTCAGTTAAAGTATGCAACAAAGCATATATTCAGATTCAAAGCATTGTAGTATTATTTTTCCAGAATTTCTCGGGTGTTTTATAACCATCAATTTCCGGTAGAGTATGGTTGAGTCAATTGTTTAGGAGGTCCTCAATATTCCCAACAAAGTTCCTTGTGCCCGATCGTTAAATATAGGGGTTAGCTAAACAAATTGCTTTCATTCAGGACAACGCATCGAGTCTTGCTTCTCGTGTGAAAAAGACTGATGCACGGGAAATTGAGAGCTTTTACAAGCAATACTATGAGCAGTATGTCGTGTCTCTTAACAAGGGAGAACAAGCAGACAGGTAACTGTAACTCCCGTGGTATCATAAATATCCTCTTTATAAATTTACCGTGGTTTGATACTAATTAGTGCAAGGTTTTTAAATCTTTTGAAAACAGAGCTCAGCTCGGTAAAGCATATCAGACAGCTGGGGTGCTTTTTGAAGTTCTTTGTGCAGTTAATAAGTCTGAAAAAGTTGAAGAAGTTGCTCCTGAGGTCAGTACTAATATTCAAACTTAGGTGAACAATTACTAATCTTCCACTTAAATGTCCTCAAATTTTCTGGTATTCACTGAAGGATTCTATGCAAGAACTTAATGGCATGAATTATTGAACAGATCATTGCTGCAGCAAATGATGTTCAGGCCAAAAAGGAAATATATGCCCCCTATAATATTCTACCCCTGGATTCGGCTGGAGCCTCTCAGTCCATTATGCAACTTGAGGAGGTACTACATAAACTCATACATACGGAAATATAGGCACATGTAGTTCGAAATAGTATGTCATTATGTCAAGATCTTTAGTTTTTCCTTAAATACTCCTCACCAGGTTAAAGCGGCCGTTTCTGCTCTCTCAAATACACGTGGGTTGAATTGGCCAGCTTCATTTGAACAGCAGAGGCAGAAAACAGGGGAACTGGATGTGCTAGATTGGTTAAGGGCAATGTTTGGGTTTCAGGTAACAGTTTCTACTTCAAAGAATGAGATTATAATTGCTTGAAACTCTACTCAGGTCTTTGGTCAGAATGAGAATTTGTTAACCTCTGTGTGCTATCTGCAGAGGGACAATGTAAGAAACCAGCGGGAGAATCTGAGTTTGCTCCTTGCGAATATTCATATAAGGCTAATCCCAAAGGCTGAGCCACTTAACAAGGCATGTATCATATAAAACTAGCTTATGTGTTCTGTATTCCCCATTATACTCAAAATCTAATATCTGATGCTCCTAGGATTTCTTATTCATTTTAGACCTTTTAGTTTATTCCTCAAGCGCATGCTTTGTATTACTTAATTTTCTTATCAGTCTCCTTCTGAATTGATTACTCTAGAATCTCGAGTAAATGCATTTTTTTTATTTGTCTGGATGTATTAATAGCAAGAAAGCAAGTCTATACAAGAAAGTGACAAAATCGAATATGTTCTTATAAACCATTGTTTCCAATGTAGCTTGACGATCGAGCTGTGGATGCTCTAATGAACAAGTTGTTCAAAAACTACAAAACATGGTGTAAGTACTTGGGAAAAAAACACAGTTTGCGGTAAGATATTGGCAATACATATACTTTCTTTCAAGCAGACATTATGCTTTTGCTCTTTTGGCTTTTAGAAGTGTATAAACCGTAGATATTGAGTTACATTTTCACGCAACAAACTTATTGCATTTAGGCTCCCTCAAGCTCAACAAGAAGCACAACAACGAAAGATACTTTACATGGGCCTTTACCTTCTAATATGGGGTGAAGCAGCTAATCTCCGCTTCATGCCAGAGTGTCTGTGTTACATCTTCCATAATGTGAGTGCTTCATTAATCTTCTTTTATATCACCACTTCTAGTCTATAGATGTCAAAATTGTACTCCTCAAATAACACACATTTGCCGAGGAATCCTTCCTTTAATGCGGAAGTAACTTCTACATTGTTGATGCAGATGGCATATGAACTCCATGGCCTCTTAGCAGGAAATGTGAGCATTGTCACTGGAGAAAATATCAAGCCTTCTTATGGTGGGGATGACGAATCATTCCTGCGAAAGGTCATTACTCCCATTTACCGTGTGATTGATAAGGTAATATGTCTCATATATCTGCATTTTCTTCCACTTCAACTTTCCTTTTTACAATGCTTGTTATGATGATTTGCTCTTCCAGGAAGCCAAAAAAAGCAAAGATGGAAAAGCACCGTACTCAAATTGGTGCAATTATGATGATCTGAACGAATATTTCTGGTACTTGTTTAATCAGAACAATAACTTCAGTGCTGTGATAAGATAAATAACAACATGACAAATGGTTTCATATGTAATCTTTGAATTTGACATACTTTGACAGGTCGCAAGATTGCTTTTCTTTAGGTTGGCCAATGCGTGATGATGGCGACTTCTTTAAGTCAACACGTGACACCACACAAGTATGACTTGTACTTTCATCGAAAATTTCTGCTTCTATCAGCAGAAGAGTTGTTTACCTAATGACTGCTATTACAGGGAAAAGGAGCTGCTAATAAAAAACCTGGAAAAATGGGAAAATCATACTTTGTTGAGACACGGTCATTTTGGCATATCTTCCGAAGCTATGACCGTCTTTGGACCTTTTTTCTCCTGTCTTTGCAGGTGGAAATTTCGAACTGTGAATATTACTATATACTATTGTTTCTTTGCTCCTTACTATATACTATTGTTTCTTTGCTCCTTATAGCTTACATGTTCCTTTTTGGGCCATTTTTGGAATTTACTTTTACAGGCCATGGTCATTTTTGCATGGAGTGGGATTCCTGTGTTGGATATATTTAAGAAGGATTCTTTATACAACCTGTCCAGTATTTTCATAACGGCAGCTATGCTTCGCTTTCTCCAAAGTACATAATCTTTGAATCTCTTTGATGTATTAATATCTCGTAGAATTTTCTACTCTTATTATTTGCATTTTACATATTAATTAGTAGCAGCTTAGTAGAAAAATAACCATCCCCTATTTTTACATTAGGTATCCTGGACCTTTTTCTTAACTTCCCGGGTTATCATAGATGGAGGTTCACAGATGTACTGAGGAATGTTCTGAAGGTAGTTATCAGTCTTGCATGGTGTGTCATCCTCCCACTATTTTATCTCCAAGAAAGCAACTCAGAGCTACTTACGAAGATCCGAAGTTCCCTGACATTTCTAGACAAGATGAAGGGGATTCCTCCTATGTACCTAATGGCTGTGGCTGTGTATCTACTACCCAATTTACTTACTACAGCTTTGTTTATCTTCCCGATGCTCCGTCGATGGATTGAGAACTCGGATTGGCTTGTTGTAAGGTTCCTTCTGTGGTGGTCACAGGTAATAACAATAAGCCTTCTGATCCACAAAAATGCATTCGTTTAATTTTTTACGGAACATTTTATTTTCCATTGTTGTTAGTCTACAAGGCTTATGTGCTATCTTCGGTTAATCAATCTCTTGAGCTGAAAGCAAATATTTATTGATATTCTATGTTTCTGCTTCTTCTTTCACCAAATCTGGACTTAATTGTGTTTTTATTTTGGGTTATAACCACCGATAATTCATCAGACTTTTTGGTTTGAGTCCCTTTACGAATTGTGAAGATCTTCTACATATGAAATAATGCACAGTATTTTAAGATTTACACTAAGGTATCCCACACTTTTAAAAAACGATGGCTGAAAGAACAGAAATCCTGGAAAAGAACAGAGGTAAAATAGTTTAGATATCAAAGGCGCAACTTGAATGAATCTATGCGAAACTTTTAACTTTATGAATTTTAGGTGAACTAAGCTTGTGTACTCTGATCATATGGTTTAGCATTTGCAAAAATAGGATAGAGTTCATCCATTTATCTGTTTCCATAAGACAACAGCTCATTTTGTCCATTCATCTGTCTACTTCGTATTGATATGCCAATATTTTATTTTCTATAACAAACATTATTAACTGTCTGGGCCTACTTGTTTTTCTGCAGCCAAGAATATATGTTGGGAGGGGAATGCATGAAAGTCAATTTGCACTTATAAAGTAAGTTTACAAGTCTTTTACTTCCAACTTTCTCTTATTTGTGTTCGACACTTGCTCTATCGCATGCTCCGCTTTTTGAATCAGGTATACTCTCTTCTGGGTGCTACTTCTTTGTGCAAAATTTGCGTTCAGCTACTTTATTCAGGTAATTGGATGTATATGTTGTTGCTCTACTTTGGAATGAGACGTGGTAGTTGTATTTATCTTCTAATCATGGTATATTTGTGTTTTCAGATAAAACCTCTTATAAAACCCACAAAAATTATAATGAACATCAATCACGTTCAGTATTCTTGGCATGAGTTTTTCCCCGATGGTATATATTCCAAATTTTGCTCTCTTCTTTCAGATTCTCTATCTGCAAATTGATGCTAATGAATCTATCCTATCTGTGCAGCTAGGAACAACTATGGGGCTGTGGTTGCACTGTGGGCACCAGTTGTCATGGTATGTCTTGTCTTTGTTTTCATTTGTAGATGTTTCATGGTTATCTTTTACCTGTAAATATTGTGTTCCAAATTTATACAGGTTTACTTTATGGATGCTCAAATATGGTATGCTATTTTCTCAACTTTGTGTGGTGGTGTTATAGGTGCCTTTGATCGTCTGGGTGAGGTAAGGACTTTCAGAATGCATCTTGATAGTCATTTACTTTGCCGTCAATATATATGGTTGATTTCTCATCACTTGTCAATAGATCTTACTGAAATTTAGTTTAGAGAGAACTTGATTATTGCTGCTCGTTATGATATCTGGGGTAGAGCATCATTGCAATTATAGTGATGTTCCTTGGAAATTGGAAATCTGTGTTTGTACAACAATTATAATTTCCTGATTTCAATCGAACATCAGGTAAGTGGGAGACAGAAATGAGCATAGTTGAAAGTGAGACAACCTTTGTGTTGTTAGTTGACTTAATTTCTTCAATGTGCTTGTTTCTAGTCGCGAAAAAATCCAATTTAAAGAAGGATGTTATAGAGTATTAGGAGCAGTGATCACAAGTAGATTGCAGATGGATATCTGAAGTCTGTCCTCTTTTATTCACAGAAGCAACATTTAGACCAAACTTTAATGTTTGTGGACAGTGATAAAGATTGGTTAGAAAGTCAGTGAGCTGCATTACTATTATTATTGTTGCAACTAATTATCCATGTATAAATTTTTTATAAGTGGTAGTTCCTTTGCTGTGGTAGCATAGCGGTGGTTCCATCACTAAATTAGTCACTACTGGAATCTGCTTCATCTAATATCAGGGTTGATTGAGATATTTTAGGTTGGAAGCAATTAAAATATGCTTTCCTAAAAAACTATGCTTTCATCTTATTAAATTTTTATTGTTAATTTGTTGAGTTTGTCAATCTTTATTAACATATGGCTCTGCTCTTTTTGTTGCTTCTCAAACAGATAAGAACTTTAGGAATGTTAAGGTCAAGATTTCAGTCTCTGCCTGGTGCATTCAACACTTACTTGGTGCCTAATGATAAAGCTGACAAAAAAAGATTTTCACTCTCCAAGAGTTTTAATGAGGTTTATTTTGTCCTCACCTATTCCGTCGTGTATATGCTTTTCATTCTTCAGGTCATGAAGAGAAATAGATTGCCAAAGACTTAGAAAAGTGAAAATCTTATAAAACATATTATTTTTGGATGTCTAGGTTTCACCCAGCAAGAGAAGTGAAGCTGCAAAGTTCGCTCAGTTATGGAATGAATTTATATGCAGTTTCCGCGAAGAGGATCTTATTAGTGACAGGAATAGTCCCTTAACTCATCTTTTTGCTTTCTAGTTGGTTCATCTTACATAAAGAATTGAACTGTCTGCACATTATTTCAGGGAGATGGACCTATTACTTGTTCCTTATTCTTCGGATCCAAGTCTGAAAGTTATTCAATGGCCACCCTTTTTACTTGCTAGCAAGGTAAAGACTGTCAGCTGATGCACCACTGTTTTAATTTCTTCTTCTACACTGATTGTCTTCTGTTTGCAGATTCCAATTGCATTGGACATGGCTTTACAATTTCGTTCCAAAGATGCTGACCTTTGGAAGCGCATATGTGCTGATGAATACATGAAGTGTGCCGTTATTGAATGCTACGAGTCTTTTAAACTTGTTCTTAATGCCCTGGTTGTTGGAGAAACTGAGAAAAGGTTGCTTATCAGCTGATTCATAGATCTATGAATCATTTTATCATTCAACTTCATGAACACATGCATCTGAATTCTAATATATTCTTGAATACCCATCAGGATGATTTGGAGTTTTTTTTCTTTCCTCTCCGCTACCCCCTTTTTTGTTCATTTAGACAGGCAGCACTTCTAGCTGTAGTACGCCGTAATGCTTGGTTTTCAGATAAAGTGATATTGTTTATTGAATCACCTTAGGTTTATATCACTGGTGTTTTGGTTTCATAAGAATGGTCTTTTTATTACATTTTTTCCTTCGTTTAAGTCCTTAAATTGGGTGATCAGATTTCTAATTCTTGTCATTTTTTGAGTTCTCCTTTTATCCATTAAACTGTCTGATTTGACCTGTGTTCTTTGTCTTTTGAAAAATAAGTTGCATTCTTTCTAATCTTCACTTCTCCTCTACCTATTCTTCAATATAATTTTTGCTGTTGAACCGTTGCTTTTTTACCTCTGGAAGCTCATATCAGCGACCTTGTATAAAGTGGTGATTCAACACACCTACAGTAGTTGCAACCTTCATGCACCATTTCAGCTGTGTAAATGTAGTCCTTCCAATTGCTGCATCAAGTAACACTTCATACTTCTTCATTACATGCATATGTTCTTGATCCTGTCTAATTTGTGTGTCTAGGATCATAGGAATCATCATAAAAGAAGTTGAAAACAGCATCTCAAAGAACACGTTCCTTTCGAGTTTCAGAACAGGACCTTTGCAAAACCTTTGCAAGAAATTTGTAGACCTACTTGAGATACTGGTAAGTGCGCTGGCTTGGTGTCTGTAGCAATGGAACTTCATATGTCAGATATTTCACTCTCTTTCTTGTTGCAGAGAGATGGCGATCCATCTAAAAGGAACAACGTTGTCATAGCACTGCAGGATATGTTAGAAATAGTGACCCGTGACATGATGGTGAATGAAATCGGGTTAGTGAATTCTGTGTCATTTTGGATGAGCTTTTCAGATAATAAATGCATAGCATTGATGTTATTTAAAATATTCAATTTTATATTTGTTCTGGTCTTGTATAATTATTTCAGGGAACTTGTAGAACTTGGTCATAGTGGAAGGGATTCTGGGAAACAACTCTTTGCTAATACTGACTCAAGAACAGCTATTGCATTCCCTCCTCCAGTAACAGCACAGTGGGAAGAACAGGTCTTTTGATATATATATGATCAAATGATTTATCTTTAATTAATCGATAAACAGAAAAACAATCATCATGTTGATTTATTTCTCAGCTTCGGCGTCTTTATCTTCTCTTGACTGTGAAAGAATCAGCAGTTGAAGTTCCAACTAACCTCGAAGCACGGAGAAGGATTTCCTTTTTCACAAATTCATTGTTCATGGAAATGCCACGTGCACCTCGAGTGCGCAAAATGCTTTCATTCAGGTGCTTCTCATAATTCACGACAACATACATCCTCAAGTTTATAGACAAATTATCTGATGTGTTTGAGCTTTCTCCTATGAAAATATGACTTACCTATGGCATGCAGCTAATTTTGGAGTGAGCATAAGATTTATAGTCAGTCAACAATCAATTATATGAAGTTAATTAGTAACATTGCCTTATTATAGTCATGAGAACACACTATTTATATGTAAATAGCGGCAGAAAGTTTGTTATTAGTGTTCAAACTATCTCATTTGTCACATGGATACATTGTACTACTATACCAAATTCAGTTGTGCAATAATATTTTCATATGCAGTGTCATGACCCCATACTACAGTGAGGAAACTGTCTACTCAAAAGGTGATCTTGAGATGGAAAATGAAGATGGTGTATCAATCATTTACTATCTCCAAAAGATTTATCCAGGTTTCATTCTATTATCAACTACTTGAAATGTACTTCCTTTCAGTGTGATGTTCCTCCCCGTATTATATTGACACCACTTTATATCTTTCTAGATGAATGGAATAACTTCATGGAACGTCTTGGATGTAAAAAGGAGCAAGAGGTTTGGGAAATTGAAGAAAACATCTTGCAGCTACGTCATTGGGCCTCATTAAGGGGACAGACTCTCTGCAGAACGGGTACCTTAAAATACTTTTTTCTTATCATATACTTTTGGACATAAGAGTTTCCTATAGATTATTCATCCTTACTGTCTATTCTTTTCAGTAAGAGGAATGATGTACTACAGAAGGGCTTTGAAGCTTCAAGCATTTCTTGATATGGCTTCAGAAGGAGGTAAACCATACTACTTTTAATACCATTTTCCTGTTCAGAGATTTTATCTTTCGGCTACGAACCTTGACAGTTCTTGTAATAAAAGGAATAATGAGCGACATCTGCTGAGTTTTCTGTAGTAAGAAACAATTTCTATATATCTGCTCTGAGTATTTTCCCTTGCATATGATATGTGCTCGACATAATTGGCAGCTGAAGTTTATTAAGGCATGCTATGGTGTACGAGTAGCCATATGAACCCAACAAAAGGACCCACATAAGTGTTATGCACATGTATTTTCCTTCTGATCATGATACATGTGTGGTGTGAGCACTGAGTTCTATACTAGTTTACAGGAGTATCACTTAATTTGTCATACCTGAACTTTTTATGGCGGTTGGATCTGTTGCATGGTAATGGGAGCTGTCAATGATGAATGGAAAGAAAACTATTTTTTATACTAACACTCTAATCTGTTATGTTTAAGATTATAGCGAGTTATATTGAGAAACATGAAGAGAACACATACATTGTTATACAGACAACAATTTTTAGCTGCTTAGTCTGCTTTACCAATACGTCAGTTAAGGTGCATAAAATAGGGTATTAGTGTTGAATTCCTTTCTCGTAAAGCGCTACATTGTGGCTATTTGTACACAGAGATTCTCGAAGGATACAAAGCTGTTACAGTACCATCTGAGGAGGATAAGAAAAGCCAAAGATCGTTGTATGCTCAATTAGAAGCTGTGGCTGATATGAAATTCACCTATGTCGCCACCTGCCAGAATTATGGAATTCAAAAGCGAAATGGAGATCGGCATGCAACTGATATTCTGAATTTGATGGTCAAGTAAGTTTCTGTTTCTCCAAAGAAACAAGGAAAAACCAAAAGAAGTTGTATTCTTCCATACTCGAATGTAATTAGAATTCTGCTGAAACATTCTTTCTCCTTTTTCCGTGCAGCAACCCCTCTCTCCGTGTAGCATATATTGATGAAGTTGAAGAACGGGAAGGTGGAAAAACTCAGAAGGTTTATTATTCAGTGTTGGTGAAAGCAGTTGATAATCTTGATCAGGTTATCACAGTTCTTTTATATTGAATATTGACTGTAATTGATTCTTTGCGCTACAAGTCCTTATTTCTTCTATGATCTACGTTTGAAGGAAATATACCGAATAAAGTTGCCTGGTGCAGCAAAGATAGGAGAAGGAAAGCCTGAAAATCAGAATCATGCCATTATCTTCTCTCGTGGGGAAGCTCTTCAAACCATTGACATGAATCAGGTGAAAAGAGACTGAGTTCGAATAAACAAAGATAGGTAATCAGAAAATATTAACTTAATATTTCTCTTGCAGGACAATTACTTGGAAGAAGCTTTAAAAATGCGTAACCTTCTTGAGGAATTTAATGAAGATCACGGAGTGCGTGCACCTACAATATTGGGTGTTCGTGAGCATATCTTCACTGGAAGGTTGCCTAATAATTTCTCTTTTAGCCTGCCTAGTTTCATCTAATCCAGGTTTTTGACATAACTGATAAGGCCTCACATCTTTCGATTACAGTGTGTCTTCATTGGCTTGGTTTATGTCTAATCAAGAGACAAGTTTTGTCACCATTGGCCAGAGAGTTCTTGCAAGACCTTTAAGGTATGTTATTCTGTTTCTTAATGCATAAAACTACTGAACAGACAGTCCTGTATTTCCATATCAATCATTTTTTGGCAAAATATTTGCAGCGCTATTCAACTTTTATTTTATTTTTCCTGCATCATTCATCTATCTGTGGTTGGATGAAAAGAGGGGGGGAAGGGGTTAGAGGATTATAAGGAGAAGTGGAGGGGTACAAATCATTTCCCGTATTTGGTAAAGAAGTAATAAATTGGTCAAGTAAAAATGGACGAATCGAATAACATTTCAGGTCAGCTTTGTCAATCCATCCAAAACTTGATAGGAGGAGAGATTATATATGCTTTTACTTCCCTCGTAATTGTAATGGTTTATTCATTGTTTATTTGAGGTAAATTCGAAATTAGTTCTAACTGTGTAATCGTCAATTACTGACATTGGAAGCGACCCGGTCCACTAGTAGGTAGCGGTAGGAGAGATCTATTATGGTGGGATGGACCGTTCTCAAATTCCGGCCTACCAACTGGAAGTAATCACCAATATCAAAGCAAAAAGGGCAAATAAACCAGTTAGTTTCATTATTTCCCCGTAGCCTTATATCTTCTAAGAACTAAACATAGTGTAAGTTACTTGCTCTCCTTCTCCAAAATGGAAATGGAGAGTAGAAAAACTAGTATACTGGATTGTTAGTGTGAAGTTGAGCAAGACCATTTCTTGAACAAACACACATTTTTCTCTTTTGGTGGTTTTCTTGCAGTTAGTGTTCACCTGCTATATCAAACTGATTTACATTTATGATATATTCTCATTTCTGACGAGACCATGAGATTTATTTTATATTGTACCTTGATGATTTTAGGGTCCGCTTCCATTATGGACATCCAGATGTATTTGACAGAATTTTCCACATCACTCGTGGTGGAATTAGCAAAGCTTCAAGGGGTATCAATCTCAGTGAGGACATATTTGCAGGTAACTTTTAGAAATATGTCTATTGATGCATAGACAGAACACTTTTATTGTTCATAACATTTGGCTCTATAGGTTTCAATTCAACATTGCGACGTGGAAATATTACTCACCATGAATACATTCAAGTTGGAAAGGGGCGAGATGTTGGTCTTAACCAAATCTCTCTCTTTGAGGCAAAAGTGGCATGTGGTAATGGAGAGCAGACTCTTAGCCGAGATCTATACAGATTAGGACATCGCTTTGATTTCTTCCGTATGCTGTCCTGTTATTTCACAACTACTGGATTTTATATCAGCTCAATGGTAATTCCTGTTTAACTTTTGATGACATTAATATATAAAATTTCAATTAATATGGTATGGATTTCATTGCTTCAGAATTACAATGTATCCCAATTAATTCAATTATAAAGCATGTGCGTCAATCACTTTGCTTTTGAGAGATGATTTAAAGGAAGATACACCTATGATACCATTTTATTTATTCCTTGCAGCTGGTAGTCCTCACAGTTTATGCATTTTTATATGGTAAACTATACCTTGCATTGAGTGGACTGGAACAGTCTATCGTCAAAGTTGCAAGATCCAAGGGTGACGATGCTCTTAAAGCTGCAATGGCCTCACAGTCTGTCGTTCAACTTGGTTTATTGATGGCCCTGCCCATGGTTATGGAGATTGGGCTCGAAAGAGGCTTCAGGACTGCTTTAGGTGACATTATCATCATGAACCTGCAGTTGGCTGCTGTTTTCTTTACCTTCTCTCTTGGAACAAAACTCCACTACTTTGGCCGCACAATTTTACATGGTGGCGCGAAATACAGAGCAACTGGGCGTGGTTTTGTCGTGAGACATGAGAAGTTTGCTGAGAACTACAGGATGTACTCGAGGAGCCATTTCACCAAAGCACTGGAAATTATGATTTGCCTCATAGCTTATCAAATTTTCGGTGTGGCAGTTACTGATAATATAGCTTTCATTCTTCTCAGTGGCTCAATGTGGTTCCTTGTGATTTCATGGTTGTTTGCTCCCTTCCTCTTTAATCCTTCCGGCTTTGAGTGGCAAAAGATAGTTGATGATTGGGAAGATTGGGGCAAGTGGATAAGCAACCATGGAGGCATTGGTGTTCCAGCAACCAAGAGTTGGGAGTCTTGGTGGGATGAAGAGCAAGAACATCTGCAGTGCTCTGGTCTAATTGGCCGTTTCTGTGAAGTTCTTCTTTCTATGCGCTTCTTACTTTTCCAGTATGGAATTGTTTATCAGCTAAATGTGTCCAATAGTGATAAAAGTATCATGGTTAGTACATCTTTAATTTTCAGCTTCAATACAATATATAGAAGGTGTATTTTATATGCTAATCCTCATTTTGATACGATCACAGGTTTATGGTTTGTCCTGGTTAGTCATTGTGTTTGTCATGGTCGTCTTGAAGGTCAGTATTCTTTTGCATCATGATCATGAAACATTCTTTAGAAAAAGATTTAGTTTAATCGCTGCTTGCAGAAGGTTGTCTTTCCATACGATAGTGTTCTGAAACTGTACTTCCTATCTGCAGATTGTATCCTTAGGAAGGAAGAAGTTCAGTGCTGATTTCCAGCTGATGTTCAGGCTGCTGAAATTGTTCCTTTTCATTGGCTTCATAGTCACATTTGTCATGCTGTTCAAATTCCTAAGTCTTACCGTTGGAGATATATTTGCCAGCTTGTTGGCCTTCTTGCCAACTGGATGGGCTCTTCTTTCGGTAAATACTTATTTATTCTTCATATCTTCAATTTTATCCCTAGACTTCAAATATTATTAATGTGTGTAAACTTTTGTCATCTACAGATAGCACAGGCATGTAGGCCAGTAGTGAAGGGCATAGGAATGTGGGGATCTGTGAAGGCTCTAGCTAGAGGATACGATTATTTAATGGGGCTTGTGATCTTCACACCGGTTGCTGTTCTTGCTTGGTTCCCTTTTGTCTCCGAGTTCCAGACAAGGCTTCTCTTCAACCAGGCCTTTAGCAGAGGGCTTCAAATTCAACGTATTCTTGCTGGTGGGAAGAAGCACAAGTGAGCTTAGTTATAATCACACAACAAACAATCTGTTGTATCTTTTTTGGCGAAGCACAAGATAATGACTATTGTTCAAGCATTCTGCTCTTTGGTCGGTAGAATATAAAACTTGTTTGTATATTTATAGTTTCAGAATACTATAGCACAAGGTGTATACTCCTTTTGTTGTAATTGCTCGTGTAACCAGCTTGGGGGCCACTCTATTTCTTTTGGCTCAGTCAGATCCAACATTGTAGACAAAAGGAATGAAGTAAATGCGAAAAATAAAGAGAAAAAAAATGCACGATTGGAGCAAAAGTCTCCTTGTGTATGATCATCACACAATTAGTAATGTGCAGAATTTCTTACATTCTTTTTCTTTCTTTTCTTTTGCACAATGAACTGGAAAACAAAAAGACCAAAGCTTTGAAGAAAGTTGATATGCCATAGGGAAAACTAATAAGTTATCAGTTGATAGCTATTACAATAATGAAAGAAGAAAACATCTTCATTTCATATAAAACCACTAGTAAAAGTTGTAATAGAAAGAAAGGAGAACTTGCGTTACTAAAGTTTCTAAACATGCAACAACTGCTATTGATCCCAAAGGAAACCATGGAGTTTTCATTCGAACTGAATGTCATCGATAGGATCCATTTTTTCGTTCAAATAAGGCAATTGATCATTGATTTGCTGGTTGTTGCTATGAGTATCATTCCCCATTGACGTCCCGGTTGAAGGATATCCAATGTGAATGCCAGGGAAAAGACTTGCCCCATTCAGATTCTCCAACTGATCCATGTAATAGCCTTTGCCAACCGTCCCATCTGTTTCAAAACCATAGAAGTACTTACCAATGTTCTCATTCTGGTCCAGAACTAACTTACTACCAGCTGCAGCAATAGCTAAGTTTTGGGAAGTGACAAGATCTTGTTCAACCTTTACCTTTGAGCTAAGATACTCGTTAGGTTGAATAGACATAGTACTAGAGGGAACAATAACAGATGGTTGAACTATCGGTGGCCTAATGGAAGAAGAAGGATGAGTTGTGGAGATTAACTGATTCAACATGGGCTTGGTAGGAGTACGAAGAACAGAATTCTCCCCTGAGTTTGTCATTTGTTTCATTCTTTTAGGTTCGAAAAGGTCTGCTTGGTGAACTAGCCTTTTGGACGAAGCAGTAGAGGAAGTTGGCGATGTAGCATGAGGGGAACTACAATTCGTACCTTCATCAGTAGATGGATAAGGAGCAAAACTTATAACTGAAGAGTGCTGACTTATTACATCATCTATATGCTGTTGAGCCATCCTCTCTGCAACTGAATTCTGTGCCACACATACTGCAGCTGATTCACGATGAATCCGGTCCATTGCCTCTGAAAATTAGAAAGACTTAGCTACAATCATATCTAAACAGTTTGCATTTTGCATCATAACATGGTACGAAAACAAACAGGATGCTGTCCGTTCAAGACATTATTTGTTTTTTTTTAATTTTAAGCTCCTTTTGCACTCTCGCTAAATGTTTTTAAAAGGTTGTCCCTGATCTTCCATGCTTCATGCAGAAATTTTCTACTCACTAAACACATAACAGTCCATTAAGATCAAGACTCGCTTCGGTAAGCTATACACCATAGTTGCAGACAGATAAGGAGACTAATATTAGGAGTAAAATGAGTATCAAACAAACCATATCAGCGTTACGTGGAATTAATGAAGGATATCAACAACCAAAAGATTAAGTCTTTATGACTTTTTTAAGGGGTAGAAATGAATAGATAGGATTTCATGATGCAGACTGAGGAAACAAATAAGAATTCATTGAAACAATATGAGTTATTTCAGTACCTCTAGGTCCGACCCCGTTTTTCTTGCTGTAGTCCATTAGATCTTTCATGCTGCTGACTATTTCTGATATCTATAATTCATCAGAAAGAGTAAATTTTCAATTCAATATTGTCGAGAAGTTCGAAGAAATATAGGATGTCTAATGTATCTCTAACTCATGCTTTGATAGCAGACATGCACAAAACAGTGCAGTTCCAATCTAATGTGCATATAATCCACTGAAAGGATGATAAGACTGAAAAAATGCAAAATACCTGGAGACATCGGACATGGCGTTTGGAATAACCAAGGTCGTTGATCAATGACTTGTCCAAAGTTCTTGCTAATTCACGTATCGTTGGGGCAAGCCTGCAGCAATTCATGAAGATACAGTTCATGAAAGGCATGTCAAAACTATTATAACATGGTTTCACTAAAATGACAAGAGCAACAATCTCATACAACAAAAGACCACAAATATGAAATATTACAGGAGACGAAAAAATTATTGACCATCAAACATATACATGTTTGAAATGGAAGTAGTATGTCATGAACTATACTAGTCGATATGAATGTAAAACAGTTGGATGAACAACTTACTCGTCGGAGGTTCTTTGAAACTCTTCAGGAGAAATCCTTGAACTACTCTCAGCTAAAACTTGGTATTTTTGGGTTGCTTCCTTGAGTTGATGAACCTGAATAAAAATACTTTTCAAACTCACCGATAGAACCTTTTTTTCCCTATAAGAGATTTAACGAATCGTTTGGACATGGAAGGTATTTCCTTTTTTTCAAAACATTGTTTGGTTATACATTGGTAATTGGTCTAATTTCTGATTAGTTTTTGAAGATGAGTTTTCAAAACTGGTCTAAACGCGACTTCAACTTTTAAGTGAAATGCATGTCCAAACGCAACTTCAACTTACAAATGCCATTTTCAGCTTCAACTGCAAAAACTCCTTTTTTTTCTAAAAGTCTCAACTAAATCTATATCCAAACGCCTATTTAAAAAATCAGTTTTCACTATGAACTTCAAAGTGATAGGACATTAAGATTAAGGTCAGAGAGTAGTCAAAATCACAAGCTGATTAATACAAAGGAAAGCTGGTGTAATGTTTATATACCTGGGGAGCAACTGATTTTCGACCAACATAAATCTCGTGAGCTGAACAACATAATTCCCAGACACGAATCTATCACATTAAAAAAGGCGAAAAAAGGATGTTCAGTCATCAATAATTTTGGGCAAGTTCAAGAACTTTAGAAAAAAGAGGAACTAAGGATTAACTTAACAACATTTAACCTTTAGATCTGAAGAGAACACAATTCTCAGCCGGCCTTCACGGACCACTCGTCCTGTCTCATATACAGTATGTTCTGTTACTTTTGGATAGTCCAGAACAATGTGACCACATAGTGTATAACGTTCTTCAGGTTTATCCATATAAAGAAGCTCGTCCAATATACCCGTATCGTACTTATTTTTGCAAAGCCTAGCTAAAACTTCTGCACTTGTCTCTAAAATCCACCAAAAAGTGACAAGTGAGTAATTAGAAAGTAAGCAGCAAGTTTTCAAAGTAACAACACTGACCTTTCTATATAGTATTTCTATATACATTGTAACTGTTCTCACTATTAAATAAAAGGGAAGCTCCGGTGCAAGAAGATTCTTGCGTTCACGCAAGGAGGTGTAATGTAGATAGCCTTACCTTGACACAACTTGCAAGCATGAGTTACTTAATTCCACAGCTCGAACTGATGACCTATAAGACAATCTTACCATTGTCCCGAGGCTCCTCTTCGTTTTCACTATTTAGTACTATGACATAGTGTATAAACCTCCAAATTAAAATAATTCAACAAAACTAGTTTTTGCTGCCTTAAACATAGTATATTATAAAAGTAAATATAAAGATACCAGAGCAAGAAAACAAAATGAGTCTATGTCAGCTAACAAGTTATAGGACATCCAATCATCACCAATTTAATAAGTGACATAAAGGACCTGTATAGAAGATTGGATGTTGTTTGTAGATAACCGTGTTAGTGTATATATAGGTTCTTTAATTCATCGTATACAGCTTGTATACGGGAGTATTCCCACATTAATACAACCATAAACCAAAAAATGTGACGTCGAGGACATACCATAACCAGCAGTAGGCCTCACATTGCAGATACCGCAGCACCATGCATCCTGCAGTTAAATAATTTAAAATCCTAAAGGATAACCAGCATTGCAGAGAGGCTATTCATGCTAGATGTCTTTCAGATAGGGCAGAAAATAAAATGTATCGAAAATAATGTCATATGTTGAGATCACAAAACTCAGTTTAAAATATTTATCCATTTTTTTTGGTTTTGGAAAGGCAAGTTGAACAATTGTAGATAACAAGATGATCAATCTTATATAACCAAATTTTTCCAACTTATGAAAAAAACTAAATGTCAAATATGTTAAACTGAAAAATTATGAATTCCATCACATCAAAAAACATACTTGAGGAAAAATATGTTGGCAAAAGTATTTTCTTCCATCTTGAAGAAGAATTTCTCACCGAGGACGAAATATAAGGCTACATACCTTAGGGAAAATACAACCTATCAGTTCTCTGCATTCATTCGATGAGAAGCACACTCTCTCCTTGCCATTAGGAGCAAAGAATTCTGCAACTAAATTCACCCAAAACTCGAGATTGTTGTCCTGTATTATCAAGTACCATAAGATTGTACATACGAATTGTCAAAAATATATCTTATGTATTAAAAAAAAACTCAGTGTTTCTTTTAGTAGGAATATCTTACTCTTGGTCTTTGTTGCTTACGATACATGTACAGCTTCAAACGTTGAGCGCACATTTCTGGTGTATAGATTGATCTTACATCAGGTACAACTGCTGGGAGTTTCTCATAAGTCCTCGATAGTTGCATTTGCTTCTGTAACAGCAACATCAAGTTAATCTGAGAAGCTCTTGATGGACAAGGTCCATTCATCAATGATACACTTGGAAGCTGAGATGCTACATTCATTTGAGGAAAAGTCGGTAGAAGAGACTCTTCAATTAGCTTCTGTTTCCCCTTCCTCAAAGACTCTTCCAAAATCTTTGGTGGAACTAAACATTCCTTGTTCTTTGCAATCTGATGCTCAAGTGACTGAACCACATTCTGTCCAGGACGATACATGCTCCTCTCCTTGTCCAAGGCCTCCAATATTTTTGCATTCTCCTGATCGCGGAGTCTGGGTGAACTGAGCATACCTTGCTGATATGCTAACTTCATCAGGGAAAAACTCGGTGCAAATGCATCTTCGAGTAGCTTCTTTTTCTCATTCCTAAAGGTATACTCCGGAATCAAAGGTGCAACGAAAGGTTCCTGTTTTATTATAACAGCACTGGCTTCCTTATTTGTTGTGATAGGTTGATCCGATAACAGAAGCATATTGGGGGCCGGACGAGACATGGCTGTATCCTTATCTAGAAGGCCGACTCCGGATGAACCAAACAATCCTTGTGGATCACTTTGACCAAAGCTTATCATGTTGCCAGAATGAAATGGTTTTTCACTCACAGAGCTGTCCTGAATCTGTTTGAATTTCATCGGTCTGTGCCGCGGCTTTGGCACGTTCTGCGGCTGAGTTACCACGTTCCGCTCCTCGGGCAACGGGGCCGAAGAAGAAAGTAAGATTTTATCATTAGCCATTTTGATTCCTTCCAATACCCCTGAGGATGTTAGAGAAGTAGTATTTAGTACATCATTGGCAAATAATAGTTTTACTATAAATGGTATGGTTAGAGTATTAAGTAACAAGCAATATATGGAAAAAAATGATGAGTTTAAACAGAAATCTCATATTTGAAACTTGATAAGGAAAATAATCTAATGTATAAGGTGGTGTGAGGCCTTTCAGGAAAAAATGGTGTGGGCTTGGCTCGGCCCAAAGCAGACAATATCACATCATGTGAGCCGGGTGTGGGTAAGAGATTAAGAGTTTCTTTAGGCTGGACTTAGCCAAACGTGGTAAACCCTAAATTCACGTTTATACTTCATCGATTTAGTATTGGCTACTCTTTGGGAGCGCCCCAGTAATCATGCCTGCCTTTTAACTGAACTTATACTGGATTGTCTATTACCAAAGTCTCTCTCGCGTGGGACCGTCGCGCCGCCCCCAGCTGTTCTCTTCTCGGTGTTTGGAAATAACTCTTATAGTGGAGATTCCCTTTCTGAGAATCGTTATAAGAATTTTTTTCATGTACGTCGATTACTAGTATTAACAACCTTCTTCAATGAACCATCCCTATTTCATCTAACATCAATAAAAACAATCAAGACTCAAGTTCAAATAACAATGTCATTTATCTAGCAAAGATATCTCAAGATACAAAGCATTTAAACTACAATAGAAAGAAGTTTACATTTCTAACATCTTTCACCACATTTCTATGGCATAATACATAGATAGACAAGTTAAGTTGTCCTTAACTTGCAACTAAACACTCCAACTTTGAGAATGCATCTAGACACCTCAACTCATTCCTACAGTGTCTCGTTTGACGCTGATATGACACAAATTTTGGAGGTGTCTAGAAGATCATTTTTTAAGTTGGAGTATTCATTTGAAACAGTGAAAACGAGTTGACATGTCTAGATGTCCATCCTTAAAGTTAAGGTGCTTATACTTGTATTATGACCTACTTCAATTGTTAAATGTTTTAGGTATTTTTATGATTTTCAGTCGATGTTTATTGATCTATTGTTTGTACGGTCTTTATATATCACATTCAATACATTTAGCGTTTGTTTGGATTGACTTTTGTTAGCTGTTCTTAAGTCAAAATTGGTTTTGAGCAGTTTTATAGTGTTTGAATAAAATAAAGAAGTATTGTTAAGCACTTATATTTAAGCCAAATAACATGAATTATAAGATAAAAGTCCGTCCAAACAGGCTCTTAACCTTCAAAGTAGCCAATATGAGTTATATAAAAGTCCTAGATACTATTAAAGACAAATATGATTTTGGGAACTTTGTAAGCTATTCCAAGTAAAAAGTGGTGTGGAAAAATTATTACATTTTACTACCATTAGAATTTATAAGATTATTCACCTTGTCAAATGATGTTTAGGCACAACACCTTAAAATAAGAAGTCAACTTTGATATAACCGCGGCGTTAAAATATCATTTGTGTGATCAACGAATATTTTGTAAGTACAAACAACACACACACAGCCCCTCCCCAGACTTTTATTTTTATTAAACAAGTTGCTGAAGCTTGACTTTTTGAAAATTACTTTTTAAAGCAAAGCCAAACAGACCCTTAATTAAATTTGGTAATCCTAAGTTCAAAAGTTTACTTCTAAGGATGAATGTTGATATATGCATGTGCAAACATTCAGTGCGAGTAAGATTTTACCATATTTCCAAACATGAATTCAACAAAATCATTAATAACTTCACATGTAATATGGTATCAGAGCCGGACCATCCCTCAATATGGTGATGGGACAAACCTCAACAAGGATGTTGAATCCCTAAAGGTAGTATAAGTTACCAAACAAATGATCAAACTTAAATTGGATTGAACTAAATAAACATACCCTTAATCCAATTTGGTAATTCTATGTTCAAAGTCTACTTCTAAGGATGAATGTTGAAATCGGCATGTGCAAACATTCAGTGCGGGTAAGATTTTACCATATTTCCAAACATGAATTCAACAAAATCATAAATAATTTCAAATGCAATAAGGTATCAGAGTCGGACCCTCCCTCGAAATGGTGATGGGACAAACCTCAGCAAGGATGTTGAATCCCTAAAGGTAGTATAGGTTACCAAACAAATGATCAAACTTAAATTGGATTGAACTAAATAAACATACCCTTAATCCAATCTGGTAATTCTAAGTTCAAAGTCTACTTCTAAGGATGAATGTTGAAATCAGCATGTGCAAACATTCAGTGCGGGTACGGATTTTTACCATATTCCAGAACTGAATTCACCAAAATCAAAAAATAATTTAATGCAATAATGTAATCGAGTCGGACCCATCCCTCGAAATGGTGATTGCACACACCGCATCAAGGTGTGTGAATCCTAAAGGTAGTATAGGTTACACAAATGATCAAACTTAAATTGGATTGAACTAAATAAACATAAACCCTTAACATCAATCCTGGTAATTCTCTTTCACAGTCTACTTCTAAGGATGAATGTTGAAATCAGCATGTGCAAACATTCAGTGCGGGTAAGATTGAACTAAATTGTAGGCGTGTAAATTTCAGATATCAATTTTTATCCCACAAATGATAGGTGAGTCATTTCACCGTAGGGGTAGAAACAAAAACCCAATGACAAAAGAAAGAGAAAGGGGACAAACTCCTCATCTATATTTTCTTTGATTTACGATATCCAGAACCTACTAGTAAGACTAATTCAAACTTGTACCTAGTAGGACGGTCCATTAAGGAGGTAAATCCTTCATAGCTGAAGGTTCTCCATTCTCAATGTGCTAGAATCCGAGACTACTAGTTAAGAATTGATAGGACGCAACTATCTCATCACACTCCTTGATGATAAAACGTCAGTTAGTCAATAACGACAAAGATTAGCTCTCATTTTCTAATTTCAACGCCAAAAGTTATTGCAAAAGCTAAGTTTTAAAAAAGGAAAAAAACAAAGGTCCTAGATCTGAGCGAACCGACTAAAAAGTGTGAAAAGAAAAAAACAATGTAGCTAAACACATAAATCACCGCCTTCAAATGCATCAATTTCAAGTAATTCACATCAAAATCATGTACCAGAAACTCAATCTCTTCGGATTGATTTCTTGGACGGTCAATTGACTAACAGTGATTATCTCATGAAGTTAGATTCCAATTTTCTTCAATAAAGAAAGTGATTTTCTGAGAAATTGACTTCAATCTCTTCTTTTCAAGCAAAGCTATTAAACAGAAAGGAACTTCTAAACGAGATTAATTTCAAAAAAAAATTGAGAAGAAAACAAAAATGTATATAAACATAGATATATATAATCCACCGATTTCAAGTAACACCAAAATCATGTACCTCAGATTGATTTGTCGAATAGTTATTGTCTCAAAAAGTCATCTTTCCTCTTGATTCCAATTTTCTTCAAAAAAAAAAGAATTTATGAGTAATCAACTTCAATCTCTTCTTTTCAAACAAAGACAAAAAGGAAGACTTATAAACAAGATCAATTTTAGAAAATTTTGAGAGGAAACAAAAATGTATATAAACATAGATATATATAATTCACCGATTCCAAGTAACACTAAATTCATGTACGTCAGATTGATTTGTCGAATAGTTATTGTTTCAGAAAGTCATCTTTCCTCTTGATTCCAAATTTCTTCAAAAAAAAAAGTGATTTTATGAGTAAGATAACACTTCAATCTCGTTATTTCAAAACAAAAACAAAAGAAAGCTTCACACAGATTATTCCGAAAACATTTTTGAGAGGAAACAAAAAAATGTATATAAACATATACATATATATACACTTCACCAAATTCAAGTAACACCTAAATCATTTACCTCGGATTGAATCGACATCTTCCTGATTCCAATTTTCTTCAACGAACGAAAATGACTTTATGAGAAATCAACTCCAGCCTGTCATTTTCAAACAAAGCTATTATCACAAAATGGAACACTTAAAACAAGATTAATTTCATTTCAAATTCACAAATTTTGAGAGGACACCACGATTTTTATAATACTATATAGATCTATAATATATATAATCCCAACAGTTTCAAGTAACACCAAAATGAATATACCTCGAATTGATTCTCAGTCCTTGCTGTTTCCATTGTCTTCTTCAACGAAGAAAGTGCTTTCTAGCAAATAACTATCAGTCGCTCTTTTCCAAACGAAGCTATTAGACAAAAAAAAAAACCTTATAAACATAGATTAAACATAAAAAAAATGTATATAAACATATATATATTATATATATATTCTATTATTATCTATATATCTATATTATCCTCACCATTTAAGGAACAATAAAAATCATGCATATATAGAGAAAAATTATGTTATTTTCAAACAGAATTCATATACAAAAACAAATAAAGAGAAAGAAAATTTTACCAAAAAATAAAATTGCACTCTCTAACAATAATAACAATGACTTTGCATGTAACAATTCTTTGGTTACTATGATTTATATAATTGAATTAGAGAAAAAAAAATAGCCTATATATAGAGTTTTTTTTTTTTTTTTGTATTTTTTACTAGTAATTTTTTTTTGTCTGCAACGTGGACATCCATATATTAGAGCGTTACGTTTCACACTTGCAATTTTGACTTTTTTGAAGAGTAAAGCCAAAAGCAAATTAAAGTGTTTGCTTTACTGATTCAGTTGTGACATTTATAATCCTTGGTGGATTAATTCACAAATTTATATTTAGTCTTAATTTACTTTGAAAATGTTTCATAATTATACTTTATGATTAGCAATATATATATATATATATAGGATAGTCAAATAGAATTGGAGAAGCATAGCATCCGCAAGCGGAGAGATCACTATAATAAAAATAACTTTTAGCGGTATTAAATATTGACACTAATAAAAAGTGTTAAAGTCTTTATTGACATTAGTTAAGTGTCATTAGAACCAATGTCGCTAAAAGCTTTAGGGACATATACAAAGAGTGACAATTGCCGCTAAATATATATATTTAGCGATAATTAAGAATTGAATGTCGTTAATAATAATTTTTATTATAGAGGATCTGACATCAACTACATATCCTACGTTTGAAAATATGCTACCGAAGGCACTCGAAAAATCCTATCTTTCGTATACATAAGATCATGGTGATTCACGGGTCTCCCCTCAAACTAAATTTCACATAGACCATTACAAAAGAAAGTCTCTATTGATAGTTGAAATTTGATAAGATTAAGAATACATATAGGGTATACATGAATACTTTTAATGATGTAGGTTTTAAGAAAAAATAGACTGTTTTTTATTCAAATGTATATATTACAAAACACAACCTTTGACGGAACCCGTAATGGTCATGTGAAATGAAATCATGATTTGAAATTATAAAAAATTAGAGGAAGTGGTCATTTGACCATTTGCTTTAAGAAAAAAATTGATCCAATTTTAAAATTATTGAAATTGGCAGAACCTACTTTTCTTCTTCCTTCCTCCTCCTCCTCCTTCCATTTCTCGTTGCTGCTTTCACTACAACAAAAACAACTTTCAGTGACATTAAATATTGACAATAATAAAGAGTAATAAAGTCTTTACCGGCATAAGTTAAAGAGTCATTAGAACCAACGTACATATATAAAGAGTATCAATTACCGCTAAAAATATATATTTAGCAACAATTAAGAATTAATTGCCACTAATAATCATTTTTGTTGTAGTGTTTCAGACTTCCTTCCTCCTTCTTCCATGAACAATGAACCATTAACGTTTCAATACTTGCTTGATTTAAGAATTTGATGTATCAAAAGACTCAAAACATTGAGAGGGGCTTCTATCTAGAATTTGGGACTACTTAGAGGTGATTTTGAGTTTATCGCGATTGAATAGTCTCTGTATACTTCACATATAGTCAACGTATATTATATATATAGTCTGTGTATACTTCATGTATAGTTAAGCTATATTTAACTTTTTGAATGTATCATAGTCAGTATAAGCTATATTGGATAATTGATATATACTACACTAAGCTACATTGTATAGTTGGTATATACTTGCTACAAACTTTTGGCAAGCTATATTGTATAGCTAATGTATATTTGCTATGACTTTTGACTATTTTTTATTTAAAAAGAAACATGTTATATTTATTATAAAATAATTACTTTATTCTATATTTTAAAACTATCTATTGAAATTATGTTACGCATAACATGAGATGAAGTTGAGGTTTTCTTTATTCATGCAATTTGAACTTTAGTTGTATTTTTATTTTTTTTTTGCTAATCAACATAAAATTCATAATCATCAAAATTATCTCAATTCTTTATAAAATATTACTAAATAAGAAAACATAAATAACAAAAATGTAATACACTATAACAAAGCTATTCTAATAATAATACAACATTTATTCGATGAACTTTCGTTCACTAAAAAATCCTAAAAAATAACATTAAACTTGAGTTAATTTTTTAATATAATGAGAAGAAAAACCCAAACAAGCCAACCAAAACCTCCAAATACCCAACCACTCTCAAACAAAACACACTAAACCCCCCTCCCCCTCCCGGCACCCAACCAACTCCCCCCCCCTATCCCCCAACCCCTCCCCTCAACCCCTCCCCCCCCCCCAATGTCAAAACCCAATCCTACATCTCCCCCCCAACAAACCCCAACCACACCACCTCCCCCCCCCCCCCCAAACCACAACCCTCCCCCCTCCACCCATCCCCCTGATCCCTCAAGCCTTAATAAACAGGAGAAATCCAACATCCCCAAACCCACCCACCACCACACCACACCACATAAGAACACATCACAACCAACCACCCCCCACACACGGCCATACCTAAACCCCCTCCCGCCCGACCACTCCCCTCCATAAACACACCCAGACACACACACCAACTATCCATATCCCTCACGAACCAACACCACGAACCCCCTTTACCCTCCCCGCTTCCCACCCAACCCCCCCAGCAGATCCCCCCCCCCTCTATCCCAGACTTGTCCATTCCACAATCCACACACCACCTAACATCTACATCTAATCTCACCCCACCCTACATTCCCCACAACGACAACTCCTCCACTCCTTCCCCACCACGAGCCTCCCCCCACCCCACCCCTACTTCACCCCCACCCAGCCCCCAACCCCCCGCCACCACCCCCACCATACCACGACTATCCCCCACGCTCAACACAACCGCCGCCCCCACACCCCCCTATACGAATCACCCCCAAACACAGCCCCCACGAGAATAAACCCCTACCCGAATCACCCCTAACCCCCAACCCCCTACCGACGCCATGTTCTCTCCTGTCCCCACCCACATTCTGCCCTACAGTCATCAGTCAATCCACACGTTGAGTGCATTTCTCAATCACATGATCGATAAAATAAATCAACATTGTTAGTCTGAACTGTTTGTTGGTCAATATCATTAGTAACTATATTATCATGTTAATAAATAAATTTGTTTGGTATGTAATAAATAAAGTTGGTGTTGGTTTGAAGTAATAATAAATTTGGTTGGTGAGAATAATGGTTGTATTCTATAAAAATAATCTTAAGATTAGTAAGAATAATAATATCGCCTATAAATTTTTCTTGCATACCAAACAAATGGTTTGTATATATAAAAAATTTTCTTTATAAATAAAAAATTGTGGATCACTTTTTATAGTTTATTTTTTAAAAGCATGACATGAAATTTTAAAATCAATCTTTTTGGAGAATTTAAAATATCATCTCATTATATAAATTCATGACATGAAATTGCACATTCAAAATATTGATTTCATTTCATAATTTCAATGGTCATAAATATCTTATTATAGGATTATCATACACAGAATTTCAAAAATTGACGATTAATTGAAAATACTTGATCAACATTATTTGGAAAAAGTTGACAATTAATTTTTTAAAATTATTTATCGAATGCAATGCAAATAAAGCTTTGGCTTTAGGCCCCATATATATGGAGCCCTACAAATTTATTAGTATAATTTTATGGCTCAATTTTTTTTTTTTTGTTGAAAAAGAAATGTTAAAAATTAAAATATGTAGGGTAATCAAATTCTTTTTCTTTCTTTCTTTATAATCGATGTAATTAGACAAATCACTTTTAAAAAAAGGGATATTAGTATACTGAAAAAAAATCTCATATATTTGTTATCTTAAAAGAAAATATTATTTGGATTATTTAGTTTAGTTTTAAAATTGTAGGGAAAATGTACAAGTACCCCCTCAACTATGTCCGAATCCCAGAGACACACTTATACTTAAAAAAATATACTAAGGTCCATTATTTCCCTGAACTTAATTTATAAGTAATTTTCTGACCCCTTTACCGACGTGAGACACTAGTGTTGAAAAAAAGCACCATAGTGGGCCCACAAGATAGTGCCACGTAGGTAAAAAGGGGTTAAAAAAATTATTAATTAAAAAAGTTCAGGGAGGTAATAGGACCTTAGTTAATATAAGTGTTTGTCTCTAAGATTTCGAGGATATTTTGAGGGGGTAGGTATTGAGCATTATCCCTAAAATGATATAATAACTTCTAAGTTCTAAACCCCTCAAGTTCATTTTTCTTATATTTAATTAATTAAAAATTAAAAAATTTCTATAAAAAAAAAACAAAAAATAGTAATAAGAAAATGACTATCCACATTAATTATGTAATTTCATATTTCAATACACTTCTATCTCTAAAGTCCCTACTCTCCACCCCCCACACTCCTACCTCTCTACCTACACTATTGATAAAGTATAATTTTCAATAAGAAAATATAAAATATAAAATGATAAACACACTAAGAAGAAAAAAAAAAGAGGATTTTATATCTTTTATATATAAAAAAGTTAAATAATTTTAATTATGTATAGATAGTATAATTGTTCGTAAAGAATTAGCTCTATATAACACTGTCGTAGATAAATTAGCTAATTAGTCAAAATTCATAACATAATTATTAAGAACATTTTACTTTAAAATAATTATCAAAAATATCAAATTTTTTTAGCAAATAAAGTGTATCCTAATATAATTTATTTATCTTCTTTTTATTTTTCAAATTACCCATTTTTCTCTTTCAAATTGGGATTTTGAAGTGAAATAAAAAAACTATTAGTATTCATTAACTATTGATTCTTTGATTTGTTTGAAAGTTATTCTAAAATAACTATTAAAAAATTGATTCGAAAATAAATCTGAATCGTATTTTATTTGTTGAATTTTTTTCATAAGTTATTTTACATATAATTAATTTAAAGATTAAACAACTACTGAGATATTCAATTTGAAAATTCCTAATCAATACCTCATATAAATCATATAAGTTAATCAAAATCGCTTATTTTTTTTCGAAAAAAACATTTATATTCCAATAGAACACACCCTAATATAATGCAATAAATAATATTTAATATAATATACTTTTATTTTAAATATATTTTCCTCTTAAAAACAAACGTGCTCACATTTAAGACGTGAGTGATGAGTCAATTATATTTCCAAAAAGCCGTCTTTATTGTAAACTCATAAAAAAAAAATATAATAAACAAAAGTTAAATTAAATTAAATTATAAAAAAAAAAATAAAGTAAATAAAATATTTTAAAAGGCCACGTCATCCACTCGGTTTAATTTAACAACTGACTGCCGTCTCCAAAATTCCTGAGCTGTCCCTCACTGTTGTTTGGGCCCACATTTGCCTACTACTCTCTTCTTTTTTTTCCATTTTGATCCCTCATTTATCTTCTTTCTTTACACTTTTCATCTATATAGTTTTTTTACGAATTTATATTACAATTTGATTAAATTTGACGTAAATTACTTTCTAATAAATAATATTTTATATTTAGTAGAACTTAAATGCCAAACATCAAATAATAATGAAAGAGGTATTGATCACTTCACCACTATTTTTATTAGTTTAGTTTACTTTTGGATTTTATATAATCTCATTATATATATATATACATATATAAGATATTCAAATTAATTTGATTTTCACATTGCAACATATTGGATTCTTAATTTTTAGAGTTTTAAATCCAAAAATAAAGGTAAGGATGGATATAAGTGTGTTATTCATCACGTCACACGTCTCGGTGCCTTCTTATTCTGCATCTTCACTAGTGCGCGACCACCGACATGTTAACCTGTTGCACTACAGCTTATGACCATTTAATGCGACTTCTTGCTTATCTTATCCTTACTACACACTGATCCATATTCACTCCCCTACACAAAATGTTCTACCCATCTACCTAAATACACGTTAATCCCCTCTGTTTTGGTACCACACACACCAATATGAATTCTACCTATTCCTCCCCTGATCTCAACCCAGCTTCCTACTCCAATTATCCCCCCATCACTACTTTTTTCGTTAGTCACTCACATATTTTAATATTTTGTTGTCATCAAACACACTTGTACGATGCACATAACCCACCAAGTTACTTTTGCACCCTTACCTCAGCATTTACTTGTACATACACTTCGGTGTACTACCACACTCACCCCAATTTTCATATTACATACTATTTTAGTCCGACACCGCTACAAACTATTAGATCACCACCATCGACGATTTCTTAGTCGCAAGCACACTCTAATGTACGCTGACCTTCCCCTATATTTGATACAATGTCATGCTCCACCCTCTACAGTTTAGCGCCAACCTTTTTCCCTCCTCACCATACCCATCACCTCTGTTGGGGACTGCCTCCACACCTGTCACGTCCATCGTACCCACTGTTTCGGTCTGTACAATGTGGTGATTCTTGTTATAATTCATATCATCCCTGGTCCCTTAATTTTATTACACATAACCGATTGTTCCACCCCTCATCGCCCCCCACGTCTTTAGTTCTACTTTTTTACCCCAGCACATCCCACCATCCACCCCCCCCATTACTACAGACCCCTTTTAGATAATGCACCTGCTATGATTTTTATTATGTCATATGTGGTGTAATCGCGATTCACCTCTCCTCTCCCAGTGCTCTTATTTTACCCCCTCCCCACCTTTGTGCTCCTCCCCTTCCACTATTCTATTTATATTACTAAGAGCTCCGCTGTACCTACGTCTCTTCAATTACGATATCAACTGCATTTGTTACTCCTCCCCTTTGTTATCCTACTTCCATCGGTCAACACATTTTTACATCGCGATTCGCCGTCGCCTTGCCCTCTATAGTGTTTTCTGAGAGTTTGAATTTAGAAATAAAGGTAAAGAATGAAGTAGAACATTCGTTATTCATCACGTCACACATTTCGGTGGAATCTGGTTTTTTCATGTTGACAGAAGTGCTCATTTAAGAGGCGGAAAAGGTAGTTCATCCGTGAAGATGATGAAGAGTTCCTTACTCTTTGATTGATCATGTAAGAAACAAATACAGACAGTTGTAAATGAAGAGCGATTAGATGTTCATTGTGACTACGTAGAAAGAAATAACTGCCTTTAATGTCGTCATTATACTTTTGTTTGATATTATCAAAACAAATTTGTTCATTAGATCGAATTCTTTGCACCATCATATATTAAATATATACCATCATTCATATCATTCGAATGTTAAAATAATATCATAAATTGAGAACAAATAGTTAATTTTTTTCTGATCTTGATCTCTCATTTTTCTTCTTTTTGACATTTTTCATCCATATAATTTGTTACATTTTCGTATTTCAATCTAGTTAAATATGATGTAAATCATTTTCTAATATTAAACAAGATTCCGTAATTAGTAGAACTTAAATGACGAACATTAAATTAATAATGAAGAAATATTGATCATTTAACTGCAATTTATGAGTTTAATTTACACTTTTTCGCACTCACAAGCGTACCGCACGATGAGTTAATACACACACAAAAACTAGCTTTGCCAGTTTATTGATTCAAATAATTCGATTCTCACATTTTACACAATGAATTTCTTCATTTTTAGAGTTTAAATCCAAAAATAAAGGTAAAGGATGAAGTAGAACTATCGTTATTCATCATGTTACACGCCTCAGTGGTTTCTGATTTTTTCGTGTTGACAGGATGTGATCACTTAAGAGGCAAAAAATATAGTTTATCCGTGAAGACGAAGAAGAGTTCATTACTCTTTAATTGATCCTGTAAGAAAATAAATATCCAGTATTTGTCTGTAAATAAATTTACTTGTTTTAACAGAGTTAAGAGATTATTTTCATCACTTTAATACCAAATTAGGAATAGAAAATATTTATATTCAAATAATTATACTAATCAATAAATAACTTTTCAAATTTCAAATAAATAAGAAAATATTGTAACAAACTACCTTCCTCATTTAACAAATAAGTCAATATTAACTTTATCAAAACAAATTTATTAATCAATCAAATTTTCTGCACTATCATATATTAAATATATACCATCTTCCATATCATTCTAACGTTAAAATATATATCATAAATTGAGAATGGATAGTTAATTTTTTTCCCATTTTCATCCCTCATTTACCTTCTTTTTTGCATTTTTCATCCATATATCTTGTTACGTATTAGTATTAGAATCTGGTTAAATTTGATGTAAATTACTTTCTAATAAATAAGATTTCATAATTAGTAGAACTTAAATGACAAACGTTAAATTAATAATGAAGAAATATTGATCATTTAACAGTAATTTTATTGTTTTGTTTAATTTTTTTTAAACACCACGCACAACACGCACACACGTATATATATATATATATATATATATATATATATGGTGGGTGTGGTGTGTGTGGTGTGTGTGTGTGTGTGTGTGTGTGGTGTGTGTATGTAGTATATGTATGTATGTATGTATATGTAATGTAATATGTATATATAGCTAGGTTAGTTTATTGATACAAGTAATCGATTTTCACATCGTACATAATGGATTCTTTATTCTTAGAGTTTAAATCCAGAAATAAATGTAAAGGATGAAGTAGAAGTGTCTTATTCATCACGTATCACGTCTCGGTGGTTTTTGAGTTTTTCGTGTTTACAGGATGTGATCATTTAAGAGGCGAAAAATGTAGTTCATTCTTGAAGAGAAAGAAGAGTCTATCACTCTTTGATTGATCTTGTGAGAAAACAAATACAAACAGTTGTAAATGAAGAGCGATTAAATATTTATTGTGATAATGCAGAAAGAAACAATTACATTTAAAGTCGTCGTTATACTTTTGTTTACGTATATGAATCATATTTTTAGCGAGTTTTGTTCTTTATCATTTGTGTTGTTCGACAGTATACCTGATAGTCATATTTGGTGTTCGTTTTAGTCCATGAATAAATTTATTGGTTTCAACTGAATTAAAGGATTATTTTCATAACTTCTAATGCCAATTAGGGATAGAGCACTTTGGTAATCAAATCAGTTCTAGTAATCTAGTAAATAACTATCAAATTTCAAATAAGTAGTATTTATTATAAGTATCTTCCTTAATTATAACAAAAATAAGTCAACATTAACGTTCTCAAAATAAAATTATTCATTAAATCAAATTCTTTGCACTATCACATATAAGTACATTTCATATCATTCAAATATTAAAACCTATATTGTAATTTGAGAACGTATAATGATGTGTTCATTGTATAAATGTAAAAATTATAACATTTTTACTTTCCTTCATTATTTATCACACTAAGTAGTATTTGTTTAAGAAAAATTATTTTCACCGCTTGAAATGCATGATCATTTTCTAAATTTATTTTTTCGGGTTGTTCGATATTTTACATAAGATTACATGATAGTCATATTCAGTGTTTATCTGTGAAAAAAATTGTTGATTTTTATCGGTGAATAATAAGATTAAAAGATTATTTTCATCACTAATATCAAATTAGAAATATAGTATATTGATAATTAAGTTAATTCTAGTAATCTAGTAAATATCTATCAAATTTTCAAATAAGGAGTATTTATAATGAGTACCTTCCTCGTTCATTAGATCAAATTCTATTTGTTGTCTTATATGTTTAAGAAAGAATAACTTTGATATAAATACGAGATACTTTATTTATCGAGACGAGAAGAAACAAAAAGAGATATATTTTTAGTATAAATTGACATATAGTATATAGATTAGGGGTACAAAGCGCAAAACACGTACAACCAACTTGGCAGGCCCCTGTTTCCTTCTATCTATCTACCTTCCTATTTCCTTCTCAAAGTTTTCTTCGTCAGCTACATCGATACATCCCCCCTTTCACCTAAAAGAAAAAAATAATCTTGAAAAACCCAAATTAATTCTCTTTTTTCTGACTGTAGCATACCAAGAATCTACAGATTTCACTCATTTTTGACTCACTTGTGTTGATCACTGAATTAGTTCAGAGGAAAAAAAATGCCTGCTTGGTGGGGGAAAAAATCCACCAAGAACAAAGACCTACAAGCTAAAGAGAAAGAAAGGGAAAAGTATGTAAAACCCAGAAGTTTTGATGAGTTACTTAGTAGAAATTCACCAAGAACCAGTAAAGATTTTAGTGGTTCTGGTTCTGGGTTTTCTGGGTTTGATTCAGGTTCTTCTTTGGAGAAAGCTCATCCTTTACCTATGCCTTCTGTTTCTTCACTGGGAAATGATCATGGGGTTGTTTTAGGATGTGGGTCGGTTTCAGTTTCGAGTACTAGCTCATCTGGGTCATCTGATGGTGGTGGTCCTGTAAATACTGATCAAGCTCAGTTGGATACTTTCAGGTTGGTGTTGGTTGATTTCTGATTATAAAGTTTCTTTCTTTATATGATTTGATGTTTGATTTTGTTCATTCTTTTTGGGATTTGTGAGGTTTTGTTATGGTTATTGGTGTTGGTTGACTTTGAATTGACTTGTTGTAAAAAATAGATCTTTTGTTGATTGGATTGGATTGTGATCCATAAGTTGAATGTATGTTGATTAGCTAGAAAGGCTATATTGGTTCAGTTGTTGCACCTTGATAAAAGGAGCTTTTTTGTGTTGAGAAAGTTGTTACCAGTGGAAGGCGGCAGGTATCTCGTGGAATTTGTGAGCCCCGGACGCTTGTGGTTTGTTATTCAAAATTAGTTTTTTTGTTGATTGGATTGGATTGTGATCCACAAATTGAATGTGCATTGATAAGCTAGAGAGGCTTTATTGGTGCAGCTATTTCACCTTGATTAAATTTTTTTTTTTTGTGTTAAAAGGTTGTTACTTGGCCCTTGTTGACGGTGAGAGGTGGCAGTATCCCGTGAAACTAGGGTTTGTGTGCACAATCTGGCCGGTACACCATGGTTATAAAAAATAAGAAGACGTTCAATTAGTTTATAGTTTTGTTTCTCCAGGTAGCTCTTGGTGGATTATGCATATAAATTGAACATCTGATTAATGAGTCCGTGAATCACTTACTTCACATTTTGGTTGACCCGAAATACACCAAAATGCTAAACCTGAGAAATGATGTTGATTTCTTGAGTTTGCACTTGTTTCTATTGTTCTGTGTGCTATAGTTCAATTACTGATCTTTCAGGAGGCTCAATTAGGAAAACTCAGAGAAAATTCTTTATACATGGTGTAATTGTACGGTACATAGCGTTACCTTCCTTTCTTTTGTTTTTTTCACGGAATACACAAGATGCATGAGTTACAAGTACTTCTTTTAAATGTAATTCATCCATTGTACTATCCTAACTGTGGGGACACTTCTGCTTGTTGCCAGAGGACTTGGAGATAATAGGTTGAGCCCACTGTCACGAAGCCCAGTTCGTTCCAGAGGGACAACTACCACATCATCACCTTTACATCCTCGGTTTTCGAGTTTAAATCTGGACTCTTCAACGGGCAAATTGGATGATGTAAGGAGTGAATGTCATCAGCTGCCCCTTCCACCCGGTTCTCCACCCAGTCCTTCTGCTTTGCCAAACCCAAGACCTTGTGTTGTGGCTGAAGGCGCAAACGTTAATATGTCAAAATGGAAGAAAGGCAGGCTCCTAGGAAGAGGCACATTTGGTCATGTGTATCTTGGATTCAACAGGTTTGTGAGCCTTCCAGCTTTTTTTCGATCAATGACGTTTGGGTTCTAACTAGGTTCAGGAGCATCATGGCTTTAGTATTGGTCATCTTATGCTCATTTTGAATTGGTTTATGGAAGACCGCGTGGCAAATAGTTCATGGTGGACATAGTTACATAGTGATTAACTGGTGGTTTTCAATATGAACAGGGAGAATGGACAAATGTGTGCGATAAAAGAAGTCAAGGTGGTTTCAGATGATCAAACATCCAAAGAGTGTCTTAAGCAACTGAATCAGGTATCTTTTATTACTCTCTCAGTATATTTCTGTTCATTATTAATTTAGCTCCTTTCAAAGTCTGCGATAAACTTCGTTCTGTAATCTTGTGTCTTCAGTTTGATATCTCCCTTTTCAATTTTGCATTCGGTACCTGACTGATTTCATCTTATGTACAGGAAATCATTTTACTCAGTAACTTGACACATCCAAATATTGTTCGATATCATGGAAGTGAACTGGTATGACTAGATGCTTTAGTTGGATGTGCATAATTATATATATTCATTCTGATATTTACACAACTTAGGCAAATATGTTGATTATATTAATTTGTTCTTTTGTAACCTAGTCGCTTTGTAGAACAGAAATATTATCTTCCCATTTGGTTAACAACGGTTGCCTTTTAATTATTCTTCAGGATGAAGAAACTCTATCAGTTTACTTGGAGTACGTTTCTGGGGGTTCTATACATAAACTGTTGCAGGAATATGGGCCTTTTAGGGAGCCAGTTATACAAAACTACACAAGACAGATCCTTTCTGGCCTTTCCTTTTTACATGCTAGGAATACAGTTCACAGGTGTGTCTTTATGATTCGAGTATTTGTGACTCAGCTATTCTGCGGATACTGCGGGATTCAAATGTCAATATTTTCTTTTCAGGGATATAAAAGGAGCCAATATACTAGTAGATCCTAATGGTGAAATCAAGCTAGCTGATTTTGGCATGGCAAAGCATGTAAGTAGCAGCAAAGTCATAAAGTTATTTCTTTACCACTTTTTACTGAAAGGTGTCATAGAACTAATTCCAAAGCTTTGCCTTTGACTTTATTTGCACACAAGAATAGCGGGAATTTGATTGACTGTTGATGTATGTTATACTTGCTATATAATTGAAGAACTCTAACTTGTCATTTTGGTACTTTATTAGTTATTTGAATGAATGAATTCAGCCCTTCTTATAGAACCAACAGATGTGGTAGCCAAGCAAAAGATGAAGTTTTCGTTTCATTTTTTGTGTTTGTTTTTTTGCTTCTCTTCAAGTGCTGTTAAAAGAAAAGGCGTTTGAATTTTTTAGAACAGTTTCTTTCAGCAATTGATCCATGCATTAACATTTATATTACCTTGGAGCAGATAACTTCGTGCGCGTCAGTGCTCTCTTTCAAAGGAAGTCCTTATTGGATGGCTCCTGAGGTATGCCTCCTTCCCGTTTCTGCATACCCTCTCGTCAGTGTCCATCACTTTTAGCAAAGACTTATAGTTACTCTATTCCTCTGATATTATCAGGTGGTGATGAATACAAGCGGCTACGGCCTTGCAGTGGATATTTGGAGTTTGGGATGTACAATTCTTGAAATGGCAACTTCAAAGCCACCTTGGAGCCAGTATGAAGGGGTAAGATATCGGAATATTTGATAAATGGATTTACCGATCATCTCTACTCAGGCCATCATCAAAGAACTCAAACCTAAGTGTCTTTGATTGCTCTCTATGGAACAGGTTGCCGCCATATTTAAAATTGGAAACAGCAAAGACTTTCCTGAAATCCCAGAACACCTTTCTAGTGATGCAAAAAGCTTTATAAGGTCATGCTTGCAGCGGGAGCCGTCCCTACGACCTACAGCTTCTAAACTACTAGAGCACCCTTTTGTTAAAAACCAAAGTACAGCAAAAGTTGCTCATGTCGGTGTAACCAAAGAATCATATCTTCGTTCCTTTGATGGAAGCCGGACACCGGTAAAGATTTTGAGATTTTTCATTTGTCTGATGGAGTCTTTTACTTCTTTTTCCTTTGGAAAAACTATAATGAATTGTCTTGGAAAAAGTGAAATTACTCTCTGAACAAACTAGAAATCATTGAGTTCGAAATTTGAGTAAACATCAAGAAAGGAACTTAATAATTAGCAAGAGATAGCGAAGTGCTTAAGTGTAAGTTATCCTTTCTAGAGAGATGTGGCACCTTTTTTCCACTTGTCTGTCACTAGGGACATGCCAATTCTTATTAATATCTGCGAAATCTGATTAAATGTTGATTAGGAATTCATTAAACTATAACTAATTGCTTTTCTGATTTCAAGTCATTTCTGTGGATCAGTATCTGCAATTTGATCTTAGCTGCATACTAGTGTCCATCCCGAATAAGCATGTCAAATCAGATCCATCTGGTAAAAGTGCAAAGTGGGCCTTACAAAGGACCATTAGTTTGTAGCTTTTGTGTTTAGAGAATGTAGCTCTCTGAAATTACGATCTGGTGGTTCATGTTAGTTCATGTAACATGGTCAGTGAGGATTCATATAGCTGACCCCAACTTGTGTAGGACTGAGATGTAGTTAGTGTTGTCGTACTTTCTTGGTGAATTTTGTAAATTTAACTCGATCATGAGTAACAATTAAAAAGTTGTACAAATTAGAATAGAAATGATTTCTAAGTAGAAGATATCAGCTGAGCCTTAACGGGGTATATGTCCTTTTCACAATCTTACTCTATTCCGTACCCTATACATACTAGTTGTAGTATTTCTCCTGTAGTTTCTTATCCTTAAATTTCTGTTACTATCTACAGTCTCTTATACATCAATTATCACACTTATTTTCTTGTAGTTATTGTTCTTTTTTCGGAATGATTTGTGATGATTTTTGTAGTATTTTGTCATGATTTCTTCACTTCCGATTATTTAATTTTCGATCTATTTTTTCTTGCACTCCACCCTCCCCAGATCCCACTTGTGGAATTCCCTGGTACGTTGTTGTTGTACCCTATTCCGTACCCTGTCACATTAATTCCCATTATTTGAAACCTTACCCACCCTTGATAAGGAGAACTGTAAGGAATCAAAACCGTATATACATGTGTTGTAGCTCGTATCCAGATGAGGCCCTGAAATCTTATTCTTCACAGTGTTTAGTTGGGAGGTGAATTATATGAAACAATGGTTTTATAATAACAGATGTTACTTGGTAATAAAACCTGTATACGTGTTCCTTGTAAGTTTCTAACTTAGAGCAATTATAAGAAGAGATGGAATATAACCTTGTGAGTTATGTTAACAACTTTACCCAATAATTATGTGTAATGTCTTAAATATTAGTATGAGCTAATTGACGGTTTATCCAATCAATCTAGCCTTTCTACCCTTGGACTGGGTGCTCTAGTTTGTGTGGTTTACTCTTCAATGTTAAATCAACTCCAGCTTAATCACTATTGGGTTAACATACGCCTTAGTGGATGCTGGTAGGCCATTTTCTATTCCAGTTCGCAGCTTGTCTAACCACTTGCTGACCCCTACTATGGCCACTAAATATCTTTAGACGTTTAAGCTTATAGCCACAGTTCACGAAGGACTAGTTCTCCTGAGCAACATTTTGTGCAAAGGAATTCGCCTAGGTAACAGAAATAGCTCTTGAAGATACTTAATGCAGCAGCATGTGGTTTTGTTTACTCGACTTAACATGGACAATCACGAAAATGTGCAAATTAGCTGATTGAACCAAATACTCATTTGAACCTTTGCCAGATCAAATCCAACATTTTCAAAAATTATTAAAAACAACTCTGATGAGAATGGAACGGGTAGAAAATCTTAGCAACAATACTTGGGTAGTTCATCCATCAATGTTATAACACCACGAAGGACATGGAGGCACTTGGGATAAAGATTTTTGGAACTGATCATTTATGCTTTCCATTTTTCTTTAAGTGGTTTTGGTATATATCCCTCTGAAAGTCTCTTTTCAATTTGTTTTTTTTACAGCCAGTGTTGGAGCTCCATCCTGGTGGAAGAAATATTTCTCCGGGAAGGAATATTTCCCCCGCTGAAGGAAACTATGCATCCCATCCGGTGATCACAGTCTCTAGACCATTGATCTGCGCAAGGTGATAAGCGTTTTTACCTTAATGTATCTACTTTTTAGTCTGTTTTCTACTCATGCCGGAGGACAGATGTATCTAACTGTTCTTTTCTCGACATCCACAGGGAAAATGTAAAAGCCATAACATCTTTACCGGTATCCCCCACATCTAGCCCATTAAGACAGTATGAACCTGCCCGTAAAAGCTGTTATCTTTCTCCTCCTTACTCATCTTATGGCATCGGGGGCCAGAGTGGATACGAGGCAAATGATTACTCAATGTTTCAAACAAGGCCCAGCACAAGAACCACACTCGAGCCATGGCTCGAAATCCCTCAATTTAGAACTCAGACGCCATCTAGATCCCCCAAAACAAGACCCATTCTTTAGTAACATGTGATGTATGAGGTGAAAGTTTTCTTTTCTTGCATTGCACCACGCGTGGGGTGGGACCCTCTAGGAAAGGAATTGCAGAAAACAATTTCTCCTTCTTAAGCTATTAGTGCTGGTTGATGTTGTTCATATCATCAGAGAATTTGGGTGCCCTGGGGGGTTGGTTGCATGATGAAGGGAATTGCATTTTCTTGAATATAAGATCTGTAAATATGTATCTTCCTTAGTCAAGGTAAATGCCAATGATGATCACTTGATTAAATTGTTTCATAGCGCTCTTATAGTAGACTTAGCTATGAATATTCACGGAGAAATGAGGTACGTGTTGATCTTGCATTATTGTCACCTAGCCAACAAGTCCTTTTATTTGGTAGGGTAGGTAAACATCGCCAAAAACATATATGGATTGACTACAAAGGAAAGGAAATCGAGTGTTTGCACCTCGTGTGCAAGGCCAAAATGGGGCCTTTTATTATCTTCTATCTGGTAGACTTGGTAAAATAGATTCGACTTAATCGGATGACAATAATATGTTTTTTTTCCTTTTTGGTTTCTTATCATCTATTTGATATTCACATTAAATTCTCGAATAATCTGAACTCGTGCGAAAGAAGTTTTTATGATTCACTAAAATATAAGGTTGTTGTTGATGGAGTTAACTCTTTCTTAGGTCCATCTTTCATTGACTTTTTCCTTTTTCAAATTTTGTTCTTGAATTTTTAAAACTATTTCTAGATGGAATTATTAATGATAAAAAAAAATTTAAGGGTGCCACATTGTGGTTCCTATCTTACTATTTTTTTTTTCAATTTTTTAATATAATAGTCCCATCTCCCAAATTGGTAGTTGTCTCTGTTTGGTTGTATATCATTTTTAAGTCTATATATATTTTTGTATAGTTGTTCCAATCATGGCTTAATTGTATATCATTCTTTAATTTGTATTTTAAAAAAAATTGAAGTTATAGTTGAGATTAAACGTCATATATGTTAGTTCATGGATTAGGTGTTAATTTGTTTGTTTATGTAATTAATTATATTCCTTTACAAATCATGTTCTTATAATTTATCAGAGCAAATGTCATGTATAAATCTTCTCATATCATATTAAAAAACTAATGATAGTGGGCTAACTCTTGACGAATCAATTGATACACAATAACGTGTGTGTATATACTTAAATTTCATATTCATAAAAAGTTTTGAGGGAAATTATGCAATTATTTGAAACTTTGAGGACTGAATTAATATTTCACATTATTTAAACGACTCCGTCAAAAGAAACGGTTACATGTAATCAAATTGGCGGTCTACAATACCATAAAATAAACCTTACCACACAGGATCACTCCGTACGAATCGTGTTTCGCAATTTTCCCATTTGAATCTCAGTTTTTAGATGTTGAATTGAATAATTTTCCCTCTCAAAATCTCCATCTTCAACCTCGAGAGTGAAAATGCCGATTGAGATGCTTAAAGGGCTGCCATTTTCAGTAGATACATGGAGTTCGAAGTCGAGAAGAAAGAGGCATCATTTCTTAACACATGCTCATAAGGATCACACTCAAGGGATCTGTATTTATGGTTCATATCCAATTTATTGTTCCCGTCTTACCAGAACTCTTGTTCTACAGCATTTTCCTCAGGTAATTCGTTTTTTTATTTTCCTTGATATTTGTTTTTCTCGTTTTGTCTCAATTTATGTGATTGCGATAAATCTGATTTATGTGGTTGAGGGAGTAGTAATTGTTGTGTTAGTTAGTGTTGAGGCTTGAATCAAGCCAAATTGAAGGAATAATATGGAAGTTGTACTATTCACATGTGTTTTTCTGTAAGATGTGCAATAAAGCTAGAAGTTCAAAACATAAATTTACGCGATTCTAGAATACAAATGTTTCTTATGATTAGTATACTTGTGATGACTCAATAGCTTGTAATCTTGTATTAGAGGGAGTAATGGAAATGACCTGTATGTTTTTGTTGATGGAATTTGAGTTTGGTTCTTTTGTCTGTTACCTGTTAATGGATTCTCTTCGAATTGTTATTCACAACATAAATTTATGCGATTTTATGATACAAATGTTTCTTATCATTTGCATACTTGTGGTGACTCAATAGCTTGTAATCTTGTATTAGAAGGAGTATTGGAGATGACCTGCATGTTGTTGTTGATGGAATTTGAGCTTGGGTCTTTTGTCTGTTACCTGTTAATGGATTCTCTTCGAATTGTTATTTTTTTTGTTTTCGCAACGTGGTCTGCAAATGTTGAAATGTTCTGTGTTTTGGGCAGCTTGATGGATCATTTTTTGTGGATATTGAGGTTGGGCAATGTATATTGATCAACGACCCTGATGGTGATTTCACGGCTATTGCCCTTGATGCCAATCATTGCCCAGGTGTGTATATGAATTTGAAGTGAGGACTTTAATCTTTCTTTTTTTTCCGTTTTTCTTATTTCTGTTTTCCAGTAGCTTTTTGAGCTCAGACAATTCTTGCTAGTTATATTTTTTTTCCAGAAGTTCTGTTCTATTCATATTTTGTTCGTTATGATAAATTGTTTGTGTTGTTCATTACTAGGAGTTTCTCATTAGTTGGAATGCACACTCTGTCTTATATTAAATTCAGGCACATTTGTTGTTGTAGTTAACAAATTTCACCAATGCTAGTCCCATACCTCTTCGGGAAGGCCATGTTATTGCGTGAAATAGTGTTTTGTTTGAAAATTCGTGACTCTTCATTCAAGGATACACTATTGAAAGGCAACCTCTTGGAAAGATAAGACCGGTCATGAATGGTGCCTTTGTTAGTCTGCAAGTAGGACTAACTGATATTTTAATGAGATAATTGAGTAAGAGAGTTTGCAGTAACTTTTTTTCTTAAATAATCGTGGTTTCTGGCCCAGCTTGTGCACACCTTGACTTTTCCGCAAGGTACTTACTATGTCCCACCAATACAATTACTGGTAACTCTGTCCACCTGTGCTTGGATAGCTGGAAAGAATTCACCTAGTTTGTTTTGCCTTTGTGAGATTTGAACATGAGGTCCATATTTGAAACCTAGACCTCCTGGTTTAACCTGCTTTTTTTACCATGAAAGTGTACATGAGGGGACACCTCACCCCGGTTTACCAGCACGTGCGTCCACCCCCTCTCAGGAACCCACCACTTTGCGTCCACTTGTTTGTTCATGTGTTTTCCCTGCTCACTTATCTGACATTTCTCAGACTTGGTGTACTGACACCTGTGTAGATTGTTGAGTATCAAGTTGCGGAAGTTGTGTCACGGTGGTGACCACCTCATTTCATTTTTTATAGGAGGTATGTGTCAATTGTACAGGAACTACTCTTATTTTCTGTACCCTGAATGCATGTACTGGATGCAAGTTCAATGAGATCCACTTTGCCTGATAAAAAAAATGCAATCACCTCATTTTATTTTTACGAGGTGGGGAAAACTTGATGCGACCCCCTTTCTTCGTCCATGACGGATTTGTTTTACATTAGTTAGGTTGGTATTTGGCTGCTCACTGCTCTTATGCAGCAGTCCTATCTATGAGCTAGGTGACTAGTGCTTACATACTATTGTGTGGGATTTTTATTTTTCTATCTTATCTATCCCACGGGAGTCTTTTGTTGTTTTTTATCCGTCTCTCTTGTCGGAACCTAAAGTGATGCTGTCTACTTGCAAAAATCTCATATGTTTTTGGATGGGCATTAAAGCGATGATAAGAAAGAGCATCAATCCTTTAAGTTAGTGAGTTTTCTTGGAAAATTGCAACTTTTTGCTAATCTTTCGCAGTACCAAAACACAAGACTGTGATATAAGGTTCTAGGCTTATTAGAGTCTACCTATTTAAGTGCAATCTGCTGCTCTTTTCTTTACTTTTTTATGTTTATTTTTTAAGAGGTTCTGTTGTATACCTAGGTGTTCTTATAGTCAAAAATGCGAACTCTGGATGATTAGGGGAAAATAATGCCTTAAAGATTGTATCTTGGGCACACCTCAAAGCTTCAATTTGATGGTTTTGTTTCTCATCTTGCACTCGGTTCTTCTACAGTACCTTTGTTGTTACAGGGTTACAGCGATAAACGTTTGGCATTATGTTAACAACTTGCAGGAGCTCTAATGTTCTTGTATGAAGGCAAATTTGGGAATCTCCTACATACAGGAGATTGCAGACTCACGATTGAGTGCTTGCAACAATTACCCCTAAAGTATGTGGGCACCCCAGGAAAAGAACCGAAGTGTCAGATTGATTGCATTTTCCTTGATTGCACATTTGGTCAGTCTCCATTGAAGATGCCCAGCAGGCAGTCAGCGATGCAACAGGTTCTAACACTCATTCTTGTAAAATCATGAGCCATATTTTTATCCAGAAAAAAAGAATACCCATTCTTGTGAAATCAAGAGCCATAAGCAAGGCAGAATCTTTCAACTGTTAGTTTTGTTAAAATTACTGAGGTAATAACTGGTGAAACCAACTGTTTTTATTGCAATCTTTGTTTGGTAAAAACTCTAGAATTTGGTTTTACTGAATGGTAGAGAAAAGCTTGTTTTACTGGTGGGAAATTAGTTGTCAGATGCTTCTTGTGTTGAGTGTTGTGTTCCATGATTTGATTCAATTCACCCTATACAAATCAAGTCTATAAATGAAGTCCTGTCACTGGATCTAGATAGTGCATGTCCTTGCTAAGTCTTATAACTCGGTATCCAACTTCACTGAAGCTCATAGGGCAGATAAGTGGTGTGACCCTGAGTTTATCCCCAATGAAACAGAACAAAAACAGCTAGATACTTAAAAATGACACGAGGAAGTTCAGGATTTTTGTATACAACACTCTTTTGTTTGTATTGAAGACATGTAAACTGTGCTATAGTGTGTCCTCCGAAAGGCCGATGTATTTGAAATGTTACCTGCACAAGTTGTGAAGGTTGCTGCCTGGGTGGTGAATCACGTTGAGTAATGAGAAGACTTTAGAAGTTGTGAGCTTATGGTTCTCAAGTATTAATAAAGAATAGTTTACGATCTCCTTTGTTGATAAATTTAGTTCACACTCTCATTTTACGTATGGCTTACAATTGGTGAAGAAACTGAGAATGCTGTCGTAAGCATTCTTTTTTCCTTCTAAATGAAAGGTTTATAGAATCCATAAACCCACAACTTGGACTGCTCTCAACAGTGTTTTTTTCTTAAGAGACATCAAGCACCGGTCTTGATCAGGCCGTTTAGAATTTTGCTTGGCAGAAAAAAATGTATCTTGGTCCACTGTCTGTTTTTCTATTAAGGTTTGTTCTAATAATAGATATCTTGCCATACATTGTTGAAGATCCATGTTTAACTGGATAGAGAATTGGGATGAGAAAGGACGTCTTTGGAATAGACACCATTTTGGAAGGAATTGAAAAGGAAAGATGTACATTCAAGCCAGAGATACAGAATAGTTGGGCTTATCAAAGTTCCACTGGGTTTAAATCAATTGCTAGAGAAAAGCTCGCCTTAATCATCTACTAATTCTTACTTCAATCAAGTTTCTTGCTCTATTATCATGCTTATCAAATACAACAATAGGTTTTAGCTCCTAAATGAATTGTTCCTCTGTTTGCGGTCTTCAACGCTTATTCTATGTGCCATAGGACCTTTTTTCTTTCTTTCATTCGTTTGATTGATATATTATTAACATCACTAAATTGTTTTTCCAAACAAACAGATAATCAATTGCATATGGAAGCACCCTCAAGCTCCTACAGTCTATCTGACATGTGATCTTCTTGGCCACGAGGAGATACTTGTGCATGTTTCACAGACATTTGGTTGCAAGATATATGTCGATAAAGCTAAAACTCCAGAATGCTTTCAGGCTTTGGAACTAATGGTGCCTGAAATACTGTCTGAAGACTCATCTTCTCGTTTTCAACTGTTTGATGGGTTTCCAAAACTGTACCAAAGAGCAGAAGCCAAGATTGCAAAGGCTCGGTCTGATTCTCAGCATGAGCCTCTAATTATTCGAGCATCAGCACAGTGGTATGTATGCGATGATGGTATTTCGGATATCGAAAGTCGAAAAAAAGGAAGATGTGATCAACCAGTGAGAGATATATTCGGTGTCTGGCACATTTGTTACTCCATACACTCATCAAAGGAAGAACTGGAGTGGGCTTTGCAACTTCTTGCACCTAGGTGGGTCATCTCTACAACACCTAGTTGTAAGGCTCTGGAGCTGGACTATGTGAAGCGTCTTTTTAATCAACATCGGAATTTTGATGACCCTTTCTGGCAACTTTTGGGGTTCAGTATGAACGAGGACTCTGAAGTTGATGCAGAAACACCTCCAGATGTGGTTGAGATTTCAAGTTCACCTATGGCCAAGAGCAATGCTCAAGATTGTACCGGACACTCCAAGTCGATGACATCATCTTTTAGCATTTGTAGGCAGTCACATCTGTCTCCTCCAAACAAAACAGCCCCAGTAACATTATTTGGTAGGGCGAGGCTTGGGCTCAATGGTTCTTGTTTCAAACATGAAGAGAAGGAGCCTATACTTCCAGATGAAAATGCTGTAATCAGATGTTCTGACAAGTTAGAGGCTATTTCATTTAAGCAGGAAGAAGTTGTGGTGGACGCTGGTAAGACCTTGGCAGTAAGTGAAAGTTCAGACATCAGGAGTAAAGAGAGCTTGATGCACAGAAAAACAGAGAATTGTATTTTTGAGTCAGCGGTTGGATTGTCAAACAGTTATAACCCAAGTTTGAGGAAATTATACCGGTCTATGCATGTACCAGTGCCCCGACCCCTTCCTTCATTGACAGAGCTTATGAATGCTACTAAGCGTGCTAGGAGAAGGCTGTAAGTTCTGATTTTTCCTGGCATCATTTCTTCATTAATTTCTTCATTTCATTCTCCACCCTCATCGCTTTTAGATATTGATACCAAGTACAGCATTGTTTACAGAAAAAAATACAGATACTTTATACTCCATACACCTGTTCTTCACCTTCCCTTTTTACAGGCTGCTGTACACTGAGACTTTCCGGTTACCTGCCTACTGTATATTGTGTGTACACTATAATTTTATGAAAAAATTAATGGTACATTCAGACGTACATTTCGATATTCATTTATAAACTGACTCCATTCTATTCAATATGGAAGGTATTTTGTGTTAACTGATATCATATTTCAGTTCTATCCTTCACAGACCCCACTTGTGGGATTACATTGATATGTTGTTGTTTATTTATAATTCAGTTGATCTAGAACGTCTTTTAATTGTTACTGGAATCTGTCTTTTACCTACTGAATAGTCCAGGATTGTTATATTAAGCTTCTTAAGAATCAATTTAGTGTCAACTGAGAAGCTGATTGAGTGTTCTTTAAGGAATAATAATATATTTAGCAATAAGTAAATTCTGGAGGTGTGTCCATCTCATCTCTCTTCGTCTTCGATGAGCAGCGGTCAATCTGATGCTCCACTTTGATTTACTCGTCTGGCATGTACTGGTCTGTAACTGTGGACTCGCCACTATATTCTCTCGTAATCCAGCTTATCAGACTGCAAAATTTGTTTTTGGTTAGGGAATATGTGATTACGCAACAGACCACTTGCTTTTTAGCAAGGTGGAAACTGTATCATCAAATAAAGATACGATACTTGGGAGGATTGCTTAAGTTCATATAAGCAAACCACCGGTCCATTCCGGATACTTGGGAGGATTGCTTAAGTTCATAAGCAAACCACCGGTCCATTCCCCAAACCTCCGTGCAGTTAATTGCTATGACTTTGTCCAAAATAATTTCATCAGAGATTCTCATTTGAAGTGCAAGGAGGTTTGTTAATAGTGTATCCTAAAGGTACTCATGAAATGATGCAAATTGCTGCTTTAGTATTTTGAATGATTTCAAAAGGCTAATTACCTTAATTAGCATCTCTGTTGGAAGCCAAGCTGGTGCAGTTGGTATTCCGATCCATCCAATCTGCAGCATAGGTAAACTCTCAACTTTGATCTCTTTATATATTCAGTGAAATTTATGTTTCGAGGTGTGTTTTGATATAATAAATTGAGTTTCGAAAAAGATATACTTACAAGTGCATATTCTCCTGTCTCGAATATACGAATATCCAATACCTAAACAGATATATGATTAGTTTATTTTATAAATAAAATGTTGTTCCAAATTGTAATTTGTTATCCCTTGACATGATCTATAGAGAAATAAGAAAATGGTACCTCACCACGGTCTTCATATATGTAGTCCAGACCTTTGTAATAAGGTGGATGATCAACAGACAAATACTGAAGAAATTAATACAAAAATATACAGTCAAATTCCAGTGCAAGGGTGTCCACAACTTCCAATTCAGATTATTATCATACATTCATAAACATGTAGACGATACAATGCTGATTTAGTATATATATCTTTATTAAAGAAGTCCCACTAAATAGGGTTTGAGAAGGTAGAGTGTACATAAATCTTATCGTTACTTCGTGAAGTAGCAAAAAAATATATACTCACATTGATGCTATTCAGATACTTCTCCTTTTCCACCCTGACTATCTGACCTTTCTTCACTGCCAACCAAAACAAAAAAAGGAAACTTCTATAAACAAAAAATTAGTGAAATTTGAGACATTTTCATGAAATAGTACTACTCACTAGAATAAACAGGTTTTTTAGGCTTTGTTGCAGTGGCTGTTGTACTAGAAGAAGAAGTTGCTGCTGCTGCTGCTTGAGATTTTGGCTTCTCATTATTTGCTTGTGGTTCAGATGAACTATTTTCTGCTTTAATAACAAAAGGGCTATAATTAATCCTACTTTTTCTTGTTTGTGAAAAAGATGATGAATATATGAAGGAAGTGTGTGAAAATGCAGCAGAGAAAGCCATCTCTATAGATTTTTTTTCTTTTTCTTTTTGGAGATGTAACTAGTTTTAGTTGTGGCCAATATAAGTAGATAAGGGAATGCCCTTTTTCCCCCTTCTTCAACGGCCAGATTTGAATAACAAAAATTAGTCAGCTAAATAAATGGGATTACTCTATTCTCGATTAAGGATTTCGAGTTTGAATACTGAATTTTGATGTCATTTTTGTCGAAAATTACTGTGGACGTCCGTTAGAACTTTATCTATGGAGCCAATTGGTTGTCACGGTCAAAACGATCCATTTTAAAGGTCAGCGAGCCTAAAGCTTGTAAGCCCACGATTTTGTCAATTTTTGTGTGCTCTATAGTGCACCATCTTTTTTGGTGATCCAGAATTCTGACGTTATTTGCCAAAAATTAACATGGACGCCTGTTAAAACCTTATCTATGGGGCATATTGGCCATTACGGCCAAAAAGGACCCATAGGCTATAACACATTAGAACCTTGAAAATGTATCTTTTTTCCCCGCGGGACGAAGTGGTTCCATTTTTAAGGATTTTAACGGTTTTCTATTAAATATTCGGTCATTTTGTTTTAGGATTTATGGATAAAATATAGCATGGGCTATAGCACACTAAAATCGATAAAAAACTACCTTTGCCTTCTTAGGGGCTCGTTTGAATTATAAAATGCATCATTTTCCCCTGCGGGATAAACTCGTTCCATTTCTTAGGTCTTTACGGACGTCCATGAAAAATTTTGGCCCTATTGTTACGGAATTTCCGGATTAAAAAAATTCATGGGATATAGCACACAAAAATCGATAAGATATGTCTTTATCTATTTTAGGGTTCGTTTGAACTTGAAAATGCACAATTTTCCCATGCAGGACAAATTGATTCCATTTTAAGGTCTTAACGGACTTCCATAAGTAATTTCAGTCATTTTGTTTGGAAATTTCTGATGAAAAAATCCATAGGCTATAACACATAAAAATCGGTAAAATCTGCCTTTGCCTTCTTTGAGCTCGTTTTAACTTGAAAATGTATCATTTTTTTTCGTGAGAAGAACATATTCTATTTCTAAGGTCTTAATGGACGTCTATGAAAATTTCGGCCATTTTGTTTCCAAATATTCGAATAAAAAAATTCATGAGCGATAGCACATGAAAGTCGATAAAACCCGTCTTTCCCTACTTTGGGCTCGTTTGAACTTGAAAATGCTCCAATTTTTTTCACGGGATAAACAAGTTTCATTTCTAAGGTCTTAATAGACGTTCATGGAAAATTTTGCCCATTTTATTTTGGAATTTTCGGAAAAAAATTCATGGGTTATATATAACACATGAAAATCAATAAAATCTGTTTTCGCTGGCTTTGTGGCTCATTTGAACTTTAAAATACATCATTTTTATCCACGAGATGAAAGGTTCCATTTCTAAAGTCTTAATGGACGTCCATGAAAATTTCAGCCATATTATTTCAAAAATTCTGCATCAAAAAAAATTCATGGACTATAACACACGAAAATCATTAAAATATGTCTTTGCCTATGTTGGAGCTCGTTTGACCTTTAAAATTCACCATTTTCCCCTGTACGAAGAACAGGTTCAATTAAGGACTTCTATTAACAATTTTGGCCATTTCTTATGGGATTTCCGGATAAAAAAATTATCTATAGCATAGAAAAATCGTTAAAATTTGCCATTGACTGCTTTGGGGCTCGTTTTAACTTAAAAATGCACCATTTTTTCTCGCAAGACGAACTGGTTTTATTTCTAAGACCTTAATGAACATCTACGATAAATTTCGGTCATTTTATTTCAAAAATTCTGGATGAAAAAGAATTCATGGGATAGCACATGAAAATTGGTAAAATCTGTCTTTGCTTGCTTTGGGGCTTGTTTGAACTTGAAAATGCACCATTTTCCACAGGGGATGAGCAAGTTTCATTTCTAAGGTCTAAACGGACGTCCATGAAATTTTTTGGCTATTTTGTTTCAGAATTTGCGGATAAAAAAACACAATGGGCTTATAGCTAATGACAATCGGTAAAATTTGTCTTCGCCGGCTTTAGGGCTCATTTGAACTCTAAATTCACTATTTTTCCCCACGGGACGAATTGATTCCATTTCTAAAATCTTAACGGACGTCCATAAAATATTTTGACCATATTGTTTCGAAATTTCCAAAAAAAAAAATAATTCATGGGCTATAGCACAAGAAAGAAAATCAACACAAAAATATTCTTTGGCCAATTTTGGGCTTCGTTTTTGAACTTTTAAAATGCATTCATATTCCTCGTTGACAAATAACTTGTTCAAGTTCCAAAGTATTTAACGGATTTTCGTAAAAACATTTGGGCATATTGTTTTAGGATTAACAGATAAAAAAAACTATGGGCAATAACATACAAAAATCGATAAAATCTGTCGTTGCCTGCTTCGGGGCTCGTTTGTACTTGAAATACACCATTTTCCCCGCAGGTTAAATTGATTTCATTTCTAAGGTCTTAACAAACGTTTATGAAAAATTTCAGCCATTTTGTTTCATGAAATCTGGAAAAAAAAAACATGGGTTATAGCATATCAAAATCGGAAAAATCTTTCTTTGCCTTTTTTGGACTTGTTTGATTTTGAAAATGCAAATTTTTTTCCTGCGGGACGAAATAATTCCATTTCAAGGTATTAACGTGCGTCCATGAAAAATTTTGACCATTTTGTTTTGAGATTTTGGATCAACAAAAAATTCATGTGCTATAGCATACGAAAATTGGTAAAAGATGTCTTTGTCTGCTTTGGGACTTGTTTAAACCTTTAAATTGCATCATTTTCCCCTGCGGTACAAACTTATTTCATTTGTAAGGTCTTAACGGATGTAAATGAAAATTATTTGACCATTTTATTTTAATATTTCTGTGTAAAATAAATTAATGGTCTATAGCACACGAAAATCGATCAAATTTGCCTTTGCTTGCTTTAGGGCTCGTTTGAACATGAAATTGCACTATTTTTCCATGCGTGACGGATTGTTTTAGTTTGTAAAGTCTTAACAGGCGTTCACAAAAAATTTCAGTCATTTTGTTTCGGGATTCCGGATAATTTTTTTTTGATGGACTATTGCACACAAAAATTGATAAAATCTGTCTTTGTCTGCTTCTTAGCTTGTTTGAACTTGAAAATTCATAATTTTACCCCCGCAATACAAATTAGTTCCATTTCTAAGGTATTAACGGACGTCAATGAAAAATTTTGGTCATTTTATTTTTAGACTTCTATATCAAAAAAATTCATTTGCTATAGCACACGAAAATTGATAAAATCTATCTTTGCCTGCTTTTGAGCTCGTTTGAACTTGAAAATGCAACATCTATCCCCGCCAAATGAAATGATTTCATTTCTTAGGTTTTATCGTACGCCCATGAAAAATTTCGGGCATTTTGTTTTGAAATTTTTGGATAAAAAAAAATTAATGTGCTATAACCTAGGAAATTCGATAAAATCTGCCTTTGCGGCTTTGGAGTTCGTTTAAACTTGAAAATTCACCTTTTTTCTATGCGGGACGAACTTGTTGCATTTTTAAGGCCTTAATGGACGTCTATTAAATATTCTGCCATTTTGTTTTAGGATTTATGAATAAAAAAAATCATTAGTTATAGCACACTAAAATCGGTAAAATCTATCTTTGTCTTATTTGGAAGATTCGTTTGAACTATAAAATGCACCATTTTTCTCCACCAAACGAACTAGTTCAATTGCTTAGGTCTAAACTGACGTCCATGAAAAAATTTCGGCCATATTATTTCAGAATTTTTGAATTTTAAAAAATTCATGGGCTATAGAAATATAACTCTTCTACTAAAAAAAAAAAAAATCCGTAAAATATTCTGTGCTATTGCGCCATTTAAATTTAAATGCCACCATTTTCTGTGCGCAAAAACTGGTTCAATTTCTAAGATCTTAAAGTACTTCCATTAACATTTTTGTCCATTTGTTTTGGGATTTTCAGATCAATAAAATTATGTGGACTATAGCATAGAAAAATCGTTAAAACTTGTCTTTGTCTGCTTTAGGGCTCGTTTGAACTTGAAAATACATCATTTTTTTCCCACAAGACGAACTGATTCTATTTCTAAGGTCTTGACGAACATCCATGAAAAATTTCGGTCATTTTTCTTCAGAATTTTTGGATGAAAAAAGAATTCATGGCTATAACACATTAGGGTAAAATCTGTATTTGCTTGCTTTGGTGCTCATTTGAACTTGAAAATGCACTATTTTTCCACGTGGGATGAGCAGGTTCTATTTCTAAGGTCTTAACGGACGGCCACGAAAATTTTTGACCATTTTGTTTCGAAATTTTTAGATTAACAAAAAATACATGTGCTATATCACACTAAAAATTGATAAAAGTTGCCTTTGCCTGCTTTGGGGATCGTTTAAATTTTAAAATGCACCATTTTTACCTGTGGTACGAACTGGTTCCATTCGTAAGGTTTTAACATACATCCTTGAAAAATTTTGACCATTTTATTTTAGGAATTCCGGATAAAATAAAATTCATGGGCTAGTACATGAAAATTGGTCAAATCTGCCTTTGCCTTCTTTAGGCTCGTTTGAACTTGAAATTGCACTATTTTTCCATGCGTAACGGACTGTTTCAGATTCTTAAGTCTTAACAGGCGTCCATGTAAATATTCGGTTATTTTGTTTTGGGATTTCTGAATAAAAAAACTCATGGGCTATTGCACACGAAAATTGATAAAATCTGTCTTTCTCTGCTTCGTAGCTTGTTTGAACTTGAAAATGCATAATTTTACCTTGCGATACAAACTGGTTCCATTTCTAAGGTCTGAACGGACGTCCATGAAAAATTGTGGTCGTTTTATTTTTGAGATTTTCTGATAAAAAAAATCCATGTGCTATATAGCACATGAAATTTGATAAAATATGTCTTTGTCTGCTTTGAGGTTCGTTTAAACTTGAAAATGCACCTTTAATCCGCGTGTGACGAACTTGTTCCATTTTTAAGGTCTTAATGAACGTCTATTAAATATTCGGCCATTTTGTATGAGGAATTATGGATAAAAAAAATTATGGGCTATATCATATTAAAATTGGTAAAATATACCTTTGTCTTCTTTGAGACTATTTTAAACTATTAAATGCACTATTTTTCTTTACGGGACGAGCTGATTCAATTTCTTAGGTCTTTACGGACGTCCATGAAAAATTTCGATCATATTGTTTCGAAATTTTCAAATTTAAAAAAATTCATGGGCTATATCACACAAAGACAGTAAAATATGTCTTTACCTATTTTGGGGCTCGTTTGAACTTTAAAATGCATCATTTTCCGTCGTGCGACGAACTAGTTCAATTTCTAAGGTCTTAAAGGACTTTCATTAACAATTTCGCCCATTTGTTTTGGGATATCCGGATTAAAAAAATTATGTGGGCTATAGCAAAGGAAAATCATTAAAATCTGTCTTTACCTGCTTTGGGCTCGTTTGAACTTGAAAAATGTACCATTTTTTCTCGCAAGACGAACTGGTTGTATTTCTAAGTGTTAACGAACATCCATGAAAAATTTTGGTCATTTTGTTTCAGAATTTTAGATAAAAAGAATTCAATGGTCTATAACACATGAAAATCAGTAAAACGCTCTTTGCTTGCTTTGAGTCTCGTCTGAACTTGAAAATGCACCATTTTTCCACGTGGGATGAGCAAATTTCATTCCTAATGTTTTAACGGACGTCCATGAAAATATTTGATCATTTTGTTTCAGGATTTGCGGATACAAAAAATCATGGGCTATAACACATGAAAGTCGGTAAAGTCTATCTTCGCCAGCTTTAGTGCTCATTTGAACTTTTAAATGCACAATTTTTTCTCGCTGGACGAATTGATTCTATTACTAAAATCTTAATGGACGTCTATAAAAAAATTCGGTCATATTGTTTCGAAATCTCAAAATAAAAAAATTAATAGGTTATAGCACACAAAAATATATAAAATATATCTTTGCTTATTTTGGGCTTGTTTGAACTTTAAAATGCACCATATTCTTCTGTGAGACGAATTGGTTCCATTTGAAAGGTCTAAACGTACTTCCGCAAAAAATTTCGGCCATATTATTTTAGATTTTCGGATAAAAAATTTCATTGACTACAACATATAAAAATCGGTAAAATATGTCGTTGCATGCTTTGGGGCTCGTTTGTACTTGAAAATGCACCATTTTCCCCGCAGGGCAAATTGATTATATTTCTAAGGTCTTAAAGAACGTTTTTGAAAAATTTCGGCCATTTTGTTTCATGATTTCTGGAAAAAAGACAACCATAGGCTATAATATATAAAAAACGACAAAATCTTCCTTTGTCTTTTTTTTTTTGCGGCTTGTTTGAATTTGAAAAATGCACATTTTTCCCCGCGGGACAAAATGGTTCCATTCTGAGATCTTAACGAACGTCTATGAAAAATTTTGACCATTTTATTTCGAGATTTTTGGATTAACAAAAGAACCATGTGCTATAGCACACAAAAATTGATAAAAGTTGATTTTGCCTGCTTTGGGCTCGTTTAAACTTCAAAATGCACCATTTTTTCCTGTGGGACAAACTAGTTCCATTTGTAAGAAGGTCTTCACGAACGTCAATGAAATTTTTTGACCATTTTCCTTTATGATTTTCGGATAAAATATATTCATAGGCTCATCTGAATATGAAATTACACTGTTTTTCCATGTGTGACGGACTGTTTCAGTTTCTAAAGTTTTAAAGGCGTCCACGAAAAATTATGGTCATTTTGTTTCGGGATTTTCAGATGAAACAAAACTCATGGGCTATAACACACAAAAATCATTAAAATATATTTTTGCTTATTTTGGCTCGTTTCAACTTTAAAATGCATCATATTCCCCCGTCGAACGAACTAGTTCCAATTCAAAGGTATTAACGGATTTCCGTGAAAATTTTCGGCCACATTATTTTGGAATTTCCGAATAAAAAAATTCATGGGCTATAACATACAAAAATCGGTAAATTATGTCGTTGCGTGCTTTGTGGCTCGTTTGTACTTGAAAATGCAACATTTACCCGCAGGGCGAATTGATTCCATTTCTAAGGTCTTAAAGAACGTATATGAAAATTTTTGGCCATTTTGTTTCATGATTTCTGGATTAAAAAAATCATAGGCTATAGTATATCAAAAATGGTAAAATCTGCCTTTTTTTTTTTTTTTGTGGCTTGTTTGAATTTGAAAAATGCATATTTTTTCACGCAGGACAAAATGGTTCCATTCTGAGGTCTTAACGAACGTCTATGAAAAATTTTGACCATTTTATTTCGGGATGAACAAAAGAACCATGTGCTATAACACACAAAAATTGAAAGCTGTTTTTGCCTGATTTGGGGCTCGTTTAAACTTTAAAATGCACTATTTTTCCCTGTGGGATGAACTAGTTCTATTTGTAAGAAGGTCTTAACGAACGTCAATGAAAAATTTTGACCATTTTATTTTAGAATTTTCGGATAAAATAAAATTCATGGGCTATAACACACAAAAAGCGGTCAAATCTGCCTTTGCTTGCTTTAGAGCTCGTCTGGAAATGAAATTGCACTATTTTTCTTTGCGTGACGGATTGTTTCAGTTTCTAAAGTCTTAAAGGCATCCACAAAAAATTATGGTCATTTTGTTTTGGGATTTCCAGATAAAACAAAACTCATGGGTTATAGCACACAAAAATCATTAAAATATATTTTTGCCTATTTTTGGCTCGTTAGAACTTTAAAATGCATCATATTCCCCCGTCGAACAAACTAGTTCCATTTCAAAGGTCTAAACGGACTTGCGTGAAAAATTTTGGCCACATTATTTTGGAATTTCCGAAGAAAAAAATTCATGGGCTATAACATACAAAATCGGTGATATTTAAAAATAGGACGTTGGCATGGCTTTGGGCCGTTTGACTTGAAAATGCCCATTTTTACCAGCAGGCGCAATTGATTCCATTTCTAAGCTCTTAGAGAACGTTTATGAAAATTTTTTGCCATTTTGTTTGATGATTTCTGGATAAAGTTTTTTTTATGGGTTATAGTATATCAAAAACGGTAAAATCTTCCTTTGCCTTTTTTTTGCGGCTTGTTTGAATTTGAAAAATGCACATTTTTCCCTGCAGGACAAAATGGTTCAATTCTGAGGTCTTAACGAATGTCTATGAAATTAACAAAAGAACCATGTGCTATAGCACACAAAAATTGATAAAAGCTGCTTTTGCATGCTTTGTGGCTCGTTTAAACTGAAAATGCACCATTTTTTCCTGTGGGATGAACTAGTTTCATTTGTAAGAAGGTCTTAATAAACGTCAATGAAAATTTTTGACCATTTTATGTTAGGATTTTCGGATAAAATAAAATTCATGGGCTATAACACACGAAAATTGGTCAAATCTACCTTTGCTTGCTTTAGAGGTCGTCTGAATATGAAATTACACTATTTTTCCATGCGTGAAGGACAGTTTCAGTTTCTAATGTCTTAAAGGCGTCCACGAAAAATTATGGTCATTTTATTTCGGGATTTCTGGATAAAACAAAACTCATGGTCTATAGCACACGAAAATCATTAAAATATATTTTTGCCTATTTTGGGCTCGTTTGAACTTTAAAATGCACCATTATTCCCCGTCGAACGAACTAGTTCCATTTCAAAGGGCTTAACGGACTTCCGTGAAAAATTTTGGTCACATTATTTTGGAATTTTCGTATAAAAAATATCATGGGCTATAACATACAAAAATTGGTAAAATATGTCGTTGCGTGCTTTGGGGCTCGTTTGTACTTGAAAATGCACGATTTTCCCCGCAGGGCGAATAAATTCAATTTCTATGGTCTTAAAGAACTTTTATGTAAAATTTCGGTCATTTTGTTTCATCATTTCTGGATAAAAAAAATCATAGACTATAGTATATCAAAAACGGTAAAATCTTCCTTTGCCTTTTTTTTTTTGCGGCTTTTTTTAATTTGAAAATGCACATTTTTCCCGCAGGACAAAATGGTTCCACTCTGAGGTCTTAACGAACGTTTATGAAAATTTTTAATAATTTTATTTCGGGATTTTTGGATTAACAAAAGAACCATGTGCTATAGCACACAAAAATTGATAAAAGGTGTTTTGTGGGTGAGTTCCCTACTTTGAAGAATCGTCAAATTTTAAAATGCACCAGTTTCCATGTGGGGACGAAACTAGGAGGACCCATTTGTAAGAAGGGTCTGAACGAACGTCAGATGAAAAATTTTTGAACCATTTTTTTTAGGATTTTCGGATAAAATAAATTTCATGGGCTTGTATAACCCACGAAAACGGTCCAATCACATCTACCTTTTGCTTGCTTTAGAGCTCGTATGAATATGAAAATTATACTATTTTTCCATGTGTGACGGACTTGATAGTTTCTAAAGTTAAAGGCGTCCACAAAAAATTATGGTAATTTTATTTTGAGATTTTTGGATAAAACAAAATCATGGGCTATTGCACACGAAAATCATTAAAATATATTTTTACCTATTTTGGGCTCGTTTGAACTTTAAAATGCACCATATTCCCCCATCGAACGAACTAGTTACATTTCAAAGGGCTTGACGGACTTCCGTGAAAATTTTTGGCAACATTATTTTAAAATTTTCGTATAAAAAATTCATGGGCTATAACATACAAAAATTGATAAAATATATCGTTGCATGCTTTGGGGCTCGTTTTACTTGAAAGTGCACCATTTTCCCTGCAGGGCGAATAAATTCCATATCTAATGTCTTAAAGAACGTTTATGAAAATTTTTGACCATTTTGTTTGATGATTTCTGGATTTAAAAAAAATCATAGGCTATAGTATATCAAAAACGGTAAAATCTTCCTTTGCCTTTTTTTTGCGGCTTGTTTGAATTTGAAAAATGCACATTTTTCCCCGCAGGACAAAATGGTTCCACTCTGAGGTCTTAACGAACGTCTATGAAAATTTTTGACCATTTTGTTTCGAGATTTTTGCATTAACAAAAGAACCATGTGCTATAGCACACAAAAATTGATAAAAGTTGTTTTTGCCTGCTTTGGAGCTCGTTTAAACTTCAAAATGCACCCTTTTTTCCTGTGGGATGAACTAGTTTCATTTGTAAGAAGGTCTTCACAAACGTCAATGATATTTTTTGACCATTTTCCTTTAGGATTTTCGGATAAAATAAAATTCATGGGCTATACACACCAAATTGATCAAATCTACCTTTGCTTGCTTTAGAGCTGGTCTAAATATGAAATTGCACTATTTTTCCATATGTGATGGACTTTTTCAGTTTCTAATGTCTTAAAGGCGTCCACGAAAAATATGGTCATTTTATTTCGGAATTTCTGGATTAAAAAAAACTCATTGGCTATAGCACACGAAAATCATTAAAATACATTTTTGCCTATTTTGGCTGTTTGAACTTTAAAATGGCACCCATATTCCCCCGTCGAACGAACTAGTTCCCATTTCAAAGGGTCTTAACGGAACTTTCGGTGAAAAATTTTGGCCAAATTATTTTCGGAATTCTGTATAAAAAAATATCATGGCTATAACATATAAAAATCGGTAAAATATGTCGTTGCGTGTTTTGGGCTCGTCTGTACTTGAAAATGCACCATTTTCCACGCAGGGAAAATAAATTCCATTTCTATGGTCTTAAAGAACGTTTATGAAAAATTTCGGCCATTTTGTTTCATGATTTCTGGATAAAAAATCATAGGCTATATAGTATATCAAAAACGGTAAAATCTTCCTTTGACTTTTTTGCGGCTTGTTTTAATTTGAAAATGCACATTTTTTTCCGCAGGACAAAATGGTTCCACTCTGAGGTCTTAACGAACGTCTATGAAAATTTTAATCATTTTATTTCGGGATTTTTGGATTAACAAAAGAACCATGTGCTATAACACACAAAAATTGATAAAAGTTGCTTTGACCTGCTTTGGGGATCGTCTAAATTTTAAAATGCACCATTTTCCCCTGTGGGACGAACTAGTTCCATTTGTAAGAAGGTCTTAAAGAACGTCAATGAAAATTTTTGACCATTTTATTTTAGGATTTTCCGATAAAATAAAATTCATGGGCTATAACACACGAAAATCGGTCAAATCTACCTTTGCTTGCTTTAGAGCTTGTCTGAATATGAAATTGCACTATTTTTCCATGCGTGATGGACTGTTTCAGTTTCTAAAGTTTTAAAGGCGTCCACGAAAAATTATGGTCATTTTGTTTCGGTATTTTCGGATTATAAAATAAACTTCATGGGCTATAGCATACGAAAATTATAAAATATATTTTTAACCTATTTTGGGATAGTTGAACGTTTTAAAAATGACCATATTCCACGTCGAAGAACTATTTTCATCTCAAGGCCTTGACGGATATCTGTGAAAAATTTGGCACACATGATTTTGGAATCTGTGTATGTAAAAAAAATTCATGGGTTTATAAACATACAAAAAATTGGTAAAATTATGGCGTTGCGTTCTTGGGGGTTGTTTTGACTGACAATGCCACTATTTTCCCCGCAGGGTGAATAAAATTACCCATTCTAAGGTCTTAAAGAACGTTTATGAAAAAAATTTCGTTCATTTTGTTTGATGACTTTCTAGATAAAAAATAAAAAAAAAAAAATCATAGGCTATAGTATATCAAAAACGGTAAAATCTTCCTTTGCCTTTTTTTTTGCAGCTTGTTTGAATTTGAAAAATGTACATTTTTCCCCTCAAGACAAAATAGTTCCACTCTGAGGTCTTAATGAACGTCTACAAAAAATTTTGACCATTTTATTTCGGTTTTTTGAAATTAACAAAAGAACCATGTGCTATAGCACACAAAAATTGATAAAAGTTGCTTTTTCCTGCTTTGAAGCTCGTTTAATATGAAAATGCACCATTTTTCACTGTGGGATGAACTAGTTTCATTTGTAAGAAGGTCTTAATGAACGTCAATGAAAATTTTTGACAATTTTATTTTAGGATTTCCGGATAGAATAAAATTCATAGGCTATAACACACGAAAATTGGTCAAATCTACCTTTGCTTGCTTTAGAGCTCGTCTGAATATGAAATTGCACCATTTTTCCATGCGTGATGGACTGTTTCAATTTCTAATGTCTTAAAGGCGTCCACAAAAAATTATGGTCATTTTATTTCTGAATTTCTGAATAAAATAAAACTCATGGGCTATAGCACACAAAAATCATTAAAATATATTTTTAACCTCTTTTGGGATCGTTTGAACTTAATGCACTGTTTATTCCCCCCGTCGGAACGAACGTAGTTCCATTTCAAAGGGCTCATTAAAGGATTCCGTGAAAAATTTTGGCCACTTATTTTGGAATTTTCGGAAAAAATCAACATGGGCTATAACATTACCCAAAATTGGTATAAAATATGTGTTGCGTGCTTGGGGATCGTTGTACTTGAAAAAGCACCATTTTCCCCGCAAGGCGAATAAATTTCATTTCTAAGGTCTTAAAGAACGTTTATGAAAAAATTTCGTCCATTTTGTTTGATAATTTCTGGATAAAAAAAATCATAGGCTATAGTATATCAAAAATGGTAAAATCTTCCTTTCCCTTTTTTTTTGCAGCTTGTTTGAATTTGAAAAATGTACATTTTTCCCGCAGGACAAAATGCTTCCACTCTGAGGTCTTAACGAACGTCTATGAAAAATTTTGACCATTTTATTTTGATTTTTTGAAATTAACAAAAGAACCATGTGCTATAGCACACAAAAATTTATAAAAGTTGATTTTGCCTGCTTTGAAGCTCGTCTAAATTTTAAAATGCATCATTTTTTCTTGTTGGGACGAACTAGTTCCATTTGTAAGAAGGTCTTAACGAACGTCAATGAAAAATTTTGACAATTTTATTTTAGGATTTCCGGATAATTTTTTTTTTTGAACTATAAAATAAAATTCATGGGGCTATGAAAACACACGAAAATCGGTTCAAAATCAAATCTTACCCTTTGCTGCTTAAGAGTCGTCTGAATATGAAATTACACTATTTTTCCATGTGTGACGGGCCTATTCAGTTTCTAGGCTTAAAGGACGTTTGTCCACAAACATTATGGTCATTTATTTCGAGATTTTCGAATAGAAACAAAATCATGGGCTATAAACACTGAAAATAGATTAAAAATTTACTCTGTCTGCTTAGGTCGTTTGAACTGAAAATGCACCATATTCTCCGTCGAATGAACTAGTTCAATTTCAAAGGGCCTTAAACGGATTCGTGTGAAAAAAACTTTTTGGCCCCCCCCACATTATTTGGAAATTTTCGTATAAAAAATATTCATAGGCTATAAACACTACAAAAATTGGTTAAAATAAGTCGTTTGCGTTGGCTTGGGCTCGTGGTACTTGAAAAATGCCACCCATTTTTCCCCGCAGGGCGAATAAATTCCATTTCTATGATCTTAAAGAACATTTATGAAAATTTTCGTCCATTTTGTTTCATGATTTCTGGATAAAAAAATCATAGGCTATAGTATATCTAAAACGGTAAAATCTTCCTTTGCCTTTTTTTGCGGCTTGTTTTAATTTGAAAATGCACATTTTTTCCCGCCGGAGAAAATGGTTCCACTCTGAGGTCTTAACGAACGTCTATGAAAAATTTTAATCATTTTATTTTGGGATTTTTGGATTAACAAAAGAACCATGTGCTATAGCACACAAAAATTGATAAAAGTTGTTTTTGCTTGCTTTGGGGCTCGTCTAAATTTTTAAATGCATCATTTTTTCTTGTGGACGAACTAGTTCCATTTGTAAGAAGGTCTTAACGAACGTCAATGAAAAATTTTGACCATTTTATTTTAGGATTTTCGGATAAAATAAATTCATGGGCTATAACACACGAAAATCGGTCAAATCTACCTTTGCTTGCTTTAGAGCTCGTTTGAATATGAAATTACACTATTTTTCCATGTGTGACGGACTTATTCAGTTTCTAAAGTATTAAAGGCGTCCACAAAAAATTATGGTCATTTTATTTCAAGATTTTCGGATAAAACAAAATCATGGGCTATTGCATACGAAAATCGATAAAATTTGCTTCTGTCTGCTTTTAGGCTCGTTTGAACTTGAAAATGCACAATTTTACCCCGCGATACAAACTGGTTCCATTTTTAAGGTGTTAACGTACGTTAATGAAAAATTTTGGTCAATTTATATTTGGATTTCTATATAAAAAAAATTCAGCCCGAAAATCGATAAAACCTATCTTTGATTGCTTTTGAGTTTGTTTGAACTTGAAAATGCAACATCTATCCCCGCAAACGAAATGTTTTTATTTCTTAAGTCATATTAGACGTTCATGAAATATTTCGGTCATTTTGTTTTGAGATTTTTGGATTAAAAAAAATTATGTGCTATAGCGTATGAAAATCGATAAAATTCATCTTTGTCTTCTTTGGAATTTGTTTAAACTTGAAAATTTACCTTTTTTCCCTGCGAGATGAACTAGTTCCATTTCTAAGGTCAAAACAGACGTCTATTAAATATTCGGCCATTTTTTTTTTGGATTTCCGGATTAAAAAAATTGATGCTCATTTGAATTATAAAATGCACCATTTTTCTCCACGGGAGAAACTTATTTCATTTCTAAGGTGTTTACGGACGTCTATGATTTTGGGGCTCGTTTGAACTTGAAAATGCACAATTTTTCCACACGGGACAAACTGATTCCATTTTTAAGGTCTTAATGGATTTCCATGAAAAATTTCGACCATTTTGTTTGGAAATTTCTGATGAAAAAATTTCATGGACTGTAGTATACAAAAATCGTTAAAATCTGTATTTGTCTTCTTTGGACTCGTTTGAACTTAAAAATGCACCATTTTTCTTCGCGAAAAGAACAAGATTTATTTCTAAGGTCTTAACAGACGTCTATGAAAATTTTTTGCCATTTTGTTTCCAATTTTTTGAATTAAAAATTCATAGGCTATAGCATTTTAAAATCGATAAAACTCGTCTTTACCAACTTTGTGCGCGTTTGAACTTGAAAATGCACCATTTTCCCCCGCGGGATGAACAAGTTCCATTTCGAAGGTCTTGACATACGTCAATGGAAAATTTTGGTCATTTTATTTTGGGATTTCCATATTAAAAAAATCCATGAATTATAAAACATGAAAATCTGTAATAAATAAATAAATAAATAAATAAAAATTGGTCGGCTTTGAAGGCTCATTTGAACTTTAAAATGCATCATATTTCTCTACGGGACGAACTAGTTCTATTTCTAAGGTCTTAATTGACGTCCATTAAAAATTCGGCCATATTGTTTCAGATCTTGTGGATCAAAAAAAAATCATGGATAATAACTCAAGAAAATCGATAAAATATGACTTTGCCTATTTTGGGTTTTATTTGAACTTTAAAATGCACCATTTTCCCCCGTGCGACGAACTTGTTCAATTTCAATGGTCTTAAAGGACTTCCATTAACAATTTCGGCCATTTGTTTTGGGATTTCAGATCAATAAAACTATGTGGGCTATAGCACATGAAAATCGATAAAATCTGCCTTTGCCTGCTTTGGAGCTCGTTTAAACTTGAAAATGCCTCATTTTTATCCGCGACACGAACTGATTCCTTTTCTACTGTCTTAATGGACGTCCATGTAAAATTTTCTTTATTTTATTTTAGAATTTTTTAATGAAAAAATATATGGGTTATAACACACGAAAATTGATAAAATTTATATTTGCCTGCTTTGGAGCTCGTTTGAATTTGAAAATGAACCATTTTTTCCCGCAGGACGAACTAATTCTATTTCTAAGGTCTTAACAGACTATCATAAAAATTTTCAGTCAATTTGTTTTGGGATTTCCATATCAAAAAAATTATATGGGCTATAGCACACGAAAATCGTTAAAATCTACCTTCGCCTCCTTAAAGGCTCGTTTGAACTTGAAAATGCACTATTTTTTCGCGCGGATGAATTGCTTCTATTTCTAAGGTCTTAACGGACGTCTATGAAAAATTTTGGCCATTTTACTTTGAAATTTCTGGATGAAAAAAATGTATGGTTTATAGCACATGAAAAATCGGTAAAATTAGCTTTTGCTTGCTTTAGGCTATGTTTGAACTTGAAAATCCATAATTTTTCCCCGTAGCGTTAGAATTGAACTGGTTATATTTCAAGCCTTACAAAGTGGATGAAACGTTGTGGCCAATTTATTTCAAGATTTGCGGACAAAAAAACCATGGATTATAGCATATGAAGATCGGTAAAATCTACCTTTGCTTGCTTCGGGGCTCATTTGAACTTGAAAATGCACTATTTTCCCCGCGAGACGAACTGTTTCTATTTCTAAGGTGTTAACGTACGTCCATGAAAATTTTAGGCGATAGTATTATGAAATTTCTGGATAAAAAATAATCCATGAGATATAGCACGTGAACATCGATAAAATATGTCTTTACCTATTTAGGGGCTCGTTTGAACTTGAAAATGCATCATTTTCCCTGCGAGACGAACTAGTTCTATTTCAAAGTTCTTAATGGACATCAATGAAAAATTTCAACCATTTTGTTTCGGAATTTCTGGATAAAAAAATTCATGGGCTATATCATACTAAAATCGATAAAACTTGTCATTACCTACTTTGGAACTCGTTTGATCTTGAAAACGTATAAATTTTTCTCACGTGATGAACTAGTTTCATTTCTAAGGTGTTAACGGATGTTCATCACAAATTTTGGCCAATCTATTTCGGATTTCAGGATTAAAAAATATTCATAGCACATGAAAATTGATAAAATATGTGTTTGCCTGCTTTGGGCTCATTTCAACTTGAAAATGCACCATTTTAGCCGCGGAATGAACAGGTTCCATTTCTAAGGTCTTAACATACGTCCATGAAAAATTTTCGCTATTTTTTTTTGGGATTTACGGATAAATAAAAATTCATGGGTTATAGCACATGAAAATCGATAAAATCTGTTTTCATCGGCTTTGGAGCTCATTTGAACTTTAAATGCACCATTTTTCTCCGCGGGACGAACTGGTTCCATTTATAAGGTCTTAACGGATGTCAATGAGAAATTTTGGCCATATTGTTTCAGAAATTGTGGATCAAAAAAAAATATGGGTATAGCACACGAAAATTAGTAAAAATATGTTTGTGCATATTTTGGGGCTCGTTTGAACTTTAAAATACATCATTCCACTCGTGCGACGAACTAGTTCAATTTCTAAGGTCTTAAAGGACTTCCATTAAAAATTTCTGTCATTTATTTTGGGATTTTTGGATCGAAAAAATTATGTGGGCTACAGCACACGAAAATCATAAAATCTGTCTTTGCCTGCATTGGGGATCGTTTGAACTTAAAAATGCATCATTTTTTCCCACAGAATGAACTGGTTCTACTCCATGAAAAATTTCGGCCATTTTGTTTCAAAATTTCTGGATGAAAAAAAAATATATGGGCTATAGCACATGAAAATCGGTAAAATCTATCTTTGTTTGCTTGGGGCTCATTTGAACTTGAAAATGAACATTTTCCTCCTCTAGACGAACTGATTCTATTACTGAGGTCTTAACGTTCGTCCATAAAAAATATCGGTCATTTTATTTTGGGATTTTCGAATCAAAAATAATCCATGAGCTATAGCAAATGAAAATTGAACTTGCTTTTGCCTTCTTTAGGACTTGTTTGAAGTTGAAAATGCACCATTTTTTTCTTGGGGATAAACTGGTTTCATTTCAGAGGTCTTAACATACGTCAATGAAAAATTTCGGTCATTTTATTTTGAAAATTCCGAATAAAAAAGAATTCATGGATAGCACATGAAAATTGGTAAAATCTGTCTTTGCTTGCTTTGGGGTTCGTTTGAAGTTGAAAATGCAGCATTTTCATCGCTGGACAAGTGGTTCCATTTTTAAGGTCTTAACCGACGTCCATGAAAAAATTCGGCTATTTCATTTTGATATTTCCAAATTAAAATATACATTGGATATAGCACACGAAAATTGATAAAATCTGCCTTTGTTGCTTTAAGGCTCGTTTGAACTTTAAAATGCACCATTTTTCCTCGCGGGACAAACTGCCTCTATTTGTAAGGTCATTACAAACGTCCATGAAATTCCAGCCATATTGTTTTTGAATTTTTTAATCAATAAAAATTCATGGGTTATAACATACAAAAATCAGTAAAATCTATTTTTGCCTACTTTGGGGCACGTTCGTACTTGAAAGTGCACCATTTCCCCCGCAGAACGAACTGGTTTTATTTCTAAGGTCTTAACGAATATTTATGAAAAATTTCAGCAATTTTGTTTCGTGATTTCAGGATCAAAAAAATTTCATGGTTTATAACATACGAAAATCAATAAAATTTGTCTTTGCCTTTTTTGAGGCTCGTTTGAACTTGAAAATGCATCATTTTTTCCTACGAGACGAAATGATCCCATTTCTAAGGTTTTAATGGACGTCCATGAAAATTTTCCACCATTTTGTTACTAGATTTCTGGATTTATAAAATCTATGTGTTATGGCACACGAAAATTAGTAAAAGTTGTCTTTGCCTGCTTTGGGGCTCGTTTAAACTTTAAAATGCACCATTTTTTCATGCGGGACGAACTGGTTTCATTTCTAAGGTCTTAACAGACGTCCATGAAAAATTTCGGTCATTTTATTTTAAGATTTTTGGATAAAAAAAGCATGGGCTATAGCGCACGAAAATCGGTCAAATCTGCATTTACCTGCTTTGGAGCTCGTTTGACATAAAAAAAATGCACCAATTTTCACTTCGGGACAAAATGGTTTCATTTCTAAGGTCTTAATTAACGGACCTCCATGAAAAATTTTGGTCATTTTATTTTGGAATTTGTAGAGAAAAAAATAATGGACAATAACGCACGAAAATCCCATGAATTTATTTTGATCCAGAAACTTTAGTGTGGTATATCCCAAGGTTATTTTATCGGCAAATCCTACGTGGTGTCCTACGTGTATTGTGTCACATATGACTCATGTGTCTACTTATTCAACTTTACACAAGTTTAAGTGTCTACTTGTGCATACCCAAGGTTGAAGGGCATAAATGTGAAATGAGGCAAAGTTAAAGGGCACATTTATGTAATATGCCTAAAAACTTATATACATTAATTATTCCTCCGTCCCATTTTATGTGGCACTTTTAAAATTTTGAGATTCAAACAAGTATATTTTTTACCGTAAATTTTTCATAATCTTTTAAACATTTTGAATTATCAATTATTGCTACTTGTTGTACTTTTAACGTAGCTTACAAATATATAAATTCATTTCAAGAGATTGTAAATTTTCTATTGAATTTAAACTGTTTAACTTCACAAAAATAAAAGTGTAACCATTTAAATTAAAAACAATGAAAATTTACTGATAATAGTTCCTTCATATAGGATACACCTTCAATAATAATCAACACTCAATTATTATTTTTATCTATTAATACATATTTTACCAATATTGACAGCTAACATTTGTTACCAATATATTCGGGTAATCGGCAATATCGTATTTTCTATATTTATAGCGTAACATCTGTCATAGGGTTTTTCTTATATTAAGGTGGGGGGGTGGTTAAGTCTGGTAATTCTTATTATATATATAAATATATATATATCTATATATATATATATATATATATATAATATATATATATATATAAGAGTAGATAATAACATCTCTCATATGTTTTTATCTTAAGGTGGGGTGAACTAGGACTTGGGATTTGCTTTAACTCATTTGAACTCAAACCTACATCGAAAAGGTTGACATATTAGTGACCTTGATACCATTTATAATGGCCAAGCCTGCTAGTGATATTGTCCGGGTTTAGGGTCAACCCGACTTAAAAACATATCACTAGCTGATATGTCTGCTTACTTATATATTCTACATCATTCATGTATTTTGTCGATATAGAACTTCTAATCTTAAGTTGAGGTGTTACACCCATTGATTAGAATGAAAAAAAATTCTAATCTTTGCACGAAGATGAAAATTTTAAAGCGTTAATTGTGACGCTCATCAAATTAGAGCAATCAAATAATATCTTTTTTACGACATTCCATCAAATTCAGATGTTCGATTAAAACAATATGAAAAAGTCGTTAAATTTAAATTCTCAATTAAGACAATCAAAATGCATAAGAAGAAGGCTGGTAATAGGTACGTTGTAGTGTTTGAACATTGACCGTTGAATAATCGAAGAAAAAAATTACGTATGTAGGTACGTTTATATAGCTAACATTTTTAGAAATAGTTTTATTTAATTTGAATATATTTTTGGAAAATATGTTTATACTATTGGGTAATGATTTTTTTACCTCTTTAATGTAATTTTTTTTAACTTATTATAATGAACTACATTTATTATTAGTTGTCAATTAATATTCAAAATTTGTGTCCAAAATATTCTATTTCTCTAAACTTTAATAGAAAAAAAACGTCTCTCATTCACCCTCAACTCTTTATTTCATGAATAAGTTTGAATTATGAAAAAAAATAGGTAAAAGTAAAATATTAGGAGCGGTTTGTCGATGAAAATTATTTACTCTTTTCTTTTTTGTTGAAAATTTCAATCAAATATAAGGAGTCGTTTGGCAATGAAAAAAATGGATCAAATGTAAAGATCAATGATCACACAAATTTCAATCAAATATATTTCTACCTGGTTAATCGCTTTTTTTCTATATCTATACACATTAATTTCCTACGTATTACAAAAATTGTTTTTCTATCTATGTTGTTGAGATCCTCCAAAACTATCACTAATATTACTAAGAAGTATCAAATCTTTCAAATGTAAGACAACATCTGTCACGATAGCTACATGTATCGATATTTTCAAAGAATACGAATAACCTAAATTTCCTTTCAATATGACTTCTTGAGATACTTGAAAGTTGATCCATCAAAGCAATCCACACTATCTTTGTAAAGATTCATCAATTTCAACAATCCAGTAGCTTTTTCCTTAGTTTTTTCACCACATCCCACTTGTAAAACCACCAATAATTTTTGAAATACACCTAATTCCAATGCCTCAATTACTGAATTATTCTCATTATTTCCACTTTTGCAAAGTTTCCACAAAATTGAAATTGAACATTCTGTGGCCATTTCTGTAACTCTCATTATTTTTTTGGCTATTATTGCCATAGTCAATCCATGTTCATAAGCCTTTTGTTTCCCTTCTTCAAAATTGCAAATTATGTCCAAAATAGCCAATCCCTTCTCTATTATACTCTTTTCACAATCCACAAGCATTTCAACAACCAAGCAAACTAACCCCATGTTTACAAATTTAGACACAATTTTCTTGTTATTTTCACTTGATGTATATGAGATAATAGAGTATATCACCGTTAACGACGCTTTCGTCGTGGAGGGGCAAATACGTAGGTACTACCCTTTTGGTACAAAGTTCAAACCAAATCTTCGATTATATATTAAGAACATTGTGACACTTTGGTCATAATAGAGCCAACTTCTTTCAATACTATAAACTTACTTTTGTCTGCTGATAACTTTCACCTTTCATGAACCTTGCCATGCAACGTAAAGACGTCGATGACACGAGTTTCGATATCCCCTCTTGTCCAATAGGAAACATCCACGTCATCCCCGATAACAAGTCCTTCAAGAGTTCATCCTGAATTCCCATAGAGAAAATCTCGAAACATGTTGCAAAAACATAACCTACCCCACATTCCACTATGCATTTCTTGTTTCTTTCGCTCTCTTTAGCTAAAATCCTGACTCGTCCAACTAACTCTCTACATTTCATCTCGTTCCCTCGTTGAGCTTCAATCATTAGCCTCGAGCAAATCTCCGTTACTTGAGACGAATCGATTGGAATTCTAGGAGTTGGAACTCTTTCAATGCCATAATCTTTATTCTCCACACACCAATCTTGAATCGTTTTCCTTATGGCATGGTTTGGTATGAGATTGAAATTTCTCAAACGTTGATTCGTCACCGGGCACGTTGAATTCCGTGCCTCGATCCATTTTTCGATGTTTTCACGATCATATGAAATTCCAGTACATAATGTGACTGGATCTTTCATTAAATCAAGTGAAATCGGACAAAGAAAATGAGATGGAATCGTAAGTTCTTTACAAGAGTTCAATTTTGTAACCTTTTTTTTACGTATCCACGAAAAAATCATCTTGACAATAAACTTGTAACGAAAAATATGAACAATAAAATTTATTTGAGAGAATTATAAGTTTTTTTTGTACAAAATTTTGATGTGTTTTTTTTTTTTTACTACTTCTTGTTATGAAGAGGTATTATATATATATATGGGAAAAGTGAATTTATTTATTTGTTTTTTTGGTAATAGAAACAGTCAAAATTGATTAGAAGAAGGTTTGATTTTGAACGTTGAATGTTGAATATTTGAAAAAGAAAATTAAGTGTATATTTATGTTCACAGCTAACATATTTAGAATTTTTTTGAATATTTATTTTTAATTAAAAAAAGAAAAAAATTGTATAAAGACGGCAAAATGGGTTGACCCGATGACCGAGTCATTAGTCAATACAAGTCGGTGGGTCGTGTCTGACCTGTCAAAGGCTGGAATTTATTAATTGTTTCTTTGGTTTTTCAACATAAGGGACAAGAATAAATTAATGTCCTTGATTTTTCTATGACTGATTTTTATTTAGCATAATAGGTAAATATGTTATTTTAGTTTGTTTCAGAAAGAATGACATGTTTTTATATTGGAAAAATTACATAAATTCCACCTTTAAGTTCTTTTAATAATCATTATCTCCTATTAGTTTTATAAATTTTCGAAATTTCTCATTTTCGCGCATCAGATTAATGTTTCAGCGCGTAAGGTTAATGTATCTCGCGCATCAGATTAGTGTATCATGTATAAAATGTAGTATTTTACTTACCGATTAATTTATCTCACGCATTGGATTAAAGTATCAGCGTTTATATTATTGTATCAGTTTAAGAAATTTCTATAATTAGAAACTTATAAGGGTCAAATGGTAATTTTCCCTTAAAAGTATGTGATTTATGTCATTTGTCCTATTATATTTAGTAACTGTTTAACTTTAAAATACTTATTTCACGCGTAATTAGAATTACTTATAGTCACATAAACATTTACTAATTATTTAAAACCACAACAGTTTCAAAAAAAATTCTTTCTTAAGCTCTATTTGATCAAATCAAACTAACACATTTGAATTGAGAAAGGGGAGTATTTAATTTGCTCCAACTTGCTTCAATTCTGAATGTGTACTAGTAAACATTACGAACGTCGTATTGGATGTCGCGTCGAATGTAAACTACCATGTAAGACATTAAGTAGGACGTGTATCATTTTCCTTTATACAAATTTAAATATTTATTTTCATATATCCAAATTTAAGGACATAGATATAATTAAAATCAAACTAAAAAACACGTTCATATATTATTATTTTATCTCTTTTTAATTTTTGTGTTGAATGAAATTGAGATTGGTCTCTCGTTAGATCACAATTGGAGAAAATCAAAAGAAGACACAAATAAATTATATTTATAATACTCTTTGATATAATACTTTAATGTATAGACGTTATTTTATGAAACAAACAATCTAATCATATATGAAAACGGATGTTAGCATACACATCATTTTACTAATTTTTTTTATTTTCAACTTTGTAATATAGTAGTGTTTATAACTAAACATATGCCTTCAATAAAATAAAGTATTCTTCGTCCATTTATGTTAACAAAAATAAATTAGTTCATCTGAATTCGTGAAAGAAAAAAGAAGTCGAATATATTTTGATTCATCTAATTTTTTAAAATATTTATTTCACCACGCTCGTAAATTTTCAATTTCAGTTAATGAATTAAGGTGAATGAAAATTGGTATGGGAAAATAGCGAATTATTAATTCAAATTAAATGCTATAGTTATAGTTATTTTAATTGTAATTCGTAGCAAATATTTACTTTTTTGTCATCTGATTTGGTATACAATTAGACTTTTTTGGTACACAATTAGTCATTTTATACATTTCGGTATAAAATGTATAAAGTACGTTTGTGTTTGTATAAAGCGTGAGAAAAGTGTATATACAAATACAAATACATATATTTTCGTCTAATACTATAATATATAAAAGATAGATTCTATGTACAATAATCAATGTATAAATGAATTTATTTACAAAAACTGAAAATGTGTATAAAATGGATGTTTGGTAGCGTTATAATACATCAAACAGCTCCATAGCAAAAAATAAAATTTGCTATAGAACGTAATGGTGCAAAAATATAGTTTAGCCTCAAATTGATTTTTTTATGTCTGCTATTGTTGAAAGTTCTCATTAATATAACATAATGACAAGTAGGAGTTGTTCGGGGATGGATGGTAAGTACCCTTACTTACAATTTTAAAATTATGAGTTAAATTACCAAAAAAGCAAAAAGATAGAAGCAAGTCGGATGAATATTATATGAATATATATATATATATATATATTCCTGAATTTATAAACATCTCTTTCTATTTATTTTTTTCCTTTTTGGTGGATTTTATCTCTTTTGTTTGATATTTGTATTTGCTCAATTAATCTGAATTCGCACAATATAAATCATTCGAAATTATTGCTCCCTATAAAAAAAAACCTCTTTATAAGTTAATTCTTGGATGTAACTCTACTTTGCATAATTTAGCAATTATATTTATTAAAGCATATATTTTGAGTGAGTAATAGTGTTTTATCAAGTTAATTATGAAAAACTTCATTATTAATACTAAAGAAGTATATAGTTTATGTTTGGTCATTCAATTATAAAATATAAACATAAAATATATATCTTTATATACTTTACAATTAGTATCTCATTCAAATAGATAAACAATTTGATATATTCATTATGAGATATTTAACTAAGTACTTCAATTTAATCAAGATTAAATTTTTTTACGAAAAATACTATAAATTGTGATTCGTCTATAATAATATCTAGAGATATGTACATTTTTAAATTTTTGAAACACAAAATCTTGGCCATTAAGCTATTAGTTTTAGATAATATAATGATTGAGACAGATAAGGATGATATAAACCTCCATGTGAAGCCTCTTAGTTGTTGGTCCACAATTTTAAACAAACTAAGGTGGAGAATATATACACAAATTTTGTACATGTGACCAGCTATTTTTTTCTAAAATAAAAAATACAAAAAAAAATCTTACATTATGGTTGGATGACAGTAGAACATGCTTTTTGTTTTTATCCTCTCCAAATTGGAGGAAAAAATTTATAATATTTCACTTTTTATTTTATTGTTTTTCTTTTCTTTTTTTTTTTTGTTTGTATCACTCATTTTGGTGATGAAAATGACTTTATACTTATCTTATATACCAAAACTAGCTGCTATTTTGTGGTATGTGTTGTTTTTGAAATTAATGATCAATTCTAGATATGAGAAAAGCATGATGTTATATAGCTAAGACTTTCATTTTCATTAATCCCCTACCACATTCTCTTTGTTTCTTGATAAAGATAATATCTTGCTCAACTTGCACGTACCTTGATTACTGACCTTAGCGTGATGAAGAAGAAAAAACTAGAGCTATTCGTATCTAATGAGTTTCAAATGATCAATTCTAGATATGATACGTACCAGGCGTGTTTTTCACTGCAGTTCATTAATATCTAGAGAGTACCTCAATTATTTCATCCCGATACTTACTATACTTATCATCTAGCACTAATCGATGAAGTAGAAGAAAATAGTGCTTTTTGGTTTTAGTAAAATTTAAACGCTAGTCTATCATGTTTTTTACTCACTTCGTTAACTTCTAGGCCGAACCAAGAACCACATTCTCTTCTCTCTTTTTTACTGTTTCAGAAAGACAATTGATACTTGTCTTTCTTATATCATATGATTACAAAGAGTAAAGACAACATCCTTTAGTGGAGCTCAGGCATTTGGTCACTTGTGAAAATTACTGTTTCACATGATTGAATATTACATGCACCTTAAAATATCTCTTTAAGATTTTTCCATCCTTAAATTGAGATCCATAAATCGAGAGTCTATCGGAAATAATAATAATAGACTGTTGTTGTATCATAACAGAAAACTTTACATTTTGCTTGAAAAAGCATCATAAGCAAAAGCTAACTTTATAATTTGCACACTTCAAAGCCACTTTACATTTCAATACAGCTTGCACCCTACTATTTTTCTAACAAAAAACAAAACAATTGAAGAATACTACAAAAGTACCATAATCTACTGGTAATGATGGCCATCCCTTCCCCCAGTTCCCCAACCACAAACCCAACCCCCCAACTGTACCATTCACATGGAACAAACACCCACGCCAACGCAGCCCCACGCACACATAATCATAAACAACAAAAGAGTCAAAAGACAAAAAAAAAATCTTAAAATGAATCTCTATAACAATGAGTTAAGGTAAAAGCATAAGAGTTAAAAGCAAAAAGAAGAAGAAAATGTCGTGTGACTCGCGATGAGGAAGAAACGGAGAGAATGAACAACCAAACCTAAATCAAAGAGTGTCAACTTCTCACCTACCATCAGAAGATGTAAATGACTCAGCAAATCCGTAGGGGCGAGTAGGTATGCTTGTTTGAGTGTTATCCAAGCTTGGAAGGTAAGAAGAGGAGGATGAATCCATGTGACTTGAACCTTCATAAGCTTGCCACTTTTTAAGCGCTTGGGGTAATGACATATCGAGATCAATGCCGTATATGTCCTCTGAGCACTCGTCGGATGGTTTCCAGAGCTCTACAAGAGATGAAAGAACATTGACAGCATGGCCCATGTCAGGCCTTTGATATGGCTCCCTTGCAGAGCAGTGGCCAGCTAGCTCAGCTACAGTGCTGATACTGGCGAGTGTTTCCTCACTAAGGTTAATTGCGGGGTCAATTGCCTTTCTGAATGTATCCTTATTCAGATGCATTCTTCGGAACCATGTTACTAGATGCATGCTCTCCTCAGGCTGGCTTTCATCAAGAGCCTTTCTTCCTGTGATGAGCTCCATCAAAATCACACCGAAACTGAACACGTCCACCTTGGTTGTCACTCTCCCTGTTACTGGCAGACGAAACAAGATAAAATACAAGTTTAGATAATGATATATCTACGTTCCAAAAATGCCTATGCACACATCACGATCAGGAAAGCGAGCAAATAATGAACTTGGTTATCCTTGAATTTCACCAAGGGGAAAAGTAAACAAGAGGATCTTCTGTCATAGGAATAATGACATGTTTAAGTGTGTGATTAGGCTAAAGTAGAAAACGGTGACATTCAGCAAAGCATCAGGAAAAAGTGTTTCCTGTAGGACGGGTATCCACATTTAGGAACTAAGTAATCATAGCTTTAAAGGGGATGACAAAATCAAGGATATAAGTATGTAACAATGAATGAATGACAGGTTCTTTACCATGAGCACAAGTAGAATTGACAATGAAAAAAGACACAAACATTAATATATACAACAGATTTAGACCTTTTATAGGACAAAAGCTGATTAACATAAAACAGGCTAAATTTCTTAGAGTACACTAAGTATCATCTGACTCTTATCAGTCAAATGACTGCTAATTCTCCAGAAGCATCCTGAGTTAAAACCCCTAAGGTACACACAATTCATACTTTAGATGTTTTAAACTTAAAACCAAGTTTATCTAGGCATCAATTACATACAAATATTATATCAGCAATTTAGCATCAGAAGACACATATAAGGAAAGAGTATACCTGCATATTCCGGTGCCAGATATCCAAATGTCCCAGCAATCCTTGTCTCTATAGAACCTTTCCCTTCTGGAGCAAGTCTGACAAGGCCAAAATCTGCAACTTTAGCCCTCATATCATCCCCTAGAAGAATATTTGAAGGCTTCAGATCCCGGTGAATGAAACTCTGATGGGCTAAACTATGGAGGTACTCTACACCCCTAGCAACATCTAATGCAATGGTCAACCGTTTTGTCCATTCCAGGGGTTTAAGCCCTTCTTCTGCCCAGTCGAAGAGATGACTGCTTAATGTTCCTTGAGGCATGTATTCATACACTAGAAGTTTCTCATTTCCATCAAGACAGTACCCAAGTAGTCCAACAAGATGCCTATGTCTGACCTTAGTCAAAACAGCAATCTCGGATTTGAATTCAGCTAGTCCCTTCCCAGTGATGATTCCATTTTCCATTCTTTTGACTGCAATCTTAGTCCCATCATGCAATTCACCTCTGTAGACAGTGCCAAAGCCTCCCCGGCCTAGTATGTTGTCTTCACTAAAATTGTTGGTCACATTCTTCAGTACCTGAATGGAAATCACCATATTTCCTGCTTCAACCATTTGAACATCACCGGCTTCACTAGCAGAAACAGTATGAGTTTCACCAACTGCACCAACACTGACACTGGATCCTGCAACTGTGATTTTCACACTATCATTGTCAGAACCAGAATGGTGTGGATGCAATACCATGGTATTTGGACTTTGCACTCGGCTAAAACGCTTTTGTTTGCTTTTGTACAGACAGAAAGCTGCCGCTCCAATCAAACAAAGCATAAATACACCTCCAATTACAGAAAACACCACAATTCCAACCTGGCGATTGGACTTCTTACGAGCTGCTTGGGAATTTCCATCATCAGAGCCTGTTGAACCACCTGGAGAACTGCCTTGGGAAGGTGCATCACTCTTGTCCTTCCCAATATCAGGGTTACCACTATATTTCAGAATCAAATTTTTCCTAAAAGCTGGTACCTTTCCATAAATTTGATTGTTTGACACATCTAACTCTGTAAGGCCTGTCAATGTGGTTAGCTCTTCTGGAATGGTACCAGTCAGATTATTATCTGCAAGAACTATTTTTTGTAGTGACTTCAGTGAAGCAAATTCAGGAGATATTGTTCCAGAAAGCCCCATTTTCTGGAAATTTATGACAGTAATGTTACCATTACTGCAAGTAAGACCAAACCAATCAGCACAAGGATCATTTTCCTTCCAGTTCTTCGCAAAAATCATTGGATAATCCATTGATTTTGCAATTGAAAGCAATGTATTAACTCTAGGATCACAATCACCTGGTTGTAGCAAACAAAAGCTGTTTGTACCTTTTGCTGAATCAACAACAACAGAACCTTTGAACACCGGCATTGGTCCTTGAAAGAAATTATTCGTCAAATTAACGAACTTCAAAGACTCAAGATTCATCAAAGAACTTGGCACAGGACCTGTAAAGGCATTATCTCTAAGACTCAATGTCTCCAAAGCCTTTAATCCTGAAAAGTCAGGCAATGGCCCCGAAAAATTATTGGAATGCAACCAAACCTCCTTCAGGAATGTCATGTTTGATAGAACATCAATTCCTCCATTAAGCTTCTGTCCATTTAACCATAAAGACTCAAGCAGCAAGCCAGAAAAACTGGAGGGCAATTCACCCTCCAAGTTATTGCCAGCCAAATGTAAATTTACCAATCCAGGAAACTCATCAGGACTAAAAAAGTTAGGAATTCTCCCAATTACATTTGCTGAATTTGCTGAAAAGTTTTTAAGTGAAGAAGCATTTCTAAGGCTCTCAGGGATCTCCCAACCAACAAAAGGGTTCTTATCAATATCAACAGACAGTAATGAAGACATATCAGTAAAGAAATCAGCAGGAATTGAACTAAACTGATTTTCACCAAGCAGTAACACTTGCAATGAACTCAAGCCACTCAAACTAGGCAAAGGGCCAGAAATATTGTTTCCTTGAAGCTCTAAACGTTCAAGTTCAGTAAGTTTAGAGATTTCTGGAGGGAGAGTACCTTGAATGTTCTGGCGCCCAATTTGGATCCGGATGACCCGTTTGTCTGAACAACCAACATGGTTCCATTTGCATGGATCCGGGTCTGACCATCCAACTTCTTTAGGTGGGTTTAAGCTCTTTTTCAAAGCTAACATGACTGAAACATCATCATCTTGAGACTCAACAACCAAAAAAAATGCAGAAATACCAAGAACAAGTAATGATACAAGCTTTAAACTAAGAGTATTCATTTCTTTTGCAAAGATTGAAACTCTTAAACAAGACAATGAAAAAAAAAACAAGAAACCAAGTGTTCTTTATAGAACAAGTAACACAAGCTTTAACACAAGAAGGGTGTTTATATCTTTTGTAAAGATTGAAACTTTTTGACAACACAATGAAAAAAAAAAAGCAAAAACCCAAGTGTTCCTTTACAGAACAAGTAAAGATACAAGCTTTTAACCAAGAAAGGTGTGCAAAGATATAAACTTTTTGATACACAATGAAAAAAACAAATGTTCTTTATAGAACAAGTAAAGATACAAGCTTTAACACAAGAAGGGTGTTCATTTCTTTTGCAAAGATTGAAACTTTTTGACACACAATGAGAAAAAGAAAAACAAGAACTCAAGTGTTCTTTACTGAACAAGTAAAGATAAAAGCTTTAACACAAGAAGGGTGTTCATTTCTTTAGCAAAGATTGAAACTTTTTGACAACACAATGAAGAAAAACAAGAAACCAAGTGTTCTTTGTAGCAAAAAATCAATCTTTTTTCAAAATTTTAAGAGAAACATTGTGCCACCACCCCCCCTGTGGCTAGGGTTTTTAGGGTTTTTTTGCCACGAGTTTGAGAGTAGGGGAAGCGGTAGCCCATGAAAGAAAGGGCCCACAGGGGGGGGGGAAAAAAATGGGGAAAGCTTCAAGAATGGGGGGAGAGTTTGTTGTATAGAGCAGCAAAATGACGCTCAGCTACTAAACAAAGCTGGATGATTCTTGGGAACATGGCCTAAATAAAGGACAAGTTGGCAGTTTGGTTTGATTTTGTGTTTGTCAATTATTTCTTCTTCTTTTTATGGTGATATTCCAAAATTTACACTAACTAATCTCCTGTTGTTTCTTTAGTTGTCATTGTCATACATCTCCCAAAATAAAATGATCAATAAATGGAAGGGAGGGCGAAGAGTAATGTAATATTATACTCTTTTTATTTATAATTATCATGTTTCGTTCTCGAAAGTTAATGAATTGAAATATGTCTAACTATCATAATTTTATTGATTTCACATCTAAATTATTTAGCTTTCTTGTTACATGCGTAAGTTATCTCACTATATATATATATACAATATAACACATTTCGATTACTAATTGGCTAAATATTTCAAATTATTTATATATACAATATAACACATTTCGATTACTGATTGGCTAAATATTTCAAATTATTTGAAAATAGGCGCATAGAGACTTGAAAATCCATTAAAATGAATCCACCTAGAATCTATTGATTATTAAGGCTAATTAAGCTAATGAATTTTAAAAGACAAAAATTATGTGCTTTCTAAAAACAATTTGTCTCCATATTAATTTTCAAGGCGAAATTTCTTTAGCAAACACTTTTGTGCAGCGCCACGTGTAGGCTTTAGTGGACCCTTGATTATCCCAATGGATTTTTTTAGTTCAGAAAGTAACAACTATGTAAAACAAAATATCCTTTAATTAAAATGTATATTAAAATATTAATCAAATTTCAGATAATTTGATTCTTAAAATACACTAATTAATAAGTAGTTCAACCAATCATTGGAGACAAAATGAGCACATTAATGTTGTTTTTTAATTCAGTGCATTTTAAGCTAACTAACACACTACATACTATGTTGGAAAATATTGTGTGGTTGAAAATAGCCAATAATCTTTATAATCATACTCCCTTTATTTTATTATTTATAGAAAAATAATAAAAAATGACACCACACACAAAAAAATAATAATCAATATACCTTTTATTTTCAATTGAATATAACAGTAAAACAAACTTTAATAGTAAGAATACCATTATATATATTTCAATCTTTTTTTATTTTGTTTAAGTTATAATGAGTTTGATAAACAAAACAAGTATATAAGTTTTTGTTGTTAGTTTTATAAAATTTGGTTTCTTCTCTTTTGATTTTTTGTGTGCGATTGTAATCCAACTATCAAGTCTTGATTTTGCTATTGCAGATCAGTGAAATATTTTAATTTTATTTAAAATGAACTTTTTTAAAGATGCGGGATATAATTTATGAGATAATATGATACAAAATATTAATTTATATCTCAATTCATATAAAACAATTATTTAAAAAACAAAATTTAATGATCAACTCAAAGTGCAAAATAATCATAGAATTAATGGAGCAACTAACAATGCAATAACAATTCATTTAAACAGAATCATAAAAATCAGATACATTTAAATAGAAAGGTGAATAAGAGAGGAGAGATTTGAATAAGAGAGTCAGTTTGAATACAGTGTAAATTACACCTAATTTGACTTGTATGTATCCAAAATACCTATATCTAAATGAGACAAATATACGAGCAAGAGTCAATTTTGGATACAATATAAACTACATCTAATTTGACTCGTATATATTCGAAATACATGTTTATGAATGAGCCAAACCTTTGCCTGCTTTTTTCACACTTCTTTGAACTCACGCCGCACTTTTAGGAAAAAGCAATATACGAACCTAAATTAGTGAGGTTTGTGTTGTTTGCTCTTATCTGGAGAGCTGTAAATGGGTCCATGTTATGGAGTTGTAAAGGGCCCAAGGCCCATAAGTGGTTGCTTATCTACCCACTTTCCAGTTCAAAAGAAGAAGAGTGTGATGTTCCAAGGGCCCAATTCAAACTTTTAATTGTTCTTTTGTCTATGTTTCTTTATTTATTAATAACTTCACATTTTTCAGTTCTTTTTTTGTTTTGGGGTATACTTATGATTTTTTTAGAAATATAAGAAAAGGTTGTATTTTTTTTTTTTTAAAATAAATTGTCATCATATTTAGTGTAAAAAGACCACACACCACACATGGACTTTTAATTCCCCCTCTTTGGTTTGAAATTGAGTTTATACAAGTAACATATTATGTACAATTGTTTAAATTGTATACAAACTATTAGTATAGATAAATACATAATTTTATACAAAACCGTTTGACTCATTACCATTCATTTTCTCTGTTATTTTTTGCGCATTCAATATTAGTGAGTAATGATATCCGAAAATATTACCAATCATAATCAAAAAATATATAGCTTACAAACCCCCATAAATGAAATATAATAATAATATATATATATATATATGAGATTCTTCATAGCAACCCCCCCCGATTTAAATTCAAAACCGGTCTCTTCGTCAGATCATAATGTTACATGAAAATGTAATTGTATTAAATAATACACTAATAATGCTGGCCAATCCGCATAATTTTTTCTAAAAAAGTCATAGCAGCTTATGGCCTTTAGCCGAGATAAATTTGGATTCAAATTTTATGTGTGACATTAAATTCTTTATAATAATAAAATTATGATTTGAAATTTAATAATTATTAAGCTTGTAATATTTTGAGAAAATGACATAAATGGTTCCTATAATATTACAGTAGGTCTAAAATAGTCCCTTAACTATATAACATTTAACGGATATAGTCTTTTAACTATCTAAAATTTTGTTAAGCTATTTAAAACTTGAAGAATTAAAAAAAAACTATATTCAAAAGAATTTGACTCACATTTTATGTACAATGTTTGTATGAAATGAATTCTTAATTCGAAAAATCATTATCAACTCAACAAAGTCAAAGTCATTCAATTGTTCCTTTGATATATGGATTCTCATAGAGACTTCTTATCGATCCTAATGGCTAGACCAGCTATGGATTCTCATAGAGATTTCATATCGATCCTAATGGTTAGATGATCTCGTCATTATGCTAACACAAAATGTTTAAAAGATATGTAATTAAAATCATCAATTTAACAAATAATGATGAAACATAATATAAATGTGGATAGGAAGCATTGTTCAAAATAATTTATCGTCTGATCATAGCAAATTTCACATTTAAATATTAAAAATCATAAAATACTTTAAATTTGAATTAACCAAGGTTAATTTGAGATCTTGTGAAGCGATATGAATGCCTAATTATAATTGTGAATTTGATTAACATTATGAGAAGAAGAATAGAGAAATAATTCTCCATGCAACATTCTCTAATGCGATTGAGTTTATAGATGAAATCTTTTCTACGAAAATTAGTTAAAAAATTTTCATTGCGACCTAAATAAACACTCTTAGCATATGTTTATAAAGCTCTTCATTGGACCAATCATAAGTACATGATTTGAGTCACTTCTTACATTTTAAATACAATTTTTACGTTTATGTTTGATTTATTTCGTTAGATTAGCCTTTACAAAATATTGAGTATAAATTTGTTTTCATATTATATATCATGTATTTATGAAATATATTTCATTATTCATAGTTAAAAGAATATAATCTAATGACTAAATCCCATTAAACTATGAGGTACGTTTTATAACACCTTGTTTGGATGTGTGTTATCCGTTATATCATATTATATTGTTAGTTGATGACAATGTTTATTTCGATTGTTACTTAAATTTTAGTGTATTGTATTATTTAATTAATTCATCGTTAGGTAATGGTAAAAACGTTTATTTTTTGTAACGATGATCAATTTGGTGTGATTGCATCATTATTTTAATAATTTCTTTTCATATTTTTATTTATTATTTAATAATTACATTTTCATAGTAACTCTATCACATACCTTACTTTTTTGATGTATTTATCATTTAAATTATAAATGTGACATTAGATAACGACGAAAAGGTTACAATCTATTGGTTTCACTTTTTTTTTGTTTGGTTACTTTCGATTAGTTTATTTGATTGTTTTGTATTATCTTTGATAGAATTTTAGCATGAGCTAGATATATAATGTCACTAGCAAGGGCGGAGCTAGTAATAATTTAGGGATTCATGATTTGAAATTCTTTCAGCTGAAAATTGTATTATTTATATCTGTTTTAAATTATTTTTTGTGTGTGTATATTGTCAATATTGAACTCCTTCAACTTTTTTTAATATATATATTTTGAACTCCGTAATAAATATTATGACTCTCCCATCTAGTCACATGTAGTGTCATTAGGTGCATTGGGCAATATTTTCAGAGGAACTTTTAACTTTAAAAAATTATATAAGTATAACAGAAACACTAATAATTTAAGTATGAAATTTAAAAAGGTTTTATGTACTAACATTAAGTTCAAATAACATAATTTGTGCCACTTGGAGTGTTTTAGGAGGGCAAAATACATAAACCAAACACAAAGTTATATTTACACTCTAAAACCACTTAATTAGTGCAATATCTAGATCAATTAATTCCTTCTTCTTTTTTTTAAAATTAAACAATAAACACCAAAACATAATTATATACTACTAGGAATTGCTTTCAGACAACATCAAAATTTCCTCCAAATAATCAGCACCTAAATCCTCTAAAACCAACACATTTTCATAACTCATTTCTTTTTCTTCCTTCTTCTTATTACTACCCTTTTTCATCATAGAATGCCATTTCTTCAAAGCTAAAACAGGTGAACATCCATCTTCAAATCTACAATCAATCTCCATCAATGATCGATTCACCATCTCCACTGGATAATTTAGCACCGCCATTCTCCCATGCAACGCGTATGCAGCTTGGTCATAAGCCAATGCAGCTTCTTCAGCAGTGTCAAATGTTCCTAACCAAACCCTAACACTATTTCTAGTTGAATCCCTTATTTCAGCCGCGTATTTACCCCATGGCCTCCTTCTTACACCTCTATAACTAGTAGCCACTTCTTTCGATGATCCTTCATGATTGATCACATGAATATTATTAGATGATGAATCTTCTTTGGCTTCGGATAGAACATTAAGAAGAAGCATGTCCTCAGTGTCATTCTCATTGAAACCAAGATCATGATATTGTGAATATGAGTATGATGATGAGGAAGATGAAGAATCCATTAATCTCGTCACGTTGACAATGAATTAAAATGATTCTATTTTCTCAATCTTTCTGACTTGCTCCATACGAACTAAGGTCCGATAAAACGCTGCGTTCATTTATTTTCTATTTGCATCAAATTGGTTTTTGACACTTATCATGTATAATTGGAATATATATATATTGAGATGTGTACACTAAAATTATATGATTTACTATTTGAAAAAAAAAATTGGATTGAAAGAGTCTACTGATTAATCATGTAGATATTTTATGGTTGAAAATTGATGAGGAGTGTAGTCTTCTTAATTATATAGTAATAGTAATAGTAATAATAATAAATTAATAATAGGGGCTGCATGAATTAATCCAAAATTAATAATTATGCACGTGTGGTCAAAATGTTGGTCAAATTGATTTGTGGAGATTATGAGTGGCGGCCACATCATCATGAGAAAACTATTATACAAATATTATAAGAAGACTCCATGAGTCCGCACACTAAGGAATTTTGGTCTTCATTTGGTCAACTTTTTTGTAATTCTATGATACCTATCAGAGGTATGCATCGATCGGTTCAGTTCGGTTTTATATATAATCGGTTTAGTTTATTGGTTTTTCGGTTTTAAATACTAACTCCAATAATAATCAACTAAAAAATTTATCGGTTTAATCTATTTTTGATTAGTATCGGTTCGGTTTCAATTAACCCAATAGAAAATGTCGATCAAATAATATATAATAGTACGATGTTATAATTACATGTTACCAACTTACCGCCAAAACATAATAGAAAACTTTGACTGTTTTGACAAAAGTACTAACATTCACAACTTTACAAAAGTTATCCCTACAATTATGACTTAATTAAAAACCTAAAATAAAATATTTCAATGAGACACTCTTGAACAGTTGCTTGATCCCCAGATATCACAAGTTCTCAACCAATTTTCCTAACAAAAATTTACATTAGCCCTGACAAGCTAATATGAATCTATTTGTGTATTAAATTATGTATATTTAATCTTGAGGAAGGGTAAAGTATAAATACTATGTCCTTATTGGTTATATTCGGTGTACCCAATAACCCAATAGAAAAAAACCGAAAACCACCCGACCCATAACCCAATAAGTATTTGTCTAACCTTAAAATTCAATAACCCCAAACAATAACCCAATAATATTTTATCGGTTCGGTTTGTTGGTCGGTTCGATTTTTGCACACCCCTACATACTATTATCAAATTTATCGTATGAGAAACTGTGTTAATCGAATCGTAAATTTGTCAGCGAATTTTATTTATATACTTAGAACTACAACTTGTTATCACTGAATATCTAAATGCATGATAAAATATTTATATTAGACACTTTCAATTGAAATTTTTAATCTATTTTTTCGATGTATGTTCTCAAATATTTATTACATAGATAATTAGTTAATCACTTAAAATTTTCTTTATTTATACGAATTAGTTTTAATAGGCTGTAAAATCATAAGCATGATTGGTCAATTGAAGATGATGTGTGTGTGAAATGTGAACGTAAATTTATTACTTAATTAATTTGATGTTTTGACTTGAGTTTTGATTTGTTAACGTCTTCTATTACGATAATAGTTCAAAATCTTAAATGCTTCTTCTTTTACGTCCATTTTAATAATCTCAGGTAAAATTTTGATATCGATTCGTGTAAGGGTGATAATTATGTTCTTTTATACTACTAACTCTATTAAAAAGATTAATTATATAACTAAAATAACATTTGTGATGTAATATAGAACAATAGTGATCCTAGAGATGGTCAAATGTGAAGTAATCGTTCATAATATTTTGCTCCAAAAAAATAAGTGTGAAGTTACGTTTTTTTTTCATAATTATGGACCTAATAACTCTAAATTAGTGGTGGTAAAACTATGATTATAATGTCGTCAAAATAATTTTATTTTAATGTTTTGAAGGATAATAAAGTGCGTAGGAGATAGGGTCAACATTATTATTGCTAAGATAACTTTAAAATAATAATTATAATCTACCAAACCAACTCTTTTGGTGCAACAGAGGGAACCAAAAAGAATTTTTAAAAAATGTGTTCACATTACTCTCTTCAATTTTATTTTTTTTATTTTTTTTTATTAGTATTGTAACTCGATTAAATTTAAACTTTTACATTTCAGATCTCAATTCCAAAGACAGAGCTCAAATTCAAAATCTCTAAGGGTGAAAGAATGACCAAACTATTCCCCTAACCCATGTTAATCTCCCTTGCTCAAGTCAATTCTTTCTAACGGAGTCCGTTTCAATTTATTTGTTTTATTTTTCTTACAATAATACGTTTAAAAAGGAATTATTTTTTTACAATTCTTTAATCGTAACCTTCCTCATTTAATACGATCAGATAAAGAAGATTGCCGCCTAATAAAATAAAGAAGAGCAAATGTTGAAGACCAAAAAAGATCACAATATTAAAAAATATTATATTACATTTAACATATTTTTAATTTAAAATTACGAAATTCAAAAATTATTTTTCTTAAAATCTATATTAAGTTAAAAAATGATAGACCAATCAAAACGGATAAAGTCTAAATTAGTGATATTGAGAATATGTTTGATAAACTAGGCTGAAAAATCAGATAAAAATTCATTTAAGACATAGAAAATAACCACAAAAATGCATAATAAAGTAAGAATAAAGCTGATAAACTTTTATTTAATTGACCAATTCATAGTTTGTGTAAATATTTAATTATTATTATTGACTAATAAAGGAATTTTTGTGATTTTTCACGAGGATTATATTTGCATGGCAAGTGTTGCACGTGGTGAATTTTGGATTTTGAAACGACAGCACGTGATACTAATTAAAAGGAAGAATTCATTGAAGATAGACATAATTTAGTATATTACTGGCTGGTCAATATAAATGTAGTTGGTGAACTTTTTTCGAGGTTCGATTAATTTAAATGTGTATTATAAAATTTATTTCTTAAAAATAATATATCTAATATGATTGTATTGTTCTTATGGACATTTTTGCCAATATAATAGATTAAATATCTTTCACGTTGAGATTAAGAAGTTCTACACGTTCGAATTAAAGACGTACGGATTCTTTAACGAATTATCTAACTACTCGTGCAATCAAAATTATAAATAGTTCACCCAATTGTTATCATATTTCCCCTCACCTCAAAGACTCCGATTTCGTCATCCGAATATGGACTAGATTAGAAAAAATTCAAATATTAAAAAAAAAAAATTCCAACCCAAAATTTTTCCTCGTTAACTCTTTTATAACAATGATTTATGTGGTTTTGAACAATTGAAATTAGTAGTTATTAGTAGTTTTAGACATGTCAACATATTTGTATGAGTAACATTCTTTTTACAACAGACTAATACAAAAAATTGTTTTTTTTTAAATAGAGAAAGTATATAAGTTCTAAAATTGATTCAATATATATATATTTTAAAAAATATAAATCTAGAGAATTTTTAGTTGATGGGTAGTCAATAATTTTATTAATAGTGTTTTACTCATTAGTATGAAAAAATTTTCTTTTTTTTGTAAAATAAAATAAATCAAAGTGCTAATTAAACCTATTAACTCTTCCAGAAGTTTTTGAATGTCAAAATTCAAAAATAAGTTCCATAGAAGAAGTCTTAGATTGATGGTCAAAAAGTTACTTTATAAATTAAATAATGCATGAAAATCAAGTGGAATAATTTAGTATGACTCTTTTTTGGGTTCTAAGGAAATAATTAAGTGGAAGATGAATTGAGAATCATGATTAGAACTTTGAATATTTTTCACAAAATAAAAATATTATAAAAAGGAAGTTTGAATATTTCTTGTTTGACTTGGATAGTAAGAAGAATAAATTTGTACAAGTTAACATCTATCAACCTAATTTTCAACAAATTAATATCCTGGTCTTTGAATTTAAAATCTTACTTCATATATTTTGATTAATCTTTTAAGTTTTAATACTTATTTTTTATAAATGAATGTTAAATTATTATTTAAGAAATATTATAAATTTACAAAGACCAGAAATAGCAAACATCAACTTATTTATTTAATTTTTAAATTTGCATTTTGTATTTTGTTCTTAATATTGCATATCACAACATAAATTGAAATAAAATTATTAAAAAAAGGAACTTTGTCCTTTTAGTTAAGTAGATGGTGCATGCATTTGCACCAAATCCGTGCATGTTGAGGATATAAATAAAAGTTATGTACTTTTAAATTGTTACGAAATTTATCGATAATCTTAAGTTAATTCATAATTAAAAGTTACGAGTTTTGATATTTCAAACTCCGGACATATATAAATAGTAAGTTTGTGGTTGCCCATGACCTAACTTCTTACCCCTATTACCTAAAAAAAAATGACATTTTGTTTAATTATGTCATTGGGGCTTTCGTTCTATAGCTACAGTTTGCTATTTGTGCTTTATAATTAGATTATGTTTGTTATGAAGCATTTGATTTATATAAAATTTTGGTGAATTGTATATATTGGATGATAATTCGCCTGTGCCTATAAAAATTGTATTTATATATGTATATGTTCTTTGTGTTAGGGTAAAGTGGCGAGCGAGATTGGGAAAAAGAGGTAAGCGAGAGAGAGCAAAGAGTGGAGAAAGATGAATTGTATATGTGTATAGGTTAGATAATTGTTTATCTGTAACTACTATGTGTCAATGATTGTGTTTGTATGTATGCATAAAATTATATTCGTAAACAATTGAATCGAATTAAAGCTTTTTCATTGTATAGAGGAAGTCAGAGAAGTTACTCTAGGAAATGGAGGAAAAGAGGCGGAAAAGTGAAAATGCTGGGGAGATCCCAAAATGGAGAGAACGAGTGAAGTCAGAATCAAGGATTAGTTAGAATTATACGACATCGCCTCCCGGGGGACATGGGTACTCGTACCTTTATCGACATGAGATGGCTTCCTGCCAACGCGGGCCAGCATGCTCACAAACAATTTCTGTTTGTCCTCCCGCGCGCCGCGCAGCTCGCCCGCCCCCCGCCGCCCCCTGTCCCGAACCAAGCCCATTAGAGAACAAAGTAACTAACGACTCCCCTCCTCTTAGTATGTTTTCTTCTACGAGTACGGGCCACGCTCAGATACACGGGACTAGTCAGGGTCAAGTTATGTGGGATGAACGGGCTGGCTAGAATGCGCGGATGAAGGTATACAGTTGAGAGTGGAGAACAATAAAGGGAATCAGACCCCTATAAGGGAACGTGTGGAGAGGAAATATAAAAAAAGGGCGCTCCTCTCTTGTCGAACTTATTTATTGAGCATCGAAAAGTTCAGCCACGCCGAGTGGTGAGTTAACTCAAAGGGCGGGGCAGGAACAGTCGGGAAGACCAGGGAAGGGGGGAGCGAAAGAAGAGAAGACTGGAGAGAGGGGGCCCCGGTAGGACAAGGGGAAAGGTATGGGAAGAGGGAGACAAATAGGTGGGTGAGACGCACCAGGCGATGAAATGGGTTGGGCGAGAGCTGGGCAGAAAGAGTTAGGGGTATCGCTTAGGTACAGAAAAAAATCAAACTCTCACCTACCTCCCCTCCCCATCGCTTTTCTCCGCCCCGCGCGCTCGCCTTTCCCTGCCCCCGCGTGCGCTGCCGACGCCCGCTTCCCTATGGAGCCGGCTTGGCGCTTCCTGTCCCCCCCAGGTGTTGACGTTATTACACAACTTTCAGCGTTCGCCTTCCCCCGAGTGCTTCTCCTCACCCATAGCCAAGAACCTTTGGTTTTGAAGGTAATGTTTGTTATAATGACATATTTTCTGCCGATTCTTAGTTAGATGATTTGTATATATTATCGGATACATATTTTGACCACCGTCACTCGTGTTGACTTTATTATTGGACCCTAATAGACAAGCTTAGGCCCAACTAAAATTATCAAACATTGGAAGTCCATAAGAAGGCCCAACCCAAATATCAAAAATATCAACAAAAAAATGAAGATAAGATAGTTACTGTTCTTCTTCTTCTTCATCATCATCATCTCCAGAGAGTCTTCAGCCATGTTTTCTCTCACTGTAAACTCCCCTAAATCTTTATCTCTCTCAACCCCATTTCTCCCTAGTCATCCCCACCCCATCCCCACCATAACCCACAAACCAAATCTCAGTCCAAGACCCATATCAGCACTTATCATCCCTCCTTCAGGTCAAAGAAACCAACAATATTCAACAGCACCGCCACAACAACAGCAGCTTTATCAGCCATTTAGACCACCCCCTTCTCCTCTTCCACCGAAATTTCGCAATCTTGACACCAATTCCAAGCTCGAAGTTCTTGCTAATCGTCTCGGACTTTGGTATGAATATGCCCCTTTGATACCTTCGCTAACCAGTGAAGGGTTTACGCCTTCTACACTCGAGGAAATTACTGGGATTACTGGGGTTGAGCAGAATAGATTGGTGGTTGCTGCTCAAGTTCGTGAAACTCTTGTTGAGTGTGGTTTGGATGAAGAAACGCTGTCGTTTTTTGAATCTGGGGGTGCTGAATTGTTGTATGAAATTCGGTTGCTTAGTGGTAAGCAACGAAAGGATGCTGCTAGTTTTATAGTGAGGAATGGGTTTGATATGAAGCAAGCGCAGGATTTAGCTAGGTCAATGAAGGATTTCCCGCGAAGACGAATCGATTATGGTTGGGATAAGTTTACTGGTGATTCTCCTGGTGATTGTTTGGCTTATTGGTTCTTTAGGTTAGCTCAAGAACATGCTGCTGCAGCTGCTGAGGATTCGAGGGTTGAGGCAATGGAGAAGGCACTTGAAGTTGTGGAGACTGAAAGTGCTAGAAATGTGCTTGTAGAGGTGTTAGAAGGAAAAGGGGTTGATAAAGAGAGTGTAATTGATGATCAGGTGAAAGTGCCTTTGGTGAGGATGAAGTTAGGGGAGGTAGCAGAGTCGACAAAAGTAGTGGTTTTGCCTGTTTGCAAGGCGGAGAAGAGGGAGTTTGAGGTGGAGGCAGCACCATGGGAATGTGGTGGTGTGGGGGAGTTTGGTGTAGTGGAGGCAGAGAAGGATTGGAGGAGATGGGTAGTTTTGCCTGGATGGCAACCAATTGCAGGATTAGAGAGAGGTGGAGTTGCAGTGTCGTTCAAGAGTGGGAAGCTTTTGCCATGGAAGGAGAAGAGAAAGTACAAGGAAGAGCCAGTTTTGGTAGTGGCTGATAGAGGAAGGAAGGAAGTGGTAGTGGATGATGGGTTTTACTTGGTGCTTAGTGGTGGCAATGGGAGCGGTGACGAGGGATTGAAAGTGGAAAGAGGGTTGAACTTGAAGGAAATGGGAGTCGAAATGAGCTTGGGAATGGTGCTTTTAGTAGTTAGGCCACCAAGATGGGAAGATGAAGATCAACAAATTGATGAAGATTAGGATGCTGTAAAAATGCAGCCTTTCTGTATGCTATCAATGGCAAAAATTTTGAGTATCACAGTAAGATATACAATGTTGTATTAACATTTTTGCATTAGAAGAAACAGAATGTACAATTTCAGGATTCACTTGTATTGTTGTGAAGTGAAACTGGATCATATTTGTTGAATAAGAACACCATATTTCTTTGTTCTGAATCTTGAATTGTGCATTTGTCTAAATAATTGTACAATCAATCTCAAACAAATGCAAGCAAGTACACATATGATATAGATAATCGCCATGAGCTCATGTATATAACACATATCGAACAAATTCAATCGAGGTAATAAGCACAGTATAATGTCATTGCGCCAATTTATTCAATAGAATAACATAACATAGCAGAAACCTTTACATGTACTAGCAGCTTGTCGAAAAAAAAGCATGCATATATGAGTTTTGCACAGCCCGTATTGTAACTTGACATGTCGCTAAACTACATTAGTTCTCAGTTATCTCACCACAATCATCGATTAAGACAGGGCATGATGTTTTCCACTATCTGAACCAACCTTTTCCATTGCCTCGACAACATTATAGCCATCAACAACCTTCCCAAACACGACGTGTTTACCATCAAGCCAAGGTGTTGCTACTGTGGTGATAAAGAATTGAGATCCATTGGTGTTTCGTCCAGAATTTGCCATTGAAAGAAGGCCAGGTATAGTATGCATCACACTGAAGTTCTCATCAGCAAATTTAGTACCATATATAGATTCTCCACCGGTCCCATTTCCTCTGGTGAAATCTCCACCCTGACACATGAACTGTGGAATGATTCGATGAAAACCCGACCCCTTGTAATGTAATGGCTTCCCTAACTGCCCGATCCCTTTCTCCCCCGTACACAGAGCTCGAAAGTTTTCAGCAGTTTTAGGAGTCTTATCTTTAAACAGCTCCATTACAACTCTCCCAGCCTTGGCATTGCCAATCAATATATCAAAGAATACCTTCGGATTTTTCGCCATTGTTACTTCTAAACCTGAATTATAACAGACACACGATGATTCAGTTGCGACAGTTGGAGATTATCAAATAACTTTACATGACAACAAAAATAAACAGAACAGAATTTGCATAACAATTAGCCTTTTTTCTGCTGAACACAGAATTAGCATATCCCGTGAAGGTGGTGTGTACATAGCCTTAACCCCAAACTGAGGTAGAGACGTTAACACAAACACCAATACAATATTAAACAAATTTCAACCAAGAAGAAACACAAAATGTACAAATTTTTATTACTATTTACAACTAAATAATAAACAAAATGGCAACCATGCTCATGGTTTAGACCACAAAAACCACTAAATCAATCAAAAGATTACTCCCTAATACCACAGATAACAACAAAAACACACCACATCACAAAAGATCCCACATTTACCACAAAAATATCATAAAAAATCATGACTTTGTGGGAAAAAAAGAAGAAGAAGAAATAACACATCCACAAATTCACTACTTGACTCACTAAGATCTAATCAGTGGATTGTTACTCAACATCCATTGAATCAAAATCAAAAATTCAAAAAATATAAGACAAAATATACATCACATAACAAATCCCTCCTGAGTAATTGCAAAAAAATGCAGATCAAGAGAACACCTTTAAAAGGATTAGCTGTTATATGAACATTTTAATATTGCACAAGTTTTGAGCTCCACAGTGGTTTATCAAATTCAAACTGAGAAGCCTTCGATATGTGCTATTTTTCTCTATAAAAAAGATGCAGAAAACAACGAATTTGATGAAAAGAGAAGAAAAATTACATACCTTTAGATGCAGAAGAAGAATTTTGCAGGCTTGAAGAGAAGAGGCATAGGGTTTATCAGATTTATAGGGAAGGCGAGTGATTTGGGGGATTAGGGTTTAGGGTTTTAATTTTGGTCTTTTTGCAATGGCTACCCATACTAATTTATAACTTTACATATATTCCCCCAAATGTTTTTTTAGCGACATTTTACTCTATATGTTCGACAACATAAAATTATGAAATTTTTAAGAATTCAAAAAGAGTAATTTGATTTATATTGAGATTTAAAAATAATTTTATTTTTTAAAAATACCCTCAATTTTCATGTTCAGAAATTATAATAGGATTAGGAGGTCGGTCAAATTTATCTATTTTTTTCGTTATAAACTCAGAATCAATTTTCTTCATTTTATAAAATTATTTCACAAATAAAGAAATTAATATGAGTGAAGTTTGTTCACACATGTTTTGTGTATTAGTTAGACATCATTTGTTTGCACGTATAATCATTAAATATATTTTATTTTCACCTAGATTTAATTATGAGTAACACTAATTTTTATTTATTATTGTCCTTACTGTTTATTTAAATCTCATCCTTTTTAAGTTTTATTTAAAGCTTTTTCACTTTGAATGATAAAGTTTTGCTATGTCAACGTGCAATATTCATCAGACATAACTCATCACATAAGTCATAGGAATATTTGAACAATCTCAACATGTAATATTTCATTTTACACGCAAAGGGAACGAAGAAAAGGTCGACAAGAAGAGTTGCTCAGATGGTAAGCTCCCGCTACCTCCAACTCTAAGATTGTGGGTTGAGATCGTTTCACTTTTACTCACACCCTTGAATTCATGTTCTTCTCAAATTTTTAGTATTCGTTCTCAGAGTAAATACAATATCATAACTACTAATGACTAATTCTGCAACCAGACGTACCTTGCTACAAAGATTGTGTTACAAGAGTAATAAAATCAACCAAGCCATTGTTGACACTTTCGATCGCCACTGCCTCCAACAGCACGACGGATGCTGATCTTCTCATTTGCATATTTTTCCTGGAGGTGCTCGAAAGCATTAACATCAAGTTTCCCGGAGACAGATTTCCCTTGCTTCCTCCGAACTTGCTGTTCACGGACAGAAGCCCAAAGTTTCTCGATAGCATCCCTCTGTCGGGAGGTGAACCTTGAAATGTTATCAAAGGCATGCTTGACTAAGATGTCAATAGAGGTTTGGCACCTGACAAATAGAAGTCACACTTCTATGAGAAATTGTAAGATAATAGGGAATTCGACATTTTAAATCTGAAAGACATAACAAGGCTTAGATTGTCAATAGATACTTGACCATGGGGTTTTGTAACGATTAGCTGCAATTTCTAAGCAGGAAATCAAGGCTTCTCGCTGTGATCTCAGGAATCTCTGGTTTCTTCTTCTTCTTGTCCTTTTCTTGCTTTTGTCGATGTGACCCTCTTCCCCTTTGACCTGTCATCTTTCTTTGATGTGCTTGGAATCAAATCATCAAGTCCAAATGGATCACTCTCCTCCTTATTTTCTGTCTGGGCGGCTTCTTCATTGGCAGCTTCTGTCTTTTCTATCAAAGCAGCAGCCTCTTCTCCATCATCATCTTCAGTTGCAACGGGAAGATTTGAAATTGTTTCTTTAATTCTGCCTGTTGCTTTTGAAAACTGAAATGTAGCCAACCAGAGAAAAGATGAAGATAAAAAGATTGTCATAATTCAAGATATATTGAGGAAACAAATTTTAGGACAGATTACAGCTTAGTAGCAAATTTTGACCAAAATATGTGTTGCTTGGACGGTGTGGGCACCCGACACTTGTGGATCTAGAAATTAGATTCATCAGGTGTTATGATACGGCCAATAGATGTATCTTTCGACAAGTAATTGAAATTTTGAAGTAAAGCTAGTTCAATTATATTTTTGTAAGCACTTAATATTTAATTTAGAAAATCAAGTATTCGATCAAACTATGCATATTAAGATAGGTGTATTTAAAGCACGCAAGTTAGATTGACCAAGTTCAGTGCGGCTCCCATACCCACACACACTCAAATCATGTCGGATCGACACAACTGCAGCAAGGATTTTGAATGATCTAAGCAACACAGACCAAAATAGTCTTTCAAATATATCATTTGATGCAATTTGGTCGACAACATCCCTCAGACTAAGCCAAAAGTGAGAACTGTTTTTCTACAAACTAACTTTTACTGACCTTATATGAAGTGTGTCTTATTCAAGACAATCTTAACATCAGAAGAATTCAAATGGTGCATAGGTATTATATGTGTCAAATGGAATCTTAGGTGTGTGGCATCTATTTCTGCATTGTACCGTAGCTACTAACATTTAGAGTTATGTTTTTCTCAGTTTTTGGACTTGCCTGGGTCATGCCAAACAGTATCAAGGAAGCTTATCAGAGCTGGTGTTCATGGAGAGTTGGGAAATCCATCAAAAAGATAAGGTCAATGGTGCCTGGTGCATTCAGAATGAAAGGAATCGTAGGTATTTTGATGTACTTCAACTCCTAACCAAACTCTTAAAAGAATGCTGTTTAATTAACTTATTCAGTTGGTTCAAGCAGAGCCTGTAACAAGTACTGATCATTTTCTGGATTTTATTTGCTTCTTAGTTGTATGTAAACTTTTGTACAGGAGCAGACATCTCCCTTTTTGTTGTAATGTTTTCTATGCATCTTCTTTGATGTCAATTTAACGAAATTCCCTTACTTCATCTAATAAAAAAAACATACCATCAAAACTAAAGGGAACTTGCGCACGTGCTTGGTCATTTGACAGATGAAGATAACCTGTCTCTATTTCCTTGCCTAAATTAGCAATGAGTATGGCACAGTCGAAAAGAAATCCCCAAATGAGTTATGGAAGACAGTAATATTGGGTTATCATCAAAGATCACGGCCAATCTGCATTTCACATTCATTCAAATCAAGCTAACAATTCTCAGTGACAAAAATGAAAAGCAATGACCATTAAAGTGAATCACTCTGCACATAGCATTCATAGGCATTTACTTTCCACCGATAAAGGTTCAAATACATTAATGTCATACTGAGTCAGAAAGTTTACTTAAATTCTCTAAGCTACTGGTCTACACAGAACAATATTATTTGCTCATGAAACAAGTCAAATTGCAAAAGTACATAAATTGAGATGATCTGAAATCATTTCAATTAGAAGTTTGAATATCCACTAAAATGACTGATGTCTCATGAAAACCAAAGTTATTGCAAGAAATAGGGATAGAGGGCGTAGATATAAAATACTAGAATAAAAGAAGTTAACCAGAAGATAACTCCTAAAATTGAATTTACAACTTCCTTACTTAAAAAACAACTTAAGTCAATCCACTTATAAGGAAGTGCAACATCAACCATTCTTAGCCTCATTTGGACCCAAGGGATATTATGGTGCTATTTCAACTCCTGGCCATGCTCATTTTTGGCTTTTCTATTTTATAGACAAGTCAGTAGAAAACAAATTGCCAGAACACTCCCAAATTGCATCTGATACTGTTTCTTCCACAAAAACATGCCACATCTAAAAATATCCCTCTTCTTCAAGTCTTAACCTGGACCATCATTAAATGTCCATTATTTGATCTTTTTACAGTTCACAAAAATCATTGGAGCATCAAGAGTTTTACATGCTAATCAAGGTATCTGTGTTTTCCAGATCCCACAATGTTGTTTTTGTCATAAGATAACTGTTTAACAACATAATCAAGAAGAGTAATAGTATCTGAGAGCCATGCCAACTATGAGAAGAGGGTGCAGTTTCAAATTTCAAATAGGTTGTCATCTTCCCTGTATGGTTTATTTTTTGATGAAAAGTCATCTTCCCTGTAAGGTGTCAATCATAATTCATAACTTGCAGATATCCACTTTTTTTGCATGTGGAGTAAACCAAAAGGGCAAGATGCAATTTGTCCATTTTTGTTCTGGTAACAGCATATTATATGTGTTGGATCTAGTTACTGACTTTTGAAGGGCATTTGAACATTCATTTTCAAAATTATTGGTGTGAAACACATAAACTTGCTAAGTATAGCCTTGATGCTTTCAGGCACCTGCATCCAGCCCTCTGCATGTGAACAAGTTAGGTCATAACCATTTCAACTATCTAATTTTTGTTAACTGAATGAAAATAACACCCCGACAAAGCGATTAACCATTTTAATTAGTTGTACACTTTGCCAAAAATGTTATTCAATGGTGAGAAATGAGAACTTCAGTTGATTATTTATATTTTAGCAAGGTCAATTCAAATGTCACTTGTACTGAGTTTTCTGTTCTTTCTTTCTTTTTACCACAACACAAGTAAAATTGTTCTGCGTCAAAAAATCGATTGAATATAAAAACCTTTAGATTAGCTATAAGGTCAAATCGCATCTCACAAATGCTTCTGTGAACCTAGCATTGAGTTGTAAGCAATTGCCCCTCATTCTGAACTAAGAGAGCTTGGAGGGCTAGTTTTCAGATAAACAGTGTACCCAAGCTTAGCTGGTTACAAGCAACTTGAACTTAACTCAACTGGGTGTCTGCTGTTTTAAAGTTTGAGCTCAAACTTGTAGAGCTCGCTTGGCAGTCAGCCTAGCCAAGTAAAAAACTATAGATATTACTACTTTATCAAAAAAAAAAAAATCACACTGTCACTGGTCTCCTAGCAATCCATTCTACATTTCTTTCAGTTCCAAAATGTAGCGGTAAACTTCTATTTTCGATGTTTCAATATAAGCCAAGTTATCATGATGTTGTCACTCTCAAGGGGAAAGCCATCACCAAGCCTCAGTTGAATTGCATTGAGCTTGCATAGGCTTCCTTATTCAGATTGATAACCTATAAGCTTTCTTTCTCACCTAAATAGTTAGCAGGACCTTATTAGTTCTCAACTTCTTTTTGTAAACTCACTTTGTGAAAGTACATGCTTAGGCAGTTGGAGAGATTACACCCTCTTCCTTTTGAATCAAGCATGCAACTTTGAACTCCTTAGTTCCAACAAGAGCAACTGTGTTACTGTGTCGAGAAATGTAGAAGCTTTATAAAACTTTCGGTGAACTAAATACCAGGCACATTGATCATACTCTAACAGTCATATCGCAAAGAATCATTGAGTAGAAAAGTTGCTCGCTAAAGTGCTTTCATGATATTTTAACAAAACGAGTTCCTTAAATGTAGTAGATTGAATTCCAGAATAAAAATCAATGACTCTTACTGAAGAACTGCATATAACTCTGTTGGAATAGACTTATCAAAAATAAAAAGGAACTCTACACTGCAAATAAAATGAGTCAAAATCATACCACGAAACTGTCATCAGTGAAGAGGTCATTAGCCACCACAGCCCTCATGGTCCATGTAGTTATCATATTTTGCTGTTTCTTTGAAAGACACTGCAAATGAAAAAATCAATAATCAGCTATGTTCCACTATAAGATGTCCAACAGAGACACTTGTAAACAAATGATGAACTGCTCACCTCAATTGTATCTTGCGACAGCTGTGAATAACTCGTGGTAATCTGCTCGTACAGAGGGCTCATGACAGGCGGTGAGTGATGACATTGCAGCTTCAAGAATGGCGAAGAAATGGTCACCAGTTGCAGGCTTTACACTGCCAGCCTGAATTAGCTGCGTCGCAAGCTTTGACGCCTTGCTAAACTTTGAAGTGTTCTTTATATGTGATGCTATTTTTTGCATGGCTTCAATAACTTGTGTCTCTGAAGCATCGGTGGTTGTTTTAAATCTCAATCGTTTTTCAGGAACAGAAGCTGCAAGTCAACAACAGCTACTCAATACCTTACCCAACTCAAATATTGACCATCCAATAACTAACAAATAGTAAACAAGTTGTAGGACAACAAAAGGGAGAAGTGCTCAAAAAGTGAATTGCTAGAATATGTGTAAGAGAAAGAGGATAGATCAACCCATGAATTATCCATCAATCCTAAAATAGTTGGGGTAGGCCATACGAATTTTGTATGGCCCATTTCATACCAAAACTAAATAACAAAAAGATGAAATTGCATAGATTCATTTGCTTAAGCTTTTATTACTAGAAGTTAGAACGCAACGAATAGTTTCAGGTTGAAGCCTTTCTAGCTCCCAATTTCAACTTTCTTGTCAGAACCCAAAGTTGACATAAAGGATTAGAAAACCAATCAGACAATCACTATATACTCATCAATGAAGAATCTCACTAATGAGCATCCAAGCGTGTCGCCAAGTGGTCAATAAAGTGCATTGAGCACCTTAAGGTCTCGGGTTCAAATTCTAGCAGAGACAAAGACACTGAGAGATTTCTTCCCATATGTTCTAGCCTTCGAATTTTCTTCATTTCTCTCTATACTACTCAGTACTGTTTTTTCTTAAGCCGAGAGTCTATTGGAAACAACATCTCTACCTCTAAGGTAGTAGTAAAGTCGACCTACACTTAATCTTCTCTCTACGTTGTTGTTGTTGTATGTATGTATGTTCTAGCTTAAGTGGACAGAGTTACATGGTAACTGTTTGATGGGATGTAGCAGGTATCTGTGGAATTATCACAAAAAAAATCTCACTAATAAATCCTAGAAGGAATCTCTAAACAGATCAAAACATCCTAAATTTTCAAAACTCCGAAGAAGAAGATAGCTCAGAGGCCACAACTCAAATGGTAGCATCACATCTCAAATCACACAAACCATTTGTGATTTCCCTATTCCTTCTTAAGCATGTAAATTAAAAGAAAAAAAAGCTCAAAACAGCCAGAATTGAAGTATAGAAACTTAATATCAATCCATTCAACATTCAATTTAATCATTAAGCAACGAAAATTGACCTACTTTCAGATTGTGATTCTGCAGATGGTTTAGTACGTTTAAGGGCACTCTTCAGAGCAGGAGCAGGGGCAGGAGGAAGAGGTTGTCGTGGTGCCGTCGACGTCTCCGTAGTAGTGACGGCAGCACCATTGGCGGAAGACGGCGGCGCAGCCGGAGGAGGCAAATCTTCGAACAGGTCTCCGGCCATTTTGTGAAGTACTGACTACTAAGCGTGCAAGAGAAAGAGGTGTTTGGATAGTTCACTTTTAATCATAACTCTTTAAAAGGGGAATATTACTTTTTATTTTCCCTTTATTTAAAATTACAAATTTTAAATTGTTAGCGCGAAATAAATTATTCTTAATTATGTTTAAAGAACTAATTATTTCCACGACTCTAAACGAATCATTGTTAAATTGCCGGATAACAATAGGGCAAAATAAAGAGAGGAAAAAAAATCACAATTTATTGTTCAATTAGATTCATTAAGCTTTATTTATGAACTTTTCATACGTTCGAAGTAATTTGTAACACATCATTTTGAATTACTACAACTTTCTTAATGGAATATAGTCGTTGAAGCAATAAGCTACAATTAGAAAGAACTGTAAAGGGGGTGAGCTTTATTGTGGTAATTAGTTTCTTACAGATGGGATGTAACCTAAAATTGTAACTTTTTTTTCGAAGATTTCCTCAATAAAATTTAATACATAAGTCAAAGGATCATCGAGTGGGTGAAGCCCGACCTCTGTCCGCATCACAAAATTAGGAGTGAGGGTACATTCTTATTCTCTAACTTATCGAAATAAAAGGAAAGAAAAAGGAAAAGGCTTGCTCCTCGTCACATAAGCTTACAAAAAAATCTAGAATTAGAAGCAACCAAACAAAATTTAGCTAGGATTGAATATGAAGTTGTCCTTTTTCACTCGAATTCTAATGTTGGACTTGTCAACTACATCATTCTTTAAGGTTAATAAAATCTTACATGGAAGACTTATATCCTCGATGAAAAAAATAGTTGTTTTACAATATTCAGTCATATTCGCGAGTTGAAAATGTAAGGGAAAGAGAAATAATCAAGTGAACTCACGATTGAATCTGTTTAATATCATTTTTGATCTACCAAAAAGAGTTTATCATACCTTTAACCATCTAAATAATCAAGAGGGAGTCGAACTCGAAATTAACTCTATGAAAATATGATCTAAACACCATATTGGAACCAGTTTTTAGAGTTAAAGCCTCAGCTGAGTTATTTGAACAAATACAAAAATAGGCATTGAAAGCCATAATCATTTGTCCATGTACTTATTAAATATATAAAAAATAATTAAATATAATTATTTTATTTTCAAGTTCAAAATGAATTAGTAAAAATATAGTGAAGAAGCATAAGACAAATTAAAGTACATTAATTGTTCATGAGATTTACTCTTCAATTCATCATCATAAATAGGGAACATATATTGTATATATTGGACAAAACTTGATGCCCAAATTTTCACAAGCACTTAGCTATGTGTGTGTGATAGAATTTCATGTTTGCATTGTGCTACACTACATTGTAATTACCAAGTTCTTGATTTTTTTAATATGTTAATTTGATCAAGTATTTGATAAATTTTAGAATTTCAGACAGGGTTTTAGTTTTATATTTCTTTTATTCATGTTTATTTATTCAATTTGAATTTTATACGTTTTCTGAATAATGACTGTGGTTTGACAGTAACACTTTTAAATTTTATTAAGTTTAAAAAAAAAATATTGGTTTTCATTAATGTGTTAAAGTAAACCTAAGAAAAAATTTCACTTATATTATAGTTATATATAACATATCAAACAAAAAATAATATATTTTAAAAATTATTTAGACAAAGTTTCTTATGGATAAATTTGAATGATATATATCAACTCAATTTTTCAAAGAGTTAAATCAATCGAATCAATACAAATCGAGTCGATAAAAAAGCATATCATGATTAGTTCATCTAAATCTAAATACATTGAATCATAATTTTATGAACTAATTTCGCTTCTGTAATAATCTATGAACTTGTTTCATGACATATTAGTAGCTATACCAATGTAGCAACCTTAAAAAATAATTGTACTATTAAATTAATTTAATCCTAAAATAATATTTAATATAAAAGACTTTGGTTTAATTCTATAACCAAAAAAAAAGATGCTTTTCAAATATCCATCATCCTATAAAAAGCCTTTACACGGATGAAAAGACATTTTTGATTTATTTAATAAAATAATTGAACAGTAATAATTTCTTAATGTGGAACCCATATAAATTTTATAACATAGGACTTGCATCATAATATTAATATAATAATTAAAGTTTTTTTTTTTCTTTTCGTTTGTGTTCAAAAGATCAATATATTATACAATTTGGAAGGCTATATATCTTATAGTAGTAATTAATTAGATTTAAGTGAATTTGAAACATATAAAACCAAGTATTTATTTTACACACACACTTGAATTTTTATTTTTTTATAATTAGTCTTTTATATAATATAAATGAAATATCATACTATATAACGAGTTTAATAAAAAAAATTAATTTCTATATTATCTGTTACACCAGCTTAATCATTCGACGATACAAAATTATTAAGCCAGCCGTTACTTTTTAACATCTCAAGTGCTTCAACTAAAGTGTTTCATTAATGCCAAAATTAAAGTAAGGAATATAATTGACTATTGTTATTATTATATAAACTAAGTATTGTAGGACAAACATAGTGGATCGTCCACTTTTATTAAGAATATTAGCTAAATAAACAATCTTTATCTTTACTAATTTAAGGCTCATATAATTGATCCCAATATACTCTTTTCATTATTTTTGCTAGTCACTAAGGCTGTTCAAAATTAAACCGAAATCGATAAGCTAAATCGATAAAAAAGTTATTAGTTTATAGTATTGAATTATTGGTTTAGTGGTTTTGATAACGATTTTGATTTTTTGTTATCGAATTATCCGGTTTTAACGGTTTAAAAATTTTTCTTAACGGATACCCCGATAACCCGATAGTAAAATTAAATATTTATATTTATACTATGTTAATATAAAGTCCTCGACTTAGAGTTGTAATTTCCTACTTTTATTTTGGGTGTTCTTCAAAACACTTGATTATTCTTTACAATGTAACGTGGTTCTTTTGACAAGAGAAGTAACTGGTGAAATCAAGTGCATGATTGTTATTTAGGTTTGTCACCTTGTTGTCCCCTGCTCTTTTGTCTAAGTGATTTTCAAGATTTATTTTTTTTTGGGTCAAATACACGGTTAAACCGAAACCGAACGATAACGATCAAAAATCAATAAACAATTAACAGATACGCCAATAATCTTAATGGTTCTATACGGTTTAGCTCACTACAAACTGAAAACCAAATAAGCCACCCGATAAAACTGTAAAAACGAAACGGCCGATACACAGCCTACTAGTCACATTATTTTACTTTCTCTCAAAAATTGAACTATATGATTTTTTATTAATATTTTAAGTTGTATTTTTTTAATATATTAATATAAAAGATATTGTAATTTATTTCATATGATTTAAATAATATATTAATCTTATTCTATTTAGCTTTTAAATTACTTTTCATACAGTGAAAATATGACAAATAAAAATAAACAGAAAGAATAGTAACACTCAAATTAAATAACCCCCTAATTATCATATTGTAATTGCAATAATATTTCTGGAAATTAAGTTTTAATTGCCATAATTTATTTTCTCATTTTTATCGTTTGATTAGTACTCTCATGCACTCCCACATGGATGGAAGTAAATTATCTTTTCCAAGTGTGGATTTTTATTAAAAAAAAATTAAAATGAACATAAAAGAAATAATTTTTAAATTGGATTATTAAAATAACAAATAATTTGTGACACAAGAAGTAATTTCCAAATAAATTATGGAAAACCCAATCATTAATTTCCTTGTCGGATTTCTATCTATTTTAAGCATAGACATTTAATTAATTATATGTAGTGCAGAGTTGCTGCTGGAAATTTAAATATATGCTCTTCATATTTATTTATAAATATATTACGAAGTGTAATTTTTTATATTTGAAAACTTGTTTGTGAATTCAGAGAATTGGGTTTAGGGCGGACATCGGAAAAAAATATTGTATATATAAGTTAAATGATATAAAAAGTTATAGCTTAGTAGTTAATCTCACTAACAATTTATTTTGTTATGCAATTTTTAAATATTTTTTATAAAATTTCTAGCTCCGCTATTGATTCAGTCTAAGAATAATATTTTAATATTTTCGTTGGTATTTACTAATTTGTTAGAAATATGTGCATAGTTTGATGACCATGTTATTTTTTAAGAATATCAGCTATAATAAATTTAAATTACCATCAACGTAAATTAACATAGATATACACTAAGGGATAATTTGATAGGATGCATAAAAAAAATCATTCATGAATTAACTTTGTATATTAGTTATTAAATACTTTGTTTAATTATTACTCCCTTTATCCTATTAATTTATGGGAATTTTTTTTTGTCAGAATGATATTTTATCTTTTAAAATGAAAAAAAGATTAATTTATTTTAAAATTAAAAAAATATCATAGTTTTTTAAATTTTCTAGCCAAATTCAGGTCAAATTTCTAGTCATTTAGCATTTTCTTTCTATTAATTTATGTGAGATAATTTGAATTAACACGAAGTTTAAGAAAGAAAGAATTTTTTTTTGAAACTTGTAATCTAAAATAAAGTATATCTCAATCCTAATTATTTGTCCACTTTTGAATTAACACACCTATTAAGAAAAAAATAATTGATATAATGAGTTTACCATTTTACCTCTATTAATTATAAAGTTGATGAATTAAAAATTTAAGATTTTCAAAAAAAATTACTTTTTTTAAAATAATAAAATGAGGGTATAATAACATTTTTTTTTTGGTCATTCTTGATTTGTCAAAAATGGACAACTAAAAAGTGAAAAGTAAACAAGTAATTAAGGACATAAGAAGCAAATATTTGCGTAACTATAAATTATTTTAATTAGGGTAAAATAAATATTTTAAAGTTAAATTATTACTAAATATAAAAATATATTTTAAATTGACCAAAAAAAAATAAGTCATATAAATTGAAACAAAACTACGATATGTATTCAACCTAATATGTACAACTCATACATGAGAAATCATGATATTAGAAATGCAATGTTATTTTTAAATTATCAAATCAAACACAGTATAAAAATTTATAATTTCAAAATAACTCTAATAAATATAACTAATATCGCCTATATATTAATATATCATGTTCAATATTATTTTTATACGCTCTATTAAACGATTCGACCCGTTTTAGTGTCTTGGGAGGAAGAGAGAACGTGCAACCCACTACCTCACGAGCACAAGACCCCACGCCACAAAACCCTAATTTCCAAGAGGCCATTTGCTCTCTTTCCCATTTCTCATTTCTCAAAGAACACTATATACACTCTAATACCTTAACACAAAAACCATTTTATCCTTTGACACACTTTTGTGTCTTCATGTGTTTCTTATAGTTCCATCAACCGAACCGCAAAATCAGAATTTGAAACTTATAAGTTTTAACTTCTAAATCAGTACGAACGAAATTTATCGAGTTTAGTCGAATTCTTAAATAACATTTTACGTTTGCCTTCAGTCTTCACCACACCAAACCCTTGTTTATGTGTTCCCTAGAGTCCCTCCTACTATCCAAACTGCGAAATCAGAATTTGAAACTTATAAATCGGTTAATCTGAACGAAATTTATCGAATTCAATTGAATTTATAAATAACATTTCACGTCCGTCTTTGGTCCCCACACCCCTAACCCTCCAAAATAAAAAACGAATATTTTTATAAAACAAAGTTTATAATAAACAAATATAAACCCCCCACAAAGCTTATAACACTTTCTCTCCTTGTTCCTTAATTATCATCATCACTCTCTCCTCTCTCTCTCTTCTTATGATCATCTCTCTAGCTCCTTGCTTAGATCCTTGTTGAATTATTCAAACAAAAACAAAAAACCCTAATCCCAAATTTTCAATTAATCTTTGTAAAATTAGCTAGAGTTCAAGGTTTTTTCTTCGCTAGAAATATTTAAAAACCCTATCTTTGTGTTGTAACATGTCAAACCCATGGTGGACAGGCCAAGTAGGTTTACAAGGAGTTGAAACATCATCATCGGCGGGGTCACCGTCTCTTAAGAAGGCAGATCTAGGCGTATCAATGAACGATAATAGTGGTGGTAGTGGTAGTCATGACGAAGATAGGGACCACAGCGATGACCCTAAAGAGGGTGCTGTGGAAGTAGCCACTCGTCGACCAAGAGGTCGACCAGCTGGCTCAAAAAACAAACCTAAACCACCAATATTTGTTACAAGGGATAGCCCTAATGCCCTTAGAAGCCACGTGATGGAAGTTGCTAATGGAGCTGACGTGGCAGAAAGTATAGCTCAATTTGCTAGGAAAAGACAAAGAGGTGTTTGTGTTTTGAGTGCTACTGGAACTGTTACTAATGTGACCCTAAGACAACCATCTGCTCCTGGAGCTGTCATGGCATTACATGGACGATTCGAGATCTTATCGTTGACCGGAGCTTTCTTACCTGGCCCCGCACCTCCTGGATCAACAGGTAGTTTTTGTTGAACTGTATGACCATCTCGTCTGACTGAAATAACCATACTTTTAGTTTATGTTATGTGTCTTAACATGTTTTTTTTCCTCATGTTAAATTCATATCAGCTCATCTACAAGTTTAAGCTATTAATCGTATAACTTGTGTTGTGTCTGCTCTAATGTCATGTTAAATTGTAAATATAAACATAGAGAGATCACACTTCTTAACTACAATAGTACTTAATTAGTACTTTTGTCTGCTCTGTTACTATGTTGATGAATTATGTGACTTGTTAAGAAGTAATTAATAAAATTCTTTGGGTGGGAGGTGGGGTTACGATTTTATTAATTACTTAATTATATTATGTCTCGATGCAGGTTTGACTATATACCTAGCAGGAGGACAAGGACAAGTTGTGGGAGGAAGTGTAGTAGGGTCATTAGTTGCTTCAGGACCAGTTATGGTAATTGCATCAACTTTTTCTAATGCAACATATGAAAGGCTACCTTTAGAGGAGGAGGAGAGGCGTGGGACGGGGAGGCCACAAGGACAAACTTGGGTGGGGTGTGCGGCGGTGGATCGCACCGGATGGGAGGAAGTGGTGGTGGACAACAACAACAAGGTGGTGGTGGTGGTGGTATGGGTGATATTCCATCATCAAATATGCCAGTATATAATTTGCCACCAAATTTGTTACCAAATGGTGGACAAATGAACCATGAAGCATTTGGTTGGGCACATGGACGCCCACCTTTTTAATTTAGAGGTAATTTAATTATGACAAAAAATAATAATAATAATTTCAAGAAATGAAAAAGAAAAAAAAAGTTTGAGAGGATTTAGAGGTTAGCTTCTTCCTTTTTTGATTATGTTGTATGGTATAAAAAAAAAATTAAAAGAAGTTATTTGAGGTGTCTAATTTATGTATATTAAATTTTCTCTTTGAATTTTATTCAACACATGATGGGGTTTTCCCCCTTACTTCAATCTACTTCTTCTAGTTCTAGTACTCTTCATCATATTCTTGGTGTTTTTTTTTATTGATTGGGAAAATTGAGTAATTTTATTAGTGGTTTTATCACTAGAGTTGAAAAATATTGTTAGTGGATATTTTCATAAATATTTCGATTGAATCAAAAAAAAATAGTACTGATTTCATCTGGAAAAATTAAGAAGTTTCCTTATTATTTCAGTAAGTATTTATTTTCTGTCATATATTTTTCAGTAAGTTGATTCAACGAGGATGAGAGAAAAAAATTAGCATAAATTTCTACTAATTTATTATTAAAAAACATTTTATTTGTAAAAGTATATTATAGATCTTTATATAATATTATCATTTTAGGGTTTCTCTCTTTTTTATTAATTTCCTTTTCCCTATGTTATTTTCTTTGGATGGTGTATTTTGCTTCTTCTAGCTAGTATACATCATTTTTAGTTGGTTCTTAGACCCCATATCTTGACCACCCCACCACTCACAAAACTCGATTCGATTTTATAATGTTTTACTAGATTAAATATAAATATTTTAAAATAATATTTTCTTATTATGTGTGTATCAAATACGAAAAAATAAGTCAGAAATTATTTCATATATATATATTAGGTTTTCTTCCTTCTTATTTTCCACAAGAAAGGTATTTTTAAAGGATAATAGATTCTTATAAAGATTATTTTATTTCAAAAGTCTCCTCCATGCCAGAGGAGTTGCCAATAAAAAAAGTCATTAGACATTTTTATTTTTAATTTAAAGAATTAGACATTAGGTATCAAGGCTTAACTAATCTAATACTAAAATACTAATAAATGGTATTTTATTTAATTAATTTATTCATATTAATAAATAAATAATAGTGAAGAAAAAGCTAAGATTACATGCCTTCTCATTTTATTACTGAAATATTGTCTGCAAGTGGCAACACATTAAATTATTCATAATGCATTTAAAATGTTAGTTACTCTATGTCTCAATTTATATGTCAAGAAAATATTATTTTTTAATATTTAAAAAATAATTTAGTTTAAAGTTTTTAATTATAGGCTTACTAAGATGATCTATAGCTAAGTAAATATTTAAAGTTTAACATTAGAAATTTCAAAAGCTTATATATATTCTTCTCTTCTAAATTTTGTATTCAATATTAAACAGCACACATATATTGATATGATAAAAATATTATATTGAGTTTTTTTTTTTTTTTTAAAAAAAGTTTGATATAAACATTTTTTAGAACAATGAACAGAGAATCTTAGGAAATAGAGTTTGCTGAATTCATGGAGAAATGGTGCTTTTGATGTAATTAGCAGTGACTAACTTAGAAGAATGTGAAGATAAACTTTCTCCGTCACAAATAATCTGTCGTATTTCTCTTTTATATATTATACAATAGTAATTTGAAGAAATTTTTGACTTTTTTATCGTAATTTATTTATATCTTAAGATATGATTTATCTTTACTAAATATTTTCTCTATTGATATATTTGTAATTATTAAAATTATCTATTACTACCTCGATTTTAGAATACTCGTCACAATTTTCTTTTTTAGAATTAAAGAATATAAATTTTGATTTATAACATATTTTTTTCATTTATAAATATCAAAAGAATCGCAACTTGATGTACTTTTCTTATAATTTTAAATATTCAAAATTTATTTATAAAATATTAAATTAATCAAATCAAATCAAGTTAAAAAAAATTAAATTAACTTTCAAAAAAAATAAAACGTAACGATTATTTTAAAATGAAAGAAATAACTAAAATAAAATAAAAAGTAAAAGTAATTCTGTCTTAAATCTTTTAAGATATCTATTTTTTAAAATTAGAAAAATAATTTAAAATATGTATATATATATATATTTCATCTAGCTCTCTCTATTTTAGATCTGATTTACTAGATATTATGACAAAAACTGTCTTCTCTGTCAGTTACATAATAAATTGTTCCCATATATATATAAATAAAAATAAAGAGATCATCATATTATTCTGTTCCTTTTTTATTATATATTTTCATTCATAGGATTGACATATATTATCATGTTTTTAAGGATTGGAACACAAAAGATGCAGGCCAAGTTAAAGACATAATAATAGGCAACAGCATTTTTCTCTAAATCCCATGGTTACATGCATGTACACACACTCTTTTCTACATTCATGTATCTCTATATATATATATATATATATTATTCGCTTCGTTTTATTTTATATATCACTTTTCGATTTTAGATATTTAAATAGATTTATTTTTGGATAAAATTTTTTATATATCTTTTAGATATTTTGAATTGTCAATTACAGTGACTTATAATATTTTTTAGTAGTTTATAGATATATAAATTTTATTTCAAAAAATTTGAAGTTTTCATGCACAAATTTATGGTCAAATTTAAATTATTTGACTTTCAAAAAATGAAAAATATCGCATAAATTAAGAGTTTGAGACAGAGAAAGTAATATTTTTTGATGTTTTATCATAACGCTAAATAAGATCTATAAGAAATAGTCTTTTTATTTCTAACGTTGAGATGTGAGTCTATTTACACTCTACCTTCTTCAGATTCTACTTTATAAGATTATATTAAATATGTTCATTATTATTGTTGTTCACTATTACAAACAAAGGTCTTCCCTACCGCGAACCAACTAAATAAATTCTCACTAAAATCGTGAAGACTTTCTAATTTTTTCGTATAAAACATAAATAATTTTCCTTCTTTCTTTATGAGAATAGCCTTTAAATATCTATTTAGTGTATATATTTAGTGTAAATAAATAATATTATGCTATCATATCAATTAAAAAAATACATTTATAATCATGTAATTGTTCATAATAACTTAAAAATTAAAATAAATAATTGATCTCAAATACTTAGCAACTACAAAAAAGTTAAATACACCAATCCCCTATATATATATTATTAGTGTATATAAATTAAATTTAAAACTCAAGAAATTCAATGAAAAATGATAGATATAGATTAAAAATGTTTTATTATCAGTCAAGACTTTTTGACTAGGTCAGAAAAAACATACTAGTAAATTAACTTTATTAAAACAAACAATAAAGCCCATAATTGCTCAAACAAATAATTAAAAATCATTTAATGCTTTTTATAAAGGAAAAAATAAATTGCAAGAGACATGCACCTACAATATTCAACTACTGTCTTGTCGTTTAGAAAAATTCTACAATATAATATCAAAACAAGTATAATATATAATAAACCCTATTAATGGTCCATCAATGTGTCGCCTGTTTCAATTTGATTATCCTATTTTAATTTGATATAAAATTTTATATAATAAAAAAAGTTATAAAATTTTGTGATCTTAAAATGAAAGATATGTATAGCGCATCAAAATATTATTAACTTGTAAAAGGTAAAACTTAAAAATTTTCAACCAAACTAAAAAGAATGGGAGAAACAAACAAAAACGGAAAAAGGGTGTTTATTTGTGCATTTTTCGCATATAGTCACTCAAAATAATTTAATTAAGCTTATAATTATAATTAGCAAATTACGATTCATAGCAGCATGTTAAGGGAGGAGAAAGACGAGCGAGAATGGATGAGGGAGGAGAGAGGCGAGCGAGAGAGAATAATAATTTGTATAATACGCCCCTCATTTTTATAATTTGTGAGTACATTTATATATTCATGTGTATTTGTATAATTGACTAATACAAAATTCAAATTATACAAATATGATAAAACTCGTAATAACGAATTTATACAGACACAAATATCTAAACTTTTAAACAATTATTCACAAATATATTATATAATCACACTATACAAATTCAAAAACTACCACCTTATACAACTATTTCTAAAGTTAACGAAAAGATTAAATGTATCTGGTGATAAAACTGAAAAACCAAGAAAATTACCGTTTTATACAAACCATCATATACAAATACAAATTCCAAACTAAAAAATTGTTAATTGCAAATTATATAAACGCGACGAATTAAACATATGGTAAACTATACAAACTCAAATTTCAATCCACGTAATTAACGTTTAAAATTAATTATAAGAAAAAATTATAATAAACTATAACTATAATAATTAATTAAATAGTATAAATTTATTTAACCACACAATTTTTCCGATTTAATACGCGAGACTAATAATTCTTGTTTAAATTTTTGCTATAGGTATCAACTGAGTTATTCATAACCTATAATTAAATATTTATTTATAAACTTAACTATTATTATTATTATTATTATAAAACTTGAGATTGCAGTAATTCGACCAAAATATTTACTTTTCTCATTATCACAGTTTTATTTTTGGTACAATCACATCATGATATCACATCATAATATCATATGATGTATATCTTTTTAACTACACCCACGAATGTTTTATGTGACATAATTTTAAAATTTGCATAAATAATAATATTATTATTTAATATTTCTTAAAAATAATTTATAATTATATAAATATGTAATTCTAATTCAAGATTACAAATATTAATGATTTATTTTTCTAAATTTCGTGATTAGTAATAAATATCATTATATAATTTGTGATGAGAGAATATACAATAGAATAATAGGAAAAAAATATATTAAGAAATATAAAAAGGGAAAATGATGAGTGTTTTATTTGAGTGGTGCTACAGTTGGCACAATAATGGAATATTTATTATAACAATATAAAAAAAATAAAAATAAGGGGTTTCTATCACTTTACTGGTGCTTAGAGTATTAATTAATTAAAATGATTAAATTAATTAGGTCAGTGTTTGTTGTGGTCAGTGATTCTTTATTAAACAATTAATTAGCTGGTGAACATATGACTTTTAGTAGCTCACTAAAGCTAATTGATTAAAATTAATTTAATCAAATTTTAGTTATCGTATTAGGTTGGTGTTATTGTTCTGTTCTCATCTATCTTATTTTTGATATGACGTATTTCCTTTCAATTCTCAATATTAATATATTATTAAGGATCTGTCGAAAATAATCTTTATATCTTCGTAAAGACAAAACTATATACATATCATCCTTCCAAGATTTTCACTTTTAATAATTCTTTAACCAAACACTGTTAGACTAATGTTCTAATAAAATTGGAGTTTTTTTTTTTAATGACAGATTAGTTTGCACGTCACTATTGTAAATTACTTGTTTAGTATAATTAGCTAAGGCTGCAGATAACCTGCTAATTATTAAAATAAGAATTTTATAATTTGTTTGATTCAACTTTCAAAATTTATTTATTTTAAAAATTATGGAAACATAATTATTTGTATTTAGATAATTAATATCATTTTTATTAATATATGTTTGATCAATATGATAAGAATATTTTTGGAGGAAAAATGTAATACTTTTTTAAGCTTATGGAATTAACTTTTGTTGCTATGCATACTTATTTCTTTCTTATTCTTAAATATTTGGTAAGATAGTCAACTCTGTGCAATAAATATTTTTGAAATTAAGAAAAGAAGAAAATATTTGGCCAAAAATGGTGTTTATGGGTCTATTTTAATTGATTGTTGGTCAAAATTAAACTAAGTTAATTGATGAATACATTTAATGGTTTGTTTGTTATGATTTTTGGTTCGATTTGGTTATTAATCATATACAAAATGAAAGAAAATGATTCATCAAAACACAGAAAAAATAATGAAAAAAATAATTAAAACAATTGATATTAGCATTTCGATCTTGAATTTGTTGACTTAGAAGAAACATAAAATGAAATTCTTAGTCCCTCTAAGAATTGCATTGCTTAGACAATCATATACGTGAGACCAATAAGCTAAATGTTCTCGTCTCGAACATTTTTATTTTCATAAATAAATTTAAGGGCATCATATTGTTCTAATTAGAAAGGACGATTTTGTTTGATTATAAGAAAATAATACCTTTTATTAAGTAGTTTAGGGATGATAATATAACACTGCTGGATGGAGGCAGAGCGGGTTGAGCATAACCCCACAAAATTTTTAATCAGCCTGCATAATAATTTTTTTCATTTTCAATTCGCCTTATCTTGTCCATATAAACCTGCATAATTTTTTCAATTTTTTTTAAAAACGTCAAAAATATACTTAAACTATTTTAAAATATTTAAATATATTCCTTATTTACCTAATTGGCTAAAATATCACTCAATCCACTTTTTTATTTATTTCTACCTTGTACCTTTTAAAAAAGAAGTTTCTACATTCCACCATATAACCATCATTTTTAAAAATTTGTTTGACTATTTTCATCAAAAATATTCAAAAGTTAAAAAATGTGTCAGTAGTTGGACCTCTTCTTTCAAAAGTCAAACAATAATTACTAATTTTTTTTTATGAAACTCACGCTCTTAATTAATTAGATATAAAATTAAATAAAATGATAATTTAGTTATGAAATTCAAATTTTCAATAATTTAGATATTAAATCAAAAAGGAAATAATTTAAAAGTATTTTTGATACTTATTTCTAAAATAATACAAAATTGAATAACCTTTTAAATTAAAATAATTCATTTTGTGACCGTACCAAAAATTAAATCGAGTAAATAATAAAATAGGAAGAAGAAGAATCCTAAGAGAAGGGAACACATTTATTTGACTTTCTAATTAAGAAAACTATATAACTATGTGAATAGATAATAAAAATAAATTAAGCTTTGTAAACTTTCAAAAGCAAATTAATAAATCTTGAAAATAAAATTATGTAAATTAGGAGAGAATAGTATTACGATTTGTAATTTAGTTTTTTTCTTTTATTAAAATAAATGGTAAAATATAATTGAATAACTTCTATACTCTTAAAAATAGATTTATATAAAAATATTCTAACATTAAAATATAAGAAAAGTTCTCAATGTTATTTTAAAAGATTTTTTTCAACTAAACATCGTTTATTCACCTGACATAACATGAATAATACATATAAAATATTAAGATAAGATGTTCGATAAATATTATCAAAGTAAGACATAAGTATGCCTCTATATAAATTTAACCATCTAATTTATGCATACTCAAATGAGGCTAAATTATATGATACATTTTAGTATTATACCATTCAAATAATTATATCATAAGAATTTTATAATTGTCCACATCATGTGTTTTTTGTGTCTTCTTTTCTTTGAATGATTTGAAGTCCATTTTTGAAGGCTTTAGTGTTTATTTTTAATCATTTCACATCACATGTTTTATTCTTCTTCTATAAATAAATCAGACATTATTCACTTCGTTTCAATTTATTTATTAATTTAAGAAAATAATAAAAAAAATTTAATCTCGTAATTTTAAACTAAAGATATATATAATATATCAAAATATCCTTTAATTTAGTCATCTTAAACATGTTATGTGAAAAATTAGAATTAAGGAGTTGTTTGGTGTGAGGGATAAAATAATAATCCGGAGATAAAAGAAATAGTTCAAGAATAAAATTTTGGTCTCTTGTTTAGTTGCGAAGTTTGGTATGACTTATCCTACCATTTATACCATAGTGATGAAATAAGTTATCCCATATACGTGGTGAGATAACTTACCGCAGGATATATAATTAACTTATTACAAACCAAATGACCCTAAAGAGTTGCCAAGAAAAGGAAGAGACATCAGTTCCGGTTCCGTATAACCTATAAACCTAACCCATATACCAACATTTTTTTAGAACAAACTAAAGAAAGTAAGACGAATAAATTGAAACGAAGGAAATATTTATTAAACAAATGCAAAATGAAAGTCGGTGTTTACACCAAACAAACGAATGCAAAACACAAGTCAGTGTTTAACACACACCACAAAAAAAAAACACAACACACAATCTCGGTGTTTACACAAACAAAAACGAATGCTAAACACAAGACGGTGTTTATACAAACAAAAGTCGTGTTTTATACCAGACAAATGAATGCAACACACGTGCCCTGCATGACATAATGACCCATAAATTCCTTAGAGGTAGCCTAGGAGAGGATCCAAAATTCACACAAGTGCAGCTATACAGCAGAACACCAACTTAGACACACTTCTGCATCAAAGAACTTGTATAAATAATCAACCATCTCCTATATACTTGTTGCATGTAGTCCAACACTCCAAAGTGCTATGTTAATACTACAAATAAAGTAACTATATTCTGTAAAATTTTAGGACTAAAATGGAGCTAAAAGAACAAATACAGCCACATGCAGTACTGATACCAGTTCCTTTTCAAGGCCATATAAATCCCTTCACACATCTTGCCATGAAACTTGCCTCAAAAGGTTTTACCATCACCTTTGTCAACACGGAATCAACTCACGAGCGGATAGCTAAAGCTCACTCACATAAAGATGACGACAACCCTTTCTCCAATGCAGAGGAATCTGGTCTTGACATTCGTTATGCTAGAATCAGCGATGGTTTTCCACTGAGTTTTGACAGGAGAGCCAACGCCAGCCAGTTCATGATAGGTCTCACTCATGTTTTCCAAGCTCATGTCGATGATTTCATTGAAAATCTAGTCCTCTCAAACCCAAATCCACCAGTTTCTTGTATAATAGCTGACAGTTTCCACGTATGGGGATCAATGATCGCCAAGAAATATAATCTCGTCAATGTCTCATTTTGGACTGAACCAGCAACAGCGCTTACAGTCTTCTATAACACCGACCTGCTCAAGAGAAATGGCCACTTTGGGCGACATGGTATGAACCTTTTATCTAAAAACTGTCTAATTTCTGACTACATTATACATATCCAATCAGCTAACGAGTTACCATTTTTGTCTAGATAAGTACGATGACACCATCAGCTACATACCAGGAATTCAAGCCATTAAACCAGAGGATTTACCTTCATATTGTCAAGATGCTGATCCAAACGATATTAAATATGTGTTCAAGTGTATTGAAGATGCACAGAAAGCGGACATTGTCATTGGTAACACGGTGCAAGAGCTCGAGTCTTCAACTATCTCGGCCTTACAAGAGCAGCAACCATTCTATGCAATTGGGCCACTCTGTCCCACAAACTTTACCAAGAAAACAATTTCAACAAACCTGCTACCGGCAACAGATTACACCAACTGGCTCAATAACAAACAAGATGGTACAGTGTTATACATCTCATTTGGTAGTCTTGTTAGTTTAAGCAAACAGGATATTCTGGAAATAGCACAAGGCATTCTGATAAGTAAAGTGAGTTTCATTTGGGTGCTACGTCACAATATCTTAGTGTCCGGAGAAAGAAACATTATGCCTCTCGGATTTGAGGAAGAAACTGCAGATAGAGGATTGGTCGTGCCGTGGTGCTCTCAACTAGCAGTACTATCACATCCAGCAGTCGGAGGGTTTTTGACGCATTGTGGGTGGAATTCAATCTTGGAGAGCATATTGTGTAAAGTTCCAATGGTGTGCTTTCCTGTTATCGGGGATCAACTTACTAACAGGAAATTAGTGGTTGATGATTGGAGGATCGGTGTGAACCTTTGCACTAGAGGATTGATCAGGAGGGAGGTAGTAGCGGAGAATATTGGAAAGATAATGAATATATCAGATGAATCGAGGAAGAATATCGATAAAACAAAGATGATACTTCAAAATGCATTTTCTGATGAGGGATCTTCAGAGAAGAACCTCAACCAATTCATACAAGACATGAAGAACAAGATTCTTCAGAAAAATTGAGCTTCTTATCACATTCTCACTAACCGATTACGGTTCTGTTATGCCAAAACATAGCAAGTGATGTATTTTAATGTATTTTTTTCATGAAGTAGCTTAGCAAGTTAGGTATTAGTTCTATAAGGTTTCAGAGTGAATAATGGCATAACATACAATTACTGTTATGCCTTAAACTAGTAAGGTCAGCTATATATATCCTCGCTTGTCCTGTTCCATTTGAACCAGTTGAATAATGACATGGCATAATTGCGAGAGTTCAACGTCTATATAGCATGTCAGTATAATTGTTTTGTATACTCACATAAAATATCTACGTCTGATAATGACAACAGTAACTACGTCTCAGTCCAAAACAAGTTGTGATCAGTTATATGAATCCTCCTCACTGACCAGATGACAATGAGAAGGTGAAAAGTTTATTTGACAACACAGATCCTTTACTTCCAGCCTTCATGTATTAAATTGTATTCCACTACAGGAACAACGATATTTCACCCTCTTGGTAAGCTTCTCAAAACAAGCTGCACCTTCATAGTGTGACCTGGGCTTAGAACATCCCCAAAGCTTAAGATAACAAAGAATAATATCACCATCTTGTGAATTTTGTTCATCCCTCATTAAACAACTTCAGCACCATTTCGTATATTTCATGAGACAAAGGGCCTCTCTACCTTCCTACTTGGAAAAGGACAGAACCCTTCATTTTTCAATAGGATCTCAGGGATTGACATTCTTATTTTTAAGGGTTGTTTATCTCCTTTTAAAGTTCTTAAGGTCATGGAACATTAATGTGGCTGCTTCCAAATTCACTTTCTCCCATCAAAACCAAAGTGTCGTGAACTTGCAAGAACTTTCCATGAATCCATACTCTATGTGTGATCTTCCAAGTTCACTTTCTCCCATCAAAACCAAAGTGTCGTGAACTTGCAAGAACTATCCATGAATCCATACTCTTCGTGTGATCTTCCCATTCCATCATTCACGGACTGGATACAAATATGTTAAAGCTTTATTGGTAATGGAACCAAAACTTCTGTCTATAATTCCAGAAAATAGCCAACGTAAGTACAACGTCAATGAATCATGTGTCGTGAAGAGATCTCTTACACCTATCCAACAAAAGAAGTAAGACCTTTTCCCCTCAGAACACATGTACTCCCTCTATCGTACTCTTTGCTCTAGCTCAAACTGAAGCATGGTCATATAATAAAGACCTGAGTTTCACACTCCTCAAATTCAAATACTAGGAGAAAAACAAAACAGATCACATCATTCAAAAGATTTACGAAAAAGATACATTGACAATGTTCAGCAAGTAATGCCTAAAACTTAAGTCAGGTGATTACCATAATCCGCAAATAACATAACAGGACTCCAGGCTTTAGAATTCAGAAGCATTCTGTGATTGCTCTCAGCATCCTGCAAAGTGACTACTGATAGCTTAAGTACCTGTCAGATTACAAAAAAAAAAGCCATTATACTTAGACATCTGCTGAAACAAATACAGCAATAGGAGCCTTGAATATGGACATATTCAAGGAAATCTCCTTACTGCAGCTTCTTGTATCTGCATGACCAAAATAGTTCGACTAACAAATTGAAACAGATGGAGTAATATGGTTCTGAATCACATATAACATTGAAATACTCAATTAGCAACTGCAAGGGAACAAGTAGTTCAGCATTACTTTCAAATCTTAACTAAGGTTAAGTAATTATATCATTACAAAAATTCATTTTACTTCTTATTAGTAGTCCCAGCAGTGTTGTTTCTAGTTGAGATTTGAATAGATAGCAGAGATTCATTTTCCTTGAAAAAAACTTAAATCAATATTCAAAGCTGAATCAGAAGGTGAGAATTGTCAAAGACCATATAAGGAGGCACGTCATATATCTTAACAAGCAACACGAAAATTTTCTAGAGGGCCACCCTCCTAATACTACTAGCCCTTCTCTCGCGTAAGTGTGGTTTAACTTTTAAATTTTTTTATGGTTCGAGTGCATTAGTGTTGATATGAATTCAATTCTTCTTTCGTTCAATTCATTTCCCATATTATATTGTTTACGCTCTAATTGTCAGATCTAAGCCTTCAAAGGGGTGTTAGTAATCCTACTCCACTGGATGGGATAGCAAAGAAAACTTGTGATTTGGGACTAGATAAAATAAAATTTCGTTCAAGAATAAAATCTTATTGATATGTAGCGAGGTAGGGTTATGATCTATGTAAAAAATTATATTGTGTAATTTCTTAAGGGCGAATATTGTAGACGGGTAAAGGTATATAATTTTTCTTACTCTGACTTTGGTAAAAGAAATTTCAAGCAAAACTATACTATCCACATTAACATATTATTCCCAGCCCAACATAAGAAAAGGAAGAAGAACAAATTTGAATTTGAAAGAATATGGACCACACCATTACAATTAACCAATTATTGGAAAGGCACACTTCTCTATGTCTATGATGACACAACAACCTCTTAACAAGTCCAATTTCTTTAAGAATAGATTAACCGAAAATTTTACCTGCAATGAGTATTTACATCAAGCAAATGAATACAGAACAACTGTGAGCCACGAGCCGGGGTTAACACCAAACAAAAGACATCTATCTCATTATCTTTAAATACCTAAGGGATGACATATAAAAGGCTCCAAATTCAAATAAATGCAGCTACAAGGACAGCCAGACACCAACTTAGACAATAAACATTTCTGCATCAAAGAACATAAAGCCACCATCTCCTTCCAAGCTCTTACATAAACACACAATATTAACAATCATACACTTGACTTTTCTCAAAAAATCCAACCATCTCCTATTATTTTGGGACTAAATGGAGCTAATAGAACACCTACAGCCACATATAGTACTCATACTTCCTCTTCAAGGCCATATAACTCCATCACACATCTTGCCATGAAGCTCGCCTCAAAAGGTTTTACCATCACCTTTGTCTACACAGAATCAACTCATCAGCAGATAGCTAAAGCTCAGTCACTTAAAGATGACGACAACCTTTTTTCCCACGGACAGAAATGTGGTCTTGACATTCGATATGCCAAAATTAGTGATGGATTGCCACTGAGTTTCGATTGGAGTGCCAATGCAAGCCAATTTGTGGAAGGTCTCATTCATGTTATCCAAGCTCATGTGGATGACTTCATTGAAAATCTAGTCCTCTCAAAACCAAACCCGCCAATTTCTTGAATAATAGCTGATAGTTTCCACGTATGGGGATCAACAATCGCCAAGAAATATAATCTTGTCAATGTTTCATTTTGGACTGAACCAGCAACAGTGCTTACAGTCTACTATCACATGGACCTGCTCAAGAGTAATGGCCACTTTGGGTGTCATGGTATAAACCAAATATCTTGAAGCTATTACTGTCTAATCACAGCCTGCAGTACATAATCAATTAGCTGATGAGTAATGATTTTGTCCAGATAAGTGTGAAGACGCCATTAGATACATACCTGGAGTACAAGCTATTGAACCAGCATATTTACCTTCATATATTCAAGATGCTGATCCAAGCACCGTGATGCACTGTTTTGTGTTCAAGTGTCTTGAAGATGCACAGAAAGCAGACTTTGTCATCGGTAATACAGTGCAAGAGCTAGAGTCTTCACCTATCTCGGCCTTGCAAGAGAAGAAACCCTTGTATGCAATTGGCCCACTCTTCCCCATAAGCTTCACCAAGAGAATAATTTCAACAAACCTGTTACCAGCATCAGATTACACCAACGAACTTGCAAGATGATCCTTCAGAAAGCACTTTCTGATGAGGGATCTTCAGAGAAGAATCTCACTCAATTCATAGAAGACATGAAGAACAAAATTCTTCAGAAATTATGAGTGGCTCACAAGAGCTTTGCTGTCAGCCTGTTTGGTTCTGCACAGCCAGAACTTAGCAAGTGATGTTTTAGTTCTGAAATAATTGTCGCAAAGTGAATAATGATATGACATACAGCAATTACCAAGCCTTAAACTAGTTGGGTCAGCTATATGAATCCTCAAAATTTCCTCCTCCATTTGTATGATGGCATGCATGATTGCAGGAAAAAAATGCTCAGCAATTCATTCAGATGATAAATGTAGCATGACAATATATTCTATTCCAATTTTGAATGTCTGATAACGACGAGAAAAAAAAACCGTTTAATTGACAACACACATCTTTCACTTCCAGCAGCACTACTTTATATGTTTCACGAGAAAAAGTGCCGCTTCTAAGCATCATTGATTAAGCTCTGTTGGAGGACGATTAAGGGTATAAAATAACAGAAGTTCATCTTCTTCTTTTTCAGTTTCTTAAGCTCAAGGAACATTAATTCAGCTGCTTGCGAGCTCATTTTCTCCCATCAAAACCACAGGGCTATGGACCTATTTGGACATGTGGCTTCTGGAACTTCCCATGAATCCATACTCTTCGCATGATCTTCCCATTCCGTCGATTCACTGACTGGACACAGCAATATTCAAGCTCAAGCTGCAAAAAGGTTCATAAATATGTTAACGTTTTTTGGTAATGGAAACAAATTCTTGTCTGTAGTTCCAAAAAGTAGATCATGGGAACTAATACCTCGATGAATCCTGAGCTGCAAAAGAGATCTCTTACACTATCCAAGCAAAAAAAGTAAGACCTTGTTCCATCAGAAGCGTATGTACTCCCTGTATCCTACTCTTTGCTCTGGCTCGAACCGAAGCATGGTCATATCATAAAGACCTGAGTTTCACATTCCTCAAATTCAGATACAAGGAGAAGAACTAAACAGATTCCATTGTTTCAAAGGATAAACAACATAGGTCCAGGTATTACCTAACCCTGAAATTAAACAACCAGGTCCCCGGGCTTTAGAACAGAGAAACATTCAGTGATTGCTCTCGACATCCTATGAAGTGGCACAGCTGATAGCGTAAATATCTGGCAGATTTTAAATGAAATATCCATGAACTTAGACATTTGATGTTTGTAGAAACCAATACAGCTGTGAATAAAAAGGAGCTTGATTAAAGACTGATTAAGAATATACATACTAAGGTGACAAAATCTACTCCGGCAAGGCAGCTATTGTTCTTGGCAGATATCGGTGGATTGGCGAAATCTTGCTTGCTGCAGCTTCTTGCACCTGCATGAGCAAAACACTTCGATTAAAAAAAACACCTGCTTGCATATACTATGAAATGCAGAAGCATCAATACATTTACAGACCTGAGGAGCACATATTCTGCTTCTGGAAGGAACTTTCACAGCAAGAAGTGCTGAGTAACCAATTTGGAAATCCACTTGCAGAAAAATCACATTGGAATGGGTAAAAACGTTCTTTAGCCAAGTTTATATCAGCAGCTTCAATATTCTCTTTAGCCCTCTCAAGAGCCTCTTTGCTGCAGTCACAGGCATACAGAGAGATGCTCTTGTTTCCACTAAAGAGATAAGCATAGTTTCAACAATGAGATCAGAATAATATGGTTCATAGAACATTGAAATTCTCAATCAGCAAGTGAACAAATATGATAGCCTTGCTGTAACAAAGAGATGATAACAGATAAACCAGAACTTTATTTAGAGAAAAAACGGAGATTCTTAAGCATTGCTCTTAAATACAGTCCAATTAGCTACATCACCACCAAACCAATAAAGCTCTGATTTCATGTTAACTTCTTATTTCTAGTCTGTCAGCAGAGTTATTTCTAGGTGAGATTGAATAGAAAGTAGTGATTCTACTCTACTAATCCATTTGAGCACAGAAGCCTCATATTTTATGTTTGGACATGAAATTTGTGGTTCTTTCCAAGTTTAAAAAATAATAAGATGAAAAACTTAGAAATAGCTCCACTCAATATGATTAATTATGAGATATCAAAATATGACTACAACAACAACAACAACATAAGTGTAATCCCACAAGTGGAGCCTGGGGAGAGTGGTGTGTATGCAGCCTTATCCCTACACTGAAGGTAGAGAGGGTGTTTCTAATAGACCCTCGACTAAAGTAAAGCATATCAAAATCAAGTACGGCGAGAAAATAAAGTAATGAAGAAACCATGCAAAAAATAAAGGAGAAAGATATCAGTGGCAACAACAAATAACATGGTAACCGAAGCAAAGGACTGGAGCAAACAGCAGGTAATAATAGGACTAGTTGCTTACAATTATGCACCTTACAGGAAGAAATTTGATAGTAAACTTCCTCAGCCTAAAAGTGTTTAAATAATTAAGTCACACAAGGAAACTGAAGTTCTTCCTCACCGAAGTATTGCGAGAGCTGTACTACCATTTCCACATCCAATCTCCAAAACTGTCGAGCATTCCCCACAATAGGCTAGCTCTGGGAATTCTTTAAGCAAGTACCGACGCTCCTACATGGAAGAACTTATGTTAAAGAAAGAATGCAAAGTGGAATATAGTTTTTTCTAGTAGTTCAAGGAAAGGCTTTCTCTTCTTGCTGCAACTGCCAATAAGATCAAAGAACTGAAATATGCAACCAAAAATAAATACCCAAACAAGCAAATGATAGCCATTAGTCTTGAAAGACAATAAAATGATGATGTCATTTGAGCAATAATACATGAGTTTAAAAGTAGAGATTTGCAGCCAAAGTAATAGCGATGAGCAGATGCCTCAGCTCTGATTCTTGTTGACATATGAAAAAATAAACCTTGCACTTCCGTCTCTTTTTTAGCAAGAAATTATCTTCTTAAAGTTGCTATACGTTCTTATAATACAAAAGCATAGGCATCATTGTTGTACCTCATTCTTGAAGTTGTAACATAGGATTGTGACAGACGGAAGCCTAAAACCTCACTCTTGTTTTCCATTTTGATGATCGGAAACAGCAAGGTTTTTTTCCCTTAGCACCTTCTAGTTTTTCACCACTGTATAAGAAAGGAGTTCCACAAAAAATCTACCAAGTACAATTCTTTGCCAATTATCTGAGACATTAACAGTAGTAATCTTAAAAGTAGCACAAAACTCGAAACTAGAACCCCAATACTCGATGTCTTGGAAATCACAACTCTGGACTTGAGACTGAACCCCTGTAATAAAGCTGCCAAAGTTTGCTTTCAATCCTATAGACCGTGGAACTTAGACCTCAAACGCATACTTATAGTGTGTAAAATTCGTAAGACACCCAAGTAGCCTCATGGATTAAGCTTCATTGCCCAAGTCAAAGGAAGACTTGGAAAGAGAAAGGGAGGGAATATAGAGTTTCCTAAGAGAAAACATTTGCATATTTGTCTGCCATTGTGAACAGAGACCATGCTTTTATTAGAGATCTGTTCTAGAGCGAGATTTGTCGGGGACTTAGAAGAGAAATGTTCTACAAGTGATACAACGTCGACCATTAAAGTGTAGTTTCTTGGCCAAGATACCCAACTTCAAACCCTAGATTTGTACATATACTCCATTTCTGAACTAGGTCTTCTTAATGGTCCAAAACTTGAGATTTGAATCATTGAGTTAAGTGGGACCACAATCTTAAACCATTGGAGTTAGCCTATTCCAACCTCAAATCTAGTACTGATGAAAAGCCCCAATATCAAAATGTGAAGAAACTTCTAAATTTGGAAGTGATACGATAAATTAGTATCAATACTTTCTTGGATCTTTACTTGAAATAACAAATCATGGTTGTAATATGCAAAACGATTCCATAACACTAAGACCATCCCATATAAGAGTGGGAATAAGGTCATATTTTGGTCATCCACACAGCCCCTAGAGGTCATGGGAATGAGCTCTTGGGTTTCCTTCAAGTATGAAACTTTCTCTTCTAGTCTTTCACTTTCTAAGTCCAGCATGCAGCTTTCATACCTTAGTTTCCTTGTCTTTGTTTCCATATTATAGCTTTTACTCTAAGCTTCCTACTGTACCTCCTTGTCATTGGAGTTGTGCAATACCTCTTTTTCTATAGCTCCTCATATCATATCTTTCATGTCATAGCTCCTCATAACATTCCTCTCATATCATAGCTCCTTCTATCATAACTCTCAATTCATAGTTTTTCATACCAATACATACATAGTAGTTGTAGTTTATCCTGTGAAAAAATTTAGATTTTGTAGAAGCTTTGGAGAAGAAAAATAGAAGGATCAGAGACCGACTACCTCAGCAATGAAGATCTTCAAGTGTTGGACCAATTAATAGACCTGGGCTAGAGAACTGAGTACACACAAAAACACAGGCTCCGGTTCAGAGAATCTGAGCCAACAAATTGTGCACAGAATAGTATCTTGAGAAGAACATTGCTGGTACAACTATATCCTCCAACCTCAGTAAAAGTACACAGTATAAATAATTCTTCAAAGAAAAAGAATTTTATGCTCTCCCTCTCTCTCTCTCTCTGTCTAGGTCCTCACTGACATAGGTATAGGCACATTGGATGTTATATGAGTTTCAAATGTCAGAAGTGTGCATTTGAAACACATGCACAAGACCTTTAGGACTGCAAGAAAACCTTGAGGCTGAGTCAGCTATCCAACCATCCAATGTCATGCGAGTTCAGGTTTCATACTTCGTTATGTACCAATAAACAGTCAAACACTTCTGTCAAACCATCAAATTTCTTTTTTCCATCACTCCAAGTTCAGCAAATTGTTTCCTACATTCATGGCTACTAGTATTTCACATCTAACTAATGATCAATGACAACAGTGCGGCTCCAGAATGTGAGTTGCAGGTTCACGGGAACGCCAACAGCATTTGGCTCAAACATTGTATAAGTCCACAAACCTTACCCCTACCTTTGTGAGGTAGAGAGGTTGTTTCCAATAGACCCTCGACTATTAATCCACTAAATATTGTATTGTGAACCTAGTTATTACTGCATATTAACTGGAGGTTGTTGCAGAATCCATAAACTTCAAATCTTGATCCATGTGTTTTTTTTTTTTTTTTTTTTTTTTTTGTTTTTTTTTTGTAACACAACAAAAAGCTATACTAATTACCATTCAAATTCTAAAGTTCAAATCTTTCAGCTAAATCCCGGGTTTCTGTTACTTTTCTTAGCAACCCCATTAAATAAAATCCACACATACAAGTCATAACCAATGGAACAAACAAAACACACAAATACAAGCTCGAGTGTAGACTACCAAGTACCAACATTAACAGTGAATGATTACTTACCTTGAAGAATTTTCCAGTGGAATGGCGAGTGTGGAAGTTGTTCCATGCTTCAGAATCTTCCTGCGGCGAACATAAAGAAAGTGGAGAAGACAAAAGGGTATGTTGATTTTGATTGATAGAAGAATTAGGAAAAGGAAGCAAATGGTGAGCAAGAGAAGGATTATTTTCAATCTCTTGCCGAAGTTGATCCCATTCAAAGTCCTTCGAGTAGTAGTTTGCCGCTGCCATGATTTCTTCTTTCTTCTCCCACAACTACTGCCTCCTCTCTTACTCAATCTCTCAAAATCACTCTTTTACTTTCACAAACCTGGGTTATGAATGTGTCATATTGAAAAAAAAAATAGATGTACTCATAAAAATGTTCTGATTGTGTTTATTCTAGATTCGTTTAAACTTCGAAAATATAAATTTGACCAGGACGATATAATAATTAAAATAGCTAAGTAAAATTTATTGATAAGTTTAAGAGATTATCGATATATTAAAGTTTGAATTATAATTTAAATAGAAAAGGATCAAAAATCTTGTCCTAGTCCCAATTTTGAAAGGTATTTTTTACCCTTTCTTGTTTATTGTATGAGTTTATAATCTATCAAAATTTGAATTACTATAACGTCAATGAGATTGAAAATTACCTTGAATTGTTTACTACGGAGAAATTTTGTTATGTACCAATTCCTTAGGCTGAGCTCGAACTTTTGGACTCTTAATGATGTAGTTTTCATTTTCTTATTTTTCTCAACGTAAATTGTTTAGCGTGACTCAAACTTATGGTATATAAACAAAATTCAGTTGATACAATTTCTGGTTATCAGGTTATTTACATTATTCAGCCTCTTCTTATTGTTATCACTGGTTTTGGTTACGTGCATTGCACGTATATTTATACAACTTCAATTGATATGTTAGATGATAAAAATAGATATTAAAATATATCGAAAAATATAAGTTTTTAAGCATCATGAATATTAATCTTATATTTTAATCTCCTTACATTTACATTCAAAAATTAGTTTAATATTTTAAGTTAAAATATAAATTAAGATAGTTCTGGTAATATTTATATAATAGTTACTTTATATTAAACATGCATACATGTATTCTTTAAAGTTTTTTTTATAGAATATTTCACACAATATTGTCAGTGGAGTTTATTTATGGTGTAGATATTTTATTAAGTCATTAAGGCAATAATATTTATAAAGATGGCAAAAAAAAATATAAAAGTATGATATTATGATGTTACTTTTCATTTAAGGTATTTCCACTTATAATATGATACATGTTTTATAACGTAACTTTATCAAATTCTTCCATTGTAAGATTTATGATTACGATTAAAAACTACATTAAAGTGATGAATGACTTTTCATATCAGAACTTATCAAATTCTTTCATTATGAAATTTATGACTACTAATAAACACAAGATCAATGTACTCATTTATTAATTTAGTAGACAAACAAAATGATAATCCAACTTTACACTTTGAATCTTTCCACTTATAATAATATATGACGATCAACAAGGACTACACAAAGGCTTCTGAACATTGTGATGGAAATTGGTTGCTCCAAAGGGTCTCTATATTCAAACATGTCTTTCCTAAAAGATGACTGTTTTTGAAATCTCAGAATGTGTGTGTCATCACTTGCCTGTGGCCCTGTCATCTGAGAATTTTATGCAATAAAAGAAAACACAAGGTCAGAGTAAGCAATATGGTAACCAGGCTATTATTTCATCACTTTCACAAACCAATTTACCACTTCAAATAGCAGAGGCAAAGAAACTAAAGACAAAATAGTTTTCTAGTTTGGATTATTTATTAACATCATGAGCAGCATCTAAAAACTTTATACAATAATTACAAAAAAAAAAATCAAGAGAAATTATCAATTCTAAGGATGAATTCTAACCAAAGGAAAAAAATAGCAGGGCCCATGTTCACACTAGCTGCAGCCATGGTAGGGGGCAGTTAAATAAACAAAAGCAGACTACAATGACATTCACAACTTTACATTGAAAAACATGGATGTTATAATTTCAAAATCACATGTTCTGTAGTCACACCATGAAAACAATCATCTTGAACAATCGACAGATCCGATTTGTTTATAGGGTCTTGCCTTGACAGAGAGCATGGAGTTATACTGAATGCACTCCTTTATTTAAAGGTTCATTCAGTGAAAGCAAATACAACTTAAATCCCAAAACACTGAAGTTCCCACTGTTAAGAATAAGAAGGTAAACGACAACATGTAGCCGTGCTGTCGGCAGAAGCCAAAGGCTGAAAGGAGTACCAATTGTGTTGGAGATTATATATGATAAAAAAGGAGTGACGGAGAATATCTGAAACACATGATGAGTAGTGTATCATTGTAAAGAGAAGAAATCCGGAACCTTTTTTGACCCGAAGAAGACATCCTAAACTTTCCCTGCTCACTTTGGATTTAGTTTAAGAGATACAAGGTCACTGCCACAAACCAGCAAAGGCTAAACGCCTTGAGCTCAGATAAATGAAGGCAGGCAACATCTTTAGCTGCATCCTTACATCTTCATTCTCATATATAGCCAATCCTTTACCCTTTCTCTCTCTCCCTCTCACACCACATCTGATGCAAGCAGATATGAGCGCTACATATTCCAGGTGACTTTTTGCATGAAGATACTTGTATCTAGTTTCACATTAGGAACTAAAATGAAGCTAACTAACATCTAGTGTACATCTTTTGCATTCAAGGGTATGGCCTAGTGATTTGTGAAGCGTGTTGAGAATCACGAGGTCTCGTGGGCAAAACCCAGTGGAAGCAAAAACACTGGGTGATTTATTTCCATCAGTTCAAGCCTTAGTTGAGACAATTCGCTGCCAAATAATGCAAAAGCAACTCTATTTGCTGCTCTTTCAACAACTATTTTCACAAGAATTATGTCCCTCACATAACCAAAAGAAATGATTAACCGGAAAGAATATGCTTGAGATGAAGGAATTCAAGGAATGGAAGTATGTATTGAATTAAATAAGTGAGTTCGAGCTGCAGAGAATGAGAGACTTTGAGATAGTCAAGGAATACTTGGACAAATTGCTTGGCATTGTTAACAAAATAAGACTACAAGGCACTGAATTTAAAGATTCAAGAATTGTTGAAAATTTTTCTGTTACACCCCCCGAAAGATATGAAGCATGTATAACTAACTACCTAGGAAATACACGAAGATCTGTCCAAGATTACCTTGGCAGAGTTGTTAAATTCTTTTCCGGCACAGGAGCAAAAGAGACTTTGTGAGGCAAGATATTATGGTTGAAGGAGCCTTAGCAGTCAGCCATAAAACTCAAAGCAGGGGTAAAAATTTGAAAAATTACCCACCTTGTGGGCATGGCAGAAAAATGAATCATCCACCATACAGAAGTTGGAGAAGGCAGACGCGAATGCAGCAAGTACAATCAACTAGGCTATGAAGCAGTGGTTTGCGAAAACAAATTTGAGAACCATGAAGCAAATGCATGTGTGGTCAATGAAGAAAAAGAAGACGACAATCTTTTTGTTGCAACATGTACCTCAAGTAAGATTTCATCAAATTTTTGGTCGATTGATAGCAGTTGCTCTAAATACACGACTTATGACAAGAGTGTGTTTAAAAAATTAAAACCTATTTAACTATCCTAAAGAAGGATCGGGAACGCAAGTGACCAAGATATTCCTTTTCCATTCCCGTTTGATTAGCTTTTTTCTCTCGCACCCCTTATCCTGTTTCATCCATGGTCCGTTGCGTCATATTTTCTTTTTAGATATTGATCATAATTTTTTTGAGTCTTTTTAAGTTACTATACAGGTTATATACAAATATCCTTTGAAGATAAACATTTTCATCAATGATGTGTTGAAAAAAAAAGTTTTAAACATCAAGATGATAGGTAAACATTTCTCATTTGATCCACTGAAAGATGTTATTTTTTTTTTGAGAAAAGGTAACTTGTATATAAACACAGGAATACTCGGGACATATTCCAGTAATACTTACAATCAGAAACACAAAAGTGTTGCTGTAGAACATGAAAATGATCATAGGCTGGAAAATTAGAAGATGATCCTCCATATGAAAAGCACAAGCAAAATGTGAACCAGCTAATTTTGAAGGATCTTCCAATGTTCCTAAAGAAATTGAAGCAATGGAGGAGTTATCTATGTTTCATGAAAATAAAATGGGTAAGTTTAAATTCAAGATGCAAACGAATCAGGAAGACATGCCAAAAAGATTTAGTAGTCAAGGGTTGCATTCAAGATGATAAGTGAATTTTGTTCAGTACAAGGCCAAATATCAAACTGCACATTTATTCACCAAGTCACTTTCAGTTATCAAGTGAGGAGATCTCACGATAGAAGACCAAAATTTTGCAGCTCCTAAAGCAAGGAGTGTTGAATATTTACTTTAGAATAAATAGTTATCCCTTTTAGTTAGGAGTTGATTTTTATTTGAATTTTGAGTAAAGAGTAAAGAGTATTTTCTAGACTTCACGAATTTGGTATTTTCAGCATATCTTTTGCTTATTTATATTTTAGACGCGAGTACTTTTATTAAAAATTGTATCCTTTGACTGCAGTGAAATATATCAATCTTCAATTTTGAGTCATAGCTTTCCTTGCTTGCTTTTCCATCCTTCAGTATTTTTGTTATTTTGTTAATTAAAATTCTTTCCTGATTTTTTTTTTTTTTTTTGAATCATCTTTTCCTGATATTTCTTCTTTTTAAAACCTCATATTGCATCCTAGAGACTTCTTTACCTAAAGATTTACAGATGAACAGTAATTAAAGAACCATCTCCTGCTTGAAAAAAAAAGAAGTCCTCAAGCTGCATTTATTCTGAGATCTTTCAACGAAGTAATGGTCGATAAGAAAAGAGGGAAGTCAAATTTTCATTTATTTCAAGTTCCTCTTCCTCTTCTTTTTTTTTATTATTGGTGGTGGTTGTGGTTTGGGGGGGGGGGGGAAGATACTGGGTAGGTGATCATACCAACTAAGTTTGATTGATCAGTTTGCGTAAGTCCAGTTTTTTCATCAATTACAAATACACCGGTTGATTATAGCAGATATTTGGTGGTGAGGATTTAGTAGAAAGCTTCTTCCCTTGCAAAAAATACCACCTTGTAAAGTATTTCATGTCACATTGTGTCTTTAATGCATTTCTGCACATTTCACACGACCAATCATCCAAAATAATATCATGTAACAATGAAACCACTATAACCATGCAACCTTTCAATCTTAAACAAGTAAATCATGTATAGATAGATCATACTACTAACAGTTCATATTCAATTCAACATTACTCAATACTTATATGTTCTATGTGATTTAAATATCAATTAACATGCTTCCATAAGGACCCAGTGCCAAAACCCACAACTCGTCAAATAAGAATAAAAAGCAGAGTCACAGTGAATAAAACTCAGTTTACACTATCCATTAGCATAATAAGGTACATTGACTGATTTAGTAGGGCACTGGATTTTATATTGGGTACATGGGCTTGTCTAATATGTAAGGATAAATATAAGGTATAAAAAACTAGATTTTCAGATCCGAAAATCCAAAGTCAGAAATCTAAAATCTGAATAGTTTAGAAGTTAAATCCAAAATCAATCGGTATCCGAAAATCCAAACAAATTGAATTTCAGACCTACATGGCAGCATGTATGTATATCACACAAGCCATGAACAGTACTTATACATGATCAAGACTACAGTCATCAATAGATACTTGTTAGCTATATAAACCAATTTAAATAAGAACATAATGACAAGGTCAATCGGGAAAACAACAGCATGTATTCTAACCTGGACAATCTTTTTGCAAATGCTAAAACTCCAGCCCTTCATCACCTCCCTGAAAGTTACGCCTTCTTCCACGCAAATGAATGGTGGAGATTGAGCTATCTGATTAAAAGCCTTCAAAACTAACCTCAATATATAATTATATGGCCACATATTCATCTGTTGTGAATCATTTTCTTGTAACCCAAACTGTCATTCCCACAATCAGCTCCAGTCTCTAAAACCACTCCAAATATAACAGAGCCCTTTCCAATGCTGACATTTAACAAATGTCCTACCATATGTAACAAACATAAAATGTTCTCTTCTCATCGCCCATCACCTGATTAGGCAAAGAAGTAAGAACAACTGTAGAAAATCCAAAGGCCTTATCTTTGGAAGATATTGCTATCACAACATCTGTCAATATGGAGAGAAAAGTGTGTTTTCACCATTGTGTTTACAAAAAACTTCTGGTAAAAGCTTGCTTTCTCATCTTGAAATATGGAGAGCAAACACAAAATTGAGTGCACTGTCTGCCTCATTCCATTGCTTCTGAAACGAAGTCCTTGTCTGGCTTGCCTTCATAGCATTCTATCTAGTCTTTAGCCTGCTGCATCACACAATTTCTCAATTCTACTTTTCTCCCTCATTGACTGAGACTCATCAAGAACAGTTGCATGGGACAAAGTCACAGCCACCTGATCAGAAACTACTTCCACTATCTCCATCTCGTCATAGCTCAAGACTCAATCATCATTACTTGAAAGAACCAATCCTAATCGTAGGCATAATTTCTTGGTACAGAGCTCAAACCTGAGACTGATGTTATTGAAATCTTTATCTCTATGACTATGATTCATGGATTACTTTTGCATTGTAATATCGTAGGGTTTTGGTCATAGATCCCGAAGATTTTTCACTTTATTGCAATTTACGAAGATGGAGTTATGTTTGGTTATACTTTTTACAAAGGACATATTAGAGCACTTTTTTTGTGAAATTTATGAAGACAAGAGTTGGAAAATAGGTTTGGATCACTATTCCAAATTTGGAATCCAACGTCATAAAGTTTGGATTTGAATTTATAACCAAACTTGGTTTGTGAAAAAATAAATTATTCCGAAACAAATGATAGATGTCGTTCTCTGAAACTAATATCCACATTTTTTATTTAGGAATATGAAAAAGGAACATCAAAAACCAGCAACATCAAACATGGACACATCATCACAAATAAATGAGAAATCCAAAATCAAAGCAACCAAGCACATCTAAAACAAAACATGAATATTTAAAAAAGGAGTACACTCAAATGAGAGTATTGAGCTAAATTTTGAAACTAGACTACTGTGGTAAATTGGTGCTTAGCATTTCAGATCATTCCAGACAGAGATCAGTTATACAGATGTTGAAAATAATGATGTGACATTCTGTAACAAGGGACAGAACTAAACTGAAAAAGATATTTTGTTGTCACCTTGCAATGACTACTTTTGACATAGACAGGAGTTCGAATTGCAATTAAACTTTGTTTTGCAATGATCACATAGTGCGAAAATGAGGCCATGATAGCCCCATTTCATCTCTTAAAAAATGAAAAGATGAACTTATTAGAATGGAAGAAAAGAACTAAGCAATATAACAAAAACTATGATTACTAATAATAAAATTACTCAAGGAGCATGGAGATAGAAGCAGTAAACTGATTACTGAAGCTACTTCCGAAGAGAATAGAAATATATTGGCATTACAATAGAAATATCAACACAAGTGCCGGAGTAATTCTACACCATTGTTAACTACAGCATCCAGCAGACAAAAATTAAAGGAACAACTACAAACAAAAAAGTGCCTTACTTTGCTAGGCAGTGTTACAGTCCCCTGTTATGGATCTAGTAATGGGACGCTGCATGACTTAATCTGTTGTTTTCTTCCTACAACTTATGGCGCTGGTTCGTTAGAGAACCTGCAATCTGTTGAATTAAAGTACTCAAAAAATGGAACAATTTTCTGCTTAGATTTCATAGGATAAACATAGAGTTCAAATACAATATTTATAAGATAACTACCCCTAGAAACTAGGACATTACTTCCTAACATTACTGGAATGAGAAACTGCAAACTACAATAAAGACTTACTACTATTAAAATGAGCTACAAGCAAATAGCTACTACTGTAAACTGTTGGGAGACTAAGGAGTTATAACAGGCAGCCTCCACCTTATCACTATCCTCAGCTTTAAGTATAGGAAGACTGCTACGGAACTCATCAAGACCTTTAAAAAACCCAACTACATCAACAGTATCATCCTCTCCTTCTCCTGCTTCATTTTCTTGGCCCATCTGAATTATAGGCTCTTCAACCTCATTACTGAACTACACATTCAAATTTACATTCCTAAGTGTTTTGCAACCCAACAAGGTGCCTTATTGCCTTACTTACGACACCTCTGTTACTTGACTCAACTGTTACAGCATGGGTATTTCTACGCCACCTTGAATTACTAAACCATATTGCAAATTGACATCATTATTCCCTTCAACAGTTTTTTCCTTAATCAGCTTGCTGTTTCTTGGCATTTTTACTTGGGGTTTTTTTCCTTGCACACTTCCGCTTCCCATTCTTTGCTTTCTTCCTCTCTTTATTCCGATTCCAATCCACATTTGACTCCTCATCTGACTGTGATGCCTCAACCAACGCATCATCATCAATACATATTATGGGAGAAAAATGCTTTCGTCCACCCCCACTTTTCGATCCACCAGCATTATGCGAACTACCAAGATTATTCACATTACTCTGTCCTCCAACAGCCTGATTGTTCACATTACTCCCTCCATGCCACTCAAATAGCGGACAGGTAAACATGGGCGAAAACGGAGACCAGCTCGAAGCGTTACCTATATTTCTATTAAAATCCTCCAAAGATAATCCAAAAGGCATAAATCCCCAATCACAAAAGTTATTTCTTTTTCCATCAATAATTGGAGGAGGAGACGCAATTGGTACAGCTTGAAAACCCTTCTTACAATTTGGACACCTTAAAGTACAATGAGTATACTCCACTGAGTACTCATACATAAAGAGACAATAAGGACATGCAGTCCAGAAACTGGGTATACTCTTACCTGATGCATCTACATTCCCTTCTTTCTCCTTCACATTGTCACCAGTACTTGCAGACTTATTTGCATTGTTCCCAACCACATTCTCATTTCTCTCCAGGGGCTGTTGATTCCCATGTTGCTCTGCACAAACCACTGCTTCTCGCCCTTGTGTCGAGCTCACCCCGGTACCAAATGGTGGGTTTTCTCTATTAAAGCTTCTCTCAGAGGTTAACAGTTGTGGCTGGTTCAAAGAAAAGGATGAGGTAGGTTGTTCATCTGTGTTTGAAAATGAAATGGGAGTCACGGGTTGTGTCTTTTGTTTCAGAAACGTTTCAGGTTGTTGCAGTTGCTGCTCAATGGGCAAGCTTTCCATAGAGATCATAGTTTCTTGTTCATGAGTCAGAAATGTCTCTGGCATAGACATTCCAGCTTGTGGGTCTCTACTGAAGCTTACTCCAGCAGCATGTGGCCCTTGATCTTGAGTAAACAAATTCACAAACATTCGGTCTGCATTCGGACTGGACATTGAAGGATAAACACTCTGATGCACAGGGGTAGATGTAGAAGCAACAACTTGGTAAGGGTTACGGAGGAGACCCAGCTCCTTATCATACATACTTTTTCTCAAGGGGTCAGAAAGAACTGTGAATGCATCAATGACAAGATGGAAAGCCTGATCAGAAAATGGAAAAGTGTTGGTCTGAGGATTCAGAAGAAACTTAAACCGGCGATACTGTTCGGTGATGAAATCGGCATTTTGGGTTTGGTTAGAAGGGATTTGGAGGATAGAGTAGTAGTCAAAGTGATGATTGTTAATAAGTCTGTCGCCGGCATTCAAAGTATCAACGATGCTGAGTATTTGGTTGGTAACATGTACAAATGTTGGGTCGGATTCACGGGCCCGGGTCGCGAATGACTTGCTACCAACTAGGTCACGATTTGATAAGAGATTTTCAGCGATTGATAGAAAACGGAAAGCTTTTGATTGATTGATTGGAGGGTCACTGTTGATGAAGAAAGGATGCTCCATTTTAGGGCTTTAGAAGAGAATGAAGAAGAAGGACGAAGGAAGAAAGGTGGAGAAAATGAAGAGGAAAAAGGAGAAAGGCGGAGAAAATGAAGAGGAAGAAGGAGAAGGGTGGAGAAAATGAGGAGGAAGAAGGAAGAAAGGCGGTGAAAATGAGGAGGAAAAAGGAAGAAAGGTGGAGAAAGATAAAGAGGAAGAAAGGCGGAGAAAATTAGTAGGAAGGAAGGCGGAGAAAATGAGAGGAAGAAGGAAGGAGAGCGGAATAAATGAGAGGAAGGAAGAATGGCGAAATAAATGAGAGGAAGTGTGTTCCTCCGAAATGAAATAGAAAGCCACGTGTTGTTTGCAGATTTTGGGGATGTCATATTGCAAATTTGCAATCAATTCACTAACCTTTTTGAGTTTTTCCTTTTTTAACTAGTCCTATATACGCATCTCGCGCACATCCCTCATATAAATAAGAATAATAGATTTTTTAAATAACATAAATAATATTTAGAAGATGTGTTTGTGTACAATATAAGAATCGAATCAGGGCCTAAAATACCCTTAAACTATTGAATTTGGTACAAAAACACAATTCATTAACCTTTTGACTCAATGCCTTAAATGTCAATCTATTGGCTCTAAACTACCCTTATTTTAAGGGTACACTTCAAAAACAAAATTAAGAAATTCATTTATTACGTGGCACGTTTCTACTAGCTATTATTAAAATTAACCTAATTAATTAATCTCAATTCAGGATGCGGATCCACCCAATAACCCATACCTGCCCCCGCCTAAAGGTGGTACCCTATCTTCATCTTCTTCATTTTTCCTTTTTTTCAAGTGTATTCTCTTCAATCTTGACTTTTCTCTCTTCTTGAGTTTTAACAACCATGTCTTCTTCTTGAAATGCAACAACAAGATTTGGGTAAAAAGGGTACCCGATCAAATCCAAATCTAGCGCCCAAATTTTCCTTACCTCACACAAATGAGTAAAGATTTAATAGTTGTAACCATAATTGATTCCAAGTTCCTAAATTTAAGCTTTACTGGACACCGGCAAAGATGGTGTTTTTCCAGTAAAGTCTGCTCATCATACGTTGAGTAATTTGGACCAGCAAATACTACAGTGGCCCAGGAGATATATTTGGAAGGCCAATGTTCCCACAATAGAGTTGAGCTTTTCCTGATAAGTGAAAAGAGAAGCTTGCCTAACACAAGAGAATGTGAGGAGAAGCGTATTCCAATTGAACTCTAGATGTCCTTTTTGTGGTTTAGAAAGAGAGTCCAATGGCCATCTGTTTCTTCATTGTTTTGTCACTAGCCTTCTGTGCCAACTTTATCTTTACATTGTGGAACTCTAATAGTGTATGCCTTCCAACACAAGAGATCTGCTAAGGAGTTGGAATTGCAACAGGGTGTAGTCAGACAGCAGAAATGGTGGGGATTGGTTCCTGCTTGTATATGGTGGACAGAAAGAAATTTAAGAATTTTTGAAGGAAGAAGTAGCTCTTTACAGAATTTAAAGATGAAGTGCTTTCCTCTTTTTCATTTTTGGTCTATGACGGTTAGGATTTCATTGTTGGATCTGCTGTCCTTTCTCTCTGTACTTATGGTTTTGGCACTATTCTAGTGCTTTTTTCTTTAATACTCAAGTGACCATTCTCAAAAACAAAACAAAAGAACATAAGGTAAAAAAAATAGGATTTCCGGACACAAATCCAAAATCTAATATGTATTTCGAAAATCCAAAGAACTCAGATTTTGGTTTGGCTCAAACTATGTCCAGTCCTACTCGATACCTATATGGCAGCATGTATGTATGCCACACAAGCCATGAACATTGCTTCTTATACATAATCAAGAGCTCTAATCATCTATAGATACTTGATAGCTAGATAAACCAATTTAAATGAGAACATAATAGCAAGAACGAAGGGATACTAACCTGGACAAGCTTTTTGCACATGGTGAAACTCAAGCCCGTCCATCACATCCTTGAAGTTGTACCTTCTTCCACCAAAGTGAATGGTGGAGATTGAGGTATCTGATTGAGAGCCTTCAAGACTAACCTCAATAATAAATTTTATGGTCACATATTCAGCTGTCGTCCATGGTCTTCTTGCTCCCCAAACTGACATTCCCACCATCAGCTCAAATATCTAAAACCACTTCAAATATAACAAAGCCCTTTCTGATGCTGACATTGACTAAATGTCTTCCCATATGTGAACCTAAAATGTTCTCTTCTCATCACCCATCAACTGATTAGGCAAAAGAGTGTAGAAAATCCAAAGCCCTTATAGATGCACAACCACTTAACAAAACAGAAGTCTCCCTGCCCAGTAAATACAACTAAAGGGCCTCATCTCTACCAGAAACCTTCCATCATCTTTGGCAGAGATCTCCATCTGCATCAATCATTAATGTGTGAGGAGAACAGTGCTTGTTTTCACTTTTCACCTTTGTGTAAACACAATCTTCTGGTCAAAGCTTGATTTCTCATCCCTGAAATATGGAGAGCAAACCCAAAATTGAGTGCATCGATCGCCTCAATACATTGTTCATCACCTTATGAAACGAAGTCCTTGTCTGTCTTGCCTTCATAGATTCGATTTTGTCTTTAGACTGCTGCAGCACACAATTTCTCATATTTCTAGTTTCGGCTCATTGTCTGGAACTCTTCAAGAACAGTGGCATAGGACAAAACCCCAGAACTTTGGGATGATCCAGAGCTCCCCATTATCCAATATAAACCTAGATCCATCGTTTTATCTTTCTCCACTTAAATACTATGATTCATGGATTAGTTTTCAATTAATATAAATTTAATAGGCATTTGGCCATTGGTTCAAATATTTTTCACTTTATTTGGAATTTATAAAGTTAAGAGTTGAAGATGGTTATGTTCGGTTATACTTTTTGCAAAGGAGAGAATATAGCACTATTTTGGAATTTATGAAGATGGAGTTGGAAAATAGATTTGAAGCACTTGTCCAGATTTGGGAACCAACTATTCCCTATTCCAAAGGACATTGTCAAAAAGATCAATCAACTCAGGAGGTCTTTCCTATGGAATGGAAATAAAGAGCACAAAAGTTACCACCTAGTTAAGTGGGATACTCTTACTCTTAGCAGGAAACAAGGGAGGGGTTGGAAATAAAAAAGCTCAATCATCCAACCAATTGTCTCCTTCAAAAATACTTGTGAAGATTCTGCATTGAAGATCAGTCGCACTGGAAAAGAGTCATCACAATGAAGTATCGACTAAAAAGCCATTGGATTACTGAGGAGGCTCTTGGAACTTTTGGATGCAGTATGTGGAAGACTATTAGAAGATTATGGCCTAATTCAAAGGCAACATCTCACTAGAGGTGGGAAATGGTAGGAAAATTGATTTTTGGAATGAACATTGTATTGGGGATGAAAGCCTGCAATCACTCTTCCCAGACCTGTTTATGCTCACCACTCAAAACAAGGCCACAATCTCACAGCTATGGAGCCGTCAAGGTTGGAATCTCATATTCAGGAAAGCTTTCAATGATTGGGAAATCGAGAGGGTCGTTAATCTTTTTCAGATCCTCAATGCCTTCCCAGGCACCTCCACTGAATCTGATAAGCCTATTTGGAGATGGCAAAGCAAAGGTGTGTTTACAGTAAAGTCATGGTACTGCAGATACAATATTGGCCAAACACAGGTCAGGAACTGGCCATGGAAGAAAAAAATACCATTGAAGACTCATGTTTTGCTTGGTTAGTGTGCAAAAGGGCCTGCTTAACACATGAAGTGCTTCAAAAGAAAGGCAGACAATTATGCTCAAGATGCTGTGTGTGTGATGAAGATGCAGAAGTTAATAGTCATTTATTCCTTCATTGCAAAGTAGCTACAAGCTTGTGGAACATGTTTCTTGGTCTTCTTGGTGTATGTTGGGTAATTCCAAAGTCCATTAAGGACTTGCTCTACAGCTGGAAGATGATAGGAAGAAGGGAGTCTAATGAAATTGGTGGGAGTTAATCTCAGCCTGCATCTGGTGGTCCCTATGGAAAGAAAGGAATGGAAGATGCTTTGTGGATAAGAAAAACAACATCCAGAAAATTAGAATGAATTGTCTTAGTCTTTTGTACTTTTGGTGTAAACAAGATATGATGGGGGATATAAAACTTTTTGCTGACTTTATAGGTAAGTTGTAATCTCCCATAGGGTAGTTTGATATGCTCTGGTGAGATTTGTAAGTGACCTATGCTCATCATTTATTTGATGATGAGCCTTTTGTGAATACACAGTTACCTTTATCTCCCAAAAAAAAAACTCCAAGTTGGAGTTGGAAATTTTAATTGTTAATAATAGTGATACAAATTTTGTAATAATTAACGAAAAATACAGATATAATGCATGTATGTGTTTATGTAAAAGTGAAAGACTTTTTTACCTTTCAATCTGTTAAGAAATTCCACATCGAAAAAGGGATGGGAATTTGGTATTCTCATATGACTTGGACAAACTTCCATTCATTAGCTAGTTTTTGGGTTGAGTTAGGCCCAAGATCCATCTTTACATGGTATCAGAGCCAAGCACATTTCAATTCTTTGTTCACCAATGTTGGGCCCCCATATTATAGTGTCCACACTCCATATAACGAGGTTTGGGCGTGCAGGAAAGTGTTAAGAATTCATACATCATTAAAGGAATGGAAATTTGGTATCCTTTTATGGATTTGGACAAACCTCTCCTCGTGATCTAGCTAGCTTTAGGGGTTGAGTTAAGCCTAAGATCCATATTTACACAATCAAATGTTATTTGTACGATACATTTGTTGAAGCAAGTATTAGAACATACTGAAAGAAGAACCACTAAACCAGATCGAACTCTTAAATATAATCACTTATCAATTAGAAATTTATAATTCTCTTTTTAAATTCTTATATTGTATACAAAACATCTGTTAAATATTATTTATTTTTAAAATGTCTACTCTTATTAATTACGAGGGGATCGTGCATATATTTAGACTAGTTAAAAAGAAGAAAAAAACTGAAAAAGGTTAATGAATTGATTCCAAATGTGCAATATTGCATCCTTAAAATCTGCAAATAACACATGACTTTATTTATCTCCAAAGAACACATGTCATTAGATCACGATTTTTTGAGAGTTTTTTGGCGGTTAATAGCCAATGTATCCTTTGGATCGGCTTGTTAGGGGGTCATTGATGAAGTAGGGATAATCCATTAGGGTTTTAGGAGAGATATGAAGGGAAAAAGGAAGAAAGGCAGAATGAGTAAGAAGAAGAATGTTCCTCTATAATAAAATAGAAGTCACATGTTAGCATTTTTTTTTTTTTTTGAGAAAAAAAATTAAAAACATGTGTTCCTCTAAAATAACTAAAAGTAATGTGTTGTTTGCAGATTTTTTTTTCGAGAACAAACAAACTACAAACAACACATGACTTCTATTTTATTATATCCGAGGAACACACTTCCCCTCATTCATTCTATCTTTCTTCCTTTTACCTCTTCAAATTCTCTCCTTAAACCCTAATGGATTATCCCTACTTTATCAATGCCCCCCACCAACAAACCGATCAAAAGCGATACATTGGCTATTAACCGCCGAAAAGGTCTTGAACAGATCATGATCTAGTCACATTTGTTCCTCTGAAATAAAATAGAAGTCACGTGTTATTTGCATATTTTGAGGATGCAATATTGCAAATTTGGAATCAATTAACTAACTTTTTTGATGTTTTACTTTTTTTTTTAAACTAGTATTAATGTATGTGCATCACGTGTTTCCCTCATATATTAATAAGAATAAAATTTTAAAAATAAAATACCTAACATTTACAAGATGTATTTGTGTACAATATAATAACTAAAAAAGAGAATCATAAATTTCAAACGGATATATTATCATTTTTAAAAGTTAGATTTGCTTTAGTGAAACTTCTTTCGGTATGTTCTTATACTTGCTTCAACAAAAACATCTTAGAAATAGCATTTGATGAACGGTTTACATAAGCACTTAAATGCATGCGTTATGTGTATTTCATGTTAATCATTACAATTTGTATTACTATATTATTAACAGATTAAATAAATATTAGCATTACGAAGACGCATTGTCATACAAAATTGTATAGTAGATTAACATATAGTATAGTTATTCTTTTAAGCAATTACCACTACAAAATCGTATTGTAATTCATATTGGCCTTATTTGGGGAATTAATAAATTGACAGAAATGAAAATGAAGAGAAACAGAAAAAATTTTCTTATTGTGTTAATTTTTTGTAACTAGTCGTTAAGGAATTGTTATGCCACCAGACTAAGAAAGACTTGTCAAAATTAGTGGAAACAATTACTAATGCCTACACTAGGGTAGGTTGTCAATATCACACTCCTTGGAATGCAATCCTAGCCTAGACCCTATTAACGCGGGTTGCTTTGTGCACCATGCTGCTCATTTTTATAATTGTATTTTTGGAAGTCCTAAACATAAAGTTGCCTTGCATTATAAGTACAATTTTATTCAACTTGTAATTATTTCTTAAAAGGTAAAATCTTGTTCGCTTTTATATTTCTAAATATTGAAATTTTCTATATATTTCAACTAATGAAGGATTTAATACATAAAATTTACTTAATTTAAAATTTTGAATATTAGAAAATAATTAAATGACTATCTTGTCAAGAGTGAATTCTATTTTAAAAGGGTAAAGATGTGAACAAACATTTAGCTATAGGGATTCATACTTCAAATATTTAGTAATACTTAATTTTGAATTTTCAGTTTATCTTTATGAAATGATTCAACTCTAACCATTTTCTTTTTCTCTTAATCTATGTGTCTAGTGACGCTAAAAATGCCAACGGAAAAAGAAAGAGAAAAAACAAAAAGATAAGGAGTGAAGAGTTCCAGAAAACGAACCAAAGACTACTCCCCCCTCTATCGCCCTGGTTGACTCACCAACCCTGTAGAACAACAACAAAAACACTCAATTAAACTGAAACAACTAAGAGGGTGTTAGAATTCCGTCAGCGCGGTTAGCTCCGGAATGTCGACTAAGTCAAACTTAGCCTTTAAACTTAAAGTTAAAACGCCTAATCAACAACAACTCACACTAAAATCGTGGGAGTCATGTCGACATATTGCTTACTAGACTACAAAGACCTTCGGAACAAAATGATGGGAATCGTCAGAATTGGAGTCGATGCATCTTCTTGAACTTTTGATCGAAAAAAGGATCGTCAAGGTTTCATAGCTCCAAAAATAATAAAGCTCACACCAATAACCAACGAATGGACCAGCGTGACGATCTTTCAGTCCCCAGCCCAACAAGGTCATAATGACTTCTTTGCTTGAAAGCGCTATAGGAAACGCTCTAAACGATGACTGAAGATTTATAAACACTTAAAAATGACAAGATAGGGTCATTACAATAACGGCCCCTAGACTCTGATACGTGCGACCACTACGGACTGGCTGGACCACGGAACTGATGAGCTGGGTCTAAAGTCAGCTCCTTCGACTCCAAAGTCCTGTAATGCCAAACTGATTGCTACACTCTTAATTTAGTTTATCGTACCGTGAGTTGATAATTGGATAATTATTAAGTTCGATAAAGAAAGGATTGCTATAAGTTAACAAATTATAATTGATTTTAAAGCCTTAAATGTTAGAACTTCTAATATAGTTCAAATAAAGAAAGATTTAAAAAGCAAAATTTTAGTCAAGTTTGAACTACTAAATATTAGAAGTTTTTACCTCTAACATAAGTAAAAATTTAACAGCTATACCTATAATTAATTCCAATTTCCTAAATATAAGCTTTACTAGATATCTGGCAAAGATGGTGTTTTTTCAGTAAAGTCTGCTTATAATACATTGTGTAATTTGGATCAGCAAATACCACATGGGCCCTAGAAATATATTTGGGAAGTTAAGATCCCCACAAAAGTATTGTGCTTTTCGTGGTTAGTGGCAAGAAAGACTTGCCTGACACAAGAGAATCTAAGGGAAGGGGATTTCAATTATGCTCTAGATGTCCTTTTTATCTTTTAGAAACAGAATCCAATAGCCATCTGTTTCTTCATTGTTTTGTCACTAGTCTTCTGTGTCTTAACATTGTGGGACTCCAATGGTTGTCGCTTCACAACACCCCGTGAACTGTCACGGCGGTGGGCCTTGCCAGGGTAAGTTGGACAGAAGAAAGGGTGGAGACTGGTGAATGCTGTATATGGTTGGACATTGGAAAGAAAGAAATGAAAGATGTTGGAAGATAAGAACAAGTAGATAGTAACAGAATTCAAAGATGACGTGCTATCTGATTTTAATGTTTGGTGCATGGGGTAATGTTTGAAGAGGAGGCAGGATCATAGTATACTGTAGTGTGCTCATAACTTAGGTTTCTCAGTTGATCTGATGTCCTTTCACTGTATTTAAGGTTTTGGCACTATCCTAGTGCGTCCCTCTTTAATACTCAAAAACAAATACAGAAGAATATAAGGTATAAAAAGATGGATTACCGGAGACAAATCCAAAATCTAAATATTATAGAAATTAAATCCAAAATCCAATCCGTATACCGAAAATCCAAACCAAATATCCAAAGAACTAAGATTTGGGTTTGGCTCAAACTCTGCCCAGCCCTACTCAATACCTACACGCAGACCTACCTGGCAGAAGATGTAGTATATCACAAGAAGCCATGAATATACTTCTAACATAACAAGAGCTCTCTAATATTCTCCAATCAATGGTCGCTAGGTAACCAATATTTTAAATGAGGAGAACATAAGAGCCAATACGGAATGGGATAACTAACCTGGACAAGCTTTTTGCACATGCTGAAACGCACGCCCTCCATCACTCCCTAGTATTTATGCCTTCTTCCACAAAGTGAATGGTGGAGATTGAGCTATAGGATTGAGAGGCTTCAAGCCTAAACTCAAAATTAAATTCTATGGTCACGTATTCGGCTGTCGTCGATGGTTTTCTTGTTCCCCGAACCGTCATTTCCACCATCAGCTCCAATCTCTAAAACAACTCCAAATATAACAGGGCCCTTTAAAATGCTGACATTTAACAACAGACCTACCATAAGTACCAATACCTTAAATGTTCTCTTCTCAATGCCCATCACCTGATTAGGCAAAGAAGTAAGAACATCTATAGAAAATCCAAAGCCCTTATAGATGCACAACCATTTAACAAAAAAAGAAGTCTACCTGCCCAGTAAATGCAACTAAGGGCCTCATTTCTACTGGAAACCTTCTATCATCTTTAGCAGGTATACCAATGATCTTCTGGTCAAAGCTTGCTGCTTTCTCATCTTGAAATATGGAGAGCAAACCCAAAATTGAGTGTATCGCCCGCCTCATTCAATTATTCATCACCTTCTGAAACAACGTCCCTGTCTGGCTTTCCTTCATAGCATTCTATTTAGTTTTTAGCCTGCTGCAGCACAAGAACTATTAATGTGCGAAGAGAACAGTGCCTGTTTTCATTTTTCACCCTTGGGTTAACAATAATCTTCTGGTCAGAGCTTGCTTTCTCATCCCTGAAATATGGAGAGCAAACCCAAAATTGAGTGCATCACCTTCTAAACGAAGTCCATGACTGGCTTAATTTCATAGAATTCTATTTGCCTGCTGCAGCACACAATTTTTCATTTCTAGTTTCTCCCTCATTGTCTGGAACTCTTCAAGAATAGTGGCATGGGACAAAACTAGAGACACCAGATCAGGAACTACTTCCACTATCTCCATCTCATCATAGCTCAAGAATCTATCATCAGCACTTCAAAGATCCAATCCTAATCGTAACTTACAGAACTTTTGGATGATAATAAACTCCTCGAATCCAATAAAAACCCACATCAATTGCTTTATCTTTCTCCACTTAAATACTAGGCTTAATTTGCTTGGTATAGGACTCAAACCCGCGACCGGTGTGATTCAAATATTTATATATGACTATGATTCAATTACTATAATTTAATAGGCTTGGCCATAGGTTCGAATATTTTCACTTTATTTCAAATTTATATAGTTAATGAGCTGAAGATGGTTATGTTTGGTTATACATTTTACAAAAGAGAGAAGAGAGAACTATTTTGGAATTAATGAAGATGGAGTTGGAAAATAGGTTTGTAGCACTTCTCCAGACTTGAAAACCAACTCCAAGTTGGATTTGGAAATTTTTTAACCGAACACTTATTTGGAAATGAAGAGAAATCATTCTGAATACAAGTGATGATTCTCATGAAAAAAATTAGTATCTACATTTTGCATGAGAAAAATGAACAATGTGCAGCACATATGTAACAGCTAAAGAAGGTTATCATTTAGGAATATGAAAAAGAAACATCAAAAACCAGCAATATCAAATACGGACACATCATGGCAAAATACTTGGGAGATCCCAAAACAAAGCAACCAATTACATATAAAGCAAAACATCTTCAGGACTTTATTACTCGTTCATTCTGGCTTAGATAGTTTGTATAGTCAGCTAGAGATTTTTTGTAAGCTCAAATGCCTCACTTTATAATTTTTGCATCTTCTTAATGCCATTATTAATACAACTTCATCAATAAAAAAACATGAATATTTAAAAAAAGAGTGCACTCAAATGAGAGTATTAAGCTATTGAAGCTTAGCATTTCAGAGCAATCCTAACTGAAAGATTATTTTTACAGATGTTGAAAATATTGATTTGACATGCTGTAACAAGGGACAGAACAAAAGTGAAAAAAAGATATTTTGTTGTTACCATGCAATGACTAATTTTCTTATCTGAAGCAACAAGTTGAGGATCTTCATGGTTAGAAGTATTTATTACAGTGCGATAATAACTATCGTTAACCTATAAGATCCTCAACTTGTAACTCCAGATAAGCAAAAATAAGAATAGCACTTAGGCACAATCAGTTGCCTGCCGAAACAGACTACTACTTACCATTGACATAGACAGGAGTTCAAGTTGCAATTCAACTTTGTACCGCAATATCAGATGGACGGTGAATTGAGGCCTCAATGAAACCCATTTCATCTCTTAAAAATGAAAGATAATTCTTATAGAATGGAAGAACTAAGCAATATAAAGAAAACAATGATGACTAATAATAAGAAGCTCGTGGAGCATGGAGATAGAAGCATTAAACTGATTACTGCAGCTACTTCGGAAGAGAAAAGTAAGAAATTAGCATTACAACAGAAACATCAACACCAGTGCCCGAGTAATTCTACACCATTCTTAACTACAGCATCCAGAAGACAAAAATTATAGCTACAACTACAACAAAAGAAGTGTCTTACTTAGCTAGGCAGCCTCTACTTTATCACCATCCACAGCATTGAGTATAGGAAGACTGCTAAGGAATTCATCAAGACCTTCAAAAAACCCAATTACTTCAACAGTGTCATCTTCTCCCTCTCCTGCTTCATTTTCTCGGCTCATTTGAATTATAGGCTCCTCAACCTCATTACTGAACTCCACATTCAAATCCAAATTCCCAAAGTGTTTTGCAACCCTCCCACGTTGCCTTCTTGTCTTACTTGTGACTCCTCTGTTACTTGACTCAACTGTTACAGCATGGGATATTTCCACACCACCTTGAGTTGCTAAACCATCTTGCAAATTGTCGTCATTGTTTCCTTCAACAGTTTTTGCCTTATCAGTGTGCTGTTTCTTGGCATTTTTTCTTGGGGTTCCAATCCTTGCATTCTTTTTCTTCACATTCTTTGCTTCCTTCCTCTCCTTACTCCGATTCCAATCCACATCTGACTCCTGACCTGACTCGGATACCTCAACAAACACATCATCATCATCATCATCTTCAACATAAATTGTCGGAGTAAAATGCTTTCGTCCACCCCCACTTATTGATCCACCAGCATTAAGTGAACTGCCAAGATTATTCACATTTATCTGTCCTCCAGTAGCATGACTGTTCACATTACTCCCTCCATCCCCCCCAAATCGTGGAGAGGTAAACATGGGCGAGAATGGAGACCAGCTTGAAGTGTTATCTGTATTTCTATTAAAATCCTCCAAAGACAATCCGAAAGGCATAAATCCCCAACAACAAAAGTTAATTTCTTTTCCATCAATAATTGGAGGAGGAGACGCAATTGTTACAGCTTGAAAACCCTTCTTACAATTTTGACACCTTAAATTACAATTAGCATAATCCAGAGAGTACTCATACATAATAAGACAAAAAGGACATGCAGTCCAGAAACTGGGAATCCTCTTACCTGATCCATCTACATTCCCTTCTTGCTCCTTCACATCATCACTAGTACTTGCAGACTTATTTGCATTGTTCCCCACCACATTCTCATTTCTCTCAGGGAGCTGTTGATTCCCATGCTGCTCTACAGTAACCACTGGTTCCCGCCCTTGTGTCGAGCTCAATCGGACACCAACTGGTGGGTTTTCTCTATTTAAGCTTCTCACAGAGGTTACTGGCTGTGGTTGGTTCAAACTTAAGAATGTAGCAGGTTTTTCATCAGTGTTCGAAAATGAAATAGAAGTCACAGGTTGTGTTTGTTGTCTCAGAAATGTTACAGGTTGTTGTGGTTGCTGTTGCTGCTGCCCAATATCCGAGCTTCCCATAGAGGTCACAGTTTCTTGCTCACGAGTCAGAAACGTCGGTGGCATAGAAATTCCAGCTTGTGGGTCTCTACTAAAGCTTACACCAGCAGCATCCTGACTAGGCAAATTCACAAACATTTGGTCTGCATTCGAACTAGGCATTGACTGATAAACGTTCTGATGCACAAAATTAGAAGTAGGTGCAGTAGACGCAGCAACAGGGTAAAGGTTAAGAAAAAAACCCAACTCCTTATCATACATACTTTTCCTCATAGGGTTAGAAAGAACCGAAAACGCATCCACAACAAGACGAAAAGCTTGATCAGAAAACGGAAAACTGTTATTCTGTGGGTTTAGTAAAAGCGCAAACCTTCGATACTGCTCAGCGATGAAATCCACATTCTGGGTTTGGTTATGAGGAATTTGTAGAATAGAGTAGTAGTCAAAGTGATGATTGTTTATCCGTTTGTCGCCGGCGTTCAAAGTATCAACGATGCCGAGTATTTGGTCGGTAGCAGGTGCAAATGTCGGGTCGGCATCACGAGCCCGTGTTGCGAATGACTTGCTACCAACTAGGTCACGATTTGTTAACAGTTTCTCAGCTATTGACAGAAAACGCAAAGCTTCTGATCGATTTGTTGGAGGGCCATTGTTGATGAAGAAAGGATGCTCCATTCTAGGGTTTTAGAAGAGAGAAAAATGAAGAAGAAAGGGCGGAGTGAGAGTGAGAGTGTTGAGTTTCTTCTAAAATGAACTAGAAATACAAGTGTCACGTGGTGTCTGCAGATTTTGGGGATTTGGACATTTACGACGCTTAGATTTGTTAGTAAATTTTATCAAAAATATTCGAACTCGATATCACATTTGAATACATGATAAATATTTGTAAGACAATTTGCATGTGTTTATAAAATTATATATGAATTAATCACGTTGTCTTTTTAAATGGTGTGAATTTGATATGATATATCACGGAACCTTAGATTTTGGAAAAGATAAAATATTTTATCTTATTGATTTTATTTACATAATGGATGCTTGAAAACACGAATCAAAAAATTTTCAAATTTTGAATATTTGTTAGGATTATCAATTGAAACAAGCGAAAATGAAATTTGTTGATAATGTTAAGAGATTATTCATATAACAAGTGTGTTTTTTTTCAATCAAGAATCTGCTAAAAATAAAACATTATTCCATAAATATTCACATATAGTTTGGAAAAATATTTAATATATCACTAGACCTGAATCCTTACCTTTAACAGAGACCCAAACCCTTTGTCCGACCCCAACCCTCAAACTGATCTAATACCAATATCAACCTAAAATATGACATCTACTCAAGACTTGACCCTCGAATATATCCTCGACCCCGCCTCATTACTTGATCCTCGACTTGACCCTGATCTAACTATAATCTAAGACCCAACAATGACCACAGACACGCCCCAAAATTTGAAGTTGACTCGAGACCCGGAGAACTTTAATATTGAACCAATGTCGGCGATCTAACCCTAAGCTAGGATTGACTTTGACCTCGAGTTGTGGTTAAGCTTAAAGTCAAGCTCTAAGTTGGGAGTTAGGAGTTGGGAGTTGGGTTTTGAGGTTGAAAGTCGAGTCTCGAATCGGGGTTGAAGTCAAGAGAAGTATCTTAGATTGAAGGTGGATTGAATAACACGCTTGGCCATATAATTGAGAAAACTGTATGAAATAGCAAACATTTAATTCTATTTAAGTGTTATAGCTACAATTTACATTAATTATATTTCATAGATAATGTTTGGCGTAGTTTGCCATATGGCTGGGACCTACATAGAATATATACTTTTCCAAATTCACATAATTATACAAGAGGTATATACAAACGAACCATATATGTATACAAATCTAGAAAACTAAAATATTTTTCAGAGATACAAACGAACATGTTATGTATATGTATACAATTTTAGAAAAAAAATTAAAATGTTCCACATACGAATCATCCAATTGTTCATAATAAAAATGATGAAATATAACACATAAAACATACACATACTACAAATTCACATGAAAAATGCAATTTTCAGAGATACAAACAAACCAGTAATGTATATGTATACAAATCTAGAAAAAAAACTAAAACGTTTCATTTACGAATCATCCAAGTGTTCATAATAAAATGAATTTATAAAGAACTGATCAATTAATATCGTTAAACCTGGATGCATAAACAATGTAACAAACACGATACAATTTCATTGTTTGACCTGCCAACAAATTGAATTATATAAACTTGTCATTCATATATATACAAATCAGGGTTCGCGAACTATATAATTAGTATTCGTGATTATACAAATCAGGACCTCCATAGCAAATTAAACTATAGTTATGAAACGCAATTATTAGAACTATAGATGTGGAACATTAATATAATTATTATGTTTGTTATTCCTAAAATTTACTCACAAAAGTTCGACTTGTTAGATTTAACATGCAAGTCTATTGTCACGAAGACGTGGTCTTATTAATGGATTTAGGCCTCACGTTTTGAGTTGTTGCAGTCTAGAGACTAGAATGATTTGGTAACTTGAAATTGAATTCCAAAATTTGTAGAAATTTCAAAAGCAACAAAAAATTATTTTCACACTAAATTACTCACATATTTTTTTAAAAAAACATTTGTATCCAATTTCTAAATATTTTCTCTGTCCAACAATAGTTATTCAATATTGACTTGACATATCCTTTAAGAAACAATAAATAACAAGGATAATATTACTATTTTATCCTTTCACTATATTAAATCTAATGCTTTGAGAAATATGTTAAATGATAAATAGTATCTGATAGCAAGGGTAAAATAAGCAGAAAAGGTAAATTATCTCTTGATTTTCTAAACTGAACAAGTATTATTGGACAACTAACTTTACTATGATTAAACGAAGAGAATACTACTTTTCACTTTGAAAACAATAATTACTTTTTCAAATTTTCACAACAAAACATAGTCAAATACATAAAAAGCAACATGGACTTTATGCAATCAGTTTCACTATTGACACTATCAGTAACCTTCTATTCTAGCTTATTGTCTGTACTTTCTTATATGTAATTCTATATTATTATGTATAGTCATTCCTAGAAAGCATATTTTTTAAAAAAGATTTCTTTTTATGCATCACTAAAAGCATTAGTAAAAAGGTAATTAAGTTTGAAACTTATGGATTGAATAAGATCATATGAGAAGACTAAGTATCAGCTTGCAAGGGTTACAAGTCCTTTTCAAATTAGTAACACTTCTCCTTCTTATTGAGCCAATGAAGTGAGATTTCTTTCGATATGTCGAACTCTAGATAGGTAAAGTTACACAATACACATGTTTGATGGAGGAGGTAGCAGGTACGCGATGGACTAGTCGAAGTAAGCACACTGATCAAAACTAACAATGTGTGAGGAACAAGTATAAGCTTGCAAGGATTAAAGATTTCTTTTCAAATCAGTAACATTCTTCTGTTTCTGAGGAAAAAATGATGGAACCCCCATACCACTATCTTGACATATTTCACTTCAACATAAGCCAAGAGAACTGAATTGCAAGCAGACCTATATACTTACATAATGGAAACTGGTGGTAGCTACATGGTTAGGAAGAAGCTTGTTTCACTAATCAAAGATTCAAGCTACTCTTATGGTTATATGTCTAGTACGTCTCCTCTCATGTTTTTCCAGGAACCTTTTGAAGTTTGTTATTCACCATTAGTACTAACATCTCACAAGCCATCACCACCGCCGCCCCTTTGAAGGAGTCGTTGAAGTTCATCAGCCAAGCCTTGTAGAAGCACAGGTTTCCTTATTAGACCATTCATTCCCACCTGTAGGCATTTCTCCCAAACCTGTTCCTCTGAACTAGCAGTCAGGGCTATGATTAACGGCCAACTACGGCTGCGGAACTTACGCACCCTCAATGCCACTTCATATCCATCCATTTCTGGCATTTGAAGATCCAAGATGAGTACTTGAAAGGTTGTTAGTGAAGGGCCTAGAGCACTCAGGCATTGAAAACCGGTTGAAACAGCAGTTACTTGGCAACCTAGTTTTTCGAGGAGCTTTCTAGTTACCAGTCTATTTACATCATCGTCATCAGTAAGGAGTACATGAAGGCCCCTGAACATTGTGCTAGAAATCGGTTGCTCCAAAGGATTTCTATATTCAAACATGCGTTTCCTAAAAGATGACTGCTTTTGAAATCTGAGAATGAGTGTCATCCCCTGCGCATGACCCTGGGCATTCGAAGACATCCATATATTTCCCTGCATCATCTGAAATTTTACGCAAAAAAAAGAAAAGAAAATATAGGTCAGAATAAGCAATATGGTAACCAGGCTATTGCTTCATCACCTTCACAAGCAACTTATCACTTCAAATAGCAGAGGTAAGAAACTCAAGAACAAAATAGTTTTCCTGTTTAGATTATTTATTAATATCATAAGCAGCAATTATCGTAAAGTTGTTTTGAGAAATGTTTTTCCTAAGCCGAGGGTCTGTTGGAAACAACCTCTCTACCCCACAAAGGTAGGGGTAAGGTATGTGTACACCTCACCCTCCCCAGACCCCACTTGTGAGATCACACTGGATACGTTGTTGTTATTACAAGAAGCACCTAAAAACTTTACAGATTGAGAAATCAATTCTACGGATGAAACCTCTTCCCAAAGGAGAAAATGATGGATATTGTAATTACAAAATCGCATGATCTGTAGTCACATGGGAATAAAAATATTCTTGACAATTGACTGATTAGATTCGTTTACAAGGTCTCGCCTAGACAGAGTGCGTGAAATCATACTGAAAACACTTCCTTTATATTACACACTTCTTATGAACGTTCATTCAGTGAAAGCAAATGCAACTTCAATCCCAACACTAAAGTTCCAATATTAATAATAAGAAGGTTAAGGAGAAGATGTAGCTATGCTGTCTGCAGAAGCCCAAGGAGTATTAATTTGCATGGAAAGTTATATGATACATAAACAGTGAAAGTATATATCTGAAACTACTATTTTCTCACATTAAACCTAGACATCGAGAAATTGAGCCTCAGAAGCTCAACCAGCAAATTTTCTTCTTCAACCTTCCTATTTTAACTGATTTAACATATACATACAAGTACCGGTTTCCAGTCTATCTACCATTTCTGCGTATACTGGAGTTTCTTATAAGTTCTGCCAATATTATTTACAAAAGAAGAAATCAAAGAAACTTGTATCAAAAGAAGAAATCCCGAACTTTTCCTGCTCACTTCGGATTTAGTTTAAGAGCTACGAGTCTACGAGGTCACACCACAAACCAGCAAAGACTAGTTCCTACAGCTCAAATTAATTGAAGCCAACATCTTTATCTGTGCATCCTTATGAACACATCTTTTACTCTCATCTCTGTCCAATCCCAAGCCCTTCCTTTCCCACCCTCTCGCACACACATCTGGTGCAAGCAAAAGTGAATACATTTCTATCCAATGATTATTTGAATGAAGATGCTTGTGTGTAGTTTCACATCAGGAACTAAGGTGAAGCTAACTAACATCTTACCCATTAAATGTTACATATTTTGGACCCAAATGTATGGCCTAGTGGTTAATGAAGTGGGTTGAGAACCATGAGGTCTCGGGTTCAAAGCCCAATGAAGGCAATAAAACCTAGGTGATTTCTTTCCATGATTCCATCTGTCCAAGTTTTTATGAACAAGGTTACCCAGTATCTATGTTGGTGAAAGGTAGCCTGTCTCACATGAATTAGTTGAGGACTCGGGGTGCGCACCAAGATGGCTCGGACACCACGGTTAGCAAAAGGAATTAAAAAAATCAGTCCTACTCTTGTCAGTATAAAGCTGACTTACATGCTATGTTTTTGGTGGTCAGTCTCTTCATGGGTTTCAGATCTCTCCCTATTTCAATTTTATTTATAGGTAAGATAGAGTTCTAAAGAAATATAACTTCAGTCTCTCAAGTCATGAGGGTTCTAATTGCATATACTTTCTCCCTCCGAATTGATTCTACTAGAACATAAACACAAAGAGGTTGATGCCAGCATAATATGAACATATGGAAGATTGGCAGTCAATAGGTAAACTTGAGGAAACCGGACAAAAATCATCCTGGCATATTGCATCCTAGAAAGCTCTTTACCTAAATATTTACAGATGAAGAGGTATTAAAGAATCATCTTCTGCACAAGAAAGAAATCCTCAAGCTGCATCTTATTCTCTGAAATCATTCAGCTAAGCAGTAGTCAATAAGAAAGAGGGGAGTTACATTTTCAATTAGTGGGTGTTTGGATTGGCTCATTTTAAGTAGTTTTTGGCTTTAAAGCTCTTTCTAATTTTTGAAGGTGTTTGGGAAAGACACTCAGTGCCTTTATGCACTTTCTTTTAGGCTGAAAAAGTACAAAAATAAGCTAAAAGCCGAAAATTCAGTATTCCCAATTTATGGATTTTACTTTTAGCTTATAAGATACTTTTAGAAAAGCTAATCCAAACACCCCCTTTGTCAAGTTCCTCTCCTTTGTCTTAATAGGTGATCCTACCGGTTACCTGAACCCTAAGGGAGTAGGATAGATCCTTCACATTCAACTCAAATAATTTGAAATTGTGTGGCATTTCTTAGAAACCTAGGGACAATTTTTGTGCAAGAACATGCAACTCCTCAGACCATTTTAAGTTTATGCATTTTCCACCTTGGGATGTTTCAAATGTTTGGTACACTTCTACAAATCGTCACATTTTAACAATCTAAAATTATATTATGATGTGTATTCTCTCCATTTCAGACTACTTCCATGAACTCGCTTTGCTATTTTTCTCTACCACTACAATTACAGTATGCAGCTCAGACTTACCCCTAAATCTCTAGAAAGACATAGTCAATACCAACAGGGAGACCTACATGCCAACACGTATGAATATCACACAACCCATGAACATTACTTCTTATTCATGATCAAGAGCTCTAATCATATACAGATACTTGTTAGCAAGATGAACCAATCTGAATGACAACATAACAAAAAGAACAATCGGGAAACAACATCAAGTATTCTAACCAACCTGAACAAGCTTTTTGCACATGTTGAAACTCAAGCCCTCCGTTACTTCCTTGCTGTTATGACTTCTTCCACCAAAGTGAATAGTCGAGATTGAGCTATCAGATTGAGAGCCTTCAAGGCTAACCTCAATTTCAAATTTTATGGTCACATATTCGTCTGTTGTGCCTGGTCTTCTTGTTCCCCAAACTTTGTCATTCCCAGTCTCAGCTCCAGTCTCTAGAACGACTCTGAATATAACAGAGCCCTTACCAATGCTGACATTTAATAAGTGTCCTACCATATGTAACAAAACCTGAAAAGTTCTCTTCTCATCGCCCATCACCTGATTAGGCAAAGAAGTGGGAACATCTGTAGAAAACCCAAATCCCTTGTAGACGCACAAACACTTAACAAGACAAGAAGCCTCCCTGACCAGTAAATGCAACTGAAAGGGCTTCATTTCTACTGGAAACCTTCCATCATCTTTTGCAGATATCTCCATTGCATCATTTATTAGTGTTGAGAGAACAATGCTTGTTTTCACCATTGTGTCAACAATCATCCTCTGGTCAGAACTTGCTTTCTCATCTTGAAATATGGAGAGCAAACCCAAGATTGAGTGCATAGGCCGCCTCATACCATTGTTCATCACCTTCTGAAACGAAGTCCTTGCCTGGCTTGCCTTCATAGCATTCTCTTGAGCCTGCTGAAGCACACGATTTCTCATTTCTAGTTTCTCCCTCATCGTCTGAGACTCTTCAAGAACAGTGGCATGGGATAAAGCCACAGCCACCTGATCAGCAACTACTTCCACTATCTCCATCTCATCATAGCTCCAGACTCTCTCATCAACACTTGAAAGAACCAAAACTAAAATGGCATAACGAGTGTCAACCAACTCTGGAGTCCCACCTTTGAAGTCCGAAGCACGAAGCAGTGGCATCCGAATAGCAGCAACGGCACATGGTTCACCAGATCCTCCACTGCTCGAAGCTGCAAGAACTGAATCTTGCCTCAGAATCCTTACTCCCTTATTCTTTGTTATCTCCAACACATCTGGATCATTAATTGGGAGTGAACGATGACTATCTGCAGCAGAACTGGGGCTTAATTCATGTGTTAAGTTCATCTGTGACCTACTTTCATTTGGCATCCAAACAGCACAATTCTGCAACTTTAAGGTTTTCGAAAGTTCAACTAGTGTAGTGTATAATATTGTGTGCTTATCAAGTGACTTCCTAATTTCGTGTGTCAACATACGGACATGCATGCTAGCTTCTGTTTGTTTCTTCATCATCCCAACCTCTTGATCTAGCTCTAAAACATTCTGTGCCAAAAAAAGTTCTCTGACCTTTATCTTTAGGAGAAGAGGGATCAGAGTCAAAAGGGTGATTGCAGTTGCACAAGATACAAGGGCAGTAAGGATTTTCGCAACGGTTAGGGACAATATCAATTGGAAAGAAGGATGAGGATTGTAAGTCCATCCATTGAGCAAATGTGTCAATCCACAAAGCACTATAAAAGCAATGAACTGAACTAGAACCCATTTGAAAGGAAGATTCGAGCGGCTAATGAAGTAAAGCAACTCAAGAGGGATAGAAAAGTAAGCAACAGCAATAAAGAAGTCACTTACTTTCTGGTAGTCTAAAATAGTATGTATACTCCAAAAACCATCTTCATCACAGCAATTGAAGAATTCACCATCATTAGCTGAAACAGATATAATGACCAAAGAAATCAACAGTACCAGAAACAACAACCTTAACATAGCCAACATCTCAATCCCCCTTTTCAGTCCATCCACTAAGCAAAACTTGATTATCTGGAAATATCAACTGAATTAAGATAAAAGCAGAACAACCCTTGGACTATTAGCCAAGTTACAAGAATTAGATCTCATTGGCTTAAGCCTCTACTAAATGTATTCCCAGATAACACAAGCCCCAATAAAATAATAATAAAAATGATCTGGCACATGCCTAGATCTAACATACATACATGCCAAAAGATCTAGCATACCCTTTTGACCCAAGTTCCCAAATTTTCAGTTAAACTAAATTCATCAAACTATTCCTTCACCCACTAAAGGCCTTCCTTAGATTTTCTTCTGTACACTCAGCAAAAATGAAACCAAAAAAAAACAAAAACAGAAAAACTAGCAAAACAACATCAAAGTTCTAATCTTTAGAAGAAATAGAGCAAAAAACTAGAATAAAGATTAGAAAATGGATGACCTTAAGCAAAAATCTGCAGATAAAAAATCAGGATGGGCTTGGAAACACAAACACCTTCCTGTGGAGCTTTAAAATCTCCACAGGAAATTCTTTGTATCACAAAAAAGTTTAACTTTTTTCAGGAATCTTCAATACAAGAAGACCCAAAAATGAAATCTTTAAAAGCCCTTAATTGCAAAAAGTGAGAGAAAATTGAAACAAGAAGGTGAAAGTAGGTAACTTTATGCCAAAATGATACCAACAAAACAAAAAAAGACACAACCCCTCTTGCCAAAATTCCACCTCTTGAAATGGGAAACTCCCAAAACACACAAACACACACACACTTGTCAAACCTCAAGTTATTACAACAACACCCACAAAAAGACCAAGAAAACCCCCCAAATAAATGACCCACTATTACTATTTTGAGTGAGTAAATAAGAGAAGACTAAAACCACATTATACTCATTAGATTCTTTGACTCTATTCTTTGTGTTGAAGAAGAAAGACAACACCTTTAATTTGTCCCTTTTTTACTCCTCTTTTTTTTAATTGAAAGAAATCAACAAGGAAGATCAAGAAAAGAGGAAAATTCCAATAAATTTCTTTTTTTTTTCATATTTATATTAATTAAAAAAATAATTTTTTGGGACCCTCAAAGATTAGATGAAGAGAACCTAGACGTTCTTAATCCATGTCACTTTCTGTCAATCACAATGAGGCTCTTAAAATAGTATGGAACTCAAAAGTGCTTTTGGCAAAAATCCCATTTTTCTATAGGTACTATAATGTATTTTTTTATTTTACTAGGTTGTAAGTACTATACAATGTTCTTTCTTTTATTATAGGCGAATTTGACGGAGCGATATGTATTTTTTTTATTTTTAATTAGAATTTTTAAGTTTTAAGTTAGTAACATTTTTTTTCATCTTTAACTAGTATCGTTAAATTTGAGTTTCTCTGGGTAAGGAATAACTTTAGTCAGAAACGATTTATCACAATATTGAATAAAAATATATTTAAAAAAAAAACTCACTATTTTATAAATTAATAACTTAGATTCAAGCTAGTTTGTAATGTTACGAATCTTATCAGATTTTAAACTTCGGATACATGTTATGTGTATAGATCTAGACATAAGCGGAGTTAGAATTTTCAATGAGAGAGTTTAAAATATGAAAAACTAAACACGCGAACTAATCGAAAGGGAATTCGATATTTAATATATATACATAAAAAAAAGTAATTCTAACCAGAAGGTTGGTTCCAGCTCGATATCCAGATAGATGTATCTCAGATATATGAAATCAAACTTAGGTATAATTTATTCTAGATATTATATTCAACTAGATTCACATGTAATCATCTCTCATATGTCGTTCACCTCTCTCCTTATATCTGATATATATCTTAGATACATGTATCTACTATAATCTGCATGTATTTGAGAATCTAGCTTGCGTTCCTTCTATTTCGTTTGCTCCTTTCTATTTCAGTATATTTGACAATTAGAATATATGTATCTAGGTGCATTTCACTTAAAATTCGATATAAAATTATTTAAAAGTGAGATAATATGAAATTATTTCAAATATAAAGAGAATTAACAAATATAATTAGAATATTTATTGAATATTTTTCCTTTAAAAAAAAAGAGGGGGAATATTCACAATGCAAAGTGGATTAGTGGATCTTAATATGGGGTTAATCAGAGGTTTATATTTGATAAATAGCATAACAAAGTGTATTTAAAAGTCGTATGCAATGACGTTGCATTATCTTGACCGTTAAAAGTTAATCAATTAGCTAAATCTATGATTTAATTAAGTTTTGTGATTTAGGAATTCGATCTATCGTTCGATTTCGAGTAAAATAAAAATAATAATTTTTAAATATTTATAAATAATTTCATATAGTTAACGAGTATTGTTTTAATCGTATGATTACCTTATTTCACCATTTTAATGAAAAATATAAATAAATTATTTCATATAAAAAATAAATTATTAAATATTTGTATCTTATTTTGATAATTATAATAGCTTCGTATTTTTGAATTTAGAGACATGATCAATGTTAATATATTTTGTATACTTATTCAACGTATATAGCTTTATTACATAAATTAAGATAAAATATAATTTATACCACACATGATTTAGTTCATAAAATCTTAAAATAATAAATGTGTGAATAAAAATATTTTATTTTATAAATTTTCTTTCGACGAATAATTAAAATATAAATTAAAAATCATCGCAAAATAAAAAATATTTTATTCAAAATATTGAAAATATGAGGGGGTAGAGACACGTATTTGTAAACCAATATGGAATAGACATATGATTTATACTAATTTAGGAAAAAATATCATTTCCATGTTGGTTGAACTAATAATAATAATTAATATTGTCCCCCTACCTCAACTAACAAAATTTTAAAAATATCTTATAGTTTTTTTATTTATTTATTTTTTGTATATTTTGAGTAAATATACACAAAAATAATAATAATAAAAAAGGGGACACGTGAAAAAGAAGAAGCTAAGAATAGAAACTTCAAACAATGACATACAATATCTCACATACACATTTTCTATAGTCAATTTTGGTCCATTCCTAGTGAAAAATATTTGGTGAACGAAAAATAAGTTTTTCTCAACTCGCAACGTAATGTTCGTTTAATTTACATAATTCGTGTTACTATTTTAAACGTTATAAATCTCACTTATATTTAGATTTTACCTAGTTTGATGATATAAAAGATTTTATCTGCTGATACTCTTTGCTTTTTTATTTTGTTATGTTTTATTTAAATCGAAGATTTATTAAAAATAATCATCTCGTTAAATATAGATAAAGGCGTGTACTTATCACCCTTCTCAAACCTCGTGCAATTCCACTAGTTATATTATTATATTATAATTGTTGCTTTTTGAGTCAAAAATAAAGAATTTTTTAGATCTAATATATTACCAATTGGAACTTTTTAATGGATAATTGATTCTTAATTTTCCAACTGAAATAACAAAATTGACCTTTAAACATTAGGAATAATTAAAAAAAGTATAAGGGCAATATTGAAATGTTAAAAAAAAACACTTAAAATATAATACACTTTCTAAAACACATCGAGACTTGTGTAATAATATAAATAATACAATTCATAACGGTCTTGTTACAAATTTCCACAACAAATATTCTATAGGCAAATTGAGATAATAATTTGAAACTTTAAACAAATATACATTTTTAATATGACTTTACTTGTCCACTTGCCACATAATATAGGTCAACGATCTAAATTTTAATTTTATAAGTTCGAATAGCGAGTAAAACATCTTTCTTTAACTATCAATCACAAATTATTTATAGTTTTTATCTTTATTTGTGTCTCTCGAAGAAACAAAATTTATGAGATTAATGTATAACAAGTAGAGTACTATTGGACACAATGAAGTAGTTGAAAACCTTATTAAAAAAATATAGACCTCGAGAAGGTCAAAATCGTTAAGTGATTTCTTTACTTAGTACTTGTGCTAGTAATAAACAAGGTGGTCTGAATATCACCATTTTTGTCCAAGCAAAAGTAGAGAGTGACTAGACATGATATATTTTTAATACAACTAGGTAAACACAGACCTAATTAACTTCTTATTTCAACAGTATAGACAAAAGTCAGAAATATAAAGAATCCTAAACATAACCAACAAAAAGGAATAAACAACTCTAAGACAAAGACAACAAAGTTATTCAGAGAATTGGAAAAGAAATTCTGAGGTTTAGACATCAGAGTATTTGGGAGCAGTTTTCATCTGCAATAAAGACACTACAGGGAAGTTTTTGTTGCTAACATGTACAAAATGTAAAGAGTGTATATTCTCTTCGAAAAAAGAACCTATAACTTAGGAAAGTTTATCACACTACTCCTAATACGTCACGTTTTAGCTAATCTCGAAGGTGGTCATAGTCCCCATTTTCTGGAGACTGGTGCAAGCCCTGACCGGTGGTAACTCTCCAATCAGTTGAATGTAATGGTGTTGGTTGCATACCGCGAGATGGCATCATAAACTGACCTCCACCCATACTTTGATTAGAAGAATCAACCATTGAACGAAATGATACTGGTGATCCACCAAATTGGGCGGAAGTATCATGCTTTAGTCCCCCAGTTTTTGAGTCAACTGAAAATGAGCCAACAATCACCTACCAACATAGTCAATGACAAGCTATCAGAAGATAGGAACTTAACGTGACAAAAGACGAGCAAATAAATAGATCACTGATTCTTGTCCTTGATTGATAAGTATCACTTCATGTTTTTAATGAGTCTTTTTCCTTTATGGTGAGAGTCAAATATACATTTTGATCGTCTAAACTTGTACAACTAAATTCGTATTATCACAAGAGAACTTCAATGTTACACATGGAGAGATGCTTCATCAACCACTTCATCAGTGGAAAAAAAAGAGAAATAAAAGAAGGAAGAAATGAAGAAACAGAAAGAGACTCAAGTTAGGTAAAAAGCTATCAGTGAGAAAGCATGACAAACTGTTAAGCTGCTTGGTACCCTTGAACATATTTTTAATCTAATCTCTTATAAGCTAACCTTAAGATCAATATCTTGATTAATTCTGTTGATGGCTAAGAATTAAGATCATACTAAACAAATTAAAATATTCTTGAAAATAGAAAACCTGAATTGGGCCTCCAGCAATCAAGGGACCACCAACTCCACCTCCAATAATTTGACCGTCATTACTTGCCAGACACACACTCAGCCCACCGGTTCTGCCTCCAGTCTCAGTGCGTACATAAGATCCAGCTAGAGTGAGAATGTCAAATCGACCCTGGCATGAAGTAACACAAAGTTATGATCACTGTGCTGTATACTTCAATTGACATGAAAGATGCGATAAAAGACCTTTTTCTCTTATGACTGGCAGAATAATGATGGTAATGACAGCTTACTATCACCAAAAAGGAAAAGGGAAACCCTGATAAGCTTGTCCTAATTTCTAGTAATACAGCATGGATATAATCTAGGCATCTCAAATGTGTCGTTTACATGCTAAAACTAAGACACAAAATTAGGATGGTCTTTCTTGGCCATTTGGGAGATAGTAGATGTGATCAAGTGTTGGTTGACATACTCTGATTACATCAAAAATATGTAATATTAAATCCTATTCCTCTTATTTGTTTAGTGAGAATCATGAAGACACTGTAGTCCTAGAAATAGAACCCACTACTATCTCTCAAACAGAAAAAATGACCACAAAATGCAAGCTCTCTGTTCTTTGGGATGTTTCTTATACTTGATATATTTTTCATTGTTGCACCTCGGTGTAAGTATAAAGTGTATGGTTGATTATCACTGGTCCCATAGAAGAACATAATTGTGCTTGAACCACAATATAGGAAATATGGCTACATAGGAACAAAGGGTTGAGGTGAAGTCTTACTTCAACTAAACAAGGAACAAAGAGTTAAAGTAAGGCAAAAGAGGTTTCACATAACTGAAAAAATAAAGGTAAAAGAGCTACATGGTAAGAAAGTTGGCCTCTATAAATATTACACTTAAATTCACCTCAAAACAAAAAGAAACTCATAGTAGATGTACTGCTACTTAGCTTTTATTAGTCGTGATAGCATTGTTTGATCATTCTTAACTCTACCATTCTAGGAGAACCTCACCCTCTCTCATTTTATTCTCAATCCAAAAGATTAAGGGTGTGTTTGGTTTCGACGGAAAATGTTCTCTTGGAAATATTTTTTTACAAAAATAAGTAGTTTCCATACTTAGTTTAATGTGTTCGGTACATAAGCAAAAAATATTATTTAGAAACATTTGTATACAGTCTAGGCAAACACTATATAGGTTTGGTGGGGGGGGGGGGGGGGGGTAGAGTGTGTTGGAGGGTGGGAAGGAGACAATTAGTGTGGAATGTCACTTACAAAACTTGTTTCCCCTAATTCCATTTACTTACTTTTAAAGAACTTGTTTTCCTAGAGAAAATATTTCCCAAAAGATTTGACTAACCAAATATGGGAAAACTGGAAAATGTTTTGCACATATTAAAAGATTTGGTTGGTCAAAATGTTTTCCTCTCTAGGAAAATAATTTTCTTAAAATGAGGAAAATGACTTCCCTAATGGAAGTAGGAAAAACAAGTTGCATAAGTAACATTCCACACTAATTGTCTTCTTCCACCCACCCACTCCCCATCCCTTGACCATACCACCCCGAACTCCCACTCCCCATCCCATCCCGCCTACATAGTGTATTGCTACATAACACATAAATGCTATTGGGAAAATATTTTCTTGCTTACCAAACACTAAAAAGTAATTAAGGTAGACATCAAAAGTATGAAAGAGGTGAAGTGATTATTAAACCTTTCCATAAACTTCCTTCTCACCCTTCATTACAAAGGGCCACAATCTAAAACGGTCAAAAGAAATTGAACATGATTGTGGCAACGGTTCATTCCTTAATTTCACAATCATAGGTGTCGTCACACATGAATAGGTGGAGGACTTATTAAATGCATATATGGGGGAGAGAGAAAACTAGCATGGGGTATGAAATCCTTGTGGAACCCACATATTTTCAAAGATAACATTTTCTAGGAGATCATTTTCCATGAAAAACATTCCCCATCATACCAAAGACACTCCATTATGGCTTAGGCTACAGTAACATTATCGAAAATTTACAGTTTGTGAAATATGTGTGACAGTCAATTAAATTTAAAAATTCCAACATTGATTAGTATTTTTATTGCAAGTCATCCTGAAATTGTTGGATCAATCCAATCAACAACAATAAGACACAACCAACCCTAATTTCCTTCATAATACAATTGAATCTTGCTTTTCTTTATTATTCTTTAGACCTACGTTTGTCTGCAGAATCGACGCTTCACATTCAACAGCATCAGTAAGAAATTTCTACCTCATATGTAATACTTCCTCCAGATGTTGCTGGTTGACGCAAAGAGGCATTGGAGACTGAGCCAGATGCTGACAATATGCATAGTTCATGTTTGCTTTGTTGCATGAACATCATGATTTTTTGACCGACATCCTGTTAAGTGAATTGCAAAAATTGTATAAGCATAAAATGAGGGACAAAAACGTGCATAATCAGAAGGCGATTGCAATAAAAATTAAGTGAAAAAAATTGATTGGTGTAAATAAAGTAATTTATATTGAGAAAACTTGAAAAAGTACATTTCCAATGCAGTGCAGTTACTTAAGAACTGTGATGTACCATTTAAACTCTCATGCATGTTAAGGAAAACCAACATTACATTTTCTGACGAACAACGAGAGGATGAGTAAAAGGACTAAACCCCTGAATCATATATTCTTTTTGAGGATAAACCCCTGAATCATATACTTGTGACAACAAATCAACAGCATCACGAGTTTGATCATAAAACAACAGAAATTAGTTTGATATGCCTAATGCTCTAAGAACCGAAAAGGAGGCACATTCAAGTTAGTGCAACAAGAAATTAACAATATGCAGTACTTTTCATAGACAGATGATATGCCTTGTTAACGGAACACCAATTTGACTTTTAAAATCAATTTGTAACTAGGAAAATGATAGGCAAAGATTTCCTATCAAATCTAATTACTGAGGTCAGAAGGAACACAAACCTAAAGCATTCCAGTTGAACTACAAGAATAATATGGAACATAATGACTTAGGAAAAGGCGGATATGTGAGGAACTCATGGCACGCCATAATTTTTGGAAAAGGCGGATATGTGAGGAACTCATGGTACGCCATAATTTTCGGAGAGGGGATATCTTCAACAATAACTTAACCTTACATCCTCTTAAAAAAAAAAAAAACTCAAAAGAAACTTTGCTATTGACTCAAGTAATGGCAAGTGAAGCAAGAGCAAAGAAGAGATGATTTGTAGCAACTTGACGGAATCAAAAAGGCACTTAGAGAGCAATTACATACAATTTGGTGTGAGAAGACAAGACAATGTTCTCTTAAAACATCACTCTCTCTTCTCCATATATGCAACTTTAAAAAAAAAAAAGAGAGAGAGAGAGCAAACTACACATTCCCTTTAATAACAACAAGAACAAACGATCATACAGCTGGCTGTTTTCCTACTTCACTTTGTACTACATGATAATTACAACAACACATGGGCTACATATTCTTCTATGCTTAACCCACTTTGACAGACTATTAATACAACATAAAACCAGATGAATCAGTTCATCCTTTCTCCTTTCTGAGGCTGTGCACCAAAGCTCAAATTCAATTTTCACCATAATTCCGGTATGAGAGAAGCTAATACTTTGTTGATATAAAAATAAAAAGAGAAAAGCTAGTACTCAGATAGATATGTCCCTAATTGAATTTTCTAAATCTAAGTTGGTAGCCACAAGAATCCAGAAATTTGTCAAATTTCTTGAAGCTGGCATAATTAGCAGGAAACGCTGAATTTCCCTTAGGTCATTTTATCTGAGTTATCTGCTATAAAAATGTTATATCTGGAAACAATTATATAAGTGCTCAAACTTTTGCTCACATCAGGAATTTTATTTTTTTTAAATCAATGTACATATCAGAAGAATTCATAGAAAAAACAAACCTAATAAAATTTTTCAACTAGACCGAACTTCTAATAAACCAATAACTTAGTATAACAAAATTATTATACCAATAAGGAATCTAATCACGGGAATGGACAAGAATGGTTAAATATGATGTTCAAGCAGGCAATCAACAATTGATGTCACTTATATACAGTTTAGAGCACGTCTCCCTTATACATGATATCATTTACTTACATATCCTTACTTCACATAGACAATTTTGTAGTCACCTAATTAACTTCATTGTTGGCTTGTATCTTGTATATATCACGTAGCTTTAACCTTAAAGGAAGTTTGGGAAGTTCCCTTCAGTCTTGACATACCAATAATTGTATGAGCAAGAGTTCTAACATATAAAATATCCTTCAAAAAATAAATACTTCAGAGATAATAACCCAGAGTGCACAATCGTCTCTGTATAAATGAAATGAAGTCATGTAGTTGAGATCTTAAATGCGAAAGGAGATGAAAAAGAATGAACCTGCTAGAATGAAAGAGGAAAAGAAGCAACTAGTGAAGAAAGTCATGGTATCTAAAAATCATAAATGAGTAACACACTCCAGGCACCAATAAAGAGGAAAAGGTTGAACACAAAGGATAACCTAGCAGCAGAAACTTCCTCCCCTCACTGGAGGTACAATAATGGACCTAAGCGGAACAGATTTATGTATCCTTGAAACATCAACTATGATGTCAACAAGTTACCATAGCGAAAAAAATACAAAACAAAATGGGTGTACGCCAGCTAGACCATCTGGGAGGTGCTTGAGTCGGTGTAATGGAAGTATCATCAGTTGGATATTTAAATACCAGCTACAGTTTTCCAGAAACCCAAAAGTCCCAACACCTCTAACTTTCCCCAGTATAATTTATGGACTTACTGACTTTTCCATCCATTCTTTTTTATTTTCTAAACTAGGGTAATTTCATCAAGGCAAGTATCAAGAAGGTACAACCAGTATACGACAACAAAATACAAACGCTCTTACCCCAGCATTAACCACATAATTTCTAGGAATTCAACAAGTTGATTTATATCTTCTATCCTAGTTTCCCTACTCCACAAGTCTTAAGCTTCGTATATGACTTCTTTAAAAAAAGATAAACTGTCGTATCTAATTTTATTTAATTTTGAAAAAAGGTAAAGTTGATAAACTGTCTATCTATTTACAGCTTAATTGATCCCTTATCCAATTTATTTGCTTAAAAAGAAAAAGTTCTCTTCCTTCAAAAACATTTTTGAGAATTATCTAGATACCTAAAGTGAAACTATCTATCAGAAATAGATAAAAGTATATGGAAGGAATCATCATTTATCATCGACTTAAGCACGGTGAACTTTGCATAATGAGAAGAATTATTAGAGAATTTGGAAGAAAATTTCTGAACATACCTCTCCAGCAGACACGGTGATGATATGAGGTGTAAAACCTTGACCAGCATTGCCTGCAGAAACCAATAGGATAAAATTGAGTAAAGCATACACCCTTCCACGCGTTAAGCAACAGTAACTAGGCCTTTTAAACATTGGAAACAGAGTACACTAGCTGACAGTTTAAACATAATCACTATGTAAATATATGAAGAAAAATAAATTAAGCACTTCCAATTACACATCCCATAACCTCCCATATTCCCCCGCATTCGAGCAGGGGCCAGGATAAAACAAGAGATGACAAAACTGTCTATGCATAGACATCTAAATTAGAAGCAAATCATACTAATGGTGTAAAGAAGATAACTTTAGAGGCAAGTTGTAATTGCCTCTTTGTTTACTGAATAAAATTTTCCTCTATTATCCAGCAATACCATTTATTAGAACTACTAAGAAAGGGGCAACATAAAATGGATAAGGTAACATATTTTCTACTATATACAAACCATGCAAGATCACATTTTTAAAAAACTTCAGCTGAAGGAAGGAAAAAAGAAAAGAAAATAGAAGTGGAGGAGTTGGACGTCCAACACAAGAATAAAGTATTCATTAAACTAAGCCTTAAAATAAAAGAAAATAAAACAGAGATACTGAATACAAATGCTTTTATTTTATATACATATCATGTGCTCATGTACCCTCTTGTATATATAAATATAATGTATCTAAAGAACAGATTTTTAAAAATTCTCCAAAACAAAATCCCAACAGTGGCGCGTGCGAGCGCGTGATGGAGATAACGAAAAAGAGACTAACCCAACGCAGCTAATTGAGATTTCTTCGAAGAACCACCACCACCACCGTCTGCTCCAGCAACATGGCTCAAACCATGATCCCTCTTTTTAGGCGGAGCTGACGCCGACGACAGCCTTTTAGCAGCAGCAGCTTGCTCCGGCGTGCTATACTTTCTAGGTCTCCCCCGCTTTCTCTTCACACTCTCCATAGTCGGTGACACAGCTGACGGAAGCGAACCAGTGTACACCATATGAGAAGCGGCGCCGACTGTGGCGTTAGCGTTAGCGTTAGCGGTTGGATTGTTAATTGATACAATTCCATTGGTAGTGGTGGTGGTGGTGGTTGTAGGGTTAGGGTTTTGCGGTGGTTGTGACGGCGGCGGTTGGTGGTGGATATGGTGGTGGAAGTAAGAATTCAGTCCACTAGTTTCATTCGGCTCCATATTTTTTTTTTTTTTTGGGGATTTGGAGAATTGAGATATTTTTTTTTCTTTTTTTTCGAATTAAATTCTTTTCTGTTTTCTTTTTTTAATTATTTTTATTTTTGATTTAACGGTGTAGATTAAATTAGGGGCCTTTAGTGTATTTTACAGCCGCTAGATTGATTCGATTGACTTTTTGAATATATAGATAATGTATATCCGGAATATAAGATACTCATAATTCGGATATATATGTCATGTGAATGTACAATCCATATATAAAAAATAAATAAAAAATCCTCCAACCACTTTTATAATAGAAAAAATAATTGTAAATTAGAATATTTTAAAATTAACAAATAAAAATAAGCTAAAATTATAAATTTTAATTGATAAGTTGTGATTTTTGATTTATATGTTGAAAGTTGTAAACTTTTTTGAACTGACTTTAACACGTGTGATCTGAATACTGAATTTGATGCGATAACAATAATTGAGATTTATATTATTCTCACTCTAAAATATATGTTTGCTAGTAAAAATAATGTTTCTTTAAGCTCTCGAGACTAAAAAAAGAGAGGTAAAAATATTTGTGAAGCTATAGACTCAATTCAGTTTAAGTCTAACTCATATCATCCACTTCATAAAGAAAAGAAAATTGATTTTTTGATCTATAAATATAACATGTGTGATGAAAAAATCCTTAAAAAAAAAGAGTTAATTTGATAACAAAATCTAACGCATAAAATTAAAGATCAAAGTATAAAACTAAATCACACCAAGTTAATAATAAAAATCTTATCAATTTGATGAACTAATCTATTTTATTTTATTTTTGCAAGTTCCACATTTACATGTATATATTTTCTTTTATTTAAATTTTAAAGTAACTGATCAAAAATTCAACAAAAAATCTTAAGAACCTCAACTTAGATTTACAAACCATTAACACTTAATGATTGCAGAATATATAAGGAAATTAACAAGAAGCAAGATCTAAGCAACTTACTAAAGTCATAGCTATAATTTAGACTTCTTCCTATATATTTTAGGTTTTAAAAGCTATATATATATATACAAAGTTTATGAAATATCTTAATGAATTCAATAAATTTAGGTTGTACCAAATGAAATCTAATTGGAGAGTATATTGTACGCAAATATTATTATTATCTTGTGGAGATATAGAAATTATTTTCGTAAGTTTCTCAGCTCAAGTGCGTCACACCTAATTAAAAAAAGAAGAAAAAAATAAATAAATCATAATTATTAATAACAAAAACCGAGCAAAATGCACAAGAAAAAAACACTAACAATAGTAAAATCGTGTGATACTCGAAAACTGAAACAACATATGATAAGAATTAAAAGGGTACGACTAGTATTACAATATAGACTACAATTACAACAACATACTACGACATGCACTAACAAGCATAAACCCTAACAAAGCAATACAATCCTCCACTCCTACTATCAATCTATCCTAATACACGTCTACTTTATCTAGAGTCGTGACTTTAGTAATATGAAGCTACTCCACATCCTGTCTAATCACCCTTCGCAATACTTCTTTTAGCTACCTCAACCCCTCTGCATATCTCCCACATCCAGTCTTTCGCATCTCATCTGCACATGCTCAAATCATTTCAGTCTCACTTCCCGAATTTAGTCCACCACAAAATGCCATTTCCACCTTCCACATATAAAGCAAAATATAACAATCATGAAATAACAAATCTCAAAATGATTAATCTCGAGCAATGTTAAAATAACGTATAACGAAAATAGAAATATGTATGTTGTGTTGTCCTCAAACCGGAGTCACGTGTTAAACCGGTTCAGTCTAGACGTGGTTCATTACTGACCCGGTTAAGATATTTTAATTAAAAACGCAAAAAATAAAATAAAAAAAATATCCAAAGAATTAAACCCCAAAACCCTACATTTCTTAAACCCTTTGTCATCTTCTTCTTCTTCTTCCATTTTTCTCAAAACTCTAACTATGGAGTCTTCAATGGCTAATTGAGCTTAATTTTTGATTTTTTGTTTTAATTATGGCGGCTAAGAAGAAGAAGCAAAATCAAAATTCAAAGAAGAGTGGTAAAAAGAAGCAGCAACAGCAGCTGTTTTTGAGTGAAGATGATTATCGGCTTAGGCTTCAAGAGGGTTTGTATTCACCTGATTATATACTGGCTAAAATTTTCAGAAAAGATGGTCCTACACTTGGTGATGAATTTGATATTCTTCCTTCAAATGCTTTTTCTCATCTTAAGAAAGGTAATTTTTTTTTGTTGTTGTAATCATTTCATATTTTGAGTGAATTGTGTACCTAAGGGGTGTGGTTTAGTGGTTAATTAAGTGGGTTTAGCATTATGAGGTTTCAGGTTTAAATTCGAGTGGAAGACAAAAAAAATGCTTGGTGATTTCTTCTTATTTGTTGTAGCTTTGGTGGAATATGTTGTTGAGATGCGCGAAAGCTGGCAAAATTTGAATTTTTCTAAGTGATTTTTGATGAAGGAAAGGGGGTTTGAGTGTTGATTGTCTAGGTGGTGGTAGTTCTGTATATGGTTGTGTTTCATTTCTAGCTAAGGTCAGAAGTATTCCCCTATGGTTAAGGACTTGAATGGAAGTCTTTATAAGTGATTGAGTTGAGTCCATGGGTGTGCATTACCACTGACTATGGGTTCAGATTAGACTTGATGTAGATTTTTATAACACATATATGAACTGTGTCTCTGTGTAGAAATAGACAGACATGATAATATTTAGTAGGTGGGGGATGGATACACTTCTGTATTTTCACAGTAGGTTCTCTACATTTTTTTGTATGTTGTGCCGCTTGGGGAACTATCCTAGCTGTAAATAATTTTAGGAAGAGAAGATAACGGTGGTGCGTCTGTGTTGCATGTGCAAAAAGCACGAGTATTTTTTTTTGGTTGTGAATTTGCTTTGAATAGTTGGGCCTTGATATTTTATGTCCATCAATATCCAAGGAGTTGGTCTAGGACAGGAGTGGAAATGATATCAGGATGAAGCTAAGGGGCAGCTTGAAAGAAGAAAAAGAAGCTATGCAGGACAGTGCCTTGGCTTGTTATCAATGAAATGATATTTTATTTATCTGAAGGGAAAAAAACAGCTCGGGCAGAAGAGAAGTGGGTGCTCCTCAATATAAATCAGCCTATTTGCATTTGACTCAAATATTCAAAACTTTGCTGATGGATGAAATCGCTTGGAAATTGATGGTTCCCAAGGGATAGCTTTCCTATGTATCTAGATAGAAAAGGGATAGAAAGAATCAAATCTCTAAGTCTATACATGAAGAGATGATTCTAGTCGTAATAAATATGGTTGGAAGGATTAGTTCATAGCTACTTGTCCTTGTTGAAAAGTGAAATGTCATAGAATGCAATTACATCTTCCTCTTCTGTTTGTTTTTGGCTGATTAATGTCAGTTACTTTTTTTTTTTGGTGAAGTATTAATGTCAGTTACTGTTTCTGTATGCTTGCTGTGCTAAATCTTGTTCTTCCACGATCAGGTTCCGGAATTTCGGGTCAAGCTAGACAAGAAAACCAAGGAGCGACTAAAAGGAGAAAGGTAGGCATGATAGGTTCTGGGAAAGTCATCATAACCTCTACGTGCTCAATATGAACGCTTAAATCTTTTCAGTTTGTTCATATTTTCTCTTTGTTTTTTACCTTTTTCTTAACCAGGTTTCTGTGCCTGCTACCATGCATTGCCGAGCTTTATGTGAAAGTAACCCTCCTGTGAAGAAGCATGGTACTGGGAAAGGTCTGATAACAAAAGACGTTTCGGTGAAAAAGCATAGTGCTGGGAAACGTTTAATGACTGAGAAGAGTGCTACTCTTAGAAATCATGGTATGGGGAAGGGTTTGATGACAGTTTGGCGGGCAACAAATCCTCACTCCGGAGACATCCCCGGTGGTGTTGATTTTGGAGAGAGTGCTGAAGAGAGAAAGAAGAAGTTGCTGCAGCGACAGTCTATTTTGGTTGAGCCTCACGCCATACCTTTGATATTTACTTTGCAATTTGTAGTACATGCATGATACATGCCTTCCAAGTTCCGTTTCTGATTCTTTGGCAAAGGTTGGTAATTGCTAGCTGAACTTCTGTGTGCAGAGAAAAATAGAAAAGAAATTGCAGGATAAGAAGAAGATTGGCGTGAAATGCAGAAAGGTAATACTCTGGCTCATGCTGAAAAGCTACTACTATTAGTGGTTGGAGTTGCTTTTTTCCTTCTTTTTGATATGTAGTGATTAATGTAATTCTACTGTGGCATTTCATAATTGCAGGCAGAGAATAAAAGGATTGAAAAGCAGAAGATGCCTTGTAAGGAAAAATGTGAACTTGCGCTGGAATGGAGAAAGTGCCAAGAAGGATTACCTATCAAAAAAAGGAATTACCAACAGGAGTTTACACAGTTGGGGTCGCTAGTGGATGATGAGGAACTTGAGTTAATGGAGTTGGAAGAAGGACCTAACTCATTGACATGCTGTACACACTTTGCAAGCAATGGACTTCGTGGATGTTCACTTTGCAAAGGTAAGAATAAGACCCCCTATTTTTTCCCGTTCTCTTTGCAAATGTAAATTAATTGCTTTATGTTTATTTTATCCTCCATTTCTTTATTTTGTTAGTTGTTTTTTCTTTTTGTTCTCTTACCCTTGCTTCTATGGTCTAGTTGCTTGTTTTAGATGTTTAAGTTATAGTACAAGATCAACCAGTCATCAATTTGCTTTGAAGTATACATATTTACAATCTATGTCTAACAAAATTCCTTTAATTCTCTAGGTTTACTTCCAAAGTTTCCTCCCAATTCAGTAATAATGAAGCTGCCTCTCTATGAGCGACCATGGGATTCCTCTCCAGAGCTCGCCAAGAAACTGTTCAAGGTACTTGGGAAATAATATTCTTTGCTTAGTCTGATAGTGTTAATGCAAATGAAGAAAATAATATTGGATTGTCATGGTTAGTGCTCAATTGGTATACCTCATTGTTAATATTCCGTTTGTTAGGAGGATGTAGTTCTTTTGTTCTCAATAAATTTGCACAAAGATGATCTGTGAAAACGAAGCATTTTGCATTTTGATGCTTTTCTCAATATAACCTCGCCTTTTTTTTCCTATGTAATTTTTTTATATTAAAAGAAGCATATGGGCTAATATGCAGTTTATTTTGCAGGTCTTCCACTTTCTTTGTACTTATGCTGCAAGAATTGATATCTGTTCCTTCACAATTGATGAGTTTGCACAAGCATTTCATGAAAAAGTAAGTTCAGCTGTCTACTAGTTATTCTCCATCATTCACTTTTGAGACCTGATAGCTACTTCTAAAGATGCTGATCACTTGCCAATTTCGATTTGATTCTTGTTGCTTTCAGATTACTTACCAGTTTTGATTTGATTCTTGTTGCTTTCAGGATTCCTTGATACTTGGACAAGTTCATTTAGCCTTTCTCAGGCTTCTTTTGGCAGATGTTGAAATTCAGCTTAACAAGGGATTCATTCATCAAGCAAGCAGAAGTTGCAATTTCTTGGGATTGGTTCACTCAGTGAGTGTACATGCATTCAGATCTATTTTTCAGTTTAATAGGCTTTTGCATATTAGCATAGGGTTGAGTCTTCAGAAGCAGCTGTGAGACAATTTATGTACAGCAATTTGTACGTATTCGCTATTAGGCTAGTGCTTCCTGGAACTTCAATCTGAAGATGGCTTATTTATTTCATCATTATAACTTTGCTACAAAGGAGGTTACATTACTTAGGTAGGGCAATAGAAAAACTAGAAGATAAGGGAGAGAAAACAATGATGCTTCAGGTTATGAAAACTGAAAGCTGAAGGAATTTAAAATATGTGGAAATGTAACAAAAGAGAACTTGACCATGTTATGGTCATCCCAAAAAATGTGGGGGGTTATTCCCTGACAAACACCCAAAGTGTCCTGGAGCATATTAGTATGAATTTTGCTTCTACTGTTGAACCACTTTGGGGAGTTGACATGAGTCATACTTTACTGAATCTGGGAATAAAAATAGTCATGGTAATCTTAAATTCTTCAGAAGTGTATGAAGGTAGAAGGTCCTTAATAATATCACAAAAAGAAATAATAGGAAATTTAGAGGTCCTATATACCTTTTACATAAGCTGGAGTTGTGAAGAAAATATCTTCCAAACAGTTAATTTTAATATGAGATACGGACAATAATTTTCTTTCTCAAGGATCGCTACTCTGATATACTTCCCTCCATCCATCTTTGCTTGTTCATGTTTTACTTGACACGCCTTAAGAAATAGTAAATAGAGGGGTAATTTTACTATATTACCCCTATTAATTATGAGTCATCTAAATATTGAATAATGAATAGTATTTATCGTAAGGATAAAATAGACATAAAATGATTGAATTATTCATTGATTTTATAAACTGAACAAGTATTGTTGGACATCCAAAAATAGTATAGTGGACAAATAAAGACGGACGGAGGGAGTACAATGTTCGTTGTTCCTTTTTAGTGGGAAGACGGAACTAGCTATTAGCAAAGTAAAATGCACTGGTGCCAAACATTTATGATCTCTGCTTATATATTTCCCCGAGAAAGAAGGAAAAAAAGGAAAGAAATCCTTGCTAAAATATGTCTTTTTTTGTTGGCACTAAGAAGAACATGGGTATATAAAATACTCAGAGTCTGATATGGGTCTTATTTCATTATGTAGCTAGTAGCATTACGAGTAGTGTTTGCTTTTCCAAAGTGTCCTACTAGTGCAATATGCTTAATGGAAAAATACTAAATACTATGTCTGATTTGGAGAGTTGAGTATCAGAAAAGTCCACAGTTTGGTTTGGAGAGTTCAGCACCAGAAAAGTCATATAATTATCATGAAGTACCACAAACTCCAAAGACATCTGAAATCTCTATCAGGGAGTACACAGATATCCTATGCCATAAGCACCAGTGGTGTTATCAACATATTAAAATAAGTTCTACTTCTCTGTTGTGTCAACTAAGAGTGTTTGCATGTTCTACATGCAGCCTCCCTCTATGCATTCTACTGATGCTTTTCTTCCACAATCACTATGGTAAAACTAGTGTCCTGAGATAATTGATCTTGGATATGAAGGGATGTAGTTGGTTGCGAATCTCTTCCCCTTGAGAGGATATATGCTGTCTGATTATTTATATGCTTGTCTATTGACTCTATTCTGCTGACAAACTTCCGTTCGTCACTGTTCTCTTTAAAATCTTCTTGTCCATTGAAGTATGCTATTCTGAAAGAGGAAACATTCATCTATTTCGACAGATAGAACATGAAGAATTTAGTCTGGAACTCTGGATTAGTTCTCTCAATGCCTTAACATGGACAGAGATACTACGGCAAGTCTTGGTTGCTGCTGGTTTTGGTTCCAAACGTGGTAGAGTACCTGGAGAGGCTCTCTGCAAGGTACTGCAATTTCTGGCTACTGATTTAATTTGTCATGCATCTTTGATATGTCAGTGGCTATAAGTTATTCTTTAATGTTTTTGTCGCTGGATATTTAAACACTGTGATATGTCAGTGGTCATATTTCACTGTAAGAAATAAGTTGTTGAGAATGTTCAGTCCTCATTCCTCTTTGAGTCTGTATTTTTCTTTTGTAATTGCTTTGATATGCGTTACTTGAGCAGAGGGTCTCTTGGAATCAACATCTCTACCTCCACAAAGCAGTAGGGGTAAGGCCTGTGTTGAGCAGAATTCACTCGCCAAGGAAAGAAAATCAGGAATTTTTGGTGCTACTCCTTTTATCTTTTCTCCATGTGGTTTTGGAGAACAGTCTCTTATCGTGATTAATTGGTCACAGCCCCCCCTGCCTCCGCACCCCTCCCCACAGACCCCACCTGAGGGATTTCACTGGGTGTATTGTTGAATTCTGAGTCTTCTTCACCGGGCACTGAAGTGGACCCGTACTGTAATTACTTATCTTATTCAACTATCTCCAGAAACACATCCTAGGGCTGTATGGAAGACACCTTGGAATTGAGTGCGGATGTAGCTGGGTGTAATTACACAGTTTTGATATGTTTGTGGCAAGTAACTTCTTGGTCAGCATGGTATTGGGTGTTCCTGAGGGGAATAATTACATTCTCCATTTTTTATTTACTTTAAGCAGAATGCACACAAACACACACATACATACATATTACTTTCCAACGTGGTGCTTTCTTTCCAGGTACTAGTATCTTGCAACTCCTCATGGTGTCTTTCTGTTTTTACTTTTTTTTTTTAATTGCATATGCATATTGCAGTACACTAGTACTAGTATTTTGTAGGTTGGTGTTTGAGTGATGGTGGTGGACGCGGTGACTTGCTATGCTGTTCTTTTTTTTCAGTTCCTATATTTTAATATTGATTTTCTTGAGAAAAGCCTTAAATCATACGACAGATCTAATACTGCTATTAGCCTATAGTTGTCATCCTTCATTAGAGTGTCTTGGAGGAAGTTTTGCTGTTTGATTCATGACGTTACTCTGTGACCCTCATTTTCTTTATTTTCTTTGGTTTCTTATTTCTTAGGAACGTAGTTTGATGGCTAAGTATGGGTTAACCCGTGGTACACTGAAGGGTGAACTTTTTAGCATTCTGCTAATTAAAGGAACTGCTGGAATGAAAGTTCATGAGCTGGCAAAACTTCAATCTGTAAGTTGATGTGAATCCCGGTCCTTACTATTAGTATTATAATTTACCACTGCCTCTACATCATAAAATGCTTTGGTTAATGAATCTTTTTCCTTTTGTCTTGAAGATTCTTGAATTGAATCTGGCAGCGACAACCATTCAGCTAGAAGATTTAATAAGCTCAACCCTTTCTAGTGACATTACCTTGTTTGAAAAGATATCATCTTCAGGGTACCGTCTACGTATTAATCCTTCTTCACAGGAATCTGAAATTTGTTTTTCAGATTCCGAAGGAGATGAAGCGGAGGTAATTAGTGGATACATGAGAGATAATTCAGAATGTGAGTCCCGCGAACTAGTTCGAGCTGAATCTGAACGGAGCTATCATCAGTTTGAAAATAGGAACAATCTGTCAACGCTAAATACTGAAATTGATGAAAGCTACTCAGGAGAAGCATGGTTGTTAGGGCTGATGGAAGGTGAATATTCAGATCTGAGCATTGAAGAGAAGCTGAATGCCTTGGTGGCATTGGTTGATCTTCTTATTGCTGCATCCAGCATCACTGAAAAGGTAAAATATTCAATATGAGTCCATCAGGTCCTTTAAAGGAACTCTTCCCTTTAGGTTTTCATGTCTTCAGGTTCTTCTGTTTTCCTATGTGCGTTCTTGTTCATGGTACTAACTGCTAAATTTGCTTTTTAACACTTCATATTCATTTTACTGGCGCCAGAGCAGAGCTAACTAACTTGTACTAGTAGGTGAAGTTTTAAAAACCTTCTGACCTGAAAGATAGACCTTGAAAATTGGTGGCAAAGAAGTTCCAACCATCCCAGCATGTCTGTGAACAAATTTCAGGCACTGCCAGATACGCCGAACTGATGGTACTGCCAGAAACAGCCTCGAGGATTGATATTCCGAGCACATCCAGAGCCTTTGAAGCTTCTTCGCCCCGTTACCGAGCATTTTGATAGTACTACATTTTGACTAATAAGAAAACGTATTGCTATATTGTACGAGCATCACCATTCTTAGTGAATATATACTATATTGCAAGAGCCATTCTTTGTGCACTAAGTTATGATTAAAAAGAAGTGCATTTGTATGTCAGATCAGCTTTTTTTTTTCTTTCTGCATTTTATTTAGTGACAAGTCTTATCTGCAGGATTCGATGCCATCAGTTGTAGAATGTGCTCCTGCAACGATTCATCATGCTTCTGGTGGAAAAATAAAAAGGTCATCAGCAAAATCATCCTACTTGACTGGGCATTTACAAAGTCATAAAGGACAACTTAGTAATCAAGATCCAACAGTGTCACTGGAACTTCAGCCAGTTGACTCTTCAGTATCAATGTCAAAGCTCTGTGAGAAAAATAAGTCGCCTAGGACTGCAAAGAATGCCAAAGAACTGAAAGCTGGGGATGAGTTGCACCCTATGCAGTCTATCTTCCTCGGTTCTGACCGTAGGTACAATAGATACTGGATTTTCTTGGGCCCTTGCAATGAACTTGATCCTGGGCACAGGAGGATTTATTTCGAATCTTCTGAAGATGGTCACTGGGAGGTGATTGATACTGAAGAGGTACTTTAATATCACTTTGGCACTTGTATTTCTTATGTTAGTAGCATGCAAGGACTTCCAACAAATGAACTTTTTAATGTATTTTTGATCTGGTTTCAGTCTTTATGCTCTTTGTCGGCTGCCTTGGACCGCAGAGGTATACGAGAGGCTCTTCTAGTTGCATCTCTGGAGAAACGGGAAACTTTCCTATGCCAAGCAATGTCAAATGCTCTGAATGATTCAGGAGATAGCCAATCACCTCGATGTGGAAGGAACTTTTCTAGGGAAGATAGTTCATCATCTGCAGTTTCTGATGTGGATAACTTAAGCCTTGTTGAAGTGCACAATGGTTCTATTGGTCAGAAGGTGCCTGTAGGTAGGAAAGGAGAACATCAGCAAGACAAATGGAACATGGCTCAAGCTTTTGACACATGGATATGGAAATCATTCTATTGTAATCTTGCCGCTGTGAAACTTGGGAAAAGGTCTTATCTTGATTCACTTGCAAGGTGTGAACAATGTCATGATCTATACTGGAGGGATGAGAAGCACTGCAGGATTTGCCACACCACGTTTGAGCTTGATTTTGATCTTGAAGAAAAATATGCCATTCATACTGCAACATGCAGGCAGAATCTAGATCCTGATAAGTTATCAAAGCATAAAATTCTCCCATCGGAATTGCAGTCACTTAAAGCTGCAATACATGCGATTGAGGTGGGTAGTCATTCTAATGCTTTTACAGCCAGTATTATGTGTCCAAATTTTGATGTTCATTTACAAGTGTTTACTATTATTAAGTGCTCCATATAACCAGAACCTTATAACTTGTATGATTTTGAGTGGTGTGCATATCTTGTTTTGTGTCAAAAAAAACCCTAAGAGTGGTCCATCAATGTTCTTAATAATCATGCTAATTATAGCACAGCTTTAGTTTAGTAGTGGCATGTTTCTATCAGGTGCTTGCATAGACTGTTCTATGCTTGTCTAAAGTCACATGCGTAACTTTGCAACACACTATCGCATTCTTAACTACTTTAGATCCTTTGTTTTCACATCTCTCATTAACCTGCACATCCGTGTAGCTTATATTGTGTTTATGATGTATGAAGTTCTGTTCATCCATTGCTTGATGCTGCAACAATGAATAAGAACACTTGATGAAAGTTTAGTTTGTTAGGATGCTGTGGATAACATCACAGATGGTGAACTTCATAGAAAGTGGATTGTTCTTTGACCAGTGATATGAATGCCTTTATTTTTTGTAAAATAATGATTGTATTGTGCTGTTGGGAAAGACTACACGTAGTGATATACAAATCCCAATTACACCATTTGGTATGAACCAGTCAGCTCCAGCCTTGGGAAGCCGGATTACCTTTGCAACCTGTGCTTGACTAGCTGTTCAGTGTATTAGTGAAGGTGCGTGTAAGCGGACCTGGACACCACCGATTAGAAAAAGAAAAATCGAGACTATTTTCAAATAGCTGAGTTGAAATTGAAAATAAGACTACCTGATAAGCACCTTCATACTCTTATAAAGTTATTTGTTCTGTCAACTGCTGCGCCATTAACTTTCCAACTTATGTTTTTTCAATTAACAATCTGATATACGTATTTATCATTTGTAACGTTCAGTTAGTAATGCCAGAAGGTGCCCTAATTGGTGCTTGGAGAAGATCTTGCCACAATCTTTGGATCAAAAGACTGCGTAGGGCCTCAACTTTATCAGAGATTTTACAGGTGACGAATGCCTGCCCATCCTTCAGTATTTTTTTATAATTGATCTCAATTTCCCAGGATTTGCATTTTGGAGAGTTCAAAAATAAATATACATCCATTGAGTCTATAGAAAAACCTTTCCAACTGCTGGTAGGTTTGACATTATTTTCATAGAAATTTGACCTAACAGGTCTCACATAAGTGGACTTCTATTTTGTGATGTATCGTAGGTTCTTGCTGATTTTGTCACTGCTATCAATGAGGACTGGTTGTGTGAATCTGGTCATACTTTGGGATTGAATTATGACCCAGAAGAAATTATTGCAAGCTTTTCAAGCATGCCCCGGACTTCATCTGCAGTTGCATTCTGGTTGGTCAAGTTGGATGCCTTGATTGCACCCCACTTGGAAAGTGTGCCCATTAGCACCATACAAGTCTAAAGGTGTGATACTTTCTTTTGTTTGATTAAGTTCCTACTATTGTGTTGTTGCACTTTTCTCCCATAAATCACGAATCTGCTATTTATGTTTCGGGAGTTGGAAGGGGGGAAGGGTTTCCGGAGAAAGCTTCGTATAGTGTTTCTCTGGGTAACTTCTTTGACCTGATTGGGAACATATTTATGCTAAAACTTGGCACAACTTGTCAATGTGCAGTGTGTGCTATATCTAGCTAATTGAAGGGATAACGATCTATAAATAAATAATTAAATGAAAGGAGCCAAGAACACTGAAATCTTCAGGCAATGTGGTATGCTTTCTGTCATGCCCACTTAGGCTTGTAATGCCTCTATATTTTGTCCCTCTTAAATAGTTCTTCACAAATTTATCATCTCTATAGGCAAAAATTTCATTTTGGACCGTTACAACCCTTTCCCGCTCTATATATTTGACGTAGTCGATCTTCACCCGTTGTCTGACACATTGTCTTGATATGCTTTGACATTTCAGGTAGGTTGTTTCAATCAGGTCAATATCCTTTAGTTTCCCGGATGAAGAGTACGTTGTTTGTATCCATCAAACTTCTTTGTGCCAAAATTTAAGATACTTGGGGACAAGGTTGTTCCCCGATATCCATTATCCCCGACGGAATCATGCTACAAGTGCAACAGAAAGCTTTATGATTTTTTGGAAAGTAGAGCAGAAAATACATCAGTTCAGCAATCGGTTCAACAACTGAAGCTGATAGACGTACAACGTTATTCCCCGATATCCATTTTTGTTATCATCACTATACCTAGTATACATGAGTTCTTCTCGAATGTACATAGTAGTTCAGGTTCTCTTCCTCATCTTCAACCCAATTTTGGTGTATTAGAACTCACTCTTGATTTCTTCACATGTATTAGCTCATTCCTTGTATGATAAAAACTGTTATACAGGATTCTCTTAGTGGCAATATAATAAAATTCAGTGGGGCAATTCGATGCCTTCGTTACAGGTCCTCTTTTTATTCTTCCTTGGGTTTTAGTCTACTTATCATGAAGTTCTATCGTCGTATTTGTGAAGGGACCTTGGATAGCTTCTGTGGTAAAAAAAAATACAGTTTTTTTTTTTTTTTTAAATACAAGACAGATTCAAGTTAACACATAAAGAGTATTCTTGTTCACACCTCCTCTATGAAAGTGGAGTGCTGCAACTGCATCATTCATGAAAATATAGACCTAGTTGTATACAACTAATTCACACCGCTCCTACTTGTATTACAAAGTGAAATGAAACAATTGACTGCTTCTCATGAATCAAAGTGGTGTATTTCTTGAGTGTAAGTTGATCTGCTACTAGAGAACATTCACAGCAGTAGTCAGATAATCATCTATTCCCTCTCAAGTGAAGTGAAGATAAAGACGTCTAGTTTGTGCGTGGCAACAAAAAGCTAAAGCCTGAATTCTCTCGGAGAGGAAGAGGAGATTCAATGTCAGCTATATCTATTTGTTCCATTGTTTTAGATATGTCATCAACTGAAAACGGGATGCTGAAAAATTGAACCATTCAGAAACATCAAAGGAATTCACCACACAACAGCAAGGTATCAATTTTTCAGATATAGTTGTAATGAGATTCAAAGGCAAGGTATGAATTTGTATCAATTACAAGGGATATCGATGCAAACCTTGAATCATCATCTAAGAGAAAAGAGTTGCTGACTGCTTGATTTGAATCTTCAGTCATCGACACCCTCATGCTGGATATGACCTAATGTAATTTGCATAAAACCCTGTCCTTGGTTAATTTTTACTGTGTAAACATGTTGCTAAATTATATCTTTTGAAGAATATGACTCTAACCTAGGTTGACTAATGGCATCCATAGAAACTTACATCCGATGACACACTATGTGTACCATATTTGTCATCCCAGTACATTGTACTGATCCTATACAACTGCTGGATGCTAAGCACCTGGAGGAAAAAAAAGATATTATTAGTGAGCTTTGAATGACATTCCAGCTATCTCTTCCTTCAAATTGATCACTTACTGGACAGAGTTGATGGCTTATTTCATCCAGTGTCTTTTTGGGTTTTTGATGTATAACCTGCAATAAGAAAAGTGAAGAACTTGAGAACTCTACCATCCCATTTTTAAAAAATTAAGAGAAGCAAGTTGAACAAAAACGATAAATGTAAATACTTACAAGAAAACCAATGGCCTGTCTGATATGCTTCAGCTCATCCCATGCTGATCCTGCATACTGTTCTTGTTTCGATTATCACTTGGGCGATTAATATAAACTTTAGGATTACCAAGTAAAATAGTATATATGATGGATCTACCTCATCAGTTGCTGTAAAGCACCAGTGCTCCAATTCCGCCAGTCCTGCTTTGACGTATTCACCATTGCTAAACGAACAACACTCTCGTCTTAAGAGAAGGCTGTGAAAATTATACAATCAGATGAGGAAACCTTTTTAATGCATTGTAGGAAACTGCATACAAACAGAAGTCTATAGGTGCACCTGTTAAAAAGCTGTACATTGATGAATGAAAATATCTGAGTGAAGACTTTACGAACTAAAAATGGAGGCACCTGAAAGTATCAAACCAGAAAAGCAAGATGAGAAGTAAGCTGCATAATATTATATTTTAAGCTTATTAACCATGTAAAGACTCGTGATGTTGCTAATTCTGCTGAGCCAATGTTTTCTGAATACAAAATTTTTACTCTAGGAACAAATTGTTACAGTGGAAAGGAGTTCAAAATAATTGAAACAAAGGGAAAAATCAACTTCACTAACATGGTTTGCTTTTAACGTATCCAAGAAAATTCCCAGGCTCTTCACAATGCCCTGCCAATGGGCAATCAAAGCTTGCTGAGCTGCTGTATTAGCTACTGAACGTGAGGACCCTTTAACCAAGCTTGCTCTTGAAGTTCGTGGTGCCTAATATACAACAACATGCAAATGAAAAAGGAAAAGATTAAATGTTATCGAAAAATGAGGTCCAACAAAACTGTTTACATGTAAATGAAAAAGGAAAAGATTTAACGTAATTGAAAAATGAGGTCTGTCCTAGAGACCAAGAAATGTGTCTGGAGATATTTTCTTCACATACCTGGATACACAACCCCAGCAATGGAGAAATCTCCTTTTTCAAATTGTCACGAATCATTCCATAAATTTTCTCCACATATGCTGTAAGTTGCTGCTTGAACAGCAAGGCAGGGTATTTTGCTTCTACTTGGCGTAAAGTTTCAACTCCTCCAGTTGCAAAGGAAAGATTGACTCCTTGAGGGTTTCCACGGAAACTCTGGAAAATCAATAACAATGAATAACTTAAGGAGCTAGTCTCAAACTTCCTTGAGAAAAAGTATTGAACTTGTTTATATCTTTTAACTTCCTACCTGTGACATCCTCCCAAACAGAGATGCCGATGAGGATCGACGACGTAGAGGGGTCATTGCTGCAGCAGCACTTGCTTTGAGTGTACGCTGAAGTAGCAATAGAAGAGTAGAAGCGTTTGACAACCAATACGCCAGTACATCATTGTTGTCCTGAGTTTTCTGCCAACATAGAAATGGAATTATAAGAAGTAATCATAATTTAAAAAGTGAGAATACAGTTTAAGGAAAATTGGGTTTTGTAGCTCAAACCTCAATAGCATGACCAATAGTCTGGATGATTCGGTCAAATACAGTGGTTCTCTCAACTTCGAAAGATCTCCACTGCAAAAGGCACTTATAAATGATGCAGGCTGCAATTGGCCTGTTTCCAGCAAAGCCCAAGTTTTGTGCGATACAGCGAATCAGCAACTCCTGGTTTTCTTGCTGTTTCTCATTAAGTGATTTTTGCGGTTTGTCATCTGCTTCAGGAAGGTCCCTTTGGTTCAATGAAGGGCTATGAAGATCCTAAATAATGAAAGTGAGAATATGAGCAACAAAAATTGTTGGCATGTAAGTAGAATTTGGCAACACAAGAATTATAAAGAAGGTAAATTACCACATGCATTCTTGTATCCTCGAAATTTCGACCACTCTCAGTTCTCTGTCAATTGAACAGAAAATGTCAGACTCTTCTACTCTTGAATCCTCCACAAAAATTACATGCAAAACAGCAGTACCTGGATAATAGATCTAGAGCGTCCAGAAAGGAACTTATTTGGTGCCATTGACACAGCTTGCTGACGGAAAACTTTGTTCTCCGACTCTAAGTTTGTCATCTTCTCCTCTAACCTGATTTGGCAGGGTTCAGTTGAAACACAATAAATAAGGACAAATAATTGTTTTAGGAATGAAAAAATGAAACACAATCATATTGCACTACAATGCTAGTAACCTTATCCAAACTTCCAAGTATTATCTAGACATAACTACTATTACAGTTCTTGTACAAACAAGAGGACTGACTATTCTATTTGTCGTTCATTGTATCATGAGAATTGTTACTGTAAATCTGTTCATCTATTTATAGATTAAGTGCACCATATGAAATTCATAATATCCTAGGCCTACTCCAAAAACTACTTTATTATTTCCGCTCGGATTACCATGTTCTTTCTTTACTATCAACATCCTACAATAAATTTAATGATTTCTTTTTTAAATTTTAATATGAGTTAGTCATATCAACAAGCAGTGTCATTCTTTTAGCTTATTCAATGCCGAAAATATTTGTACAGTGAAAATGAACAGGAAAGAGATGCACATCTATATTGACAATACAAAAGCAGTTTGTCTTATAAGCTGGAACAGGATATAACTGAAATAAAGAACTGTGAAACCAATATGATTACCCTTTCAGGGATTCCTGGAGTTGAAGAACTTTTTTTTCTGTTTCTTCTAACTTCCTGCGACTTTCATCCCCAGATTCTTGAGCCTCAGTATATTTCTGCTTCCAGTCATCACAGTTCTGCTTTTCTTGTTCTAAAGAAACCTGGACAGAACACACAGAGATTGACGAAGAATATAAGGATGGAAGCATGTCATTTCATATTGTGATCCTTTTATGGGATATTATGAAATGGTATTCACTATTTACCTTTATTGTTTATCTTATTTGTTCTCTGATTAAGCCAAAAAATATAAATAGTCAGTATTTACTCTTCTACAATTTTCTGCTGCTGGAAATACAAATGAATGTGTCTGATAGAAACTTCCAAGCACAATGCTTGTACATAAGAAAATTTCCTGAACTTATATGCGGGAAAGTTACTAAACTGTAATGGGCTTTTGAATTCTTTCCATCTCAGGCACCTGTACAACTCATAGTGTTCAGGATAGTTTAGGACGCTTCTTGCTAAATCTATGTTCTTAACATCTTAGTTTCCGTTTACTAGTCATAGGTGGTACATATTGGACTTTACTAGTTTGACATCACTGATCTCATAGGCAGTACTCATTTTCACCCATGGTGGTCAGTCATTTATACGTGGATCTGAAGAAACTCATCCACCACAAATATGTACATCGGCTGTTTAAACATCTATTATTGTACATATTTATCCTTTTAGAGAAAAACTGGTATTGTAACAGTTTTTATGCTTCTCAAATACTTCATATCCAATGGATTGTCATTTCAGCACCACAATAGAGTGCCTCATAAATTGGATTACCTTTAAACTGTTATTTTCTTCCATTAGAGATTCTACTTTCTTAGTATCTTCAACATAAACTGGAGTTTCCTGGATTACAGGAGGTGCTTCTTCAATAGCCTTCTTTGCAGCTTCTCGTTCCTTGACAACCAGTGCATTTGCTTCATCTACTTTTTTTTGCATAGCTTCCAAAGCCTCTTGCGACTTTGCTATTTCGTGTGCTTTTGCTTCTTCCAAGTCAGTCTGCATAATGATTTGAGCAACTACTATATCAGACGAGTAAGTCCGACAATTTCACTTCATTGTATGGGTAGAAACTGGTGTAACACATAAATGCTGAAAATTATTGTATCTAACAACAGGATGCATGACTTATAGGCAAATTTAGTATGCTAGTAAGAGTTTTTCCTTGTAATGTAATGTATCTGAAGGTATTCTACACACAGTTGCACAAAGCATAAGTGTACTTTGAAAATGTGATTTATAGAATTAAAAGATGAGTTAAAACGTGATATTACTCTTAGACGTTTTTCCAGCTGCAACCGCCACGTAAGCTCCTCCAGCTGCTTTTCAAGCTTATCCTTTGCCTCTTTGAGCGCACCAGTATCTCTTGCAGCCTGCATGTAGTTGAAAAAGTGTGACATTATAGCTAGGTCAAATGCATATCCACACTCCAATTCAGCCTGATGCAGAGTAACCAGATTCTGTGCTATCTCTTTGTAAACCAGCATTAGAATTAGGATTCAGAAAAGGGCAGCTATTTTCATCTATAATCTTTCTTTAGCATCCTCTCTGGTAGAAACCAGCAGGGCTGTAAACTTAGTAACTAATGATTATGGATTCATGAGACATTGTAATCAGAGATGAGTTTTTGTGTTTCCTATTGGATAATAAAATAGTATGCTTACCATTTTAAGCATCCTTAGTTCCTTTTTGGCAGACTTCCCCCTCCATTTGCATTGTGCAACAAGTACCCCTCGTTTAAGCCTTTTATAATATACATAAGCTTTATGACAACGCCACTGTGCCTGAGGAGGATAAAGAATTATCTTAGACCTGCTTCAATACCAGATAAATCATGAAATCATACAGCATACAGGAATTCTACCTGGATCATTATTGCAGCTTCAGTTTGCTTCCTAAATCTGAATCTCTTGCGAGCATCCATAGCTCGCAAAACAGTCTGCACCATGAGCACTGAGACCTGGAGTTTCCTATAGGCCTTTCTAGCATTATGCCTGCGTGAGTTCTTCTGAATTTTTATTGCAGCTGCTTGCCTCTTTATTTGCACATAAATTTTGCATGCCAGTTTTCCTAAAATATGAAAAATAGATTATGTGTTTTGAGAATAATTTTACTCTACCTAGTGACTATTGTCGAGATTAATTTTAGTCTGCGTAGTGTCAATTTTTTTCCTCCATTATTTCTTTTGTTCTTTGTGGGTCTTTGTTCGGATGCTATGCTGCTAAGAAGATGTAGTTCAACTCTTCATTATGAACTGTGGTACCTTGTGTCACCATGTTTTCAAGATCTTCAATAGTTTCAAAATGTCTCACCTCTACATAAAGACTGTAAAGATATTGCAGCTTTTCTTAGTGCTACAAATTGGTTACGAGCTATATGAGTTCTTATTCGTCGTTGTAAAACTTTGGCTGCATTATTAAGAACCTCTGCTCGTCGTGCATCCAACTCGGCCATCTGTCCAGCCCTTAGGAATACCTTGGTCTTTCCTATCTGTTAAAGAAAAATGGAACTATCAGTGAATATCAGACCGTTGATGCAAGTTTTCCTTTCCAATGGCATTTGCAGATATATGCTTGATACTAATGTGGAGCAAAGGTTTAGAGGTGATACTACACGACCTTAGGAATGAAATGGTCGCTTCTCCTCAAAGTATGTGAATCAGAAATATAAAGACTGTGATGAAGTAGATGCATTCTGATCCCAGAAGAATGAATTCACAATGCTACCTCAAACAGGAGGAAGAAAAACTAAGATTACCTGAAACCCTTTCAGCCCCCATTTTTCCAAAATCTTCTTGCAAGCATTTTTTTCTTCGTAGCTGCCATGAAAAAATGTCTTTGATTCAGAATCATCTGATGAATACTAGAGAAAATACTTTTCCAAAATTTAGCCTATGTAAGACATCTCAAAGAAGTGCCAGCTCTAGAAATTCTGTTCAAACTAAAGAAGGTACATACCTCCCTTCCAAAACCTCTGGCGCTAGGAGCCCAAACCTGTGTATGAATTCAAAGAAAGGGCGGCGAGTAGGGAATCCAGCACAACTGATTCTAATTGCCTCTAAAACACCCTTAAAAGAGAATCCAGTTGGTTATAATCAATAACTATCACAAGTAAGCAAAAATCTATCTTCAGGTATTTGCTAAGATAGAGATTACTTACACCACAGCGCAATTGTCGCATAATGTTTTCATTTTCAAATATAGCGGGTTTTAGGAGGTTATTAGGCTTTACACATCTGATGTAATGAGGTTCTGTAGCATTCAGAGTTTCCATCAATTGCTGCAGTTGTAACTGCATTTCAAGTTCGTAATAATCATCAGCATATGAAAAACTATAGTTTGCAGGCATGAAGCTAAAATAAAAATAAAAAAAACAAAAAAAACTAATAACCCAAAACCCACCACGATCAGCATATAGAAAAAGGTAAAACAGTTTCATCATGTGAATAAATTAAATCAGGGCCATAATGAGCAGTGACCTAACAATAGTAAATGCAAGAATACCTTAAAGCGTGAACCGATTGAAGAAAATTTTGTAGACTTTGAAGTCTCTTCACCTAGTGAAGGGAAGAGTCCTGCTACAAAAGAGCATTTTGAAGCACATAGGAGGTCTTGATGTTCAGGCACTATATAGTCCTTGTTTTTGTCTAGAAATTGGTCAGATTGATATTGCACCTAATAGAAAATGGATTATATCAGGATTTTCCATGGCAAATTACTCTATTCATAAATAGCTGTTGTGAATCGCACTCACCTCTCCAGCATAATGTGAAATTATGAAATCTGTACGAGACAGTTTGGGCTTAACAAAGCGCTTGTGAACTTTGAATGTCTGATATAGCTTGTTAGAGAATGTTTCATGTGTTGACTTCGGGAACATACTGTACAGTGAAAGTAAACAATGATAACAAACTTTATCAATTAGCTTAGACAGATTTGCAATCTTAAACTCAACTGTTACCATACAAAAAGAATGGGGAACAGGATGTTAAGTAACAATAAGTATCGTACAAGTAATTTTTCATAATAAAGACCAAGATGGGATTTTATCGTACCAAGCTTCATCTAGCAGAGCAACAATTCCACCTGGTTTCTGCAAAGAGAAATACAACATTTACAGAACTGGATGTAACACTATCACTATGAGCAGCCTTAGTATTTCCTTTTAGAAGTCTGCTGGTGCTGGTCAAATGTTGAGATTGCTCTTTAAATATTTAAGTGAAGGGTGTTTTTTCAGTCACTCTAGATAGACTCATATACTTTACTAATTATTTCTTTTTTGCAGATCTTTTACCTTCAGAAAGATTATAGAGAAACAGTTGCATCATAGCTTTCTTTCTCTATGGAAGGAGGGCAGCATAGAGAATTACGCTATTCAATTACTGTAACAACTCAACCTTTTCCTAATGTACACTCATGCATTTATTAGCTAAATTCAAAATTTCCGAATTCCCTGGGGTCTGGTGAGCAAAAAGCTATTTCTTTTCGACATTAACAACCCAATAATCATCCACAACCAGAACATTACTTTTTAATTTGTAGTCATAACAATACTTTTAGAATTTTTAGAAAAGAAAAAAAATCCAAATTAGTGCAACATATTTCGCAAGATGTTTGTGATATTACATGGTTTTGAACTCTATGGGTTATTGGCTTATTGCTGTTTGAAGCACAGCTCACATGTGGTTTGATGGTCTTGAACATCACTTTTATACATCATGAGAAATGAAGATATTTGGGCCAAGATGGAAGTGGCCTCGTGGCAGATAAGATGTGGGAGTCTAGCTTGAGATGGTTTGTGCATTTCAAGAGTATGCACAGACGCCCCAGTGAGGAGGTGTGAGAGTTTGACACTGAAGCGCCTGATGAGGTAAAGGTAGGCCAAAAAGGTATAAAAGAGAGTTGATCAGGCAGGACATGGCAAGCCTTCAGCTTATCCGGGCCATTACCTTTACAGGGAGGTGTGGTGGTCATGATTCGAAAAGACAAAAGGAAAAGAATAGTGGGATTGACGGAAAAGAAAGAGTATGAGAAAGGATAATGTGGAACGGAGAGAAGAAAGGTAATGAGAGGAAAGTAAAGAACAGAAGAGAGGGGAAGTAATAATAAGTAGAGAATGAAGGAGGGATCAGCTAACAATAAGATGAAACATATGCGCGGCTCTTCGCGGAGCAAGGAGGTAGGCGAAGAATGTAGAGAATGGTTGCCCTTCTCTTCTTCCCATCTTTGTTCGCGTCCTTGTCATCTATGCTATAATATAGTATTATTTACTATTTCGTATCTTTCACTCTTAGTTTCTATTACTACTTTTTTACTCATATGACTCTATGTTCTTACTATCCTGCTATTGTTACTGTTCATGTCTTCAAAAATGTGATGTTTTTGCTTTCTTTAAGCTGAGGACTATCAAAGGGTAAGGTCTGCATACATTGTATTTGCTTATTTGAAAAACGATGGCATTAACCCATTGTTGGGGAGAGCTACAAATGACAGTTTCTGAGAAGAACAGCCAGAGTTGAACAACAAGAATCTGACTCGTGATATCTAAACCTTGCCACTTTAGAAAAGTTTTCATTGGATGAACTTACCATCTGTTTAGAAATTCTCAAATAGTAAATTCAGAGAAGTACAATTACCTTTTCAATAAGATCTAAAACATCCTGGTTATCCACAAACTCAATGTAACTCCAATCAATGGCCTCTCTTTTGTATTCTTCTTGTTCCATCTTGAAGACATGCTGTAAAGCCACAACAGATTTGAGAAACCATGCATAAATCAATGCTTACACTGCCATCAATATCGAAAAGTATACCTGATTGAAATGTTGCTGCAGCTTCTCATTTGTGTAGTTTATGCAGAATTGCTCAAAGCTGCAAAGCATGATATAATGAGACACACAAACAAGTTGCAGATCCTTGACACTCACTTAAACATTTCTTTTAAATGAAGCAATGTCATAGTAATTGGAAAGGCAAGCTAAAGACTCGTAGCTACCTGTTGTGCTTAAAGCTTTCAAAACCATAGATATCAAGGACTCCAATGAGACATTTAGACAGGGGATCTTGTCCAATTGAAACATTTATCTTGTCCACCAACCTGCATTTTCCCAAGAAGCAAATAACATGTTACATGAATTTGTGAAATTAGTAAATTAATCATGCAGTAATTTATGGACTTATTTCAAGTCTGAATCCACATGAATGCTGATTCAAATTTTTTTTTACGAACACCGGTGTGTATGAGTACATATACATACACACACACATATTGGCTTCAATATGGCACATATTTCTCCTCTTTCCTTTCCGATTCATAGTTAATTTTAGTGACTCTTTTATCTCAAATCAACATATTTCTTTCACAATTGCACTCTTTATTTGTTACTATCACAGCAAACAAGTATTTCCATATCTATGCCCGAATTAACCCGAAACTAGGCACTTTGACTCTCGTGCTCCCCTTCACATAAATTGCAACAAAGAATTCTTTATAAAGTTAAGGTATTAAAAACAAATAAACAGTTTAAGTCCTCAGTGCTTTGCAAGTGAAAATAGCTAGTATATTAGTCATGCATGGTGATCTTACCAATCAAATAATCTGGAATATACTGTTTTAGCCAGACCATCCCTACTTATTTCAGCACTGCGAGGATCAAGGCTTCGTTTTATCACTTCTTCAGGGGTGATCATCACCCTTTTGCACAATGCATCTTCCAAAGCTACAGGGTCACACCTAAAACATAAGGAAAATCAGAAACTCCAACCATTATCACACCACATAGGATCTGAATATGCAAGGTGACATTAAGAATCTTCCGTACATCAGAAGCTCTGCTGCAGTTTTAAGATGGAGTTTGGATTTTTCCTCTTTAATAACTGATGAATCAACCTCTTTTCCTTTTGCAAAGTCAATATTACCAAGATGAAGAATTGAGGCAACGACTCTAAAAATTGCTTCCTGAGGGAGGGAAGGGAGAAAAAGAGAGATAGTAAGAGGTAGTGTTTTCATATTCTTTATTGAAAGGCAAATAAAGACATGAAGCTGGCAAAGCTGTACAAGATATATACCTGCTCCTTTTTACTAATTCCCACAACATCCATTGCTCTTCTAGTAGCAAGGTATTCTTCTGCATCGCTCACACCAACTAGCTCATAGCACTTTGACTGGTTAAGATAGCGAAATGATTTGGGATGTTCCAACTTATACTTCTCAATCTCCTACAGTGATCAGGAGAACTCTCAGAAACATACTTCCACCAAAGCAATTTGATGCAAGCCCACAGAACATTTATTAAAGTTAGTACTGCAACAGAAAAGTACCTCTTGGGGGGCTGCACAAAGAAGGTAAAAACAGTGGTAGTTGCGCTCAGGATCAGAAATTTGGCAAACACGGGATCTCTCAAGGAGGTAGGTCCTGATTGCTGCTCCTGATATCCTTCCGTGTTTGTCAAACTGAATCTCGACGAATTTGCCAAAACGGCTGCAGCAATTTTAGGTTAAGGAGAAAATTAAACATCTTCAATCTAATTTGTTAACATAAGTACTTGGTATTGTTTATCTGCAATCACAAGTACACTTCAAAAAAATAGCTTATCTATTACAAGTAAATATAGGATTAGTAAAACAAGCAGTTCAATCTCTAGTGTGCAGTTCTGATAGAATCTGTAACGCAGGATAATTAACCGAATCTAAATTACATATAACTGGATCATGTGAAAAGATTATGCTGAAATGCACAGTGCTAAAGAGCTTGACCTGGAATTGTTATTTCTAACAGTCTTCGCATTGCCGAATGCTTCAAGAACAGGATTAGACTGCACTTGAGTGGGTTCATGCAAAAGATTTATGAGAATAAATATTATGTGAAAAAGTGATTGATGATAGAAAAATGAAGAGCACAAAATAGGTTATCAATGATATGTAATCATACACCAAGGACTTGTTGCTCCACTGTACGCCCTTCAGTTGCAGCACGGCCACCCAGATAGGCAAGATATCGCATAAGCATCTTGGTTGTCTCAGTTTTACCGGCTCCACTTTCACCACTAACCAGAATAGAATTGCTTTTCCCCTCAAGGATCATGGCCCTGTTTCCATCAAAGGAGGTTCAATATATTATCATGCTAATAAGACGAAAATTATTGTAATTATGGTGCTTAAACTGGGAGGGACCTGTATGCAACATCTGCAATGGCAAAGACATGAGGGTTTAATTCTCCAAATGGTGCTCCCTTGTATTGTTGCATCATGTGTGAATCATACAAATGAGCCAATTTTTGAAATGGATTTATTGCAATTAAGATATTTCCTGTATAAGTCTGTAATTATATCAAATATTAAGAGATGGGCGCTGTTGTCTGCATGTAACATAAGAAAGAGCTTTAGATCAGACATAATTCACACAATCACTACAGTATCTTACGTAAATTTCATTGAGTTCGTATCTTGTTTTTAGGTTCTGCAATACTCCAGGCTCATGCAAATAGGATAGTTTTGTCATGTCATCCACACCCGCAGCAGGAGCTTCCACATCTTTTGGATAAATTGTTGACAATTTCCTAACAACCTGAAGCATGAGATGACGACATATGATGATGTCATATACTAAACCATAGAACGAGATAGTCTGTCTTCTTTCAAACCCGAGTTGTTCACTTGCAGGAATTCAGAAAATCATTTGGAGATACAAATTGTGAATTATTTCGTTTCTTGTTAAGGGATTCTCCGCTAAGGGTGCATGAGATGAGGTTATAGTATTAACCGTTACACCTATAGGATTATAACAATAATGGTTCCATAGTATTTTCAATTCAGCAGCATGCAAATGGTCTTGAAATGAGGGGAGCAAAAGTCGGTATCTTCACAAGTTTGCGCTTAATAATATCAAGAAATGAAAGAAGAACTTAACAACTAAAATGCAGAAAACTACCTTCTTTCCATCAGTCCTCTCAATTTCTGCTTCCCCATTTGTTATTTTCTTTACTTCTCCATCAATCCAAGCTACATCTGGGTCCTCAACCCATACATGAGACCCTACTATAATATTAACTGCAGTGCCCTGGAAGCACAAAAAAAGAAGAAATAGAGCAGTTATCAATAGAATTTATCACATTAATAAACTTACCTCACACTCGATCACTCAATCTCTTATGTCATGCAATGTAACTGAACAAATACTCTAACACTAAGAAGAGTCAAACTCACGACTATATTAAACGAAGAGATATAATGGGGTAGACACAAATCTATTCTGCATGTTTTTGATAGTGTTTTGCTAGATTACATATAGACATTCTTATATAATTCTTTTTTTTTTATTTACCAAACACTAGAAAATAAGTACGTAAGCTACTTGTTTTTATGTACTTATTTTCTAAGAGAACATTTTCCTTCATACTAAACATATTAATTCCTACTTAGTGAATGAATGTAGATATTAAACTTCCACACTTTCATTGGATGATATTTTCCTTTAAGATCCAAAGTCCCTCATCTACTTCTCAATAATCAATTTCATCACCTTTTCAAACTCCATGGAAACCCAAGGCAAATCATGCTGAATTCATAACATTTGAAGATTATCATGGATTCTTAAAGCCTAATTAACATATACATTCTGAAAAGCAAAATTTCCTCAAACTTCTCGTCTAAAGTTAAAACAGAGAGAAAATGTGCTCATACAATAAAACAAAATTACAATTAATTGTTCAACAACAACTTCAAATTTTGAATAATTTAACAAATTAGAATCGTTGAAGGATGCAATTGCAAGTTTAACAAACGGCATAGGAATCAAATCGAGGATAGTAGCAATTTAAGCGTGAAGGCGTACGTACCATTGTGAAGCTGCTCTAACAACAAAAAAATTTCAAATCATTGGAGCTGGTTGATCCTAAATGAGAACTCCGTCCGTTAACAATCCGGCAGTCGGAGTTTGATCTGAAAAAAATTGTTTGAAACGAAGTGTGTGTACCGAACAGTAGATTTTGATTTGAGTATTCTGTTTTCCTTGCTGTGAATTGATGGAAGAGAGAGAGAGATGGACATTGTTGATAAGTGAAACCTGCAATTTCGGATCCTCGCCATTTCTCTGCCCTTCGCCACCGTTATTCTCTCCCTCTCCATGCACTTTAAAGTCCCACGTACTTTTCCCCCATTGCCATTCTCTTTCACTCTATTACGAGCCATAAAACTCAAAATAATTAGGGAAAATTAAGCGGTTAAGTAAATTTATATTATTTAGTTACTCATCATAGCTATAGTTTATTATAATTATCACTCACGACTAACATTATATATAAATTACGTGAAGGCTAACCTTCGAGTTTGTATATTATTCCCGTTTGTATAATATGTATAAATTCGCCAGAATTACAATACATATGTAATATATACAATTATCTAATCGATATATAATGTTAATTCACCTCTCTCGCTCGCCTACCCCCTCCTCTCCCCTCTCCCAATCTCGCTGTCATTTATACAAATGCTATGTAATAATACAATTATCTAACTGATACCAATCTCCAATCACCCCCTCCAATTGTTTTGCTTGCCATATATACAAATACGTATGTATAATATACAATTATTTAACCGATATTCATGTATACTTCACTTTTTTTCCACTCTTTCCCTCTCTCCCGCCTCTCTCCTTCCTATAATATGTAGCTACGCAATGTAATTATCAAACTATAGCTACAAATTGTTGCCATTCGTCTCACTCTCCACTCTTCCAGATCTCGCTCGTCACTCTCCCTCGTCTCTCACTTTATACAACACATATGTACAAATTCTGTTTTTGTTTGTATAAAATGAGAGAAAACCGTATATATTTTAAATAAAATACATATATCTTCATCCTATACACTTATAATTATACAAATATGAATTTTCCCCTGACAGACTCTTTTGCCTTTCTCGCTTTATACATACACAAATTATATAATCGTGTAAAGCGAGTGAGAGAGACAAATTTGATATATAAACGTTTTATTTAGATTCAGTTGTATACAAATTCAAATTTTATGTAAATATACAAAAACATAAAATTGAATTGAGAAAATGTCAACGATTTATACAAAAGAGAGGTTATCATCGATTTATACAAATGAGAGTTTGTCAACAATTTATACAAATATGATACTCAATAGCAAACATAAAGTTTGCTATGAAACACAATTATACAAACTATAGTTATAACATACAATATAATTTTTATGTTTGCTAAACTTAAAATTTACTCAAATAATTACATGTTTCAATTCAACGTAATTCAAGAATACCATTCTCTCTCAAAAAAATTACAATTTACAGCTCTTACCCCCATTCATTAAGACTGATAATTTTGTTTAACTAATACTAAATCAATATTATATATTGTATTGGTATCCTTAAGATTGATAATTACGCGTGACTAATACTAAATCACTATATTGCATTGGTATTATATATTAAAGTTTTTTCTCTAAGAAATTACTCATTAGTCAGTGATAATATATTCTCGAACATAATAAAAATAAACAAGCTTCGTTTATTTTGAAGAAAAGAATTTTTAACATTAAATATTTTTAGATTTTTGGGGGTTTTTCTTTTCGTAATAACAACCTCCAATAGGTCAAATTCTATTTGTTTTTTTTTCTACTACACGAAATCATGCATGTCAATATGTTGGACTCTCAAGACATCCATATAAATCATCTTGATATAGACACACGTTTGACCTTAAAAAATATGTTTTAATCCTTTTAATTCATTATCCATGATTGATGGTAATAGAAAATAACAATGTCAATATCTTAGACTCTCATGCATATTTTTCTTTTCCTTTTATTTTTGTTTTCTAATACCGTACGAACCAATAAAATAATAATTTCATATTTTATTTTTTTATATAATCGAACACATCCTAAGCAACATATATTTTCAGTTTTATTTTCAAGTCTAATGTTAAATTATTGAAATTTTAATAATTTATAACCGTTCACCAAAATTATAATCGACAAATATAAAAATGTATATAATATACATAATTAGTATTTATTTTTGTATATATAGATTTCAGCTGTAACTTTTTTAGTTGATTGGGGTCAAATATGTTGAAATTTAAAATTATTTAATTGGTGTATTCTCAAATAAAACATGCAGGTTTTTACCTTGATTAGTTTTGATGGGGGGTTGGCTATAACACTGTGGTTATGTACTTTAATTATATTTTATACTTTTTTAATTCAATATAATTTTATTTTTTTTGTTATAACTACTTTTATAGTTCAAAATAATTAGTGAGTTGATTATCTTTTTTTCCTTCCAAATTATCCTTCTTTTTTAACTGTTTATTTGACCACGTCTCGCTCAGCCCTTTATAAATGGATATGTTATAACGAAGATCGATATATTTATGTATCACATATTTCGAGAAGATTTACGAAATTCTATTTACATGGAGATCAAAATAAATCCAAGAAAGTCCAATTATCCTACCTTCAATTAGAAATGCACTCTTAACAATCCTCGAAAAAAGTTTAAAGATAAGAATTTGTAAAGATATGATATCTTGATCTAAATTAATCCCAAAAACTAACTCATAAAGGGGAAGATTAGCTCGAAGTCCGTACATGCAAGCCATCACTCCATTCTCAAATAAATCTTGGATTGTAACCCTCTATACCTCCCCCCCCCCCCCCCCCCCCCGCTCTCCTCAACTTAAAAAAAGATCAGTAAGAATATTGTTCAAGTTCATATAAGCAAACCATCTGTCTATTATCCCTCACCAATGTGGGGCTATAACGAATCATCGGAGAATAGAAGTATAAACCCTATTCATCGATAAATTACGTTTCTTTCATGTTTTATTTTTTATTGCAATTCTTTTCCATCAATTAATTAAAATTAGCTACTAACAACGTCTAAACAAACCAAAAGACTATAATGCCCTTGAATCACATCAAGAAGGTTCAAGACAAATATAAACATTTTTTTAAGCTAAATTTTGTAATTGAATTTAAGGTCATAAATATGATTTTTCATCCATTAACAGAAAAAAATTGTTTGACTAAACCAATATGACTAAAAATATAGAATATGCAAATGCAATATTTTTTTTTATTTTTTTTTATAATTAAACGTCAACTTGGAATATTTCCTATTCTTTTTGGTCAGCAGTGGCGTTGCATTTATTATTATAATTTATATTATAAGTTTGACTATTTAAGTCCTATTGTTTAAATTGAAATTGAAAACTCAAAAAGTAGCCCCTATGGAATTTCTTTTGGCTGTATTAGTCACACTTGGTTTACCAACAAAATCTTTTAGTTACCCAAGGGTCCGTTTGGATGGGCTTAATAAAAGCAGCTTTACAAAAATACTTTTGAACGTGCTGAAACTTTATTTTAAAAATAGTCAGTTATTTGTGTTTTGGATAAAAGTGCTGAAGTTGCCTATGCCAAACGTGAAAAGGGAAAAAGGAAGAAAGAGATGTTAGGGTTATGTTGTAATTTTGGAGATTGTATAAAATATTAAGGGCAACGCATAAAAATTGTGGTCACTTAAAACAGCTTATAAGCAAAAAATAAAAGGGCAACCTCTACCCTAGCTTTTTTAACTTTTTGGCTTAAATAAGTTTTTTTTTAACTTAAAATAAGTTATTTTCATATTTCCCAAATAGCCGAAATGTCAAAAATCAGCTTTAAGTCAGTTTGACCAGCTTTTAAGCTGACCAAACAGGCTCTAGTTCTTTTGTTCCTCATTTTTGTATTGTAATAAGAAAGCACAAATATTATTGAGAGATTAACAAATATAATTAGACATACTTCACTATCATATATATATTATTATGACCTATATCTTTAAAATACTACGCATCTTATGCATTTTTAAATACATATATTTTTACTACTAGATACACTAAAATATGGAGGGAAGCGAGAGAGATGGAAATAGAGGTGAGCGAATATGAATCCACTTGAATACAGTGTATTTAGACCAAATTACACAATTTTTTGACCTTATGTATTCCGAGATACATGTATTTGAACGTATCTGAACACATCAAAATATGATTAAGTACGTAATGTTGTAAACTAGAGTGTTTTTAAATGATTTGCTCCTAAAATTATGAAATTTAAGTTAGTTTCCCAAAATGAAATACCTAATAACTTAATACTATTCTACTTTCAAGACATAGCAATAACATCTTTACATAATATATTCATGTCACCTTTCAAGAAAATATATAATATTAGAAATTTTGAAGACCAACCCCTTGATCCCAATTCAGGATCAGACTTTAATATGAGATTCAAATTTTAAAATTTAGCTTCAACCTGAGATTTAAATCCCAAATATTGAATCGAAGCCGAAAAAAATAATTTTATTAAACTGATATACTTTTTAAAAAAATCAACCTCGATTTATATCAAGTCCGATTTTTAGGAAAGTTCTAAGTAATTTTTCAATATATGACTACTTTTTTTTTTAGAAAATATTTTACTTTTATACTTTTAACACACCCTAAAAGGAGAAATAAAAGAAGAAGAAATGTTTGTGATTTGTCGATGCTTATTTATTTACATATAAGAAAATGAATAATATGAATATCTATATTATACATCGGCCATTGGGCTATCCATATCAAATATGGGTTAATCATATTTTTTTTTATTTTCACCATATTCAGTATTAATTCATATGTAACTCGACTCACTCTTCTGCCATTTATGATCCCATGCACTATGACACGCCAAAAGCAGAATATATACACAACATAACATGATATACATATGATATGCACAATGTATATCACTTGTATATCATATGATATCACATTCAAAAATTACCTCAAGCTCTCTCAAATTCGAAATCTAGACTCTCATATTTACAAGAGAATGATATAAATGTGACATGTACATGCCTAAAATATTCGATATTAAAAAAATAATTCTGAAAGTAAAAATTATTGACTTGATGCATAGTTTATTTTAAAAGTTAATAAAGACCTTGCAAAATTTCAATTTCAAAGCAAATATCATATTTCACCATTAATAACAATAATTTATATTCAGTATAATCCACTCCGTGAGATTAAGACATAACCTCACATTTACATCAAAGATAAAACGATTGTTTCTGACATATTCTTGGCTCAAGAAACAAATAATCTAGAAATAGAAGTACTAAAAATGAAGAAAACAACATATAATAAGTAAATAAAACAGATAGTAACAAAACAACACATGACAATATATAATAGAAATCAAAGCAGAAAACAAGAACAATATTACAACTACTAAAATAAATAACAAGTACATACACTCCTACCTATTTAGCTGGCAAAAATCATAATTAAAAAAAAACATACTAAGAGCATTATTAATACTCATATTAGTATGGAAATCGAAATTCAGAAAAGGTATTTGAATCTTCTTTCCAAAAATTATCACGAATTTGATTTCCCACCGAGCGTTCGACAAAATTACTAGAACCTTCCCTACCTTTATTTGCTCCAACAATTCCTTCATTACAATTCACTATTTTTCCATGTTGATGATTATAAATATTTGATGATTTTGGTGGACTTTTACCAGTAAGTTGTTGAACAATTGCTCTAAATTCAGAAGGATTTTTGACATTTACTAAAAGAGGGCTTGATATATACTTTACCTTCATTGGCTCTTTATTTTTGTTGCTCATTTTATGTGATTTGAAGAATTGAAGTCTAAAATAATGTGTCATTTTATATAAAGAGGAAGAAGAAATTTCCATGAAATGTCAATTGTCACCATATTCAAAAGTTTTGGAATACTTTTGTTTTATTTATGACTATTAAGGGCTTGGGGAATAAGTTAGTTTAATTATTTAGAGATTAGTATTTTAGGATCGTTGTCTAGCTCTTAATACGTTTACGATTATTTTTCAATCAAATATGAAATAAATTCATTTTAAAATTAATTAATCTCAGGATTAGTTATTCTTATCCTTCTTACCATACAAAACCCTAAATGTATTAAGTTTTTGATGGAAGGCATATATATTGTGATTTTATAACAAGATAAAAGTATTTTATGATGTTGGATAACCAACGAAGATGCATTTTACAGGTTTAGGATCCAATTGCTCATGAGAGGTCTAGTTACATAAACATAACATACACTAGATCCTTAATCAGAGGTCTCGAAACATTTAATATGGAAATGGACCTTGCTATGGGCGAATTCAATTCTAATCGAGTTTAGTATCGAAGTTAGGATTTATACAATATAGTGTTTCAAAAATTATATATATATTTCGAAAAATTATTTTGATGTAAATATAAAATATACTTTTTAACGAATAATATTTGAGTGATTATCTTTCGATAAATAATCTGATCGAATTCTAATGTGAATACAGAATACGAGGCCACTAATTTCCAATATGACATAAACAATGAATTTCTAGAATATGGCCGAATTTATTTTTTTGCATACGTATAAGTGGAGAAAATTATTCAGCCTTAGAACTTTCTAATAGTGTTCCTATTTTCTTATATTTATACTATAAGATTTTAGTCATTATAATTTGAGCAATTAGTCAAAACTATGGACTATAAGATAAAATATTGTGTACATAAAACATAACTATATAAAATTGTGACGAATAATTAAGTATATAGTCTTGAACATTATTGGTTTTAGTTTTATATTGTTTTTTTGTTAAAGATTTGAAACTAACAAATAAAAAATTCACTTTTGTCAATTCAAATTATAAAAGATTATATTAATCATTATATTTTGAGATGAGAAATAATTAAAGGAGTCAACATATCCAATTTAATAAATATTACTAGTCTTCTACATAAAGATTGACCATTGTAGAGGAAAATTTAGTTAATTTTAATACAAACTTATCCATCCATACACACTCTTTCGTTTCGAGTATAAAATTAAACAAGTAGATTTATATTTTATATGAAAAACACGTGAGATATAATTGTTCTATATGCATGTTAAATGTGTGTTTATTTATTTAATTTTATACAAATATAAAGATCTATTTATACAGACTCAAAGTTGAAGTAGATAAATATAAATGACGCTAAGTTAAAATATATATCTATATATTATATAATAATTTATTGTATTAAAAAATTGTATTGGATGAATAAGAAGGCAAAATTTTCTTGATTTTTTCATTCATTCAAACATGTGTTCAATTTCTTGTCTCTTTCTCACTTTTTTTAATTTTCTTGGAAATTTCTTTCCAAAATTATGTAATAATTAAAAAAATGAAATAAAAAAATTTCAACTTGCTGATTATGTGAGTTTTTTTTTTTTTTTTATTCATATTTGTAAAATATAAGATTAGATGGGACAAAAATAATTTTAATGTTAATAACATGAGACAGATAATTAAGTTTTTCTTAGAATATACTTTTTCATAACATAGATATTGTTATGATTTACGTAAATTGAAATATTTACTCCTGTTATGAGTGTTGTCTTTTAAATTTTTCCTTAATTTAATATTTTCAAACTTTTCACCCACTTTATTTATCACTAAGATTTAGAAAAATTAAAATAATCGCAAAAATTATTTACCATATTTATAGCATGACCAATTACATGGAGTAATAGTATTATCAAACATAGAAACTTATCCATAATTACCGAATTTTTAACCAAACTAAGTCATTATATAAAACAATTTATCAAAGTAATATATTTTTCTAAAATTTTACAAAACTAGTAATAAACGAGTTCACGTAAACGTTTTTAAGGTATACTTTTTTTTAAAAAAAACACTAAACACAAATTAGGTGGATCTACGTTACTGTAAGTAACGTTTTACTCCTAAAACGTTATTTTCAGTAACGTTTTAGAGTAAACTTACGGTGAGTACGTATATCAATCTGACGGCCATCTATTGTACAAATAAAATATACCCGAAAAACGTTACTTGGAATCTTTTAATCAGTTTTGTAAAATTTAGAAAAACATATTATTTTGGTGAATGACATTATATAATAGCTTAGTTTGGTTAAAACCTCCATAATTACCTATCACATTTGTTAGGATTTTTCACGAGATTAGTTATTATATATTTTACGTAAAATAGCTAATTTTATCATTTTAATATATTTTAATTAAACAAAAAAAAAATCATATTTTATTTTATGATTTTTATTTTTGTTTGTCTTTTTTATCGACAAAAAATTGACATATTCGTCAAAAGCACAAGTTCAAACTTTAACCAAATTGATTTTGATGGTCGCCAATTGACAGTAGTTATCACTTATAAGCTAGATCGATACGTTCACACTCTTAATTATATATTCTTCGATTTGAAACTTTTGATTTCACCGAATTTCAATTTATATTTGTCAGAATGAAAATTATTTAAGTTTAATTAGTTAAATAAATGAGTGTTTTTAAGACTGTTAATAGTTTGAGGATGAAATTAATAATTCACCACGAATTTAGAGAGTGTTTTAAATACTTCTCAAAAAATATCAACGAGTGTAGATACGCAAATAAAAATAATTATACATACTATCTACGTGAAAAACGCATCATTCATTGAATTGATATAACACAAAAATATAAATAATTATTCTTACTTAGGTGTGTTATCTTTAGCTCATTTGCCAATGAAATGCAATATCAAAAGCCAATAGATCAATATATTGGGCCAAGGGCTACCACTTTCATAAAATTTATAAAAGTGACAACTAAATTCTTGCTTGTAATACCCCCTATTTAAAATATAGACATAATACGTAAATGTCTTTTTCAATTCGACCTAATTTCACATTCGTTTCATCGCTTATGATGTGCATTAATAAATATTTAAACTCGTATAAAATTGATCAAGGACACACAAGAGTCTTACATGCGCAATGTTAGGTTACACCCTAACCTCTCGAGATGCCTTGTAAAATTGTGTTGGATATGTTGTTGTTGTACCTAATTACCGTCCTAAAATATCACCTATAGAATTTAAATAGTGATTCTAGAAAGGGCTACTTAAGCATATCGCGCCCTCCGAATTTTGGTTCCGAGTTTTCGCAACCAAACAGCTCAACAGAAAGAAGAAAGGAAAAGTCATAATTGAAAACCAAAATGACCTAACATATTTACATGATATTTAGAAGGTGAAAAAGTTTCAAACATTTGAGATACTAAGCCCAAAGGTTCAAAAGCATAAGAGACTTGTGTTTTTTCATAAAACACATTAGATAACAAAATCTTTTAAGTTCAAAATCCTTAACTAACAATAAAAAAAGCCAATCTTAACATACATAAACTTAATTCCCATCATCAGAAGATTTCAAGTAAAGATTCTCACCTCCATCACCTCCATGACCACTCGAGCTTCCGCCCCGTCCATGATCAGACATAGAACCTCCCATTTCCAGCTTGTTTACACTGCCTAATCCTCTGCCAAAGTCAGGGAAACCACCACCACCAGTACTACCACTATGAGTGTTTTCGTTTTGTAGCATGTGAAGTCCACCGCTGCTTCCACCACCAGAGCTGCTCATTCCGAGTTGCTGGCTATGATAGGCTGCTGCTTGTTGTTGTTGCAATGATGATAGCTGTTGTTGTTGGCCATAGAGCATTGAGGAAGAGGATCGTGTTGTAGCCATAAGCGATTGCGTTGTTAGTTGTTGAGCTTGTTGTTGTTGCAGGTAATGTGCCCCTCCCTGCATCATCCCACCAGAAGCTAACTGCAGGACATCAAACATCAAATTTACAACTACAAACTAGCTTATCAAACATGTTAAGCCTATTCAAGAATGACAAGAAACAACATGTGTTATTTAGCTTATGTATACTATAGGTCACCTAAACATTAACAATAACATATCTATCCAGTGTAATCCGACAAGAGGGGTCTTAGAAGGGAAGGATGCATGCATAACTTACCCCAACATTTGTAAGGTACAGAGGTTGTTTCTAGAAGACCCTCGGCTCAAATGAGAAGTATCTGACATAGGATTGTAAGAAAAGAGACAACAAAGTAGCAGTATACAACATAAATGCAACATCCGAGTAATAATACACATTGAAGTTATGTTGCTCACACTCTTCAAAAATATCAAAGGGGTGTGTGTTGGATACTCAAAAAAGTAAAGCATTTTTGAGGTATCCGACACACATGCAGCAACAATTTTTGAGTGTCCGAGCAATATAACATCGTAGAAAAAGAGGTCACCTAAACGTTACTACTGGTAATCGTCTATAAAAAGGTGTGATGAGTTACCAAGAAAACAAGATATGTTACCTACTACAATAAGTTATGAACATTGACAGATAGTAAGAATTTCTTTACGTTGTTAACGACTCAACGTATACAAGTTAAATCCTTAACTACAAAAATGTAGATAACTGAAATGCCAAGATATGTTTTTTTACCTGTGAATGCATACTAGGAGGCGGGGGCTGTGAATCAGCAATAGCTGCAAGGTACATAAGATTTCTCTGAAGTTTAGCTTGGGACCTGCAACAGCAAGACGAGTTACCACAAGTGTTTACTTAATAAATAGCACAGTAATATACTCCCTCCGATCCATTTTAGCTATCACGTTTATCTTTTTATACGCTCCTTAAGAAAAATATTTACTTAAAAGACAATTTCACTAAGGCTCCGTGTGGATATGATTCGATTGATTTTCAAGTAGAAATTTTGGGCCAATTATTTATAGCAACCATTAATGAACCAGAGTGTAAAATCTTTTCCAGGCTACTACTTTATATTTTATGTTCAAGTTTCAAGAATGTTAACCATATAATAAAATGCAATTATATTAAATATTTTCCAGGCCACCATTCTATATTCTATGTTCAAGTTTCAAGAATGTCATCATAATGTTGAATATATAAAAACATGAGATATATTTCAAAATCAGGTGAAAATATCTAAAAACAAGAGTATCGAAGAAGTGAATTCCGAATGGGTTAGCCTGAAAGATCAACTGAACTTACTCTGCACATTCACTTATTTTCCCAGAGTTCTGGCTCTCAACAATCTTCAGAATAAGTGATTTGTTCTCATCCAGGAACTGAAACAGAAAATAACAAAAAAAACAGCTATTACGTAAAACACAAAAGGCAGCCCGGTACACTTAGCTTCTGCTATGCACGGAGTCCAGGGAAAAGCGGTGCCACACAACGTTATGTATTACTATTATGTTTTACAACTGAAAACTAGGGTCATTGTTAAATATACTAGCAATACATAGAGATTTTTTAAGATATTTCCAAAGGAAAGATGAAGCCTTTTAGACTAAAGTTAACAGTTTTTTACATTTGAAAAGTTAAAAAAATTGTCAACACATCATTTACTAGCTTCTATTCACTTTGCAGAAAGCAAAAAACTCAACCAAAAGTCATTTTAAGAAGACATGAGATTACAAGAAAGAGAACAAAGCCAAGAACCTAAAAACAACACCTTTCTTTTTGTATATGGCCACAATAAACCTTGAGTAAAAATATCCTTTAAGCAGGACTTCTCTTTCAACCAAGAATGCAACTTTTTTCTTTATACATGAACACAGACAATAAATTATAAACCTTGAGACAAAAATTTCCTTTTTGTATGTAACTTTTTGTGTTCCATGTACAAGGGAACATAAGTTTCAAGAAGAAATGGCAAGAACCTAAAAGCAACATCTTTCTTTTATGTATATGACAACAATAAACCTTGTGCAAAAACACCTTTTTTTTTGCTGGACTTATTATCAACCAAGAATGCAACTTTTTTCTTTCTTTTTGTGTTTTCCTTACATGACCACAAAAAAACCATAACCAAAAACATCTTTTTCTTTATTAGGACTACATCAACCCAAGAATGCAACTTTTTCTTTCTTGTGTTTCTTTTATATGACCACAACAAAACTTGAGCAAAAAACACCCTTTTTCAAGCAGGACTTCACAATCAAGAATACAATTTTTTTCTTTCTTTTTCTGTTCCATGTATATAACCACAAGAAACCATGAACAAACACTCTTTTAGCAGGATTTTTAACAACGAAGAATACAACTTTTCTTTCTTCTTTTTCTGTTACATGTATATGACCACAAGAAACCATGAACAAACACTCTATTCAGCAGGACTTTTATTAACCAAGAATACAACTTTTTTTCTTTCTTTTTCTGTTCCATATACATCACAACAAACAATTAACCTTGACCAAAAATACCCTTTCTTCAACAACACTTCATCAACCAAGAAAGCAACTTTTTTTCTTTCTTCTTCTGTTGCATATATATCACAACAAACAATAAACCTTGACCAAAAATACTCTTTTTTCAACAACACTTTATCAACCAAGAAAGCAACTTTATTCAACTAGAAGCCCAGAAAAAGCATAAATTAAAAAAAAGAGAGAAAATAAAGGCAAGAAAAGAAAAAAGAAAGAAGAAAAGAAAAAATGAGAAAAAAGAGAGAAGAGAGAGAAAAGCAGATAAAAGAATCAAGAAAGAAAAAACAAGTAAAATAAAAAGAAGAAGAAGAAGAGAAGATCGTAAAAGGCGCGAAGAACAGAGGAATAGAAGGGTACGCGGCACAATAGGGGGAGCGCCCTAAATATCTTCTCCATTTATTTTCCCTTTGCCATCATCGTTGCCCATTGTTCACCTCCGACCGCCCCCACCTCAATCCTCCCCTCTATTCTTTCTCAATCTCCATTTCCTTCTTCACTCCCTTACCATCTCTATTCCCATCCCCATTCCTCTTCTATCACCTTTGTATAGCGCTAGCCATCATGGGCTGCATCTGCATCAGGTGCTGCTGCTGCATATCTCCCCCCTCACTCTTTTTATACCCCTCAACACACCCTACTCAAAATTGTCTTGTTCCTTGCATAAATCAAGAAATGTAGTTAAAAGCTAAATAAAAATACCCCCTTTTTTTAGTTTTCTTGATTTACCATATCACTTGAGTTTGAATAGTGACACAACAATACTAGTGGAAAAAAAATAAAATTGATGGGGACAAGAGACAGTAGTAGCAACAGCTAGCTAGGTAGGAGAAATAAAAAAGCTGGCTTTGGTACTCACTGTAAGTAAGTAAAGTAAGAGAGAAAAAGAATCTAATACAAGCAAAACCATTACTATAAACCCTGATAGGGAAGTAAAGGATTTTACCTGCTTTGGGGTTTGAACCTTTTCTCTTATTTTAACCTTATCATCAACCTATTGGACAGAGATGATAGTATAGTATATCATCAAACAGTAAAAAATTCAAAAATTTTGCTATCATACTTCCATAATAGTGAGTAAAAACTCATAATCTTTGACGAATCGATACAAAATTACATTGTTTATATAAATACAAAGCGACATAAGGGTATGGTAATTACAAGCAAACCACCCACAGCATTATGATACTCTTACAGATTGTTTGATTCGAGGACAAATAATATCATCATATCTAATAGTATCAATTTATTAATATCATCATTATCGATATGTCATATTCAATATTATTTTTTATACATAGATAATTTCTCTCTATGTAATAATTCGGTAACACATGGTATATTTTATTAACCATTAGGAAATTGAGGTTGTGAATGTTATTATAACTGTTGTTGAAAATTATGTTAATATATGTATGAATATAAAAAAATAATGTATAAAATAGAGTCTAAGGGGTTCGAGGATAAGATAAATTATCATAAAATTACTATTCCACTCTATTTAGCGGATTAGGATAGGCATACCAACTAAAAGTGGCCTATAAAGCCTACACTAATAAATTCAGCTCTCAATTACTACTGATTATTATCATACTAACGACCTCATGAGCCTTGATGCGCCCCTAGACCAAGCTAATATCAGCATATCTAATATTAATACTATGCTATTGTTAACATTACCATATATCATATCGACACTATTTTTAAATATTATTTTTAGACATCCACAAAAACTATCCTTACTATATAAGTTTATATTTTAATAGGATTCTTCAGTTTAAGAAAATATAATAATGTATTGAATAAACAATGATGGTTAAAGTAGTAGCCAGTAACAGAAATCATGCAGCCAGACCTGAGATTTACAGCTTTTGCGAATTCAAAATTTTGGCCATCCTTGATTTAATAATCAACATTGTTATATTTATCGAATTTTAATTTGATACGATATATAAAAATATAAAATAAATTAAATTAATTTCATGAATTAGACTGAAGACATGTAATATATATCAATATATTATTTGATTTTATAGTTATAGTTAGAAACTTGTAAATTAAAAGACTATAAATTGACAAATGTGTATAGTAAGAACATAATCAATTCTTCGTAAAATAAGTTCGTTTGTGATCGCGATGTTTTTATGACATTAAATTTTTTCAAGAATATAGTTATCGTCGACTTAATTTAAAATTTCTCAAAAGTTATTTAAAATTGATGAAATATCAGTGCTGACAGTCGCCTTCATTGAGCTAGGTTAGTGCTATGTGCCATTGCCTTTTCGCGAATCTCATATTGAAGGCTCGTTCGTGACGCCAAGCAAATTGCATTCCGCCTAATCACACTGAGTCGCCAGTGCGTTGATCCTCTGACACGGACATCTCTTTCTCTGCTTTGCATGCCCTTTCTAATAAAAAAATTCGATCATCACTTAAAATATTAATTAATATTTTTTGCATAATAATTGATCGAATAAAACATAAATTAAAATGAAGAAATATATAATATTTCATGCCTATTTATATTAGCTTATAATTTATAACTTTGCTTTTTATATTTAAGTTAAAAATACTTTTAAATATTATAAAAAATTTTAAAAATTATTTTAATTTAAAAATACTTAAAATAAATAGCTTTTAGGGTTGGACTTTTTTGGAGGGTTCAAATTGAATTGTCAGCTAAACTAAGCTATTGCCAGAAGCTTTATAAGTAGGTAGCTTACTAGGTGTATAGTATGATGTAATTTGAATCAAATTGTCGTAATAAATTGAGAAATAAAATAATTATATTTTTATGTGATTATTATTTTATTATTTTTATTTACATAAGTTAATATTATTATTATTATTGTATTTATCTTTTTGTTTTCTTTTATTATTCAGTATTTTAAAATCTGTTAAGCGGTTCAATTTTTTATATCATTTACATTTTATTGTCTTCTTCAAATTTCAAGTATCGCAATAACTTAACACTAATTTAACATCATTCTATTATCAAAATTTAGCACAATACTGTTTTAATATTATTATTATTAAACCAAAACTTTTAAAATCTCGAGTTAACTTTTATTATTTAAACTTTATATTATATTATTTTATTAAAACTTTCATATTTTAATTTTTCCTATAATTTAAATATTATTTGATCTTTTCCAACAACTTCATCTTTGCTATTAAATTTCATCTTTTAAATACAATTTTAAGTAAAATATAATTTGTGTATACTCTATTTTACTCTTTTGTTAGTCGGTATTAATGGAGTTGCTCAGTTACAAATAATTATTATGGTGGAATAGTGAGTATTCTTTCTTCTTTAACTAGAATTTTCGTATTTGAGCCTCTTTGGATATAAAGTCAGTTTTGTTATAGAGTGTTTTATCGCCAATGAGGAACTTTCCGGTGGAAATTCAAATTTAGTCAGACTCCAATTAGGCACTGAACATTGGATTGAAAATAAATTCTTAAATTGCTCAATACACATAATATCTTTTTATTTTTCTCACACGATATTCTGTATCAGTATTGAAACTCAATTATTTTGAATTCGCATCTCGTAGAACTCCTTTCCAAAGAAATTAAAAACACTCTATATAGCTTCTTCCATATTCATTCATGACTCATAGCTAAAATCACTAATTAAATGAAAAATTACTTTATTCACGGCACCATATCGTTCGATATTCTTAAATAAAAATAGTTCACGTGATGTATGAGAAGATAAGAAATAAAATAAAAATTGTCTTATTATTACATGCACGTTTAACAAAGTAAAAGAACGTACAGGCCTCGGGCTTTGGGCTTGGGTAGATCCGGTCCACTTATTATTTAAAGCCCATCATGACGTCATCACTTTCACATATTCAAGAAATTCTTTTTTTAAAAAATTAAAAAAAAACTTTTTCTTTCACGCATAATTATATTTTGTGTTAATCGATGCATTCATATTCTTATTAGTATTATTTTTTCATATAAAAAAATTATGCATGTTGGGTCTTAAAATATTTTTTAAATTTTAGACTCACTAGTATGTTATTTTGTTACTCGTATTTTGTCCATCATTTTATTGTTTATTGATTTTGTTAATGTTTTTAATTATGTTTAACAAGCAACTTAACATTACAAATATAACAATAAAAGTTACTTTTAAAAAAAGGCATTCCTTTATAGTACAAGGTCGAATTATGTCTATAAAATGAAACGGAAAGAGTTAAATAATTATCTGATGTGTGCAATGTGCACAAGTATGGCAAAGTCAGCTCTGTCTGATTCTAGTGAAAATCACAAGACAAGATCAGGTTTCCTTCCTACCTATCCGCGCTCCACTCTATCTCGCCGTCCCTCTATTATCTAAATCTGTCCCCCGTTTCGTATCACAATTTATATCCTTTTACGTAGTAAACACAAAACATAATATAATGATAACGTTTGTAACAATATCTGAAAAAAGATAAATGCATTGGGTTAAGGAAACATGAGAATCATTCGTACTCTCAATACTAGACAAAATTAACCTATGGTTGTTATAAAAGAAAATGAATTAATTACTTGTACAAATTAAATAAGGCCCCCTCACTATGTGACATACATATATTTAGAGAAAAAAAATGGACTATAGCTATTGTACTATCAATGTCATAAGAATATATCTATGTATATAGTTGCTCCTTTTGTACCCTCTATTCTTATCCACATATACATGCATGTATCACTTTCATTTTTGAATTTATAACCTATAGTTTAATTTCTCACTCTACTACCCTAAAATCTCCAGCATATAAACCCTTGAGCTATAGTATTCCATCATTACAATAATTTGGATGTATATGAATGTATAGATTTAAAAAAGTTTTTTTTTTCTTCGATATCCACATTAGAGTCTGACAAAAGCTGAATCGCGTTGAAAAGTCTTAGTGGAGGTAAATCACTCTCTAACAAAGGAGACTCTGATACAAAGCGCAGAACAAATTGAGACATCTTGGTGAGGATGAAGCAGAGCTACTACGCTAAGTCAGTAAGTATTACCAACTCACCACCGTCTTGTGTGGGTAACAAGGAAGCTTTACAAGAAGTTTTGCATGTATTCGCGGGCTAAAGCGCCACCACCATAATATCGAGGCGCAGAGCGTATCTGAGTGTCGCAAGCACATTAGCACTATATACATGACGCTCAGAGTGGATTGCTGAATACTATATCCTCGAAAATTTTTGCTCTTTATGTTTAAATATAAAGGGGCGATGGATGTGGCATATATCGACACATGACATGTATTTATATGTAAAAAATGTCTTTAATTTGTTTCAAACCACAAATTTTAGAATTATTTAAAACTTTGTATGTTCTAATTAAAAACACTGAGTGTCGCATAAATTAAATCAGAGGACAGAAGGTGTATATTGCTTAGAACCCCACATCCTTAGACTTAAGAAGTCGATAGACTAATATTATCGATCACGCTATATATATATTGTGAAATGATTTATAGTCCTATACAAAAAAGTAAAAAAGATTCCACCAACATTATTGCAAAGGAAAAAAATATCATAATTGGTCAATTTGAGATATACATTAGTAGTATATATGCTGTCAAAACATGTGGAAGATGAACATATTGGAGATTGAGTGGTATTGAGTAAGTGTTGCCTTGAGCAAAAGGACCTTTATTTGGATTCTATGCAAACATCTTTCCTTTTCCTTTTTTTACCTGCTAGAGGGAAAGCTTAGTAGGGTCTATATATATTCCGCGAGTAAGGGTTGCTCAAGTGGTAAATATTATTTATCTCTAATTTTACGATATATATAAGCTTAAGTTACTAAGGGTTATTTGCGATACAGGATAAGATATAAAGTTAATCTCAAACTTAATCATGAATATTCCACGTAATTTTCTCATCAAGTTCGCCGCCTTATTAATAATCATCCCTCAAATGCGACGATAAAATTAATCAAACAGATTATAATTTCTCGCTATAATATATAAGCTAATTAGTCATTCTACCAAACAACTAGTCTAAAAAACAAACATGGAAAAACTCCTATAGAAATAAATAAAAAATAATATACTCCTTTTGTCCCATTTTCTGTTTAATTCTCGAAAAAGAAAGTGCTACATAAATTAAAACAGAGGTAATTTTTTTAAATATTTTTTAATGTATGGTCAACTTTCCTTGCTTCTTGCTCAAAGTTTTAGCAAATTGAAATTCAACACAATGTGTTAAAAAGAGTTTGAAAGACTATTCATAGAGTTCAAACTAATAAACATTCAAACTTCAATATAACTTTGGATTAGAAATCCAAGTACCTTAGAGTAAAGCCCTAAATTTTCCTTGGAAGAAATAGAATAATAAAGTTCGAAAAAAAAATATCATATTATAATTAGCGATTCGATATTACCATTTAAATCGTAATGTTATGATTAGTTGGGCTGGATGATTTGTGGGCTTCTAAGTTAAACTTGCACGGATAGCCCATTTTAGCCCTAATTTAAGACATGGCCCATTTGTATAAAATTGGATCGTTTGCACTTTTGTCCATTTTGTGTTTGATCTTTATATTAGTATCTTTTTCAGGTCATACGTTTATATTTTGCATCGTAAATTTAATTTTTAAAAGTAAAAACTAAAGATCTACATATTTGAAGGTCAAATTGTGCAATTAAATGTATAAATTATCGTAAGTTAAACTACTATAATTTAGAATTAATTCCGAAAAGTTTAAAATTCACTATATGTATATTAGAGTATTATGTATTGTTTTTATATACTATCCATATTATATATAGATACTATACGTAAAATTCATACATATTTAAATTATTTTCAAGTTTACCATATAGTATCCATATTAAAGGGATTCCAAAAAAATGGAGGAATACATAAAGCAAAAGTTATTCAAAGTCCCAAAAAGATAGTTCGACGGTGGGATTTAATTCTAGTATCTCAATGAGAAGTTATATATTTATCAATGTATGTTTTTTCACGAGTGAGTTGATTCGATGAACATAAAATAGAAAAATCATATTTTATAACATGAATTTCTAACTAGTTCACAATAAGAAAAAATTTAAAAACTGATAAAACATCAACGATTACACTTTCGACCTAGTATATTTGAAATAAAATATTTTTGTTTTTGAAAATTTCACCTTTAATTAGTCATAACAACAACTACAATAAAACAATAATAACAACACAAACTAATAACAACAACCACTATAATAAAAAAATTGAAGGGAAATATTAAAGATGAAAGAATTAACATATATATATTAATAAATATATGAATACAATGTTTATGATAATATACATTAATTAACAACCAAAATTAGAAGTTATCTAGCTGTTCTCCACCAACATATACTCATATAACAAAGATTTCTTTGACCAAAAAAAAAAAAATATTGAAAAAAATCCCTTAGAATTTGCTAGGGAATTTACAACAAAAAAAGTATATACTATATCCTAAAAAAAATTGATAATTTTTTTTTTTTTTTTTTATCCTTGCTTTTGTGTATCATTATTTTCTGAACTTGTAATTCCAAATTGAACCATATTATTATTTGGATAAGCTGAAGAAGAAGCTCTATGAATATTATCAACTTGACTAGCAATTATTTTTTCTTCCTTAATATTCGCTAGCGCGCACCGCCCGTGCCTTTTACCACCGGGAATATTAGTGCACGGGCTCGCGCCTGAAGACGGAGATGGACCTCGAGGAAGTGATTGAATGATTAAATCCGTTGTTTGTTTCAACCATTTTTCTTCTTGTAATATTCGTAATCCTGATACCTCTCGATGAAAATCTGATGAAATGAGTAGTATCGATAGAAATAAAATCATGCATTTCTTGATGTGTGATGCCATTTTTTCTTTTCTTTCTTGATGAGTCTTTTTTTTTTTTTTTTGTGAGTGAATAATATATTTGAGTTTGTTGAAAGAAGAAGAGTTATTTATATATACGTGCATGGGTAATAAATTATAATATAAAGTATATTGTAGGGGAAAAGTTGGGAATTTGACTAAATTAATTAGCCGCGTTTTGAGAGTTTGAAAAATAAAATGGAAACACGTAACAAGACGTTTCCATTTTTTTTTCCTAACATGATGTGTTTGTTTATTATTCCCTCCTCGTGTTTCAGGTAACTGACGTTTGCTCATAAATTTTAAAAATCATACGTGTAAAGCAGATGTTTAATTATAATTATAAATTTTAAAAAATTATTAAAAATATTTAATACTTGATTATGTTAATCGATATGGTTTTTCTTCAAATATTTTTAACTTCACATCACTCTATTTTTTTTTAAAGCTAATTAAAGGAAATGTAAATGCAACTTAGAAATCACCAAACAACTATTTTACTTGATCTATATAAAGGATCTTTTGGAGGAGGATTGTTTTCTCGAGTGATAAATTCTGCTATGATATATATACTTAGAGGCAAATTCAGAATCTAAAATTTATAAATTTTTTACATCGATTCGGGAGAAAAAAAGACGGATGATGATAATAAGATAGTGCATCGTGTCCAATGGGAAATGTATTATACTTGTTGGAGTATGTCATAGATAACAAGTAAAGAATTGAACAAGTCTTATTAATTTTAATATATAGTATTTGGTTTATTGTGTTTGACAATTTTAGCTTGGCGGTCATACACTTCAATTGAATAAATCTGAATTAAATGTGGTTTTGTAGAATATTAGGTACATTGAAAAATTATTACTTATTAGTTTTTAGTCAAGTAGCCACGATTGACAACATAATTTTATTGAAATTAAATTAATTTGTGCCTAATCTTTGAGTTATTGGTCAAATATAAAACTCGGTTACATCGAGACTTATGTAATCATATTTGATATTTGATACTTTATCATATATATTGACATTATGCATAAGTTTTTTATTTTTTTTCGTCCGATAATATCGCAGATTAAATCACAATATTTGTGAAAGTAATTACTAATTAAATATTTTTCATTAAGTAATTTTGTAATAATTACAAGTAACGATTAAAATGATCAATATAATGAAAAAAATTAGTCTAGCTTCAATATTCACGATTGAAAATCGAAACTATTAGTGTTCCATGCTCCAATAGAAATATATCACATGAGGCAAAATTTCAATCTTTGACCATAATATATTACATAATAAGTTAATGGCTTTAAACCTAAGAATTTTCACCCACAAAAAAAAAACAGCTTTTGATACTTATCTTTCGACCAATTAATTTATCAATATAATTGAAAATAGTATATATATTGTATGATATAAAATGTACGTACACTAGTACCGACTAAAATGACCAGTATAATTAAGAAAATTAGTTTAGCTTCAATATTCACGATTAAAAATTGAAATTATTAGTGTTCCATGCTCCACGAGGGAAGAAAGTAGATACATTCATGGAAATACACCGCAAATATAACATGAGGCAAAGTTTCAATATTTGACTATTGTATATGACAAGAATTCTTTTTTTCCCTAAAATTATGTGTATATTTACATTTGACTATGATCAAATTCAAATTTAAGCGAAAAAAATACATATTTAGGAAGGGGGGAGTGAGTATGATTAGATTCAAATTTACGCACGAAAATTCATATTTAACGCGGGGGGGGGGGGGGATGGAATGCTCCGTAACAAAATCGACTCGAACTCGATACTCTGAATAAGAATAAAAGTATACTTCCGCTCCAACACATCCCTAGTTGGTGATAAAAATATTCAAAGTCAAACTAAATATTTGATAAGAAATAGTCTCTATCATAAATATAATATAATGCTTTGACAGAAGGAATCCAAAAAAAAGAATCAAAGGGTCGTGTAGTACGCTGAATGACATAAAAATAAATTATTTTATCCTTCTTTTAACATCGACTAATTATCTTATCATTTCATTTTAATATAAATAATGAAATAAAACAATCTCGAGATAAATTGATACCTTATATATCAAATATGAAATGAAATTAATTTTAAATTTTATTTTAAAATTATTATCTTTATCCCATATTCCATCGAATCAAAAACATTAGTAGAGGTCAAATAGATATATGAAAATGGTTTGGAGTATTTGAAGTCAAACACTAAAGAAGTCAAGAACATGACACACATAATAACTTTTTGATTTTCTTATTCAAGTAAAGGTATATTCACACAGTTGATTTAAATTGAGACAAGTATTTCGATTTTGATTATTTTATATTTTTTTTGTAATTTGTTTTAAAAGAGGTATATATCTTTTTCTATATTATTTTTTAATTTTAATTTTTTATGTGATGAATTTATGATTACAAAATTAAAGAATATTTTAGTATATTTTATATCTTTGATTTAAGACTGTAAAATTTATATTTTTTAAATTTGATTAATTTTCATGTCAAGTCGAAATCAGATGATTAAATATCAACTTGAGCCAAAACTTTTTGTAGTCAATGACCATGTATCACCTCATTTGGTTGCTGTTTACTTTGGACTTATTATTTGGTTTAAGTTTTTATTTTTAACTCTTTTTTTTCTTTGACGGTAAACATAATTAGGTTATAAATGAGGTAAATCAATAACAAAATTTTATTACAAATTTAATTAGGGGGTAACGTAACTTAAGTCTCATTTTATTGTGATAATTGATTGTTGTGTTGTGACATTAGTGGTGTCGTTTCTCGCCTTTTAAAACATCAATTTGAAAATAAGCTTGCTTGACCTAATAGCGATTTTAAATGAAAATTTGAAAATTAAAGTTTCGAATATTTTCTTTTATAGTGTTTTGATAATTACGGTTCGTTTTTCAACATATTTTAGTTCAAATAAAATTTGGACGAGTAATTTATTAACTTGATCATTTTGATCCTTCCAAATTCAGACTCATTTAACACTCCTAACGTGATATTCCACCTTTAAGATGATATACATTTTTTATTTTTCCATGACATTGCAAAGAAGAAGAAAAACAAAGTGGTTGGATTTTAAATAATAGTATTAGAATGGGCTATATTTTAAATAGTGCTATCGCAAGCAATTATTTGTTGTTGAATATTTGTAAAGTTACAAAGCCCAAATAGTAAAACGAGGCTTACATTTCATTGAATAAGCCCTTTCCTCCGTCCAACGGCCCAAAGAATTCTGTCTATGAAATAAGTTTTTTGGTCCGATCGAAAATAAATCAGTGCGGCCATATCGGTAAGATTAAATATGTATTAGAAAGGTCGATCTTTCCCATGTGTCACCACAAAAAAATTGAGTTGAACTTCTAAATAGTCCGCTTCTGTAGAATAATATCGTGATAATGTAGACCTAAGTAGTCATATTGGATCCTTGAGAACCATCACAAGAACGATCAACCTATATATATATATAAAGTAAGATGTTATATTGTGATCATAACTGATAACTAAAAAAATCATAATATAGTCTCATATTTTTGAGTTTAGACCCATAATCATCCTTGTTTCTTTACGTGAAATTGATGTACTTTTGGTCCATTCTCAAACTCCGATCATTATTTAACATCAAGAGGTTCATCATATCATATATCACATACAATAGTGCAAAATTTTCTTTCCTCAATTATATACAATGTAATTGATATAGTCCAAAAAATAAATGTAAATTCTTGATGTAGCTACAAAAAACGACTTAATTGAAACAACAAAAACACCATGCTCCTCACCTTCTTTCACATGCAATTATTATTTCTACTAAATATAAAAAAAGACGAGTAAATACTTCATGCATTAAATATGAAATAAACCAGGTTAAAAAATAATCAAACTTTTGGAGGAAGATCGAAAATAAACCAATATCAAACAAATAATTATTAGTGCTTCCTAAAAAGAAAAGGAATAAAATTTGAGTATTAGTGTCTATATTATTAAAAATAATTATCCCAAATTATTTCTCAATTTATTAAATTATTTTTTACAATTAATATCTTTTAAAATATAAATAATTTTATAAAATTTCAAAATTTTGAAGGGTAAATTAGTAAATTAGCCTTTTCAAATTAGGGGAAATAGATGCTACACGGACGGTGGAGTCCCCAAATTTCTCGGAAGTAGAGCCATCGTCTCCGGCGAAATCAAGCATTTAAGGTACCGGAAACCTAAACTCCTTCTTTTTCCGATGATATTTTGTGAAATTAGTTGAATTTACTAAACTGCGTTTGTAACCTTTTTGCCTCTATACCAATTTCGATTTTTTTTCCCTTAAAGAATGGTGAACTGTGTCAAAGTAAGCTCCTTCATACATGCTATTCGTTTCTATAAAAGATTTTGTCACTTTGAGTCCAAATCCCATCTGGGTTTTGGTTCTTTAGACTCACCAATTAGAGCTAGTGTTGGAATTTTCTGGGATTTGGATAACAAACCACCTAAGTCATTTCCACCATTTGATGCTGCCACTAAGCTCAAAAAGGCAGCTGGAAAATTTGGGGTTGTGAGATTTACAGTAGCTTATGCTAATCGACACGCCTTTAGTTATGTTCCTCCTTTAGTTAGGCAGCAAAGAAAAGAGCGGAAAACATTGAATTTGTTGGAGAAAAGTGGGGTTGTTAAGGTTGAGGATCCTTATATATGTAGAGTGTGTGGGAGGAGATTTTATACTAATGAGAAGCTTGTGAATCATTTTAAGCAAATTCACGAACGTGAGCAGACGAAAAGGTTGAATCAGATTGAGTCTGCTAGAGGGAAAATGAGGGTGAAGTTGGTAGCTAAGTATGCGATGAAGATGGATAAGTATAAGGGTGCTGTTAGGGATGTTTTGACCCCGAAAGTTGGGTATGGTTTGGCGGATGATTTGAAACGGGCAGGTTTTTGGGTTAGGACTGTGTCGGATAAGCCACAGGCTGCTGATATCGCGTTGAGGAATCATTTGGTTGATGTAATGGATAAGAGGATGGTTGATTATGTGGTTCTTGTGTCTGATGATTCTGATTTTGTGGAAGTGTTGAAGGAGGCACGGTTGAGGTGTTTGAAGACGGTGGTTGTTGGTGATAGTAATGATGGTGCTCTTAAGAGGACAGCGGATGCTGCTTTCTCGTGGCAAGAGATTATGATGGGAAAGGCCAAGAAAGAAGCTGTCTCTGTTGTTGGACGGTGGAAGGACCGAGATGTTTTGAAAAGATTGGAGTGGACATATGATCCTGAAGTAGAGAAAAAGTTGTATTACTCTGAAGTTGAGAGTGATGATTCTGATGGAATCTTTTCTGGGGAAGATAAAGAGGATGTTGATGCTTCCATCTCGAAGGGAGAAGGCTCATTGCGTGGTGAAGCGGACTCCGTTCAGGTCTTTTGATCTTTGTTACTGCATGAATGACAGGAATTCCTGACAATGAAGTTCTCCACTTTGGACTTCTGAGCAATCATTTTTACGCTGTACTATATTCAGGACATGATTGATGCAGCAACTGATTATTGTCTCAGCTTCATTCTTATAAGAAGGAGATATGAACTGGTGATTCCACCATCCTCAGAATGCTTTCCTAACGTTGAGGTTTACAATGCGGAAAGTTGTTAGCTCAGAATTCTCAGATCAAAATGAGTGCAAAGGAATTGATGCAGATTGAGTCCCAGCAGCCACGCAATGTACTAAATGAAAAAAGAGAAAATTAACCTTGTGCCGTAATAGCTTCCAGAACTTTCATGAATTAGGTCCGACGAGTAAGAATCTGGAAACTTACTGTAATGTCTATGTCTTCTTATCTTAGTACTTCTCAGCTTTCGAATCTTTGGCTAAAACTCTTATGTAAGAGTAAAATGTTATAACAGACAAAGAAGTATAATTGCTGGCTCAGATTTCAAAAGTGAGAATGCTGTCATTTAAGTAATGTTCTGAACGTGAAAACATGACATTGACCTGGTATTGCTGGTAAATTTATCTAGTTACTGTTGTCTGATGTAGGATCCTGGTGTTCACTAGTATTACCAGTAGTGCTTCATTGATGGTTCAAAGTAGAAGATACGATGCAGCATTAGGATTCATAACTGTTAATTCTTTTTAGTTGAATTAAGTGATCATTGCCAACTTACATATTCTTCATTTAGAAGTAGCTCAAGTCCTTCCTAAGTTGTAGATAAAAGCCTCAGTCTTTCCAATTTTTGACTTCGATACAAGGAAAAAAGAATGCAAGAAATGGATTGCTTGAACCTGACATTAGAACGTGATGTAATTTTCATCAGTGTTAATAACTTCCAACACTTTTAACTGTGTATGTGATGATGGAATAACTCTTGAGAACCTTCTCGGATATATGTTCCATAAATTTCTTGAAATTGGTAAGCATTCAAAACAGATAGTATTGCATTTGCTTTTTGTATGGTTTCTGCTTGTAACAGCCATGGACTTTTCAGCGTATAATGGATATTTATATCTTGAGAAGTATGCGACTGAATATAACAAGGATACTGCTGGTCACGACATGTAATACTGTGAAGCTGGTGCATTAGTTTCTCTTAAGAGTAGTTCCACTACCCAAAGTTAAGAATCCAATAGACAGTGCCTATGCCTTGCGGTTCGCTGGTGTTCTTCATCATTCAGTATGCAATTGAACAAACTAAACTAAGTGAACAGGCTTCTCACATAGTAGTCATTTCTTTGTTATGGTGTGTGCCTTTAGCGAGTTATGTATTTCTCATTTATTTCCTACAATGGTTTCGTAAAGAATCTGCACACCTAATTTGTTGTCCATATCCCTTGTCACAGATTTTGAATCACGAGTAAGGCGGAACAGAGAACTGAAAAGCTTGTCGTACATCAAACAAGGAAAGTTGCAGCTCTAGTAAGGAACGAGGTCGGGGTACAACAATACACAACGATGTTCAAGCAGTAAAGGACATTTGGTAAATTCAATTGAAGAGCAACAACTACCTACAAGCACCAACAACAGCCATGAGTAGAAGCCTCAATTCAAGCAGAAGTATGTCCTTTTACTGTATTATATATTCGACCACGCTTGCAATAAATGAACAAGCTGAAGTACAGATATATTATGATACTTAAGCTGAGGTCTCTCTACCTTTACAAGATAAAAGGTAGGGGCAATGTTACGTACACACGTGACACCACCATCCCCAGACCTTACTCGTGGGATTATACTCCGATATCTTGTTGATTTGAGCAACCAACAGTCCTGTACTTTTAAGCCGCTATCCCTTTTCTCAGCTGAATTAGAGGCTGTGATTGAGACGAACATCATTTATCATTTTCATTAGTTATTTCATTGAAAATATTTTTCTTTTAATGTATCACTGAGTTTAGCAAAGTTGTATAATAATTAATAGCAAGTACTTTGGTAAAGCTCTTGGGTTTAGTTTTCTGTAGTTCTAGTTTCTTATGTTACATGAGCAGTTTTATCCTCTTTTCAAAATTGTATAGTATAACTTTATTTTGCGGATTCATAATTTGAAGTTACGAGTTCCTAAAAGTGGGTTCAACTTAATATACAATAATATTAACATGTACGGAGTTTATATACAATAGGTATCAGGTAAGGTCGACAGAGTTACCTGATACGTCTTGTTGTTGGTGAAAGATGATACTAGTATATGTTAATTATTTTAAACACCACAGTTATCAAACAAAAAATAATACGTTATTGAGTTCTTCATAGACAAATATTTAAGGATATTTAGTGAATCTTCTAATACATACATAATCATTATAAAAGTATTTATACATAGATTAAATACTTTTATTCATATTTTGGACCATATAACAATGGTCAATTTTCTTTTAGCAAGTAGATATACTAGTTAATAGTTATACTATTTTTTTTTTTTAAAAAATATAATAAGTAAAAGAATAGTCAAAGTGGGAGTACTATCCTTGTTAGGAGTTAGTAATTAATTAATTAATTAATATCCAAATATAAGCTTAAATCATTCGAAAAAATATTTAATATTTAGTTGGTGTGTGAAAATTTCTGGTGTAGGTTGTACTGTATATACTATAGTTATGTCTGGTCCACAATTTTAAAGTTCTGCGTCCGTCATAAATTATTCATCGTAATTTTTAAAAATATTTATTTCAAAATTATTTTTTATATCTTATATTAGAGACTCTATGGTATTAATTTACAAAATCAAGATAAAATTAATTATATTTTTTCATTTTTATCTTTATAATTCATTTTCTTTTGAAGTGTAAAAAAGGATCCAAATTTTTTTTAAGGGTAAATTAATAAAATTATTTTTTTATTTATAACTAATTGGAAAATTAACATTAGCTTAGGAGAAAAAATGACCTTTATTTTTCTTCTAAAATATTAAATATTTTCAAACAAATTCAATTAATTAAATATATAATTAATTTAATTCGTAGTGATCCTTGATTTACCCGTGAGCATAATTATGTTTTATGGAGAGGGCATGTGGTCCTTTTTCTTTTTTTTTAACAAAAAATGTTTTAATTTTTTTTATAGTGTAAATAAAGTAAATTTTCATTGTTTTTTAAGTGCATATTTAGCATTTATTATAACTCTTTATTTATGGTTGTGACATAAAAATAATTTGTCTTTTCTTCTTAATGAGAAGGAAAAATAGGTTGGGGTTGTTGGAGATATGTGAAGATATATTATTTTTTTTCCTTTTTATATTTTACTCCCTCTTTGTAAATTATATTATCTAAGCAAAAAATCACACTAATTTATATAATTAATAATAATACATTACGGAATTGATTTGTGAGTATTTTATAACGAAAGATATATCAATTTTAAATGACAAAATTAAAACGTATATAATATCATTTTCAATATATATAATATAGTTTATTAAATTATTTTTTATTTTTATATCAATTTTAAATGACAGATTTAATTTTTAGACGAAGAAAGTATTGTATTGAATAATTAATTAAAGGGAGATATAATTTAAAAGAATCAAGTCTACTTAATTAATGTGCTAAACTCGTACAATACAAGTGATTTAATTAGTTGAAATTGATCTGCATGAATATATTGGTTTCAATATAACGCCATTAATTTTTCCAAATGGTATATTTTTTTTTCCGCAATCAGAATTTGAAATTTATGCGTTTTTATTAAAATCTCGACTTAATTCATACAAGGCAAATATTCATTACTATTCAGCAAATTTCTCAATATATACGAGATCTGAACAATAACTATTGCGTTCGCGTAAACTAGAAATTGAAATTCTAGATCTGTCCCTATTTTTCTCTAGTCCTTTTTGATTTTGTCTTTATTATTTTGATTAATATTCGAGAACTTAGTTAAATTTTTAATTTCTAATTATCATGAGATCTCTATTTATCCTTTTTTTAGCGAGTATTATTACGTGAAATTAATTTTGAATCACTTCTTAAATAATAGAACAATAATATAATATATATTAAAAAAGTGAGTATTTTTTCTCAAGAGATGAAGCAATCGTCACTCGTTTTCCATTCAGATAATTAATATTACTAAGAACTAAATTGAGACAATATTAATAAGATCAATTTTTTTTCTTTTAACAAATAATAAATACATGAAAAAAATAAGCAAATAAGTAGATATAAAGGTGTCTCGTTTAATGACAAAAATAAAAATTAGAACGGTGATTAATTTCTTCCACTAATATTGACAGGAATTAATGATTTGCTTTTTATATTTTGTTGAATTAATTTATAATGATCATGACATCTCCATTTATCCTTAGTATCTCTAGAATAAGGATAATAATTAATTTCTTAATTACTCGAAAGTGACATTGTTAAAAAAAATATAACCTAATATTATTATTATTTTCAAACAAAAAAAAAGATATTTATAACAATACATTCAATTGTGAGCTCTTTAATTAATACTATGAGTATATAGTTAAACAAATAAAATTTAAAATACAACTCAATTACAATGATCAAAATAATCTATTCGATAATTAATTTCATCAAAAATCGAAATAAGAAATCTATCACCCCATTGATCAAACTAAAAATAAATGCATAAATTATTGTCAAAATTATAATATCCACAACAATAAAAAGTATAGAAAACTTTTTAATTTGTAAAGTAGGATAGACTTGAGGATCTTTCAAATTCAAATTGTCTTGAATAATGGTGTACACGAAGACTGGTATAGTCCTTCGAAATCGAGTTCGTTTGATTTCAGTATTTTGATCCAATACAAATAAATTTATTATGCTAAAATTTTACTAAAATTAAAAAAATAATAAATATAAGTCCATAATTTAAAAATATAATACGCTAAAAAATAAAAACACCTAAAATTTAAGTTCTTAATTCGCCTCGGGTATATATACATCACTTTCCTATGTCAAGCATGTGACTAAAATCAATGTTAGAAGCTTTTATATCATGTCCTAAGTCAATTCTTTTCCTAATATTAAAATCCGATTAAATTTAAATTTGTATTAAAAAATCTCACATTGAAATATATGTACACTCCTTAATAGAGACAACTTCTTACTTAAAGGGACTCGAACCCAATAACTTTGATCAAGAAAAAAGAAGTACTTATCATTTTTATCATCATCCTTGTTCATTCACTCTAAAATCTATACTGAATCGTATATTATAAGGACTAAAGACTCAAATAAATAATTATAAAAAAGACTTATACTAAAAGTTTTTTTTTTTTTTTTGGATTGGGGTTGGGGTGAGTGTTTCAAGTATAGTCTATTAATGTAGTAGTCAAAGTAGCTACAACCCTCTATTTGACAATGGAGTTAAACCCTAATTTGTTTAAATAATTTGTACAACAACACAATTGCACTATTTGATTTATTTTCTATTTTTATGTAAACTTTAATAAGTTATAGTTGATATATTCGTTGGCAATATTTATTTTGATCACATGGATGTTGTTTTTTCCACTAGGCCTTTAAGTACATTTGAACTACCCTCCCCTCCCCTCCCCCCCTACATTAATAAAAAGCATATAGCTATATTTTGTTGTTGCTAAAATGTCTTCAAACAACATAATCAATGACCTATTATTTTTGTTGTTAGGTATTTTTTTTCAAAAATATTAGTCGTTTTGACAAGCTGTATTTATTTTAATATATCTAAGTTTCCTAAAATAAATATTATATATTCTTTAGTTTAGAATTACATAGAGATTCGTTAGACTTAATTTAAAGATACTTTTAACATAGTGTGAATTCAGTTATTTACATTGCACCATATTTGTGTGATTTTTTTCAAAAGTTTCATATTATACACGTAATAAGTTCTAATTGTATTTGATACGAAAGAAAATATTTGAAGCGTGTACCTAGTAGGTCGCAAATCAGCCGCATGCCATCACTCCATCTTCATATATACTTACAAATTATTGACTCAAATATTAGTTGTTCGATTAAAATAATACAATTCACTTATTAAAATAAATCTGCACAAGACCTCGTAACATTAAGAATATCATCAATTACATTTTATATATAGCTTTTTTTTTTCTTTTCAGATATCAATATAAATTGAAATTTTAAATATTTTTCTTAAGAAGTGTATACGAATCAATACTAATATGTGAATATATATAGCATGGAGTTATATAAAATGTGAAAGGTTTTTGTTAGGCTTGAAAAAAAATATTTTTTTTTTGTCTTATGATTAGAAATAAATACAATACAATACTATACTCAAGAGAGACTTCAACTGTCCAAATTAAATACCTCAAACTACCACTATACTCTTTGCTCTTTCATTTTAAGTTAATTTGTGGTCCAATTTTTTATTTTTTATTTTTCATTTCCAACTGTGTGCCAACTTGGTCCATTTAATTCACCTCTCAAAAAAGTTATAACTCTCTTAACATTTTATTTTATTATATATATACATGTCTAGTTGCTTTACTAGCAAATGCACAATACAAACCAATTTATAATATTTTTGTAACAACACTTTTTTATTTTTTTTGCCAAAATGGCCACACCTACTATTATTTTGAGCATTTTGTTGATTTGTGGAGTGGCTATTTCTCAAAGTGAAGCTAGGGCATTTTTTGTGTTTGGTGATTCACTTGTTGATAGTGGAAATAATAATTATTTGGCTACTACTGCAAGGGCTGATTCACCACCTTATGGTATTGATTATCCAACACGTAGAGCAACTGGTCGTTTCTCTAATGGCTACAACATTCCTGACATTATCAGTTGAGTCCATTTATCTCTTTTTTTTAATATGACATTTTCTTTCGTATGACTTATAGGTCACGAAGTTACTGATGATTGTATTAGGATAGTATATGGTGACTAAGTCATGTTTTTATCACAAAATAGTAATGCGTTCTTTTTTAAATTTTGTATAAATACGAAATGTATGGTATGTACATTATACCAGATTCATATGAACTTAGTACTTTCGATGTAGAATGTGAAGTTATGAAAATAATCGATATGAATTTTTTCCCCTTAAAAAATATAATAAGTTAATGCTAAGAACTCATAGAAAGTTTAAATTTCGAATTCGACTTGGAGAATTGTGAAGAAACTGTAAAGTTGTCTCGGTAAGTCATGTAAGTTACGAGTTCGAATTGTGAAATCGATTATTGATGCTTACACTAGGATATACGACCTACATTGCACCCTCTTAGGGTGTGACCTTTTTTTTAACTCTAGATATATAAACATAAAATATTTTGTGCATCAAACTGTTTTTTATCCTGTAATTTATGTGTATTTTTGCCTCTTTTATGAAAGGAACTTACTAATGAACACTAAAATTATAATTTTAACTTAATATAGGTAATAACTTATCTTATTTTTCAGATTTACATGTCTTACTTCAATTTTGAAGATAACTATCTGTGGTTTTCTTTTATAAGTTTAATTTTTATATGCATCGATAATATAAAAGATTTTTTTTTTACTATAAAATAATTTAATAATATTAGCACTAACTGTCCACAAAAAGTAGGTTCAAAATTAAGGTCGAAATAAGACAAGTTACACAAGGTAAATCCTTCTTCAAGGTTGACCTAGTATTAGTATAATCTTTTTTTACATTATCAGTATATATAAGTTAAACTCGTAATTGATACAGTTGATCAACTTCGATTATTTTACTCTCTTTTTTTTTCAGGTCAACAAATTGGTTCATCAGAATCACCACTACCTTACTTAGATCCAGCTCTTACTGGACAAAGACTTCTTGTTGGTGCTAACTTTGCATCTGCTGGAATTGGAATACTAAATGACACTGGAATCCAATTTGTACATACAAAAACTTTAGTCTAAATTCAAATTATTTCAACGTTATAATAATTAATTTTTTTTGTTTAATGATAATATGCAGATTAATATTATTCGAATGCCACAACAATTGGCTTATTTTAGACAATATCAAAGTAGAGTAAGTGGCCTTATTGGTGAAGCAAATACTCAAAGACTTGTAAATCAAGCTCTTGTTCTTATGACTCTTGGAGGCAATGATTTCGTCAACAACTATTATCTTGTGCCCAATTCTGCGCGATCACGCCAATTTTCTATTCAAGATTATGTCCCTTATTTGATAACAGAATATCGTAAAATCTTGATGGTATGTATTGAGTTTACGATATCTGTTAGGGATAATTTCAGAGATTTCCCCCGTTCTGGCATAACATTCATTCAATACAAACATTTATAACAAATTTAATTTTCAAAACACATATGGTGTCAATGAGCTGTTTTTTTATAAGGTGGACAGGATTCAGAAAAAATGAATGCATATTGAAGTTATAGGTAGATAATAATACAGAAGTTTTATTATTATTATTACAGAAGCTAATATACCTTTTTATGATTTGTTGCAGAATGTGTATAATCTTGGAGCTCGTCATGTAATTGTAACTGGAACTGGACCATTAGGTTGTGTTCCAGCAGAACTAGCTCAACGTAGCAGGAACGGGGAATGTTCACCCGAGTTGCAACGAGCTGCAGCCCTGTTTAACCCACAGCTTATGCAAATGTTGCAGGGGTTAAACAGTGAACTAGGCAGCGATGTTTTTATTGCTGCAAATACACAACAAATGCATACGAATTTCATTACTAATCCACAAGCATATGGTAAACATCTTTTTTACTTTCATAAAACCAATATAATGCTTTAAATTTACATTCCCTGTTCATGTTCAGTGGCAGAGTCAGGATTTTACTAGACAGAGTCAGTATTTTCATTATCCTGGCTCTAGGCTCTGGCTCTGGCCTGTGGTTGATTAGTGTAATTAATATTGACAATGGATTCCATTTTTTTGTGACAGGATTTATAACATCAAAGGTAGCATGTTGTGGACAAGGACCATATAACGGTCTTGGTCTATGTACACCGCTCTCTAATTTGTGCCCGAATAGAGATGTTTACGCGTTTTGGGATCCGTTCCATCCATCTGAGAGGGCAAATAAGATCATTGTGCAGCAAATCATGTCTGGTACAACGGTTTGGGTCCGTTCCATCCATCTGAGAGGGCAAATAAGATCATTGTGCAGCAAATCATGTCTGGTACAACGGAGTTTATGAATCCAATGAATCTCAGTACAATTCTGGCTATGGATTCACATGCATAAGATATATCTAAGATATCTGGAATCTGGTTCACTTGTACCTTTTGTTGCTAATTTTTTTTGGCTATAAATAAGATGTATGCAACACTTCATGTTGTGCTACTTTTGAATTTACGAAAAGTTTGGTTGTGTGCTATGTTTTTATTCACATAATTCAGTAATCTAATTTGTAGGGTGGAGTGTGATATTGTTGAAGATGTAAACCAAAGTGTTTTTATTAATTTATATAGTAATATATATGAAGTGAAACAGTTTCATGGCATGTAACTTTTTGGTACTTTCATTTGATCAAATTTGGTGAATGTATGTTAGTATATGTTACAATAATTCAAGTCACACAGGGTAAAAAAAATGTCCCCAAAAAAATTTTGCATGGAATTCGCAAAAATCGAATAAAAATATTATGTTTATCCTAAATAATGTCATTTCCTTTTTAAATCATTTGATATTCGACCTGACCCACTAAATTAAATAACCTGAATCAAAATAAATCAAAATTATAAACATGTATTATAACTAGGGTCATACTTGGGCAAGTAAAAAGACATTTTTATCCTTTTCCTTGGTGTTTGTAGTTATGGCCAACTACTAATAGTATGACTTTCTTCATTTTTAGACTTTTTGAGAAATCAAAGACCTATTTCGTAGAGACGTAATCAAGATTTGAATTTTCTTCTAATGTTATTGAATTTTAAATTAATAATTTTTATATAATAAAAAATAAATTTAATGTTTTGATCACATTATATATCACTAAATCACAACTTCCAAGATGTTAATTCGGATAAATTATAATTATTTCAAAACCTTCTATGTGACGATAAATTTATATAATTAGATCCATCAATATTTCCTTTATGATGTCTCAATGACGCCTTAACACTAGTCATAAGTTTGTGTTAATATTTCCATTTTTTTCACATGGGCGTAAATTTTCATGTTTTATAAGTGCTTGGGGCCTCAGCTGATAGCTTTTTTTATCCCAAAAAAAAAAAAAAAAAAAAAAAAAAACCACAACAAATGTGAAGATAGTCTCCTATAAGATTAGGATCAATTTACTAAGAGAATATCCGGTTTATAAGGCCGAGCAAAAAACAAAGATGATGTGATTTCTTGTTACATACTGTCTTAGTTTTGATGGAGATAGAATTATCTCATACATTGTTAATCTTAGTGAAAGTGACAATAAAATTAATCGCTGATTTCACCTAATTTTGGCCTCCGAACATCACGGATCCCGTCATCTCCCCTCCATCACTATTATTTTTTTTTGTGAGAGGAAACCCGCAGGCGCGGCCAGCTACCTTTCGGGTAGCGTACGATAAAAACCCCTGCTCCTATTTTTTTTTTGCATAGCTCGCAGCCACTAGTAGAGGTAAGCCCGCACCAGGCTTGAACTCGATCCAGAAGGTAAATCCTTTGCTTTCGCTGGTAAGGAATTTCGAACTTGAGACCTCCAACATGAAAGTCTCAAGCTCAAAGCACTGAGCCACCCCGAAAGTTTCCCTTCCCCACTTTATCTATAAATATCAATGTCTCTTAACTCTCTTCCCACCTTGAACTAAAAGCTTTCTAAATACATGTTTAGCTGACGCGTAATTATATGTCAAATTTGGAAGACAGTTACAATACTTTTGGATTTTCCTTTGTAGAAGTTTCCTTGGTTTTTGCCTGCACCTGTAAGAGTCTCCCTTTTATATGATTGAGTAGCCTTTTTCTTTTATTTTTTTTCCTAAATCTATACTTATTCACGCCTGTTATATCTCATCTAATAAATAATCAAGACAATTTAAGCACTTATCAATCTTAATTAATCAGTTGGGATCGAATATATGAATTATTAACCGTTCATGCTAGATTTATTTTCTAACTACTAACCGTCACAACTCTTGTCCTTAAACATATAAAAGTTCGTCACCAGTCTTATTTAACAACTCAGACATATTATCAAAAAATCATCTTAGCTACGGATTATTTAACGACGAATTTTATATCTAATTCATATTTTTCTTTAGTACATCAATTCACCTCAATTTTTTTTTTGTTGATGAATATATATATATGGATAATGCAGAAATGGGAATAATGATGCCGGGGACCTGTTAGAAGCCAAGAGTTTTGTGATGTCACCTATACTGCCTATAGCTTATCATGGTCCCATGTTTGGCATGACACCAAATTGTGCATGTTGTTGTGTAGAAATGAACAAGGCCTTCTCACTGGTGGTATGTGTTTGGATCCAACTCATAAGTGCTTCAATTGTGCACTACGTCTAATGTTGAGGTTTTTTTTATTTTTTATTTATTCCACACTTGGTGTCGTTTTGTCAGATTGTTGATGCTGCTCTGAAGTCTGACTAATTTCGAATTCATGCAAAGAAGCTATATTGACTTTTGTTTTCTTTTCCTTTTGAAAGGCTTGAATGTAATGAATGCATCTATGTTTCTATTTTTGTTTAGTAACACGGTCAAACATCTCTATAATAACATTACGTTATAATGACAACATAACTTTAGTATATTTTGAACAAAAATGAATACAGCCAGACCTCTTTATAACATCAACTCTCTATTACGAAATTTCATTATAATGGACAATTTCTTAATAACCATTTCTTCATGTAACGTTATATTATATATTCTTTATATATTAGGAAAATGGTCTGAAAAATACTTCAACTTTGATCGAAATTGCTGTTACTAACAATTTTATGGAAGACCTTTTACCCCTACACTATTTGATAATGTATTTTAAACATGTTACTACTTATAATGATGCAATATTTATGATGTACACGTAAACACATATATATACCTTTAGAATACACTATTAAATAATGCAAGGGATAAAAGGAATTCCAGAGTTCGGTATTGTTACAGCAGTTCCGATCAAAGTTCGGATATATTCCAGGTGACAAATTATGCAGCTACCCAACTTCATACATGATAAAAGTGTTATTATAGGATGGGACTTTGATACAAAGAAATATCATTTTCTTTAGAAAACAAAAGGAACCAAAGCTTTAACATTCTTAGGAAAATTTTCAAATTTAGAAAGGTACCATTTCCTAGTAACATTACTCCTTGCTGATAGATATAAAGCTACACCCACAGCACAGCAAAACGAAAACGATGTCTGGGAGATGAACGAGATCCCTACGAAGCCAAGAATCTCGAAAAGATAATGAGGGCATATGACCATACTGAAAAGGCCGCCTTGCGGAATTTTATAGCCTCTCTCTTTGCTGCCTCTGAGCTTGGAAAGGAGGTAATGATGATAAAAGTTGCCAATGATTCCAACTAAGAATATCAGTACACCGATAGACTTCAGATCGATTTCAGGCTCCGTGTATTGTAGAGATAAGTGTTGGATGTAGATCATGGCTGCAGCAACCATAAAATAGGAGGACGAAATAAGGAGTACTGATCCAAGAATCATCCCACCACTGTATTTGTGAACAAACAGAACCTGCAAAGCAGAACGGACGATCTCATTACTCCTCAAAGTAATTGGCGCGTCTGAAACATAATACACATGTAGTGCATGAACATATGACAACAGAATCGGATTAATCTAAGCAACACAGATATATTATCAGATTGTTAGTGAGTACAAAGCAATCAGTTTGGAACAATTACTTCGTTCCTTATCGCTAATAATAAAGCAATATCAACAGCAGAACAGAATCGGGACGTGAGACAAATAAAGTGGATATTAACCAAAAAAAGTATGGTAGTTTAATTTAGGTGCAAAGAATGGAAGACTTACAAAACAGGAGCCTCCTATATAGCTGGCTATACAGGTACAATAGCAAAAGAAGATTCTCTAAACGACGAAGGTTCTTAAGGTATGCTTTTTTTTATAACCGTGGTGTCATACACCTCGGCTAATTCCAGGGGATACTTGTCACTATCCACCAGCATTAGATATCAGCTACTTTACTCAGTTTTCTTGGTAACTCTACCTAAAGCTTACGTTACCTTACTCGAGACAGTTTTAGAAGAATGGCAAACAATCAGTGCAATAGATATTGTATGCCTAGGCCTGTAATTGCAACATTCTTCAATTAGTTTGGAAGGAAGCAACAGAAAAGTACCGGTAAATACGGAAGATCACTCATTATTTCAATCTCCAAATCAGTTGATAGCTCCAAATATTTTCCATCAACTGATTCTAAAGATCATCAGAAGTAACCGAAAAAAACACTAGTATGCATTACACAAATCCAACTGAGTACGTCAAATTAAGCATTAGGCCTAACTCACACCTCAAGAGCTACTAGCTCAACAACGGAAGAGGATTGTCCAAACCAGACCTAATGTTTTTGTCCCCGTCCAATGTGGGATCATTCTCATCAAAAATTCCCTCACACCCACCCGGATCTGAACATTCTTTATCCGAGGTTCCACTATTTAGAAAACAAGGTGCATATTCACAACCCGAGACAGAACAAGTAAACCTAGCTCTGATACCATGTAAAGTCAGAAAACAATAAGGACACAAAATATTTTGGGAGAATTTCCTCTATATTTGTATTCACAATATGATCAACTTGTCCTTGGGATGGTTTCGTTGATTTGGAAGGTGATTATCCACACGGATGAACCGAGATTGATCTCAGTCGAGCCTGTTGCATAGGATCTGCCTAATGCGATTTACATGTGATTTGCAAGCTATTATACAATAGAAATTTATCCAATTCGCACAAAGTGCTCACCCGAGGGGCAGTGTCAAAAAAATGACCAACTTACATACAAAGACATATTACACGATCCAACTTTTAGCAACAATAAATATATATATATATGAATTAATAAAGAGCGCTAAAGCTTTTACCTGACATTTAAAAATATATATTTATGGACAATTAAGCTAAAAAAAAATAGTTTACCTCAAGAACCCTTTTGAAGAAATGTATAGTAACAGCAGATTGAAGCAACATAAACCTAGTTCCACCATCTGGGTACATAAAAAATGAAGCAAAACCCATAAAACAAGCTGGTGCATACAATATAAACATCCCTAATTTACTAGACATTTTCCCCTGCAGAAAATTACTACTAGATGAACCAGAATCTGCATTAACATTCCAAAATTTGGAGAGGGGGAGGGGGTGAGATGGGCCATCAGTGAGGCGTGCGTTAGGTTAATGTTACTCTTCTGTCTCTCTCTTGCTCAGCCTTCACCCTCTATGCCAATATGTTTTTTTCCAGCAATTTCAGAAACACCCAAATAAGCTAAAAACAAAAAAGTTATCACAGTTATTGCTGTGATAATTGAAGATTCCTCTGCAAATACAAAACTTTGAAACATTTTCACAGTTTTATTTTTTGTGATTTATTTTTTTCTAGATCTCTCTGCCTAGAGTATTTATAATGAAAATTTGGGTATGGATAAATATGAACTGAATGTCCTTTTGACGTCATTCTCACAATAATGAAAAAGAAATACGAGTATCAAAATCGTTTCTTAATCAAATATCTCAAGTTCAAATTTATTAGAAAAAAATATCTCGAGTTCAAATTTAATAAAGATTCCAATGTAGACTCTTGACACTACATGGGAAACAAAAAAGTTAAAGGAAATCAACTTCCGAGCTGTTCGGAGGGACCATCACGATTCCTCTTTTTTTTTTTTGAGAATTTTTTTATATGTTTAAATTCAATTTCACTGAAAAATAAAATGAAATACTTAATAACGTATTTTTACATAAAAAGAACTACGTTTCATTTTGAGACGATAAATAAATTATATCATTTGAGATTATTTTTTTAAACCCGAAGTAAAATGATTTTTTCATTTCATTTAACTCTTATGTAAAATATAAATATTTTATTTTATTTCTTTCATTTTAATCAATTGAGAGAGTTTTATTAAATTTTTTTTTGGTGAAAGTATCCAAATTCATCATTTGTCACAACTCACGTACATGATCCAATTTTCTTCATCATCACAAATAGAAGTGGTTAGATATTGACCATCATGGCTATCGAAGGAAGGTTTAATACGTGAGACCTTTTCAGTTTCGTATTATTTCGAGAGTTAGATAATTTTTTAATTAATTATAAATTTTTTTTCCTTAAAATATTATGAATTACTCCTATTAGTTATATTGACTTGAGAATTTTTCTTTTATAATTTTTAAATATAAATTCACATTTTTAAAATTTGAGAATTTTTAAAATGAATATCAAAATTAAATGTTTTAATTCTTATATTCATGTGTATGTATAAATAAAGATAAGACGAAACAAATAAAAAGGTCTAAGTTGTTATTACACTATAAATGGTGTTTAAATTTATTACTAAACTTTGTGAAATAATTCAAATTTAATCACAATTTCCTCCGTCATCATAGTTAATTTAATTTTGTATGATTAAAACAGAGTGATCTTAATATATTTATGATTTTTTTACAGTGATTTTTTCTTATTATATTTAGAAATTAATATTCTAATTGGGTAGGGATGGATATGCTATGTATTTGAAACTTTGCTATAGTAATTTGGGTTTTGATTTATAAAATTATTATATCATTATCTTATTTTAATTTGGTATGGTTCATATTTTGAAGTCTGATTTCGATATTTTACAATATGGTAATCGTACATAATTTATCAACTTCGACTAATATATATATTATGACTTCAACAATGGACAAAAAAATTTAATTAATTATATCATACTAATACATTATACATGTAAATATATATCTGTGTTATTTTTATAACTACATACTCTAGTATAATATTCAATATTTCCATATGTTTCTTCTAAATATCAAATACCGTATTGCATATAAAAAAATTAAAATATATATCATATGCTATACCTAAATTACAATATTAAAAATATTAATATAATATAATAATTAGATATTATTGTCCCAAATCTCAATCAAATGAACGTTGACGCAATAATTGGATTCAATTTACACCTAATAATATTGATTTTATTCTAAGAATATGTCACCTAACAAATTAATGTTATATTTTAATATTATTAGTCATCAAATTGAATTATAAATCCAAAAAAGAAAGGAGCAAAACAAATCCCCTATTTTTAAAGTAAATCAAAATCATTTCTTAATATTCATTTAAGCATGCTTCTCATTTTAATTTATATAACACTTTTCATTATTATATATAATTTAATTAATATTTTTAATTATATTTATCTATATTAACATGAGATGATTTTTATTTTCTAATATATTTTTCTGTTATAGCTTTTAAATATTTATATTTTAACACGTCATTAGGTTCTGAATGAGCTGTAACATATCGATCATTAGAATCATCAAAATCTTGATTAATTTATTATATTATAATAATCTATTGATGTCAAACGATTAAATCCAAAAAAAAAAAAAGATATATCATGAAACAAGTATAAAAATCAAATTCTGACTTTCTTGATTTCCTTTTTGTTTTTAATTTCTCACGAATTCAATTATATATAATATAATTTTGGTTGATCAATAATTATAATTTATCTATAAAAAGAAAAGGAGTTTAAAGCACGATGAATTTGGAAATTTCAAAGATTCTTAATTGAATTATTTTTTCTTAAAATAATCTTTAAAATATCACGATTCACAATTTCAGGCGAGATGTGAAGATTAATTATGAATTTAGTTTCCTTCAGTAATTTTTAGCTCAAATAATACAAATTTAAGTATAAGTTATATACTTCCTTAGTAAATCAAAGAGATAGTTCAAGTCATAATTCAAAAAATTTAAATTATCATAGTGAAATATTTCTCTTTTTCTTTTGTATCTAAAGCGAATTGGTTATTTGTGACGAAAAATAGAAAAATGAATGAAGTAAATTGCTTAAAAAAATGTGTTAGGTATATATGTCTCAATTTATATGACACTTTTAATTATTTCGAGAAGCCAAAGAGTTTAAGTTTAATAGAAAATTTGGGCATGAAATCTTCAACTTTTTAAAAATGAAATTTATATATTTGTAAACTACGTAAAAAGTATTATAAGTCACAATAATTGATAATTCAAAATATTTAAAAGATCTATGACAAACTTACTATCAAAAATGGACTCGTTTGAATCTCAAAATCGAAAAAAAAATAAAAATCAAAGATTCATATCACTCTTATTTTCCTATTTCTTACCCTATTTCATAAGCATTGTAATCCTCTGTTTGATCTCTTCAAAATTCTACAATTCATCATCTTCTTGTTGGGCTCATTAAAATCATCATCTTTAACGAAGGTTCACTTTCGATTTGAATCTATTGTGCTTCTTTGAGTTGAAGCTGACGATGAATTTGAATTTAAACTTGAACTTGATCTGATCGTCTTTTTCTTTTTGTCGTCGTTGTTGTTCTTGTTCTGCTACTTTTGATTGTTTTCTTCTTCTATATCATCAACATTGTTATCATGAAGCGGTAAATGATTATCAGGAGAATCGATTGAATAACAAAACTTCCATCCGAGGCAGTTTCAATGAAAAACGGATCCCACACTCAAGTTTCATTTTAAGCTAAAAACCACAAGAAGGCTCAAATGAGATCAAAAGCTTAGGGAACTGAACGAAAGATCGTTCTAGATCAAACCTCGACATTTTGAAGCTGACGAAACTGACAATTCTCATTTAAGCATGTTTACCAAGAATGTTGACCACTTAACATGTGAGACACAAGATTGAGATAATTCAGACATGTGATGAGTAGATACACGAGATTGGTTATAGATAGATACAGGAGATGTATAGATTAAATTTGAGTATAAAAACGATAATTAACATATTATCATATATAACAAATTTATTTATGGTATTTCTTCTTTCATGAATTTCATATAATCATATAACGTTACTTTACATTCTGAATCTGTCTAAACTCTCATGTTCCATATATAATATTACCAAACATTACAAACAATAACTACAAGAAATTAAACTACAACAAAATTATATAATAATTACCAAATAATGAACTTGACCTGTACAAATTGTTGCATGATATTTTTCCCCATGAAGAAATTGACTTCGTAGAAATAAAAGATCTTTTACTTGATCGTCACAAAAGATCATTTTATTGTACTACATCAAACTTCAAAAAAAATTGCATACACCATCTTGTTACGTTGGATCGAACCACAACTATATTCCCGCGATATATGGTGATGTCACTCTAGTGGGGCCACCACTATGATCGTGTTGATTAGGGTTCGAATCTGAAAAAAGACTTTGATTATCTGGCTTCTTGCGTATGCAAAAGCAAAGAGATATTGAAATCGATATCAAAAGAAGCAAAGTAACAATTAAATATAATATTGTACGAACATCCATTTTCTTCTATAGCTCTTACAATAATTATCAACTTTAAATTGTCTTTAAACTTCCTTTGTTTTATAGCTAATTAGTTAGTTTATAATATTTTTTTCCTTTTTTTTGGGGGGCATTTGAAAAATTCATGTCACAAAATGTCAACGATTTGCTACTTGACTTTTGAGTTATTAAAGGGTTAATTTCTCACACACATTCACACACATACAGATATATATATATATATATATGCACATTTATATAAAACAAACTCATGAGGCATTTAAAAACGGAGCCAAAATTTTGAATTTATAATTTGATTTTAGAAAAGACAGTTTGTTGAATTCTAAGTAAATAATTTTGTATGGTAAGTAATTTTTTTTACACAAATATAAAATTTAAATCAAAATTATTAAATTTTATCGAATGTGTAAGCATAGATATATCTCAGCCGATGAGTGCTTCATGGTGAAATTTGAAATTCAAGTCATAAGTAAGTAATTCAAGATTTAAAATTTGAGGGGAAATTTAATAGGATGCAAATTTTATATTAATGTGATACACACGTGTAACATACGTAGATTAAATTAGTAGATCTATAAGCCCATAGCAACCCAACTATTATATATATAAAAAAAATGATCAAAAGCCCTTTAATATATAATCGAATTTTCAACTATACATTCATGCGTTAGAATCCTATTAACTCCCATGAATTATAAAAAGTAACTCCTATAGCAAATAATGCATCACATGTCAAGCTTAAATAGATCAAAATAAATAGTAAATATTTATATAATCGACTTAAAAGGAATATTGTGTTCCAAAAAAATTAAATAAATTAACTATGACAAATTTTATAAAAAATATTAGTAAAATTTTAAAGTTTAACTTTAGACGACTAATTAATTTGAATCACATGCTCTAATCAAATGGTAAAAAGGCAAGCGATCTTATTTACTTGAAAAGCTTATGATAATAAATATTTTAACAATTGATAGATTTTAGTAATAATTTTTCTTTTATCTTATATATGAAAAAAATATTTAATATGGATGTTCATAATGGTTATAAATATCATATTTATTAATGTTGCTAAATATAATATAAAGATTATTTTATTTTATTATGATAAAAAAATAATTATCGTAAAATTTTTTATTTGTTGTAGTGATAAAAATACTGATACATATAAATATAATAAAATTCACAAATACAAAAAGTAATTGAAATATATATACATGATAAATTACAATCTTTTTGAGTTCATTCAATACTTTACATTCTGATTTTTTTAATCTAATTACTGGTAGTACACTTCATCACAAACAATAACAATTATAGTACGAGTATAATATATAAACGTATTATTTAACTTAGATCAATTACTATTTATGTCCTTCAACTTTGGCTGTATACAAGTAAATATTTAAATTATTCAAAAGTTAAATAACCAGCACACAAGTCATATGTAGCATAATACACGTAGAATGTCATGTAGGACATAAAACTGCCACATATGACACGCGTGTCTACTCGTTTAACTTTTGAATAGTTTAAGTACCTACTTGTGCATATCTAAATTAAAGGACGTAAATGCTAATTGAAGCCAAATTAAAGGACACACTTACAATACAACAAATGTAAAACAATCACTCAATAGGGAATAATATATGCACACAACTCACCACACCATCTTGTTATGGCGTCGGATCGATCCATGTACGATCGATCACTGTTATATTCCCGCCACATATGGTGGTGCCGATGGGACACCACCACCATTAGCTGGTGGTGCCAATACGGCACCACCATGAGTGGCTTGGTTAGTAGAATTTGGAAAAAGGCTCTGGTTATCTGGCTTGTCCCTAACATAGAAGCAAATTGATATTCCTATCGATACCAATAAAAGAAGAGTAGTAACACAATATAGTATTATTTTGCCATCCATACTATAGTCTATATACACCTTAAATTACCTCTCTAATTCATTCTCTCTCTCTATATATATATATATGAGTTAGGCTGAACCCTTCTTTTATCCCCCACCCCCCCTAAATCTCTTCGTTCCAATTTATTTGTTCTGTTTTGATTTAACACATAATTTAAGAAAATAAAGATAATTTTCGTAATCTTAATCTTGTGATCTTAAATATGTATAGAAAATCAAAATTAAAGAATCGTTAAAAAAAAGATATAATTTTTTAAATAAACTAAATAAAAATAAAATAAATTAATTAAAACGCACGAAATAAAACAAAGAATGTCAACTGCTTGCTAAGTGACTCGTCATCCAATTTTCTAGGTATTGAGCTAAACACATAAAATAAATTTTTCGTACGAATTCATAGTACATCATCAACATAGGAGCAATTTATTAATTTTAATTAATAAAACTATTATTTTATGCTACTTGCATTTTAATTGAATTACTTAATCTATAACTTGTCCTATTTTAATTTAATTAAGGAAAAATTACAAGTTTAAGTAAACATATATTAGTTATTTAATTAATATAGTTATAGTTTGTCCTAATTAAAATTCGCGACCTGCTTAATTTTATCTATAATTATGTGGTGCGACTTTTTAGTTTTTTGTATTATTCACATGTTTGTATAATTCAGAATTTATATAATATAGTTTGTATAACTTTTGTATAATATAGAATTTGTATAACTGTTTACACTTGTGATGTCTGTGATAGTATAAATTCGTTAGTCAAACTTATACAAAAATAGTTGAGTTACACAAATGTATCCGCACCTGTGAATTATACAAATCGACGAATTATACAAACGAAGTAGCTCCCGTAAATATGCAAACTATATATATAAAGCATAATTAAATTTTTCATAGTGACCGTTTGCGAAAATTCCTCATTAATCAAATACCTTATATTAATCAGAATTTATGAAAGAAAAATAAAACAAATTTCTGACTTTTATCTGCAAACACTTGCAAAATTAAATATCTTTATTTCCTTTTCTCCTTGATGTAGAAATATATTTTGAATCATTCCAAAGGAAGAGGAAGAAAAGTATAATCAAAACAATTGAAAACCTTAATGAAGTATTCCATATGTATATAAACTTGAAACATTCCAATAATATAAATTAGTAACTAATTTTAAAAAAGAAAATTAAATAATTAGTTAATATTCACGTGGATAGTCATTTAAGATTATTTAATGTATTATGGTATAGAGTTGAGCTCAAATACGAATATCAAAATAAAAAAAAAATTTAAAAAAAAATTAGAGTCGATTTGCGCTCAACTCGGCTCAAACATGATTAAGCTTGAGTTTAAATCGGTTTAACCCGGCCTTATCCACTTATACTAAAATATTCGGGATGCCTCTAAATAAAGAGTTAATACAAGAGATAACACATAAATAAACATTTTAACTTGTCCTTAACTGAACAATTTAATTTTATGGATACACATATAGATATCTCAACTAGTTTTTTATGTGTTGATTGAACACTTTTATTTACAAAATAATCATTTATGTACTTCTAAAATTTATGTATCGCGTTGACATCGGGTTTCCACGAGATACAGTAAGGACAAGTTAAGATGTTTAGATATACATTCTCAAAGTTGAATTGTTTAGTTATCGATCAGTTGTGAGATCACGTTAAAGTGTATATCTATATATTATATATCAATATAAATATTCAATCACTAACTGCTTAGATTAAAAATAGATAACATATCATGTATTTAAACAATAATAATAGGCTCATAACAATTCTAATTATACTCATAAGATTATTTAAAATACAAAAGGTATTAAAGCCTTAACATTTCTAGGAAAATCTTCAAATTTGGAAATGTACCATTTCCTAGTAGCATAACTCCTTCCCATCAAATAAAATAATGTCCCTATGGTAGAAGAAAATGAAAACAAAGTTTGGCTAATAAGAGAAAAACCAAAAAATGTGACAATTTCAAAGAAGTAATGTGGACATATAACTAAGTTAAAAAGGCCACCTTTGGGAATTTTATATCCACTTTCACCTTTTTTTCTTATCTTAGAAAGGATAAAATGGTGATAAAAATTGCCAATAATTCCCACTAAAAATACAATAAATCCAAAATGCTTCAAGTCAATTATTGGCTCTATTGATCCTTTAGTCAAGTGTTGAATATATATTATGCTTGAAAAGGCTATAAAATAGCTTGAGGAAATAGTAATTGCAGATTTCATAGCCATGGAACCACTATATTTGTGCACAAACAAAACCTGCAAAATGTGTAAATTGTATGTTAATTGCTAGTCTTAGACAATAATTTTTCTATTTACCTAGTCAAACTGTCGTTTTTTCGCAAGTTTCATATTTCAATTATCACTCTTTTTGTATTAAAACACACCTTAGCCTAAGTCCCCAGTGTCATCATCACGATTTGGGTACACTAATAGTTTTTTAGAGTCACCTCCTCAGCATCGCAACTTATAGTTTTTATAGCACAAACAGTATAATTTAAATACGTACTTAAAACAACAAATTATTAAAGTATGAAACTAACGAGAAAAATAACTATTTAAATGTGTTTTTCATTATTAACTCTGAAATAAACAAACAAACAAATAAATGAAAGAATTGGGTGCACATTTTGTCACTGTATTTTAGTCTATTTTATTTTTAGTCCTTGCACAAGTCATATTTAACAAGTTTAATCACCATTTAAAAGTGTGGTAAATTGGTATTATGGTTACAATTTCTACATTTTAAACCAAATATATCGGATTCGAGACCTAAAATTGACACCCTCTTTAGTAAGGAGCAGAAAAAACTTTCATAGTAAACTTTTTATCATATAAATCTAAATAATTCAAAAAATTAGACTGTAATATATAATCTATCTTATTTTCATAATTATAAATCTTTTTATTTTTCATCGTATCGATGCATATAAGTTAAACTGAAGAAAAAAAAAAGGGGGTAAGATGATTAATTACCTCAAGGAGTCTTTTGAAGAAATGAATGGTAATAGCAAAATTAAGCATGAAAAATCTGATTCCGTCATTTGGGAATATCCAAAAGAAGCTTAAACATGTAATTAAACTAGGAGTATAAGCAATAATCATCCCAATTTTGCTTGGGATTTTAATTTTTTCTTGAGATTTCAAATTCCAAAACTTTGAATATTCAAGATTTTGTTTGCCTGAGCCTTCTGAATAACCCAATATTGCTGAAAATATTAAATTCAGCATTATCATAACTTTGATAAAGATTGAATTTGGTTCTTGAAATAATATTTCTCTAAATATTTGTGCCATAATTGATTTCTTTGTTTATTGTTTAGGATGTGTGTGGATTGATTTTTATTGAATTAGGGGTAGTAAAGGACAAAATAAAAATATTTGAGGACTGAGGTGTTTAGAACAATAGCATCTTACAACTGGCTGGCTATAATAATAAGGGAAAAGGGTCTGATATACCCCTCAACTTTGTCATTTAGAGCTGATATACCACTCGTTATAAAAGTGGCTCATATATGTCCTTACCGTTATACAAACGCTCACAATACCCCTAACCTTACAAAAATGGCATTCACATAACCCTTCATTTAACGGAAGTTAAAATTTAGTTTTTAAATTTATATTTGTTACTTCGAATTTTTTTTAACAAAAAAATTTTAGGGTATATATGATTCTTTCTATCAAAGTTCCAGGTCATATTTAATTTTTTTTCATACAACAAATTTATTTTTGACTTCTTTTTATTAATTTATTTGGTGTTCTATTCTATTTATTTTTTTCTTTCTTCCTTCGTTTAAAGAGAAAAAAATTAAACTAATTTCTTTTATATTGTAAAATTTAATTTTTGTATATCGAAGAAAAAATTCTGGTACATCTACCATAAGTTTTACAAGAATATTAGTGAAACATAAATAAATTGATTTCAAAACAATAATATAGAATTAGTTCTTGAAAAAAAAGTAAAAAAAAATATATTAAGGATAATATCAAAGACTATTTTCCCATATAAATAAGAAAATATGAAATACTATACTAGATCTACAAGCCAAAAATATAAATAGAAATGTTTTTTTAAAAAAAATATTTTCCAATTTTTCATGTATATAATATTTGATGAGAAAGGGCCAAAATAAAAGATGAGGATGGAAAAAAATAATCAAAATTGTAGTTATCTATTTGCCACGATTCATAACTATCAATCATTTAAATTAATGTAATACTATCTATAAATAAAACATTTTGAATTTTATATGGTAATTAGTGATAATGATGGCTACCAAAAATTATTATATTGTTAATTACGAATGATGTTAACTAATGGTTGGATGTTGGTAGCAGCTAGTGGTTTGTGGTTGACGGTGGTAGTAATCGATGCTGGTAATAATTAATAATTATGGTGAACGATAGTGAAATTTAATAATAGTGGTGAATAATAACACTGATGAGCGATATATAATATGGTGATTGATGATGATGATTGGTGGTAGTTTAATGGTTGTAAGTGATGGCTAGGGATTATGAAAAAAGATTAGAGTGACCGAATGGTGGTTGTGGTGGTGAGTGGCGGCACACAATTGATAAAGGTGAATGAAGACAGTAACAATGAATGAATGAAATTGATGAACTACAAATTTTGTAGAAATCTTTAAATACTACAAATTTTGTAGGTACCTTTAAATAAACACCTTAAGGATATGAAGATTTTATTATAAATTATAATTATTCAAATCTATTCATACTCATTAAGTATGATCGAAATCTTAATTATTAAGATCCATACATTGAACTTGTAATTTTTTTTAACTTTATTTATAACTTTACCACACCTTTGAATGGTTAAATTTCTCGATAGTATCACCCCACCCCCCTCAGGTTGCCTCTTTAGAGTGATTCATTTTTATTGCGATTTAGAATCTTCAGAATGTTAAACTCAGAACAAATATATTGAAGACGAATATAAGTATATACCCCTTACAAAACCGATTCACTTTTCGTTGAGATTAAACATATTTTAAAGGATCTACATAAATAACACATAAACTTATAATATTTGTTCAACAAAAAATGAAAGTCCTTGCAAGTAACCTAAAATATGTAGGGAATAAGTGCTTTAATATCCTTTGGAAAATCATCAAACTTTGATTGGTACCATCTTCTTGTAGCAATGCTCCTTCCCATCAAGTAAAAAGTAGTTCCCAAAGTGAATGAAATTGCATATAATGTTTGAGAAGTGCATGAAATTCCTACAAATATAAGAATCTCAAAGAGATAATGTGGGCATATTGCAAAATCAAATAGGCCACCTTGAGGAATTTTGTACTCTTTTTCACCTTTTGTTCTCAATTTAGATAGCAAAATATGATGGTAAAAGTTGCCAATTATACCAACCAAAAATATTATGTATCCACCATACTTGAGATCAATGGATGGCTCTAGCAAATCTTGAGAAAGGTGTTGACAATAAATCATGGTGATTGTGGAGAGGAAATAACTTAATGATATTGCAATTGCATCTTCAACATCCATTGAACCACTATATTTGTGAACAAATAGGACCTAAAATCAACAAAGCAAAAGAATTAGGATTGAGCCTGACTAATTTAAATTTGTATCAAAAAGTACACTTTGAGGATTGAGTCTTACAATCAAAGCTGACTTCATTTTTAGAGTCTGAATCCAATATATATATATTGCTTAAACTATTCAAAAATACTGTCGAATCTTTAAAAATGCATTACTTTTTTAAAGAATTGATTTATACACACTCAAAAACAATTTAGAAGAGTCTAAACAATATAGCTTGAGTCTTCTGGCTAACAATGAAGAGATACTTACATAAGCAAATGTAGAGTATCAATATTAAATTCAATAGTAAAAATAAATTTATTTGTCTAAATTACGCAAAAATTATAACAAATAATAGACATTAATTCATAATTTTATTTTTAAAAATACAATAAATTTAAAAAATTAAACATATAAAATTTAAATTTTGAATTAGTTCTAAATACCTACTTTCCACGACAATCATTGATGGTGTTTAAAAGGACACATCTATTCACAAGTACCAAACAACATAGTGGTGGACCATAAATTGTTTTTGAGTCATAAAATATTCTGAAATTAGGACCACAGTTATGATTCACAATATTGGCCTAGTTTGAATTGTGTACACTAGAGGATAGGGTTGATTTTTAGGGTTTAATATAGAGAGATGAAACTAGAATTTGAAGACTACGGGTGGAGTTTAAGTTGAATTCGAATTCAAGCTTCACAGATAGTTTTTCTAAGTTTTATCTGTACTACAATGACACTTCTACGCTTCTCATGAATGCGCAGTCAATTATATATCAATTTCTCAAAATATATACACACATGATTTGATTTTTTTCAAAGTTAACTGATACACATGCAACCATCCATACGGGCTGGTTCGCTTGTGTTAATACCATTTCTCTAAAGTTAAATTTAATCTTGTATAGATTTGAATGTATGAAAATAGAACAATCATCATCTGAAGTAGTATAACTAATATATATTAATTATACATCATATTCAGTGTTATAAAGTGTATAAGTATAATTGATACATAATAATTCATGATATTAGTAATACTAATATTATTAATGCATAGACAAACATGTCTAAAAGATATAACTAGCCTTAAAATAAATCAAATCAAATAATGAATAAAAGTAATTTCGATATTATCAATACACTATTTTTATACACTGTATCAAACAGTCGTATCGATATTAAAAAAAAAACAATCATAAAAGAAAGACTAGTTGAAGAGTAAAATTAGTATAGTACCTCAAACAGTCTCTTGAAGAAATGTATAGACAAAGCAGAACAGACCAAAACAAACCTTAAATCACCATTTGGAAAAATTGCAAATGAAGAAATACCACCAAGAAATGAAGGACCATATAATAAAATCATCCCTAATTTACTCTCAATTTTTGCCTTTTTTTTCTTCTTCTTCTTCTCATCATTTTCATTTTTTATTGTTCCAAAAAATTTGGAATATTGCATATGCTTTCCTTTAATTTCTGAAAATCCACCACTTGCTAATGAAACAACACTTATAATAGACATTGTAGTAACAAACAAAGATGGTGGTGGAGGATATAGAAATTTCCACAATGTAGACATCACCATTTTTTTTCAATTCTTGAAAAATGTAAAAAAATAAAATAAAAATTATGTGTGTAGTATGTATATAGAAAAATAAAAATAAAATGTAAAAAGTTGAAAAAAGGAGAATTTTAAGAGCCACACAATTAAGTAGGAGTAACAAATTTGGAGAAATAGAAGGAATGGGGATATATATATATATATATTAGGAATAAAAGTTAGTGTCTTATTAAAGACCTACGTGGTCACAAATTTTGCCACTTAATTTTATAGGTGATCTAAGTGACAAGGGTCTACTTTTACGATTCTTCGGTGCATTAAACTTCTACTATAAGATATAACATGAAAACTAGATTATGAACCCTAAATTCAATCGATAGACAGATTGAAAACATATTTTTAAATAACAAACCGATCATACCAGTAACGATCGAAAAGTGTTTTGAACCAGAATGAAAGTCTAAGTCCCTAAAGTTACACACATACTAGTACTAATAATAATAACAATTAAGTATAAGATATAACATTAAATCTAGAAAAAGAACCCTAGTTCAATCGATAGATATATCGAAAACATATTTCTAGACAACAAACCGATCAAACAAACCAGTAACCTAAGTTCATGATCATGTTAACAACTTCAATATGTCAAAAGATGGTTTCTTAAGTTGTATCTCCTTGTAATTGACTTGTTTCCAACTAAATTCTCAGCAATTTCTACAGGATATACAAAATCAGGATCCTTCAATTTATCAACATCATCTGGTAATTCTTCTTCAATCCATGAAGACCAATCTACCTCATCGTCCGAATCGTCGTTCTCCATTTCCCATAACAAGTACTCCTTGTGTTTTTGAATTCCATTAACTTTTTCCATCAGTGTTTGTAACATCTTATGGTTCAACACTTCATAATCTCTGCAACAAAATGTCATGTTGTTATAATGCTAAAAAAAAAAGAAGCTTTTGAGGTTATGTTCTGTTTGTTCAGTTTGTTACCTGTATGTCCATATGGAATATAGAAGTTGGCTTGTGGCTAGTAACACAAATATTGACCTAACTATGCTTACAAACCATGCTTGATTCTCCATTTCGTATGATCCGTATCGAAGGATAGCTAGTTCAATCAAGAATGTGAGTACTAATCCTACAACAAATAGAGAAATGATACAAAAATGATAAGAATCAATATAGTCAAATAACAAAGTTGTTTTCGCGTTGGAAGGAAGGTGTGATGATACTTTACCTATGTATAACCTAGGTCTCACATCATACGTCTGCTTCGTGCTGGTGAACATGTAGAGGAGAAAGATCGATAACGAGTAAAGCAAGAAAGCTTTGATCACTCTTGATTCAAGAAGCATAGCATTGTGTAAGGTGAATAGTTTGTCTAAAGCAAGAAACATGCTTGCTTGTTTAGACTCAAAATTTTCCTGTTGACACAAATCACAATTTGATGAAATTATCGAAAAAGTAGAAGAAATTTAATAGAATATGATAGATTTGTGAATTGAACAAACCTGAGCAGCTAATATTGATTTTGATTTCTCAACTAGATGATCATGAGTTTGTTGTAGTTGTTTTTGCCTTCTAAGAAGCTCCTCTTGTTGCTCGTGTCCGAATTGAGTCAATTGTTTCAGAGTTCCCCTGTAGAAGTGTTAACATATTGCATTTCGCGGAAACAGTTAGCAATGCACTTATACTATCAGGTTAAGTTGACCTACGACAACAAGTAAGGTACGAGAAGTTATGGTTGACGATGTTTTTACCTGCTCTCTTCGAGTGCTCGAGACTGAAAATCATGAAGGAGTTGAAGGTTATCAAGAGCTTTAGATTGTTCATCTAAAAGTTGTTTCTGTTTACTCAAAGTGTGGCCAGCAATATTCCCAATATCATTAGCTTTATTCTGCAATTTATCCATTCTACAACTCATTTCATCTCCAACTTTCACAATCTCGTCTTCAATGTCCTCCGTTTTAGTCCTTAAACCATCGATCCCATGGTCTAGATTAGTATACGATTCATGAACTATCGCCATGTTCTCGTGTAAACTCTCCTTCATTTTCGCCTGGCCTTCGTTCAACTCTAGTTGGGAAGATGCTATCCCTTTAGATTGCTCTAAAATTACTTCTGACTGACTCAACACAGCGTTCACATGGCCTTCAACGTTCTTTGAAGTCTCTGCTACTTGTTGAGTACGAACATCAATCGAGGCTAATGATTCTTGAACATGTTTCGAGTTTTGCAATAGCATATCCCCTACATTTAGTATGTTATCTAATTTTTCCTCAGCAAATTCTGCAGAATCCTTCAAACTATTCACCAACCTCTCTGTTACATGCTTCCATGCTTCTCTCCTGCAATAATTACAATGCAGGATGGTTGTTACCTAGTGTATAGTATCGTTAAATTCATCGTCATGTAACAACAAAAGTCTCATTTTATGTAACGATTGTTTAGGTGTCTTAGTAAACTTACAACACATCCAACTTTTCTATATAATATTGTAAGCTTATATTTCATACTTTTGATGAGTGGCAATATGTACAACAACAACAACAACACACCCCGTATAATCTCACAAGTGGAGTTCGAAAAGGGTAGTGTGTACACAGACCTTACCCCCACCTTAGAAGGTAGAGAGGTTATTTCTCATACACCCTCGGCTCAAGAAAAAACATAGAAAAACAGTTCGGAAAAGAAATATAGAAGTGAAGAAACCACTCACAAAACAATCTGAAAAAAAACACAGCAACTACAACAAAATAATACTATAATCGAAGAGCAAGACAAAATTTGAAGTTACGACCTCTAGTATGACATTATATAACGACCATCCAAATACTGTATTCATCAAAACAATATAGTTCAAACTAACCATGTGTGAACAAGTTATCAATTGAAGATCAAGAATCTACTTATCACGACCTCTAGTATGACATTATATAACGACCATCCAAATATTGTATTCATCAAAACAATATAGTTCAAACTAACCATATGTCAAAAACATTCAAACAAGTTATGAATTGAAGATCAAGAAATACTTACGAACTCTAGTATGGCATTATATAACGACCATCCAAATACTGTATTCATCAAAACAATATACTTCAAACTAACCATGTGTCAAAAACATCCAATCAATACAATACATTATGAAACGATACGTAACAAAAAAAAGGGAAAACTTACTGCAATTGTTGGCAAATGGCAGGGGTTTCAATATAGAAAGCCAGATAAATCTTATGAACATCATTATCCAATTTTTGTAAACATTTAGTCATTGATGATTTTGTATCACAATAAGGCAAAGGTGATCTTCCAGTATGTTGTTGAAAACAATCACATAAATTCCAAGAAAGTCTAGATTTCAATTCTTCATCAGGCATAGCTTTTCTACATACACTAAACAAATTCTGATAACTTCTTTGCCAACATGAATCTGTAATCAACATCTTTTGCTCCGCGTTTTCGATTAATTCAATTCCCTTTTGTGAATTCTCAAAACCATCCATGGAGAAATCAGACATCAATTTAACAACTTTGTTGTTTGAAAATTTATGTTGTTCTTGTTTATAATCATTCTTGTTATTGTTCTTATTAGTAGAAAAGAACCAACCCCATGATGATGAACTTTGTAACAACAAAACTAACAACATAATCACTATCTTTTTTATATGAAATCGACCCATTTTTTGTACTCAATCTACACAACAACTCTACAATTTCAAAATCGAAAAATTAAAAAGCTTATGTGATTTTTGAGTAATACATACACTAGAAAGTTAAAAAAAAATCAGTTTTTTTTGGCAAACTTGGGGAGAAAGTATCGTTGGAAGTAATTATGATAAGTATAAAAGAAAGAGACACAAATTCTGATTCCGACTCTAATGAAAATTCACTAAGCTCATAAAGTGAAAATTTTAACTTTTATTTTGATACAAATTCTGACTTCGATTCTGATAAAAATTCACTAAGTAAAAATACTCATAAACTGAAAATTCTGACTCTGATTTTAATGAGAAAACAACAATTTGGAATTGTTATGTTTTTTTTTAACATAACGTCAAAAACACAAGAATTTCCATGTTTAGATTATTTTATGTTTTTGATGTAACTTTTCAATAGTTAAAGTATTTCCAAAAGTAAAAAATATTGTCTAGAGTTGGTAAAGATGGAGAAAAAGGAAATAAAACCGTAAAAAATTTGAAGAAAAAAGAAAATCATTGAATTATTTTAAAATTATAAAAGAGTACCTTAGACGATGAATCTAATTAATTATTAATTATTAAGTAATTAAGTGTGTGTGTTTTATATTAATCATAAAATAAAATAGATGAACGAACGGTTATGAATTTCGCGCCCTTTCAATACCGGTTGTGTCCGTTCCTTTTATTTCCCTCTTTTCCAAAATTTAAGAAGAAAAAAACACAAATATTTTTAAATTATTTCTAAGTGTGATCAGTAACGAAGTTAATATTTTCATATTCGATTGGTTAATTTTGTAACAAACAAATTTGTTAACAAAGGGGAAAATGATTAATTTTCTTTTTAAGGAAAAATAACAAGTTACATTGCATAATTATTGTGTCCTTTTCACGCTCCAACTAATTGTATCCCGTATCTCTGATCTTCCTCACTCTACCCCCGTAGCCCAACAACCCTCACTTCTCATAGTATTTGATAGACCACTCATAGAGGGTTTTCCGAGAACAGTTTATCTATTTTCACGAATTAATAGTAAAATTTGCTTAAAGAAACTTCATCTTTTCAGATCTCATTTATTAAATTTCACTAGATTAGTTGTTATTGTTATTGATTTAGAATGATATTTTTTTTACTGACATATTGAGAATAAAAAAATAAGAAAGAAATCCACTTATTTTTCATAAAAAAATTAACATTGTTCTTCATACCGAACACACCCATTATGCTTCTATTTTTCTTATCTGTATTTTTAAAAAAAAAAATTCTAAACTTGTGATCAGTGTGAATATAAATTATTTTCATTAATGGTAAAACAGAAAATGTGAAGTTAAAACGTGTGAAGTTAAAACGTTTCATTCTTTAAATAGATTAAAAAAAATATTGCGTAAACATAATAGATCTATCGTAAAAAAGAGAAAGATATAATTTGTATAACATAATATATTATATGACAAGTGACAACTTAAGACTCCTGATGACCAAAACGTCACGGCAGCTCGAACCTTCTATATTCTTTTTTAATTAATACTACATAGGTCCAACAGAAAATATGACACCTACTCTATATATATGCCAGTTAATTCCCGCATAATTTGTGATCAAATATGAGTATTAAATGTAGTTTGGAATTTGAAAATTCAAAATAATTAAAGAGAATATCATTTTAAACATCTTATAAATAACCATTTACAGCAAGAAATAACACAACTCAACCTCCATAAATTCCCTCCCTCCATCCTGGTCCGTTTTTTTTGTTTTTTCCTTTTTCTCTTTTTTTATTAAATTATAGTATTTGAATCACTTAGCACACACCTCTAATACTATAGCATAACAAATACTGAACAGCTCTTTCCACCGAACTAAGACAGGTGACTTCTATTTCATTCAAATTTAAATAGAAAATGATGAATCCAATTATTACGAGACGGACATTTTGCAAACAGAGACGCTAAAAACTGTGAGACATCCCTTTCAACTGTTCTACAACAATGTCACTATGGGATATCCCAGCCTTGTGTTCTTCTACATCATTAGTTTTCCAGAAAATATAATTATGAGACAACTGAGAATGCCAAAAGTGAGAAATAGGAAATGTCAAAATAAACATCTATACCCTCTATATACGTCCACCCAAAATCATTTGCGTTGCCTAAAATTACAATGGAATCAACGTTTTCAGTCACCTAAACCTTGCTTAAATAAAATATGGTGTTGCTTGCCGCGTTTGGAGGGCAAAAGTTATATTACCACCGAGACATCACTGCATTAAATGTTAGCTGCCATCTTCTGATGATCCTAGTGCCTGCTTCTTCGCGGGATTTTACATGCTCCATCCATGGTATTGATCAGTCATTTAGAAGACTAGTTGTAGATCCGAACAGGCTTGTCAAAAGTGGGTCGATTCTGCAGTACCAAGATGAGCCAATTATACACCAACTAATATGAAGTATTATCACTTGTGAATTAGCAGTACTGCATTATTAAACTAGCTTTGGGTTAGCTTATTTAATAAAATGTTCGGCCACACATTTTTGGCGCTGTCAAGTCTCGGTACACTTAAAACAAGAGCCAGGGTGTGTCAGATAGGCGGTGTGGCCACCAACGGTCCCCGGCTACGTTCCCTGAATTCTAAAAGGTTAATCTCTACGGTTGGTAGGAGTTCCAATCAAAAGAGGACTGTTATCGTCACAGGTAAAAGATCAGACGACCAAACCAACTTCAGCAAACACAAGAAAGAATCTGCCAGCGCTATGAAAGTAGTCTTAATAAAGTTAGAATTTTGTAAGATTAAACACAATGTAGTTCGGTTCATTAGCATAATTTAAAGCTAGAGCAGGGTCGTGTGTGCAGTGTGTAAATTGCAATCAGAGGTCACGGGTGCGTAGTTGTGGTGTATGCTCTAACTACGTTCGAAACAATACTACGACTCAAGACTCACAGAGGACCAGTCACAAAGAATCACATTCATGACTGTTATGTATTTTTGCCATATTTCAGATGCATGAATAGATTCTTGTTTGGTCTGTGTCCCCACCTTTTGGCCCCTGGTTGCCTTAATAGACAGATCTTACATCCCATCACCACTGCATTAGACCAGATAAGAGTAAGGCTCACTGTGGTCGAGCAATTATTACCTTGATTACGACTATAGACACCATTGACAGCAGCTCTAATCCCAGAATAACATGCTGTTCCCAACCCAGTACTAACACAAATCTCGTCACTCTGGAAACCAATAAGAGAACAGAATAATCAAACATTATACAAGGACAATAGAGGGAGGATATGGACCTAAAACGGAGTCAAATACCCTGAAACCAATAACGTAAATATTACAATGATCCTGAATCCCGAGGTCAGTCAGGGATCGGGCCCTATTTACCCAAACGCACACTCCCACTGCATGGAAAGTAGAACGTGTAAATAACTAGAATAGATAAAACACATGAACCCTCTATACTAATACTGAACGTGTAAATAACTAGAATAAATAGAACCCGAGAACCCTCTATACTAATACTGAACCTATAAATTTTCCAAGATTACTCAGTATAGAAACAACGATGCAAAGAAGGAAACTTGAATACCTTTGAAAACTCCTCATCTGGAACCTGCAATTTTCTCTGAATGCGCACTTTAACTTCAGCCAGTGTCTCACCCTCATGAATAACCAAAAAAAATGGTTCGCCAAAGTTTTGTACATGCTGCTAAGGGATGGAATCAAAAACAATTAACTGAGGATAGAACATCCACCATATACGAACTGACTTCGTAACTATAGCCTCTCATTTACAGTTTCTGCTTAGGCCATTCTTCGCGATAGGGATGTAGACTAGTGACTGGCTATTGGGGTGTTTGGGTGAGGTGTGGTCCCGTTCTTAAAGGTTGGTAACCATTAATCACTTACGGAATCAACAGAGGACGCCAGGTCTTTGATCGCTCCTCTTCGACTGTATCTGGATGTTCACTGTGAGACAAACGACGTTAAAAGACATTACTTCAGATAATACTCTCAGGACAAGTGTCGACAATACTTACAAAACTTCTTAAACTGAAGGCCTTTAAGACTGGGAGCTTTGATTATGTCAGACCATCCTCATAAACATTGTTTTTTCTATCCCGTCTCTGTTTGTTGATGTGAACAGACTATTATCAGGACCTTTTTGCCTTCCCTGATTTATTTTGTGTGCTCCAGGCCGCATTAATTATAGTCGGAGAAATAAACAGGCACCACTCTAATAGACCTAAGGTCCAAACGCTCTTACGATACTAGCTGGACCGTAAAACGACTAAGTTCAATGCCTAAGCAAAACCCAAAGGACCAGCTGGACTGCAAAGACTCAAGGCTGCCCGCACAGCAGCACCACAGCAGTAACGGAAAGTGCAGTCATCCACCACTACACACTTTATTTGCAAAATATGACAGCAACAACTAACACCAAAAATCTCATCATTCGTGTCAGTAAACTCAAAGTTAAGTGCATCAGAAGGACCCTTGCTTGGCTGCAGGTTGATATCGTCCACTAAAATGTTCAATTAGATTAATAAATTCAGCCATCCATTGAATTTCCCAGTCAATGGACTGCCATCTGAAGTTGAACCTCCACTCTTCTGATGACCATACCTCTGCTATGGTGCTATGTTGCTAATATGCTAAGGAGTGTATCTCTGAGAGCAGCCTTTCTAGGTTGTCTTCCTCATGTCAATCATCTTTCCAGAAACAGGTTTAACCCCATTGTTCACTTTGGTCTTTATAAAGCTTTTCAACTCATTACACAGGGCTCTTATGGACCTCCATAAATCGACTGAATATGGAGTTGTAACTTCTCCTCACACTTGGCTTCTATTAATTTCCATCACAGAGTTCGTTTATTTCGTTAGCATACTAGCATAAGGAATGGGTGGAGGATTCTAACTCTCAGTCACCGGAAAAGATGACACTCTCTCCGAAGAAGTAAGACAGAGAGTGTTTCTGGGGAATGTGTCAGAAGCATTCAAAGAGGAAATATCTTTTTACAGGAGCATTGAGACAATCACAAAGATTAGAGCAAAACATTCAAATAGATGCACGATAACCCCTAATATTCCCAGCAAAACCTAGACCTGCTCTTCTGCATAAAATAAAGGGAACTAACAACAGAACATTCAGTGTACCTCTTCTGCACGCAAGGTCCAGTACTGATCATTTATGTTCTCAATCCTTTCAGTAGGTGGAAAAATCTGCAAAATAAATGAAGAGGATATGTTACAAATGCTACCAAGAAGCAAAGCTGAGAAGCATGATATTGCATGTCCTTTCATGAGTTCTTATCTACTTCAAAGTGCATCGAACTGTTCGTGTGTGTTAATGTGTATTGTCCTTCTGTATATATGTAATGTATGTCAGGCATAGGCACACAGACATGCACACTCTATTGTTCAACACTTACGATTGAAAGATCATTTAGAAAACAAAGAAAGGGTAATCGTATAATACTCCCACAGCAACTCTATCTGTGCGCATTGAAAAATTTTCAGAAGATACTAATCTACAGCAGAAGGAAGTTATGCAACATATACCTTATATATCTTGTGATAGAAAACTTCCAGCAACCTTAGTTCAGCATCTGGATGTGACAACTCAACCTATTCAATTCCATGAGACAAGATCAGCAAAAACATCTGACAGAAATAGATCTTAATGAAAAATGAACTTATAGCAGTGTACTAATCAGTTATCAGAGAACCTTCCAATAAAATATAGGTTATCAGATAACATCTCAATGTGGACACCAGCTTGTTCTCTCTAAATTAAGACATAGCATGCTGGGGCAAGACATGAAATGTTATTCTTACTTTCTTCCTATTTTCTACTTTCAGGTTAAACAGTTTAGGGTGGTAAAAACAATATGAAGAAGGCATCACTACTTTTATATCGAGGCATCACACTTTATAGCAATAGAAAATTCAAAAGTACCTTTGTCTTAAGATGATTAAGGACATCATCCACAGTACTTTGTTTTGGCAATCTAATAGTATGGATTGTCACCTGAAAATGAACATCCCAAGATTTTAGATACGAGTGTAGGAGACTGTACAAACCCTTATCAAACTCTACACAAAATGTATAAGTATGTGTAGCACTTACTTCATATTTTGCAGTATTATAAAAGGCGACTTTGAGAGTTTTTAAGCACTGTAGCTCTGGTAATGGAATATCAAGGACTTCATAATACAAAATGTCTGAAGTCTGTCCAAAGAGGAGGGATAGTAAGCAAAATGTAGTCGCTGGTAAATACTAAGAGCCACAGGGTTATAAATACATTTTTAAAAAGTTTCAATTAGCCCTAACCAAAGTAGACTCTGTTCCTACATTACCTGATTATAGTGAACCAGCATTTCTGTAAGACGGTCCACTCCTCGATACTTTATTGGCTGAGGTTTTGGCTGCTGTGAGTAGCAGTTATGTGATGTAAGCCTTATTTTAGATGGGTCATCCAAGCGGAGATGGCGAGCCAAACTCTCTACTACTTCATCATAGGTGTTCAGCTTTGACCTAGAGTTTGTTAAACATCAATGAATTAAACAAGACTGGAAAAAGCTTCTCATTAACTTACTGAAACAGATACATACAACTCGAGACTAAAATCCTCCTCCTTGGGTTTTTCCAATGAGCGGAAGTGAACAACCTGGGAGCAATCACATGGAAAACTTTTATCTTAGCTATCAAGCCACACAAAATATTCAGAGCTCTTTTGAAACTTAATACAAATGAAACAGTGTCACATAAACTGAAAACAAAATTGTGTGCGATGGAGTCAAGGTAGGAGCACAACCAAAGGTACTGCCTTCATCAAAGGGGAACAATTCTATTTCATAAAGGTAACCACCAATCTAGCTCCAAGAGCCAAAAGGCAATAAGAAAAAACAAGGTGCAACACATACCTGGCGATTGTGCACATACTCTAAAAATGAAGGAACATCAGAAAATCGATATTGTTCACTAATTTGACTCCGAACGGGTTTCTGGAAGCAAATAATGTCCCCATCTTCAAGCTGAAAAACCAAAGGAGTATCATACAACAAATCCACCAGAAGAAATGAAAATCAGAACAACTGAAAGCAACTGGCCACCCAGCATACGTGTAACAGTATACAGATGGCAAGTAATAGCTCGTACCTGACTGCTACAAAATGTTAGATTGCAATCAATAGGTTCACACATCACATTGGGTTCAAATTTTATTTCCTGTCAATAGAACATGATATTAAGCTCAAGCCACCTATATAACTGCTGTGGGTTAACATACTGGTAGCGAGATAAGAAAAAAAAAATTAACCTCAAAGAGTTCAATCTCTTCATCAGGTGAAAATCCAGCCAACTCATTTAGCTTGGACAATATGTCCAGTGGCTTGCCACTTCCTTTTACAAAGAGCCGCCCAACATACCTGATAAGTGATAACAAGAAGGAAAACCAAGTAAACAATAGACAAAGCCCCATTATTGCATGGCAACTAATATACAGACACCAAAGTACGTGAACAATGATATCACAAGTTTCAGGATATCAAATACGTCGTTAAAAATTTAAATTGTGCCCTACAACAGAATGTACAGATCGAGGTTTCAGCAATTAACTAATATTTCTCACGACTATAGACCTCTGACAAACTCTATTTAATGCCTACATCAAGTGCAAAAAATTGCATAGACTGCAATGAAACTGAAGTAGGTTTTTCCCCACAATAATCTCAGGTTAATAAAACATCTGTGTTACAGGAGTTAGATGTCTACCATGTCGAACAGTCCAACATCAAATTGTTAGAACCTTAGTCACTATGTGAACACACTTAACACGAGACTAAAGCATTAGTGGTTTATGAACCAGTCATCAAAGATCTTAGCCAAACGGGATCTGCTGCATATGCCCGCAGGTTTCCTGAAAGGACTTGACAAATTGTCATTGTCACATTTCATATACCAGCCATGTCTGCAGGCTCTAATAATGAGAAGAAGATGCACTTTCCATTTATTATTTTTAATAACCAATGATGCACTTTCCAATTAGAGATGATATTAGAGATCCCAAACTAGACAAGCATAGAGACAACTCCTTTTATAAAGCACGGATTTCAACCTATAGAGGCAAGAAGAAATACCTAATCTCCTCTTTTAGAGGGTCATACAGTTTGAAAAATAGAAGAATATCTTCTTTGGTCTTCTCAGGTGGAGGACAAGGTTGCAAATCCTACAACAACACAGATGCAAAAAGTGCAAAACATAAAACTTGATATACCCAAAAGTACAGAAACTGCCCCAACAAAAATTCCAAGTGTGAACCCTAAACTGGAAAATGAGCATGCAATATTCCATTACCAGGCCAACTTCAACTTCCAAATAAAGCTTTAGCTCCGCATTACTTGTTTTATTAGAGACCTCTCTCAATTGTCCAACCTGAAATACATTGCGCAAGATCATTAGCACCAAGTCAATCAAGCACCAACCTTGGTAATTCGACAAACCAAATACACCAACAACAACATCCCAGTATGTTCCCACAAGTGGGGTTTGGGGACAGTAGAGTGCAAGTAGACCTTACCACTACCTTTGAGAAGGTAGAGAGGTTGTTTCCGAAAGACCCTCGGCTGAACAAACAACAGAAAAGTACCACTCATAGGAAAAAATACACCACTGAAACTAAGGGATTAAAATAACTGCAGCAGTTGTTAAGCAATTATCGATTTCATAAGGTGGGATGGTTCCTGCACGAAGCTATGATCCTGGATGATTAATACCTCTGGTTCACAATACTACATCTCTTACATTGGAATAAAAAAAGTCTTGGGATGTTCATCCTGACAATTTTTCGACATCCAAAGTGTCTTAGGATGCTCATCCTGGCAATTTTCCAACATCCAAGGAGGACTAATCACCTTATTAATACTCCCTCTATCCTATTTTATGTGGCACCCATTCCTTTTTAGTTTATCCCAAAAAGCTTGTCACCTTCCTATAATTAGAAACATTTAACTTAAAATTTCCCTTTTACCCTTGATGAAATGATTTACATCCACGAAAATATCTAAGGATTGTTTCAGACCAAAAATTTCAGAAGTGTTCTTTTTTTCTTAACACCGTCCAAGTCAAATCTCACTCATTAAGTGTGCTTATTTTTCTTATTTTACCACCGCTTAATGGGTCTAAATAGGCCTAAAGATTAAGATCTGTATCAAAGACTTAATATCATTAAGATGTCTATTAAGAATTGCTACAATGACAATTCATCGCTATTTCATCTACTTTCACACACCACTCATAACCACCATTTCAGCCACAATTACCACCATCTACCATCCACAACCACCATCATTAGCCCAGCCACAACCACCACTATTGCTAATCACCCAAATCAATCGTCATCGCCATAAGTTGTCATCTGCAATCATCACCACCAACCGTTATCACATCCACAAATCACTACTCATAATTATCATCATTAGTCAAACATTATATATCACTAACCGCCATCAGTTGTCATTATCATTCCACTACTATTTATCAGCTCCCACCAACAAAAACAACCACAGTTAATCACTACTGCAACAACTATATCATAAGATACTACCCACGACCACCTTCAATAGTCATCATCCCAAATCGACAGACACAATCACCATTAGGTCAATTTAGTATTTTATTTGAATTTTACATTTATTATTCTTATTACAAAAATTGTATACATTCAGGTATAGAGAAAACAAACAATCTTAACTATTTAGTATTCAGATTCTTAATACATATCTTAATATTTAAATGTGAATTCCGATCTCTAAATCATACTACACATCTTAATGTGAATTCAAATCTCTAAATCATACTACACATCTTAATGTGAATTCAAATCTCTAAATCATAATACACATCTTAACATTCAGACATGCAGAGCTCTAAATCAATCAGGATGTCTCAATATTAATGAAAACAAAATAAGTATGGGTCAGCTTAATGCATCCCCATCTCACAACCTACGACATGATGAGATGATGACTCATTTTGATGTCTCATCCACACTCACATCACGTTATTTGTCAAGAAATGAACTTTAGGCTTAACTTAACAACAGAACTAGCTCATGAGAGGAGGACTATTTTAAGAACATACAAAAAAACAAGTGTCCACACCCTCGACCAATGTAGGCACTTTGACACCCCCAAAAACACGTTGCTCAGAGCTAGCGAATTAAAGCATGAACAACATAACATTGAACAAACCCAACATTGAGTAAGCCAAAAATAAGGATGGGTCTAATAGCATGTAAAGAAAATGGAACTTGGATCTAACTTATGTCCAAAAGCCAGCTCATCATTCTTGAATCTTTCCACATTCAAATAGGATGAGTTATCTTATTTATCAAAAAGAGAAAAGATAACTCATTTTGTTCACATCCAAAGACTGGATGATAAATGACTCATCATGATGTCTCTTCAAATCATCTCATCACACAAATCAAACATACTCTAAAAGGGAAGCTATAAAGTGAGAAGTTCCAAACACTGAATATCAACAAACGCATGTTTTTGTCTCTTTTTCCCAGGAGGGAAAGGACAGGGGAAGAGGGGGGAAATCAGATGTGGACAAAAACAAACCGCAAAGAGTATCCAAATAGTCAGCAATAAATTCTGTTTAGACGATCTATTTTGCAGAGCAAGACAAGATCTGGGGGAGAAGCTCATAATCAATTTTAGGATAACAGATTTAAGATTCACCACAAAAATACATCTGTTACTAACAGACTCGAGGAAGCATACTATGTTTTGTGTTACAAATTAAAGCAGTGCAAGATATGTGTACCAAAAAATCAATATGCAGAAGGAAGATAAGAACTGTCCCACATGAAAGATGTATTTTCACAAAGAAACAACGGAAGCAAAAAAAAAAAAGACAAGCATGGTTAGGTATAAATGATATAAAAAAGAAAGGTGCAAGACGCAAACAACTATCCTGTTTTCCTAGCCATATACACCTACAACAATGCAATAGATACAGATGACAAATCCCGTGAAATGCATGCTTGATCTTAGCATGATGTTTTTTTGCTTGTGTAATTACTCGAATAGATTCCTTTCTCTTCCCCGGACACCGAACAAAGGGAACCCTGGCTTCACTTGTCGTAGTAAGACCCCCCCTCTATAAGCACGAGTAGTTTAACTCATCTACTCGAAGGGCGTTGAAAATTTGATGAAAAGTTGTTTTTTGCTTTTTTGCTTAAAAAACTTTTGAATGAAAAAGTTTCAAGAGGTCCTTTGCATAGTACGAATGCATGTCTTAGTAGGACCCTAAACACAGGAGGCCGTGAAAAAGCCAACCATCGTACTGTAAAAATTGGATAGGTTCGATCTATTCATTCGACCCAACTTTATTTTGTTCCGTTCCAAGAATTCTAACACAGTTTTATACCCATCTAGGAACAATGAAATATTTTCAGAACTTTCCGGGACATTCCCTTGAATTATTTGCTGCAACTGTCTATGAAAGTATTGATTCATTACTTCCCTGTTAGTCTATTGAACAAAAATCCTTTTTTAGCCAAATTTTTGTTTCTACTAAATGTCAATCAAATTGTACTGATAGATAGCATAAAGAGCAAATATAATACTTGTCCCAGTTTTGATCAGTATGTTGATGCAAGCAGAATAGTAGAAGTGATTGGAAAGCTAGTAAGGTTTTTAAATAAGCCAGTTGCTCAATACTTAAAAACAGAGGACACTTTCTAGAATATGGATACAACTGCAGTGCACTCCTAATTCAGCTCCACAAAACACAACAGAAAAGTAAACAGTCAGACAACTCACCGACTGAACTTCCTCTTGAGGTGTCAATGGCCGATTAGGCCGATATGTGTGATTTTGTCGTTTTGCCCATAGCCAATACCGCTGGAATTGCACGGGTATACCCAATACCTTAGCAACCTCCTCCTGAAAAAAGACTTACATAAATGATAGTATGATACAAACATAAGAGGTAAAAGGGCTGACAAAATACACAAATATTGGCTATAACTATTTGACTTGGCAATTAGCATACAGCATACGAAAAGCTGAACCATCAGATTCCAATTTTTCAAGAATCATTCACCTAAATTTGCAATCAGAATCTGAAGTTTATCTTCTAACTCAAAGTTAGATATTAAAATCTCAACATCAAATTTACATTCCATTACCCATATTTCAGAAGACATACACGTGGCACTTGAACCTCCATTGTTAGTACCTGCATTTTAAGAGTCTATATGTTCTTGTTGAATTATGTTATCACATCATCTAAAACCCCTATACAGTTTTAGAACTTTTATCCTATTGTTTTATGCATGCAACACGTCCCTTCACCTGTGGACCTAATTCTTTTCTTAGAGCCAACTTTTTTCTTGAGCCAAGCACATGAGAATATTTTATTCAAGACTAAACTCAAAATCGGAACCTTTGCCATCTTTGATACCATATTTAATCATGCAACTACCCAATCTAAAAAATGAAGCTGTTCAAGAGGAGATATTTCTATTTATGTTAGAAATTCTGAGGCATATATATGCAGTATCTACATATTATGCTTCAGAAGAGCAACCTAAACAGCAACGACGATGTAAATTTTCAGTACAAAATTTTTTTCTACATAAATATGTACAAAAATAAATTGCAAAACCATACCTTGAATTGCGTAAATACCATCTGTTTCTGGATACGGAAACTACGGACTTTGTCATGATCCAAAAGATCAAAATAAATCTCCTTCCCAATTTGTTCACCAAGGTCTTCATCACGAGCAACCTAAGTATATAACAAGAGTAATTTTCAGTAAGATTTCCAAACTACAAAAGATGCAGCGGGGAGGGATAAGACTAGGTCTTAAAGGAAACCTTGATGATAGTATAAAGGTGAGCCTCTGCTTTTTCCTTTCTCTTTTGCTCCTTTTCATCTTGCTCTTTCTTTAGCCTTACCTGCAATATAATGTTAGACAGAAGATGACACAACTCAACCATATTATCATCAATTAAATGGACAGAGTAATGTAGCACACACACCCTGAGATGCTCCGCAATGTCCTTTTCATCCACATTGCAGATAATCTTTTCTTTGTCACTTTCACGAATATAAACAAGCATATATGCATTTGAATATTTTGTGAATTTGAATGGTGAATTGTTGAACGCAGGGTTTGTATGAGGCAACTGTTGCAAGAAATGGAGAAGGAAAATGAATACAGGGCTATATAATACAAAAAAAAATAATGCACATGCATATAAGGACAGCAAGAATTGGAAACAGACCTCCTCCTCACCACCATACTGCTCTTCCAGAGCCCTCTTTGGATCTTCTTTTGTCACACGCTCATCATCAAATTTAAACCTAAAAGTAATAGGAAATAGTGAATCTTAAAAATCAAGACAGACAGCAGAAACCAGAAACGTTGTCCAAGGAAGTGAAATAGCTATAAACAATGATCGAAGGGCAACTGCTGCCCAAAATTTACTATACATCTTTTATTTCGAAAAGAAAAAAGACAATATAATAAATGATATCGCCTTAAAGATGATAAAATCATCCTTCTGATGGCCCAGAGTAGGTGAGAGAACACTAAAAATAACATAGCAGAGAAAACCAAAGAATTAAAGGATAAAGAAATGTGTCTACTGACTGCAATACAATACATACCATTGATCAGAGAGTGTTGGTCTGATATAAGCATAATAGTGTCCCCCATGGACCCCACCACTGTGAACCAAAACACTGAACAAAAATCGAAGGATCAAATAAAACTCATTACCTAGTCTTCCTGCTATTCAGAAGTCTGTGCCATGTATACAAAGATAAAATCAAAAATAGCATAGTCTAGACTGAAAAAATAAACCCATGTAATCTTTTTTTCACAGCAGAAGCAGAAAATATCAAACTACAATGCAGAATAGAGGAAATTGCAAAAGCAGTAAATTGAGGCCGAGGAAAGGGAGAAAAGAAGTGGGGAAAGGGAGGCGAAAAGAAGGGTGCTAATTTCCATTTAGACAGGATCATTCAATTATTGAATGAATCCCTACTGCTCTAATAAAACAAATCGTGAAATAATATTTAAAATCAGCCCTTACATGGATAGGACACCAAGAACTCCAGCTGTGTAATCTCCTATTACGAACACGGAAAAAATGGACTCACCTCTGAGCAATCATGCTACTAAGTTTCCAGTGTGTAGCATAATATAGTAGCATGATGACATTCAATATTAAGCACCATTAAAAATAAAAAAGGTGTACAAGGAAATACATAAACAAATTGATCAAAACTAAACCATGAGGTAGAAGTGTTTGAAGTTCTATCATAAAGTTTTCCGGCATTAAAACAAGGTTAAAAATTTAGCTAGGAAAACGAAGAAAGGATAGGAAAAGGGGACTCCATCATCCTTTCTCGTCTTCATACCCCTTTACTCTGATTTCACCCTGCCAAGTTTAAATCCTACTATTTTTGAGGAAAAAGCAATTCATGTCCACATTAGCACATGATGACCACTGAAAATAAAACAATAACTGTGCAGTTAATTAACTTGAAAGAAGATGCACAATAGGCCATACCTCATAACCAAAACTCAAAACTTGCTAAGGAGTTAAAAACATTGATTCACAGTGGAAGGATTCTATTTCCTAATTTACATGTTTACCCAAGAAACTATACTATCCTGTAAAATGTTCCGAGAGAAATCCAAAGTGATGGAATTCAGCAGTAAAAGTCTTTCTTATTGCTACCATAGCAGAATTGTTAAGAGTTTTCAAATAGGAAAGTTCACAGAGAAGAAATAATATAATCCCAACTAACAAAGGGAATCAAGAAGAGATTACATCTTCTGGACAGATGACTGATTTTACATCACCAAACCATGGGAAATCAAGTTGTTAGTACTTAGAAGCAATCTAACTATGTCTAAGAAAGTTTAAGTGTCTGTAGCACATCTAGTTTAAATGAGCCACATTGTCAAGTAAAAGTTAACTAGATAAGGAAAGCAGCAAAGAATGATCCATGAAGAAGTAAACAGAATGATATAATGTGGCTCTTATGATTAGATGATTCAAATCTGTATGTAAAAATGGGTAGAACTGACCTACTCAACTAATCACATGCATAAAGTTAGTAAAAGTTAACCAAAAGAGAAATTTGTCAACATGAATAATGCGAGATGATAAAGGAATTCTCTCAACGCAACCACATGACAAAGTAAGATCACATCGCCAAATGGCAAGAAAAGAAGCATTAAAAAATAGAAAATCATTTATGCTTCATTGGAGGAAAGAGATTGATACCTATGAAGAGTATAGAGATTCCGAACGCTTCGATCAGCATCTGGAGATAAATATTTTCCATTCTCTCTATCAAGGTCGAGTTGTAAAGGAAACTCATATCTGTCATTTATCTATTCAATCAATTCAAAAAGAGAATCAGAAATTACCATCATGTTGAAACATATTGTTTTGATTAGAGCTGGAGAAAGATACAAGTCATATCCTCATAAAGCAACTAAAAGAGTGATACTGAGATAAGTTGATTCCTTACCCTCAAAAATAATATCAAGGAAAGATAAAGTAAAAGACAAGACGGTTATAAACTGAAATTGACAGCCTAATAAAAACAAGGCTCCAGATATTGTCCAACACTACTTTCAGCACCCATTTCAACTTTTTATTTCTTCATTTACAATCAGAGTTTTTTTATGAGTTCAAGTCTTCTCACTAGTTTCTTTCTAAACAGAATTTGCTGAAAAGTTAAGAGCTAAGACTTAGTTTAGGACTGACAAGGGAGACTCCCACATTCATTTCCATCTCCTTTTTAAGCCTATTCGGAGATATTGGCATTAAGAGTTAATTAATTTAGTCTCACACACCCTGCTTTAGTCATTGACTGAGAATTCTGATTTGAGTAATGATTAAGGAAGCAATGAAATAGGAAGAACCACATAAGGTAGAATTACTGAAAACCCATGATAAATTTCAGACATTCTCTAAAGCACCCAAGGGTGTCTCCTAGAGGTCAATGAAGCTGGGATGCAGAATCTGAGAGATCAGTAGTCAAATCTCAGTACAAGGCAGCAAGGAAAAAAAAACTAACTAATTTATTCTCATCTGTCTCTATCTTGTTAAACAGAGTTACCCGGTATTAATTAGTCAAGGTTCGTGCACGTTGGACCAGACAACACCACTATCACAAGAAAGAAATCATATGTTTTCTACCATAACTGGCTTGCATATGGGTTTGGAAAACACTAGACCCAGCATATAATAAAATAAGCCATTTACTCCTCTTGGTTATGCCTATACAATCGTGTAAGGAGTCAGTTCTATACTCCCTTATTCATAGGTATGAGGAATCTATTTTATACATTAACCACATGAGAGTAATAAATGAAATACCTTGACCATAGTATCCCGTACAAAATCATATTCAAAACGTTTTAACTGAAGCTGAAGAACAGGGGGGAAGTCAACAAAAAGGACACCTTTCCGAGCATCCTGAAAAATGGAAGTTCAGGTAAGTAGCAACAAAGATAACAGTCAACATATACAATTATTTTTAACAAAAAAAAACAGAGACCGTAATACTAATAACCAACCAACTACAGCTTCATTCTGTTTCTTTTTTTTTTTTTTTTTTTTTTGGATGAATACAAGAAGGTAATGAAATGCTGCTTTCGGGACTTGAATTTTTGATAGGGGGAAAAAAGAAAGTAAGAAACACAAAACACTTACCAGGTGCCTTTCCAAATTTCACCTACTTGATTTTTATTAGGCATAATACATGAACATGTCGTTTAACTTGACCTCAATTGGCATTTACGCCTTCTAACTTTGGGTGTGCACTAGGCACTTAAACTTGTATAAAGTTGAAGGGCATAGATGCCAGACGAGGTCATGTTAAAGGGCATGTTTCTGTAAGGTATATGCCTTTTTATTTGTTTTGATGTGTTTTGTATGAGTATATATGTTTTTCTGTAATAGGTATTTTTTGCCTCTCCATATACATTTACACTTCGTGACATTTAAATTGTGTGATTCCAATTTAGATCCTTCCTTTTGGTGGCTCAAAATTAATGGCACAATAATATCTAACCATATATTCATACCTTACTTAACCGCAGGCAAAATCAGGGTGTGAAGGGATTTAACCTGTAAACCATATTTTTCTGCATGGTATTTATTGTCACCCTCAAGGCGTTCTACTTCAACATACTTGTCAAAAGAAGCGTAGATATCACGACACCCTTTGACGTCAAGCTGCAAGTCTGTCAAATGAAACATGATTGAAAGTTAAAACTCACAATGAGGCATTCTGTGTTTAACAAGAAAAAACATGAAAAAATAAATATTGGTTCCATACATACCATAAAAAGATTCTTTTCTAGTTGATCTGTAATCCACATTGATACATTCAATATAATTCATATGATGCCCCTCGAACAGTTGTTGTATTGTTCCCTCTACAACGGTTCCCTGAGCCAAAGAAACCCATATACTAATCCATAAAAAATTGTCTCAAATCTAAATAAGCATACCATCTACGGTACAATTTATTTTAGGTTCACGTGTTACACAATTATAAATTACCTTCATTTTATCTTCAAGTTTTTCACAAAGAACCCTGTTAAGTTCTTGTACATCATGCTGCGTGAAAGAATCATTTGAGTCCCATCCGAAGGACTTCGTCAACTCTTTTGTTGCTACACTAGTGTCACTGTACTGTAGCTTATAGAACAGACTCTGCAAAGCCAAAGGGATGCTCCCAGATGGATTGTCATTCTCAGTTGTTGGCATATGATACACAGCCTGAAAAACGTGTGAATTAGTCACACCTCCAGGAAAATAATAACAACGAAATTACTCATGCTTTTCAAGGCTAACCTTTCTAAAGTAAGAAATATGATACAATGTTTGGAGGAGAGAGTTCATATAACAAGTGGCTCCCTGATTCTTAAGGCCAACACAACCAGTCTCCTTCTTAGAGTCATGGGACCAGTAATCAGCAACCTTACGAACAGAAACATCAGCTTCAACTATAACAGTATCATCCATAATAAAACCTCTGCTGGGATCATATAATTCACTTAAAGGCATGAAAGATGTGAAACCCCAGTCACTCTCCCTTGCATTAAACTGGTGCTGAGTGTCTGCCATGACAACCAGTTTTTGAAGTAAGTTTCTTAGATTGCCCCAAGAAGGTGTCAATATTTACCGCAAATGTTTGCCATATGGATCATAACATTAACTAAATTGTCAGCAGTCTACTTAGCAAATCATAATAATATTTTGCACAAATTAGTACCATCAAAAGGGAGAGAACATAAAAAGAAGCATCCATTAAGAATAAAAATCTTAAGAGCCATAAATCAGAGAATGCTCAGACTCACACTAGCTTATCTGAAAATGAAAATAAAGGAGATTAAAGATACTCTCAAGATAAGATGCCAATAGAACTAAGATTAGCCCTTCCATGTATCCCCCAGCGCTCATCCTATCTTTCCAAAGCAAAGGTATGTCAATCCTGGCATCAGCTGAGTTTCTCTAATAAGCTGCTTCAAAATCCTTTATCAGAGCTTTAAAGATTCATTTCGAAGCTCGACAAACCTTTATAGCATTTATTCAACTTCAGCAAACATCACAGTCTTAAAATAAAGTCAAGAATATTCCCAGTCAGATTATAGATATTTCCCCAGAAAAAAAAACATAGACCACCTACATAATTCCTGCAGTCATCCAAACGACAGTGGTAGTTTCAAGCATAAGGGGATATCTCCTTATCAAAAAAGGAAATTAAGGGGATATTTAATCTGCTTTCCTGAAATGAATGAAAACTAAGATAATCAACTAAATTTCTGCACAAGCATGTACATCTGGCAGAAAACTATTTTTTTAAAAAAAACAGAAAATAGGTAAATCTTAGAATATAATCATTTTGCTTATATATTACTGGTTAAAGTAGTACTGTATTAATTTCAGCAACAACTGTTGTAGAGATGATTACGGAAGGTTTATGCAAATGTACAGGTCAGTTTACAAAAAAACAGTTAACATAGCCCAAAAAAGTTTCATCCTTGGAATAATAACCAAATAGTTGAACAGATAGTGTGTTCTCTTCATATATTATACCCTTTTACGTTTTTCAGTTTACTTTGCAACTTTCGATGATACACACACCGATCCCATGTTGTAATAACACAACAAACTCTGTTTAACACCTTATATACAATGTTATACATAAATATACATTGTAGGAGAACCATATATAACTATTCCTCCCTCCGTTTCAATTTGTTTGACTGATTTTGACTAGGTACGAAGTAAAGTAAAACGGACTTTTGAATCTTGTGGTCAGACCCTTCATGATCTAAATTTTAAAATTCGAGGGTACGGATCCAAGTACGAATAAGGATGCGAGGATTCAACTTAAAAATATAATTAGAATATCTAAACATAGAGTTCTGTGTCAAAATTATGAGAAATTATGTGGAAAACTTACAAGGTACACTGAGGAGTAAATATTGATCAAGAGGAAAACCCCGTAAAGAGATATAAAGAGAAGTACCAACATAGAATTTCATTTTCTTCAACTTCGCCCTAGCCTTTGTTTTGATTACAATTATTGTATCAGCCCTAGATTTCTCTATACCCAAATCATTTGACCGAATACAGTACGGATCCCACACTACGTCATGTCGACACGGTGCAGCACTAAAAGTGAAAGTCCGAGCAACTTAGCTTAAATGTTAGGTGGAAAGATAATTATAGAGAGATGTCAAAAACACAAAGAAGCATTCCTTTTTAATTGGACATAAAAGGAATGACAAACAAATTGAAATAGAGGGAGTATATAACCGTGTATAAATATCACATTTCGGTAAACTCAAAAGGAAACATGCATTGGGTTGAATATATATTTCCATGTCCTGATGCATGAATGTTTGCCCAAGATCTAGCAACTCCGATTCCTATAGAACATAATTTCACTCCCCAATGCATACGACTTTAGGATAAACACCATCCGTTCCAATTTACATACCTTTCGGAGCATTTTTTTCATTTATAAACCAATAGAAGTGTTAATTCATGCTTCTTCATTTATTTCGAAGTAACTTGTTGAAGCATATAAAAAACACCATTGGAGACCTTGAAAATACATGAAGAAATTCAAAATGAGTCTCTTTTATTTTGTTGATGTTAGCACAAACCAATATTTGGGGTTTGATCCTTATATTATTTGGAGCTCGTGGTTGAAATTTAAAAACTTATGACTGTAGAGTGAGAAAAGGCGGAGAATAGAAGAAGAGAATCAAGAAGTAGGCACATTTGAGCAGAAGGGGGGCCGGAGAAAGATTAAAAAATAGGGTTTTAATTAGGCTGAAAAAGTGCTTTCAAAATATACACTAATTGGGCTAAAACTGGTATACATAAAGAAGGTGGGCCTTTTTGGTAGACTAGATAGATGACCGAAATGTTTTGGGCCCCCTAGTTATTTTAATTGCAAGATATGGAGGGATACATAATGAGTTATATACTACAATTGTTTAATGCAAGACTTACCTCTAAACATAAGAAGAAAGAGTCATATCTCTTTGAACTAGTGAAGACTCAAATCCTTGCTTTTCTTATTCTCTTTTCTACTTTAAGTTTTTAGGGTAAGTAAAAATAAATTTCAGTACTTGGCACCAAGAAGGTGACACGTGCATAATCCTTGCTAATTATAAACCTAATACAAAGGAACAACGATTCCTTGAGCTAATACAGAGAATTGTTTAGAGCATCCAATAAGAAATTGCAGAACGAACAATCTCAAGTGAAAAAAATAATAATATTGCACGTATATAAGGAGTATCTTCTTGTGCACCACGAAAAAAATATCTTTGGAAACTCTATTAAATGACTGATTAAGAAAATTTAGTCAAGACCCTAAAATGACTAACACTGGGTGGACTAATAAATATAAATATATATTGTAAGAATTAATGAATCAACGGCATCCCTACAAAGTTCCATGGTCCAATATTAAATAGGCCTTTCTACGAAATAGCAGAAGTGCAGATTTCGGTGATCTAGGTGAACCTGCCACTACATCTTCCGCCAATAAGATGTGGCACGCTTACAATTAGCATTCACACATCCCTATACCAACATGACAGCATATGCAGCCTCTCTTTCCCTTCACTTATTATTGTTGAAAGTGCATTTCGAAATATATTTTTTTAATTAGTCCAGAAAAATTTCAGGCCTCTACATCAATTATAGGGTAAGAGTTCCATTTACCCAGCTGTATATCTTGGCATGCCTTTGGGAGCCAAGAGCAAATCAAAGGGTATTTGGAATACTGTTCTGGAAAATGTGAGAAGAAGCTTGTCAATTGGAAAAGCCAATATTTGTCCTTGGGTGGTAGAGTCGCACTCATCAATAGTGTCTTAGATGTCTTACCTACTTACATGATGTCCGTGTTTCCTACAGCCAATGTAATGAACAGAATGGATGCTATTATAGCATGATTCACATGATTGTTTCCCAAACACGCCGCTCTGACTCAAGATAACCTAATGAAAAGGGGATTCAACTCTGCTCCAGATGTTTTTTTGTGAAAGTGAGGTATAAACAATAGATCATCTCTTTCTACATTTTGTGGAGATACTGTGAAATTGTGGCAGATTTTCATCAACCTAAGGGGCATTAGTTGGTCTACATGCCAAGAACATAAAGTACGCTTTAGCCTGCTGGAATAGGGATGGAAATCAGTCGGGTCACAGGGAGAGATGGAAGATTGTCCCATCTTATATATGGTGGACTATCCAGAAAAGAGGAACCGGAGGTGTTTTGAGTATAGAAGTTGCTCCCTACAAAAATTGAAGATGAATTGTCCAGTTGTTTTTCTACTTTTGGTGTAAACATGAGTATACTCAAGAAGAAGAGGATACTCCTAGGCATTTTAGATTACTTCTAGGAGGTTGTTAGTACTAATGTGGTCTCTGGTTGTAATTAATATTGGATCATCTTGGGTGTATCCCTTTGTTTATAATATATATGTTACCTTTCTCAAAAAAAATTCATTCCAAAGGGCAGCAGAAGATGCTGAAATCTGTACATCCAAATTGAAAGAGGAGTTCCATTAATCTTGAGTGGAACATGACATCTGTCAAAGTTTCAGCCTCATATACATTTTCTATTCTACATCAAAAAACTAAGGAAAAATATAAAGTTAAGCTTGATCTGGTACATTAGACTTTTCCCTCAAAACACATTGGTTTCTCTCTTTCCACAATGTCCACCACATACATACAAGCTGGCAGAATGTCCCAGATTCTTCTCTGTTCTTCGCTCAACCTTTTCTTGTGCCAGCAGCTAGCACAATTAGTTGATAATAGAAGTCCTAATTCACCTGATTATGGGATTTATCAACTTCTAATTAAGATAACTACATGTTGGAACGAAAGGAACTGTAGGTGATTTGATAGATTTTCTACTTCTAATATTGACCTTGAAGCTAAGTGCTTACTGAATGTATTTAGCTGGGCAATGCAGGCTCCTGTAACTAGTTGTGAACGTATTTTTGATGGGGTTTTCTCCTGAGTCTTGCAGATGTAGATTAAGCCAATTTTTGTAATTGAGCAAACTCCCTTGTTATTCCCCTTTGTAATTTTGTTGCGTCTTATTGTTTATTCACAGGATCTTCTACTCATAAAAAAACAAAAACCTATCTGTGGAATGTAAACTTCATAACACTCGGTTCTTTATGATAAAAAAATCTAACAATTATGCAAGTGACACCGCCTTAAATAAGTAAAACCTGGAGAATCTATTATGCACAGCCTCTGCCTACGAGCAATGCTAAACGGCACAACACACCATAATGTACTCAGCCAACAGTCAATCTTCTATCAGCAGTTAAATATACACAACTTCATGTCTCTTATTCAATAAACAAAAATTCTGACCTTTCCTCACTGTAAACTTGGTATGAGCTTGGTTGAGCACACCTAAGCTAAAATGAGCATATCTACTCCATCCATAAGGCAATGACGGTGAATCGGCAACATCCAAATACAATGACAATTGGTCCGCATTGTTACCTTTAGGGAATATCAAGATCCTCCTGCCATACATAACGGACCACTAACGACGTCAAATCCAAATAAAATGACAATTGGTCCGCATTGTTCTTTAGGGAATTCAAGATCCTCCTGCCATGACATAACGGCCATCACCGACGTCAAGCACTTACATAAAAAAACAATAAACAATTCACCCAAAAAAATATATATTTACCCATTATATCTGCCCAATTGCAAAACTTCCGAGTATAGCTTCTTTACATTCAACCTCGAAAATTTCTCTATCGTCCACGCAAACCTACCAGATGGCGGATCATCCACTTGTGGACCCTCCACCGTACTAGCCGTATCCGCAGTCGCAACTAACAACAATTAAAAAAACCAACTTTAATTAAAAAAAAATCTATAAATCCACAAAAGCAACAAAATAAACATTCAAGTAGCAGAAAACAAAAGCAAAAAGTGAACACCTATAACTAAAATCCAGCAAAACAGCAATAACTTATCAGTGTGTGTATATATAAATATATATATAACTACTCCAGAAGAAAGTAAAAGATTTACCTTCCATAGGCTGCGGACCTTCTACAGGAAAATCTGAATTAGGAACAAGCATCTCCTCGTCTTCAGGCTGCTAAAATAACAAAAACAAACCAAAATATTCGATCTCAAGTTACTCCACACTTCCGATTAACCTAATCCCTAGAATTTCACCATTGCCGCATTCAAATCAAAACTTTTACATAAAACTTCCTCCGAATAGTCTCTTGATAAAAATTCACCCCCTTCTTTTTCCAATCAATAACGATCCGAACTACTTTCCACACAAAAAAGAACTAAAAAATAGTAAACCTCGACCAGTTGCGGTGGGTAAGAGAAAGTGGTAACAGGTATGAGAGATTAGAGTACTTCAAATGGCGGAGGCGTATTGCGAGTCCATGCGGAAAACGGTTGACGGGTAAATCAGCAAATCGGGATTGATTTTTTGGGCGGAATGCAACTTCGTAGAAACATCGATAACGATCCAAGGACTTACTTCAAGCCACAGTCCTTGGCTCTGCGACCGAATCCAAAAGAACAAAATTTGCCTATAGTGAAAGAAGGAAAATAACGAGCTTAGAAAAGAGGTATTACATTGCCAACGGGTAGTTGGAAATTTGATTGGAATTTTTTTTCTTTCTTCTTTTCAACTTCTTTTTCTTTTTTTTTGTCCCTTAACCACGAACTCATTTTTTGTAGATTTTTCTATGTAAACACTAATTATATGTTTCCTCTGAAAAAAGTCGTCCTAAAATTCTAAATCACATCCATCGCCGAACGGGAATATTCTGGACCGAAATGTGATGATAACTATGCTACTTATACTACATTGCCACAACATTCTGTTGCATGTATTTTTCCTTCCTGGTTGCCTACATTAGCCTGCACCTTAAGCTATGTTAACCGCCCTAAGAATTGAGGATTGTAGCTTTACCCCCCATTCCAGTATGAGATAGGTTCGAAAGTATCTAGACTTCGACCCTCCACTGCAGACGACACACCTTGCAGTAACGGCTCACACAAAAATTCCTTGTAGCCCTGTGTAAATTTAGAAGAAATTTAGCGTAAGTTGTCTTTTAGGTAAAAAATAAGCATTTGCGCTCCCCCCTTAAGCCTTCGTACGTAAGCATCTAAGAGTTTTCACAACCTGAACATAATTATAAAATTAAAAAAGAAAACGAAGGATTAATAATTATGAAATTGAATACATTTTTTCTTGAATGTAGATGTCCCTTTTTAAACGTTTATGAAAAACAACAGGGGAGAGGGAGACAGACCATACCGGAGGGAATGGTAGGAACGGGGCGTGTGAATAAACACACTATGATATTACGTGTAAGATACTGTTTTAATTTGTCCCACCCCGCGCACCCCCATCAGACAAGTATACCTTTATAGTGTCCACAAGAAGTACAGGCCACGAAGTACCACAAAAGGAGTTATACTTCCCCCCCACACACCAGATAGTATTTCCACAACACACACACTATCATGCCACACAAATCCTGCACTCCAGTAATATTACACAAGAAAAATAGATCCAAGATAAATCACAAACAACTAAGCCTAGGTTAAAAATAAACTACCACAAAAGTTACACAACTGCACCCGACCCTTTTTAAACCCGAGAACATATATGAAATTAAAAGGGAAAAGTGATAATCCTACGAATCGCTCTGTTTGACGGACGTGACTATTTGACATTTATAACACGTTACATATGTAAGAAATTCGCTGCACACGTGCTTTCTAGTACGTTCCACTATATTTTAATGTCGGACAACCGACGAACTCAATTGATTTGAAATCCATTTTCTCACAATTCTGATAGTAATCACTCCCAACACTTGATAAGAAAATAGTTACCTATAAATATTTACCCATGTGTTAAAATTAACAAGCTGTTTTATAAAGAATTATAAAAATAACGCAAAAAAATGTAAATAGCTTATGAAATTGTTTTTTTGACTGGGTACCACCCCTATTGCAAAGGGCCACACTCAATTAGTTCACAAGCTTGACTCGCACCATTTTTTATTTAAACCCCGTCTGAAGTCTACCTGTATCTACGAAATAAATTTTACCCACTTTGATCGGAAGCACTTGAATTTGTATGTACTAAAACAAATCGTCTTATAAATATTTACATAGTGTTAAATACACGAAATTCTAATGAAAAAAATATGAATTAAAGAAAAAATGTAAATAACTTACGAAATATTTTTTTTTGACTTACGTGTTTTTTAAAATTTACTTACCTTGTAATATTTGCAATGTGATTAATTCGTTCGTTGACTGAATTTTAATTTAATCGTGAAGTTAATGCCTTACGAAATCAATTTTCTCCAATTTGATAGTAATCACTTGCAACTTGAATATGTATAAAAAAATAGTCTTTATAAATATTTTATGTGTTAAAATTAAAGTTTTTTATAAAGAAAATTATGAAATCAAAGAAAAAATGTAAATAACTTATGAAATCATTTTTATGTGACTTACGATTATTTTAACTTTTACTTACCTTGTAATATTTGTAATGTGATTAATTAGTTCGTTGACTGTATTTTAATTTGATCGTGAAGTCAATGACTCACGAAATCAATTTTCTCCAATTTGTTAGTAATCACTTGCAACTTGAACATATATAAAAAAAAAATAGTCTTTATAAATATTCTCATGTGTTAAAATTAAAGATTTTTTATAAAGACACCAACAACCAACCCCAGATGAAGCACACCACACCCCCCGAAAAAAATGTACCCCCACAAATAAATCCCCCCCCCACGAACTACTATTTTACCCCCCACTTTGACTTATTGTGTCCTTTTAAAAAATATACCTTACCTTGAATATTTGCATGTTGATTTCCCCCAAATTCGTTGATTGCATTTTAATTTGATCATAAAATTATTAACCTACGAAATCAATTCTCTCATTTTGATAATAATCACTTGTTAATAACTTATGAAATTAATTTTTCTTGACTTAAGTGTCTTTTAACATTTATTTACCTGATATATTTGCAATGTAATTTAATTCGTTAATTATATTTTAAATTTGATCATGAAATTAATGATCTACAAAATCAATTCTCTCTGATTTATTTTGTTGTCTGGATTTCAACTTTGTCATGGTTGATTTAGCTTCCAAATGATGGTAGTCACTTGCAAATTGAAATAATAGTTTCAAACAAATGAAAACTTATTAAATCATATATGTGTTAAAAATAATTTATTTACTTTTATATTTAAAAAAAAAGGATCATGAGATTAGAAAAAAGGAAAAATTATACGGTTAAGAAACTTATATTAGTAATTACTCATTTAGGTTTAGTTGTTATAATGACCACTTGCGACAAAAAACATACAGTAATTACTGGGTTGACTCGAGTTTGAGATAATAGTTCACATTGTATCTGTATAATTCGCTAGAATATCAAATTACAATGATAAGATATAATTATTTAATATTGAAAATATACCAATTTAACCATCTCTCCAACTTTCTAACTCTCTGCCGCCTCTTCTTCGCTCTCCCCCCCAAATCTCACTCGCCTCTCTCTCGATCTCCCAATCTCACTCCCCTCTTCTCCCTTCCATCTCGCTGGCCCATCTATACAAATGATATGTGAATATACAAATTATATACATATACAATTCACCTCTTCTCCCAATCTCCCTTGCCCTCTCCCGCTCCTCTCTCCTCCCTCTCCCAATCTGGCTTGTCTCTCTCCTCCTATCCAATCTCGATCGCCTACTCTCTTCTCTCTCCAATTTCTCGCTTGTCATAGTAAAAATACATTATGTATAACATACAATTATCTAAATGATATAAATTAAACAATTCACCTTTTTCTCACTCTTTTCCCTCTCGCACTCTCGCTCCCAGTCTCGCTCCTCTCTCTCATCCAATAACATATTAACTATGAATGTAATTGTCAAACTCTAGATATGAAAAATACTTAAGTTATTTTAATGGGCTATATATAAAAAAGTTTCCATTAAAAAATATTGAAGCAAACTACCTACAAAACTAAATTCGACTTAATTAACTTATGTGTGTTTAGGGAATTACTTACCTTCTAAACATGTGCAATGAGATTTATTTTGTTATCTGCATTTTAATTTAATCATTGAATTAAAAAATATTGTAACGGACTTACAAAATCATTTTTTTCTAATTCGATGTATTTTTTACCTTATAAATATTTGTAATATATTCTATGTTGTTGCATGCATTTTATCTTATCATTGATTAATCATTTACTTTACTTACAATATTGACAAATAATTAACTTCATTGCATTTTCATTTGCTACCCTATGTCATTTATTTTGTTTGTTTTTTAAATAAAGATGAGACAAATTATATATAAAATATATTTGTAAAATGGCTTAGAGCCGATTTTGGCTCGGCTTAAAAGGGGTCAAACTGACGTATAAGCTGGGGTTTTTGACTTATTTAGTGTTGGACAATAATCAAAATACTTATTTTAAGTTAAAAAAAAACCGATTTTAAGCCAGAGTTAAAAGTTGGGGTGGGGTGTTTTTTTTTAGCTATAAGCTGTTTTAAGTTTGACACATTTTTATTCTTTTTGCTCCTTAATATTTGATACAATCTCCAAATACCCTATAACCCTAACATTTTTTCTCCATTTTTCCCTGTTTAACGTTTGACATAACAACTTCACACCTTTATCCAAACGTATAAATGCTATTTTAAAATAAGTTTCAGCACTTTTAAAATTACTGATTTAAAGCTGTTTATTAAGGCCATCCAAACGGGGGCCCTTAAATTAGTCCCTTTGTTTAGGCAAGATTTAACAGTATACTGATGCTTCAACCTCTAACTTTCTACGAAAAATATTCTATAAATAATTATGTTGAGAAAGATATGTTCTCTATGTATTAAATATTTGATTTTGAAAAATAGTATCTGTGGAAAAAAGTACTATAAAATTCGTTTTTAGACAATTAAATATTTGATTTTGAAAAATAGTATCTGTGGAAAAAGCTACTATAAAATTCTTTTTTAGACAATTATATATATTGTTCATCATAAATCGAATCACTCAATAATTTTTACGATAATTATCTTCTCAATCATTCTTACGATAAATTGTCTTTCAACAAAGAATATAAATAAAAATAACTTATTTAATTACGATAGTATAGTCTAATAAGAGAAACACATGCTTTCTCAAATAGCTAATACAATAATCAATAGCTTTAAAAAAATAATTAAAGGACATCAATAAACTCCCACAAAAAATTAATTTCAATAAACACACGTACTTATCTCAAGTTCTTCAACATTATAGCTTATATATATGTAAAAGATTTAATTGTTTTTTCACTCAACTATTAGCAATAAAATAGAATAATTACAAATAATAATAACATTTCTAATGTAATTTTCTATATTAAATTATAAATACACAACATTTATAATTCAACTTTACAGATAATGTTTATTTTTTGGTCATATTTGTGATTTAATAAATAATAATAAATATTGTTCGAAATAGACATCAATTTTTTAATTAAAAAAATTACACTCTAATCTTTTTTTTTTATGAAAATTTTTCTTTAGATTATCAATTTCAAAAGTTTAATCTCATCACTCTTCTTTCGAAAGCTTAGTATTATTATAATTAAATATATGATATATGAGTTATATATTTTGTATTTTAGGGTGATTTTTCATTTTCTCGCTCAAATAAATTTACTTTATCAAATGAATATTTGTGTGTGCATGATTTATACGTATAAATTAAAGATTTAAAGAGTTTAATTTCGAAAATAAGGATATAATGGTAGCATTTTTTCATTATAAATGAGATATGGATGTGTGATTTTAAAACATAAAAATGCATTTACAATAAATCGAGTAATTTACTCAAAAAGTTATATGATAACAAAAATGTTAAGGTTAATTTTGTTGAAGATATTCATTTTGTTCTCTTTTATTTGTTGATTTGTATTTTGTGCCCCCTCATAAATAAATAAAAATATTATTTAAAAATCTAAATTGGATTCTCAGTACTTTAGTACATTTAGAAAATAATTATTTAATAATAAAAGTGAAATTGAAAAAAGTAAAAAAAGAATGTATAAAGTAGTAATTTAAGAAGAAATCAATATACTGTGGGTATTATTTTTTCAGATTTTATTCTCTTTTTTCACTTTTTTACTTTTGGGAATTTGTACTATTTTTAAGGAATAATTGTTGTCTATGTTAAGAGTAATTGAATGCATTTTGTTTCCAGGATAAGTCATGTCATATTCTCCCAAAAGTTAATATGGTTACAGTTTTTAATTAAACAATAACTTCTTTGGCCAAGATTTAAAATTCTTTATTTTTAAAAGTGCTTTTTATTATAAATTGTTTATTTACCTTGGTAATAGATAATTGATGCGATATATTTAAGATGGTTTGTCATGAAATATATTATTCACACATGATATAATATTGATTGACAAGATCCTGAAATCTAAAAAGTTCAGATTGAGCATGAGCAAAGTAGAATACTTTGAGCATAATTAGTTCAATATTGATACGACGCATGAGGTTGGTGTGAAAATGAGGTTTGATACTCATGTCATCTCCTAGAGAGATAATCCAAAATAATGGGAGATCGATGGTGATGTCACATGTCACATTGGTGCGGGATGGACAAAATGAAAGTTCGCATTTGGAGTCTTCTGTGATAAGAAGGCACCACCAAAACTTGAAAAAAATATACATAGTGGTGGTTAGATAATCTGTATTATATATAAGGTAGAATGTTGGTTAGTTAAAAACTCGCATGTTCAAAAAATTAAAGTTGTGGGAATAACGATGTTGAAATAAATATGTGGACATACTATTATGAATGAAGATATTTGGAACAAGATGAGAGTGACATCTGTGGTGAAAAAGAGAAAAGTAAAACTGAGATGGTTCGGGCAGAGATGTGTAGATATCATAGTGAGAAAGTATAAGACGTTTACAACGGTGGGTGTTAGGATAAATAGAGGTAGGCCAAAAACGTATTGAGGGGTGACAATAATTAGACAATACATGAAGCATCCAATGACATTAGATTGGAGGTTTTGAACTTGCTTTTACTTGGGTTAGGCTTGGTGGTAGTTTGGAGCACCATATTTGTTATTTACCTTCTTACAAGTAATATTAGCACTATTCTCGTAGTTTCTTATCCTTCTATTTATGTTATCACCTTAGTTGTGACGTGCGTCTAACTCACACATCATATGTGACACTTGTGACGTCTTCTTTTTCATTTTATACATTTGAGCAACGGGTATAGAGTAAGACTTAAATTTGAGATAGTTAACGATCAAAGTGATCTTTTATCCCTTTGCATTTTTTCATCAACATGCTCTTTAGGACTTTTTCCGATCTGCTTTGATATGTTTTTCTTTGAATTTACGGTTTATCGAAACAATTTCTTACCTACCAAGTTAGGGGTAACGTTTGCCTGCACTCTGCCTTCCCATACCCACTTATGAGATTACACTGTGTATGTTGTTACTCTTTAGGACTTCTATATCTGTTGCCTTCTTTGTGTTGAAGCATATATTTGTTGCATTTTTTTTTTCTTTCACATGATTGACACTCAATAATCAGCAATCACCATCAGATACTGCAGAGTAAACGTTAGATCATATCGATCTTTCTAGGAAGTGTTGTGTTCGTTATATGCTAGCTAAATTAAGATGATAGTTGACTAGAACATAAGAGATTCCGCGTTGTTGTTTCTATGATAATTATACTCATTAGCCGGCTGTTGTCTCTTTTTTGCGTTAAATTCTGAACTGCTCCTGAATTTTTCTACTCTACATATTGCTGCAGGCATGAAGTCCTTTAATGTTTGCCTTTGTGTTATGTTTTCTTACTTATTACGCGTTCTTTCTGTAGATGCATCTTTCAGACTTTCTGGAAATGAAACGGATCGCTTAGCCCTCCTCAGGATCAAAACACAGATAACATATGATCCTTCTGGTGTTACGAATTCTTGGAATGATTCATTCCATCATTGTAGTTGGCAAGACGTTACATGTAGTGCTCGACATCTAAGGTTGACAGTGCTGGATTTAAGCTCTAAGCAGGTTGTTGGAACATTAGTTCCTCATATAGGAAATATGAGTTTTCTTAGAGAACTATTTCTTCAAAATAACACCTTTAACAGTGAGGTACCACACGAAATCGAAAGGCTATTCAGGTTGAAGAATTTAGTGCTTAATTAGGACAACTCGTTTACTGCTGAATTCCAGTTAAGTGGATCACTTCCCCTTGAAGTAGGAAGTTTAGTCAATCTCGGATACTTGATATCTCCGAGAACAAGTTATCAGGAAAGCTTCCGAGTACTTTAAGAAAGTTGCATCAGGTTGGAAAACCTCTATGTTCAGGGTGTGATCCCATCATCTTTCAGTTTTTGAGAGGGATGGAGTATTTGAACTTGTCGCGTAATAAGTTCTCTGGTCTTATTCCAAAGTACTTTGAAACTTTCATATCATTGAAAAGCTTAAACCTGTCATGAAGTACCTCGAGTAGGAGTTTTCAGTAATGCAAGTGCAGCAATAGTCTACGAAAACAGAAATCTCTCTGGCGGTTCTCAAATGCTAAAGCTACCACAATGTAAGTTTTCAATGACGAAAAAAGAGATCATCAACCTTGAAGATAACTATATCTTGTTTTGGTGGTCCTGATTTTGTGTTTCTTAAAGAGGAAACTTAGCCCTTCACTCGATTAAGCAGATGATTCGTTCTTGAAACTGTCACAATCAAAGTACTCGATTTCATTGCAGAATGTGAAGTCTTAAAGAACCTCAGGCATAGAAATCTTGTCAAGTTAGTAACTGCATGCTCAGGTACTAACTTTCAAGGCAATGATTAACGGTAGCCTAGACGATTGGCTACATTTATAGTTTCTAATGATGGAAGTCTGCATTTTCGATATCTAATTCTGATCAGAAGTAACCATTGCATCGACATTGCTTGCGACGCTTTCCCTTCCCCCCCTCCCACGACTATAGTATTTCATCAGGAACATAAAAACCAGTGGGTCATTGTGATTGTAAAGCCAAACAATTCTTCCTCGACAAGCGCATGACTCCCCCGTTTTACGCCAAAACTATCTAACTTTCCGCTTGACATGTAATTTATCTTTAGTCTAAGACCGTAATATTCAAAAGACTTACATACTTTCTTAAACTTCGTGACAAGTACTCCAAACCAGACAAACATAAAACGAAGTGATTTTGATACCTACTAATGCATTTTTTCTGCAAAATATGAAATGGTAAGTGAAGTATCAACTTATGGTGACATATACAACTATGGAATCATCATACTGGAGATGTTAATGTTATATCCTGTATCATTAAAATATTGTATTTTTGAAGAATCCGACATATGGCATCAAAATTGAAGAGTCTCCGCAACTTAGGATAGAACACTATGATATTAGAAGTAAATCATAAAACATTAATCTTTTTTGTTGTGAGTTGATCCAATTTTTTGTGATATTGATCAAGTAGCAAATTTCCTACCACAAGAAAAAATTACAAAAATTTTACTTACTTCTATTTTCGTATATTGATTTACGCGATGTATCAATGATATAATCAAAACGAGATGCAATGTATTAAAATATTAATAATTGTATCTGAAACTGAGACGTGATGTGTGAGTATGTTTTGAAATGGACCTGAATTCAACCAAATTTTAAAATTTTTCGTAATTTAGAAAAAAAGAATAGGAATATGATACTACATTTTTTTATTTCAATAATTAATTTTTTGTTTATTTTTTATAAAAAAAAAATTATAAAAAAAAAGTTTTAAACCGGGAAAACCTACTGGTAAATACGCTCTGCTCTTAGCCCAACTTCTTCGACCGCCGTAATATAACCGGTCGGCTCTCCCGTAAACTTTTCCGACCGCCGTATACCACCGGTTTCCTCATCCCCAACTTCTCCGGTCGCCGGTAGACCGGTAGGCTCTTCCGCAGCTTCTCAGTTGGTGGAAAAAGAAGAAGAAGAGAAAGGACAATGTTGAGCTTAAACAACACTCTCCCAACTATTTCTGTTCATCAAAGAATATCTTTCGTTTCTACAGTTTTTGCTCAAAAGAGGGTTATTTTTCGTACAATGGACAAAAATCAGCGTGTTTTGTACTCATCATCGCAGCAAACTGAGAATAGCTCTTCGGTATTGTCTTGTAAAGCTTCATTGGAAGTTGTACATGACTCACCCAGGTAGTTAATTTTTTGATATGGGGTTGCTCAAGTATCTTTGAAGTTTGTATTTTTAATATGTTAGTGATTAGTTCTTGGTGAAAAATGGAGATAATCCTTTTTGCTGATTGATTCTTGTGTTTTTTTTTTTGGTGGGGTGGAGCTAATTTGAATTTGATGCTATTATTTGCTAGTTTTTTCTTGGGGTTTATTGAAATTTTGATGTGTTCCTCTTTTGCTTTTGAGATTTTATTCATATTCTGGCCACTTCTTGCAGTTTGTAGTTCATATGTTACTGTGCTCTTCATGAACGTTGCTAAGAGAAATCCGTTTCAATTTATGTGTTTTACTTCCCTTTTTGGTCTGCGGAAGAACTTTATACAACTCTTTAGTTCCAATTTTCCACCTAACATGTTTAAGACCATTTTGGTTATGTCTACATATGTTTAGTTTAGGACTACAAAATTGAAAAGTCTTTCTGTGCTCTTTTAAACTTTGCAAAATAATTAAACAAACAAATTGAAACATAGGGAGTACTTTTATATGGTTATTGTTGATGGTGCCTTGGAGTGTGTCTAACTGTCAAATTTGATGCAGTGGTTCAGCAGTCCATGGACTATCGGAAACGGTTGTGGGTGTTTTGGGAGGAGGGCAGCTGGGTCGTATGCTGTGTGAAGCAGCATCCCAAATGGCAATTAAAATGATTGTCTTGGATCCAATTGAGAATTGTCCTGCTAGTGCACTAGCACATCAGCATGTGGTAGGAAGCTATGATGACAGTGCCACAGTTGAAGAATTTGGGAAAAGGTTTGGTATTTACTAATCATATGTTTATGGATTTTGGTTTTTGAAATTAGCTAATTTGGATGTCATAGCAGGTGTGGAGTACTAACGGTTGAGATTGAGCATGTTGACGTTGCCACACTTGAGAAGCTTGAGCAACAAGGTGTGGATTGTCAACCCAAGCGCGACTATTCGCATAATACAGGTTAGTCTTTTAATATGCCTTAGTTTGGATGAAAGATTGTTAATTGCTCTGCAATGCTGAGATTATTTCGTTGGTTACTCATACAAACACCAATTCTTTGCTTCGTTCATTTATGCTTTCTTGTAACAGGATAAATATCTTCAGAAGGTCCACTTTTCCCGTCACGATATCCCACTTCCTAAGTTTATGCAGGTTTGCATATGGTGGCAAGAATTGCCATTTTTATTTATCCTCCTCTGTGATATAAATTTGATAATTTTTACTCATCTGGGCAATACAATCACAAACAGATTGTTAACCTTGAAAGTGCTAGACGAGCAGGGGACATGTTTGGTTATCCTCTTATGATAAAGAGCAGGAGGTTGGCATATGATGGGCGTGGCAATGCTGTTGCTAAAAGTCAGGAACATCTCTCCTCTGCTGTTAATGGTAATATGCTAATCTGAACAAATTTGCTATGTACTTCCTTTGCTTCTTAAATTTTTATCCAAGTGCGAAAATAATGCTCTGGGAGAAGAAATGACTAGGTAAGTAGTTTCCGTGAGTTTCTAATTTAATCCATGTTCCAAAATAGTGAAGAAGTCACATGGAGATTTGTTAACACATTTATGGGCTTTATATTGAATGATACTATCTCAGGGGAACACTATCTGCTAACAACAGTTGTAAAGCTCTTCGATTAAGAATCAAAATTTCCACTTTTTCTCTCTTTAGGGATGTATGACACTTCATTCGTTAATTTGTTTGTCCTGGATCGAAGCTTAATCAAGCTGTAATAATGTGTTTCAATTATATTTCAGCACTTGGAGGATATGATCGTGGTTTATATGTTGAACAATGGGCTCCATTTGTGAAGGTTAGAATTTGCTTCATTTTAAGCGGGTTTTTATTTATGCATTTACGGATCATTTTCTACAAAACATAATAAAACAAAATTTGTCTTTGCTTTATGCAATTATACGAAGAATCATATTCATCCCTCTGATATTTATACCAAGACATTATGTTAGTCAGATCTCCAACACCATTATTTTGAAGCTCAAAGTCAACGAGACAACCACTCTCTCCTCTTTATGTCAGAAGGCATCATTAGCTTTACATAGATTTGAAGCAGGTTTTGCCGAACTTGTATTTCTGGATGGGAAACCTACCTTCTTGAAACGAGCAGTGTTCAAGCCAAACCAAAAGTTCACATAGAATCAACAAAAAAACATCGACTTGTAGCTTGATTTAATTTTGTTTGGTATATTCATACAAAAAGTCATCTGGGGAATTATTTTTCGGTTTGTCTTTGAGGATTAATACATGTTTAAAAGGGGGGGGGGGCTTCAATCTTTAGATATATCTTCAAAGTGAATTTGAAAGTTATCCATGTTGATGAACTATTTGTCATTAATCTAGTGCTGGAAAGCTTTGAGATTAATAAGGAGTTAGAGAATATAAGTTTGCAAATGCTCCTGTTTTAGCCATCTTTTTTCGAGGAAGGTGACAATATAGTGAACATCAGCTCAAAGGTTAACTTATTTACTCCTGTTTTGGCAATCTTTGGACTTATTAGTATTTAACCCAGAAGTTCTCGTTATACCTCGGAGGTCATTTCAAATTTTATATTCATGTGAAGAAATCAACACCTTCCGCTACTTCTTAGGCAGGGATTGGCCTGTCTTTTCTAACAACCTCATTTCTTTGTATTTCAGGAGCTCTCAGTGATTGTGGCTAGGGGAAGGGATAATTCGATCGCATGTTATCCTGCTGTAGAAACTATTCACAGGTTTGATTGTCCTTATTTTTCCTACATATTCACTATTTCTTGTATCCTTTGTGTTAGCATGGACGTAGTTTGACTCTGCTATCATGTCCTGATTACTGGATTTTTTGTTTTGACAGGGATAACATTTGTCATATCGTAAAGTCACCTGCTAATGTATCTTGGAAGATTATGAAGCTTGCAACAGATGTTGCACACAGAGCTGTTAGTTCATTAGAAGGTGCAGGAGTCTTTGCTGTTGAGTTGTTTCTGACAGAGGATGGTCAGGTTGTCTGGCATTTTCCACGTATTTGATATATTTTTGTTTTATAGAAGGAACTATATCAGTTTGTGTATTTATAGATCTCTTCAAAAGCATTCATAGTTTTTAAAACTTAACATGTTTGTAATTGTTAATTTCTTGCAGATATTACTAAATGAAGTAGCTCCGAGACCTCACAATAGTGGGCATCACACCATTGAGGCTTGCTTCACTTCACAATATGAGCAGCATTTGCGGGCTGTCGTTGGCCTTCCACTAGGTGATCCATCAATGAAAATTCCTGCTGCAGTCATGTATAACATATTGGGGGAAGACGATGTAAGCTTCCTTAGTAATTTTTCTTTCCCACAATTTTGATGAGTTCAGTAAATGCTAATTATTGAGTCACTGCTGGAGTGCTTAAGGAAATTTTGTACACATGAGGCATTCTGTCTTTTTCAATATGCATTTTCACATGAATGTGTTAAAGGAAAATTGCTTTTACCATCTGTCTCCCTAATACAACACATTACGATTGGTGTTTAATATGCTGCATCTTTAAAAAATTGTTTCCATTGCATTTTTGAAGTTTGTATTTGTTGTTTGCATTTATACTAGTTGCATGAGCAGCAGCTATCATATGCTTGTCTAACATTGTATTTTATTTTTGCTCCTAGGGGGAACCTGGATTTCTTTTGGCTAATCAACTTATTGGAAGGGCATTGGGAATTCCAGGGGCATCTATTCATTGGTATGACAAGCCAGGTTGGTGGATTTAACCTCTTATTGGTGGTCTTTGTCTCTTTACGTCCTCATATACAGTTTTGGACATAACCTTATACGCTCTCTTTCCCATTAAAAAACAAAAGCATGTAAGTATGCCACCAAATAGTGAAACTGTATGCTTCAATGACTTGTAGAGATGCGAAGGCAACGGAAGATGGGACACATCACAATAGTTGGCTCTTCTATGGGTGTTGTGGAAGCGCAGCTAAAAGTGATGCTAAATGAAGACAGTGTTAATGACCAGCCTGCAGGTTAGTTGTCAAAATGCTTCATAAACATATTGAAGTTCTCTGTGTGTAGATATTGCACTCTGGTAGGATATTCAGGAGTTGTTACAACCTTGATTTTTGTTTTCATCCAAAATGCAGTTGCACCACGTGTTGGAATCATAATGGGGTCTGATTCAGATCTTCCTGTTATGAAGGATGCTGCTAAGATTTTAAAAGAGTTTGATGTGCATGCTGAAGTATTCACCATTAACTATCCGTTTCATTTGGCAGCTTGCCAATTGTGTTTACCATAAAATATTTACCCAAGAACCTTGTAATGATGCAGGTAAAAATTGTTTCAGCCCACCGTACACCTGAGATGATGTTTTCTTATGCATTGTCTGCACGAGAACGTGGTATCCAAGTAATAATTGCCGGGGCTGGTGGTGCCGCCCACTTACCTGGTCGGTTGTCTTACCCTACAAAATAACTTATTCTGTTGTAGTTCTTCTAGCATACATTAAATGTGACTTTTTGGTTGAGCAGGAATGGTTGCTGCATTGACTCCACTACCTGTTATTGGTGTTCCCGTACGGGCTTCCACATTAGATGGACTTGATTCCCTATTATCCATTGTTCAGGTACTTCTGTTGCTTTAGATTATTCAGTTATGTCAAGTCAGTAGTTATGGGGGGTTTGATATCTTTTTTAAGTTCAACGATCTTTGTGAGTGTGCTAGCTGGAAGAGATAATTAAAAAAGTTCATTATAGCAGTTGAATGATCATGGTTTCTCATTTATGTAGATGCCAAGAGGAGTCCCAGTTGCAACCTTTTGCACTCACCCACGCCACAAATGGCTTGTACTCTGGACAATTAATATTTGTTCTAGTAATCAGACGACTCTTAACCTTGCAATCTCGTATAAAACTTTCCTCTAATCTTTCTCTTTAGAAACTTCTTCCCTTCCCCTTTTCTCACCACATACTTAAAGTCATCAGAAGTAAACTCGAAGAAAGTATATATTTTTTTCTTGAAAAGAGCAACGAGATGTCAGTAAACGGAAAAATGAAAAACTTCAAGATACTTTTTCCGATGGAAGTAATAACATTACTATGTTCTAATACTATTAGCTCATTTTCACACACACGCCCCGAAAAAATGACTTTTGTTTTTGCTCGACACGGTTGATTATGAGAATGACTTGGAACATAATGACCATCTTGTAGGATGGCCCAGTATCAAGAGGACAGAAGAGATGAGGTTTTGGTAAAAGGAGAAAGACTAGAACAAGTTGGCTATGAAGAGTATCTCAACTCTTAAAACCATTTCAGCACCAGCTGTTTCTAACATTCACTAAAGTGTAGTAACACAGTGTCTGTCACCTGCATTGTACAATAGTCAAATATATTAGATAGCATGAGCTGCTCAAGCACTGGTTAACAGCAAGTTATATTGGCGCTGTTTCGGGAGCAAATTTATCGCGAGGCAGATGAAAGGAAATACCATTGAAACAAGATTACTGTGAACAAGCTTTCTACATGGAATTTAGTTAAAGATTTGTTGTTCACTTTTAGTTATGGATTGTCCAGATGGGTTTGAGACTAATTGTTTCAAACTATAAACCACTTCCCACTCATCCCCCCTGTGTCTAAACAGAACCATTTAATCTGCTTTCAAATTTGAAAGTATGACAATTACCATTTCTGATATATATGAGATTAAGAATATTGTATTTTTGCTGCTCTTTTACATGCTCCTCGCAAGTTTAATTTTTAAACAATCCGAGATTTCAGGATTGAGTAAAACAAATATCAATACTCTTGATGCATGGTAGCGTATTGTATCCCTTTCATAGAGGAAGTTGAATATGCGAGTGACTAGTCGGCTTCATCAATGCTTATTTGAAAGTGATTTGGGCTCAGCTCGAATCATGCCCACCAACTATATTTTTTAGTTTTTTTCTTAAAATTTATTTTTTAATGAGACAGAGTAGATTTTGTCCCCCTTGACTATTCGTATATTACTTCTTCATAATTTAGAGATCCCTTGAACGAAAATATGTAGCCTTGCCACTTCTTCATATATTGTTACTTTTGCCCCTCTCTCTCTCTATATATATATATATAATATAAAGTACAGAAACCCCCCAACAATTTGGGCGCTAATTACCTCTTATCCCAAAGAAAATCTCAAATTACAATAAACTCAATTTTTTCAAAACTCACAAATATATTGCTCTTTTACTCGATACATAGCAAATGATACATAATTTCTCCTTTTTAACTTCTCGTGACTTGAGGCCCAAAAGCAACTTGGTTCCAATCCTCAAGTTTATGACACATGAAAGACCCCACCCCCCTTTTAGGCAACATCTTTTATTGCATCCGACGTTATTTATCTTGTTTTCTTAAAAAATCCTTGTATGACCCATTAATTTGCATCACAATTTAATTAATTGAAAAGGATCACGTTTGCCCTCACTATTTGAAAGGCTCAGTGTATCCTCGTTACCTAAGAGTGTCTGATGTGGAAAAATCATCAGGACGGTCGTTAGTGAAGAAGGATATTTTTGAACCATTAGATAATGACTAGGATTGTTTTTGTTTGGATAGTATAACTATGGGCAAATGTAGACCTTTTGGAATAGTAGAAGACCATCGTGTTACATCCCTCCTTTTGTATTCGTAGAAACGAGAGGTGGTTAGCATCTCTCTTGATAGAGACCTGTAATTAGACACATTCAATTAAGGCTACCCCACTTCGGTGAATCTTACCCAATTTTTCACCACCAAAGGGTGTGATACAGTAGATGGGGCTACTAAAATCCAAGGTAGGGACGTAAGGAGTACTTCACCTGAATGGGGTCGTACACGACAAGAATCTGAATTAGTCAGAGTACTCCAACTCTTTTTCAAAGTTTTCAAATTGCATATATAGAATGTACTATTTTGTGAACAAAGAGAGAGATTCAATTTTCTTTTATGCTAAAACAAGTTAACCAAATCTAGAATTCAACAACAGCAGAATCCAGACAACAAGCAGCACGATTTCGCTACATAAAATGTTCGCGTCTTTCACCAACCAAGGAGTAGAAGCTTCAAAAGCGCCATCCGAATGTAAAGACCATTCTTAGCTTGTCTGAAATAAGCAGCCCTCGGATCACCATCGACATCAACCGTTATCTCATCAAGTCTTGGCAAAGGATGCATCACTACAGCATGTTTCTGCATAGCATTTACGACACTCATATCAACGAATACTTACTTCCCTCGAGCTTCTTCTATACAAGCAACCCTCGCCTCCAAAATCTCTCGTGGAATCCAGTTTTGATACACCACACACGTCAATTTGAGCCACACCATCGATCAATCAAGCATTTTCCTTCCTCCCATCGAACCCCCATTGATGTCAAGTAATCCTTTATGTCATCCTTCATTTTAACAACATCAGGGGATACAAAGTAAATCTTCACATCTTTATACAGCGCAAGCAAATGAGCAAGTGAACGAACTGTCCTCCCGTATGCTAAATCACCAACAAGAGCATGTTTTATACGTCGATTTTTCCCTATTTCCCTCGTTCGAATTCCTCTAGACACAGTCTAGAGAGCCTGGTCGGGTTTGTCCGAAGACCATCTCCTGCATTTATAATCGGAATAGATGCAGTCAATGCAGCTCGTCGAGCAGCACCACTTTCGAAATGCCTCATAACAATGATATCAGAGTAACCTTCAACAGTTCTAACTGTATCTTCTAGTGTTTCACCTTTCGCCGCAGACGAAAATTCACGAGCATTTTCAGTTGTTAGTACTTCTCCTCCTAAACGCTTCATAGAAGATTCAAATGAAAGCCTAGTTCTAGTTGAAGGTTCATAAAACAGAGTAGCCATAAGATAACCCTTAAGAATCTCACTTCTTCCTCCAATCGAATTCTTCTCGATTTTCTCCATCTCCTGTGCTACTTCAAATATCGCACTAAGAGTTTCTCTATCAAATTGTTGGGATTCAATTACATCATCAAGGTGAAACTTAGTTGAAGATTTATTTTCGATCTCCAATGCTCGGCATTGGAATTTGTTGCTATTTGTTGACATACGGTATTCATTTCGTCCATTTTTGAACAATTCAACAGATTTACAGAGCACAGGTTGATTTGCCCATTCACTCTTTCTAAGTGGTGACATGAGTATTTTTCCATGGGAAGAAAGTGTTGCAGAAATAGTCATATTGAAATCACTCACCGGAGAGAGGAAGAACGGCGGCAGTGCGGCGGAGATCTTCAAGAGTTCTCCGATGAACGTTTGGTGCCGGAGATTGGAGCTGCTCGAGGAGAGGAGGCACCACTGGCTGTGAAGAGGTAAACAAGGGGTTTTAGGGTTTTTGGTAAAGGGTATCTTTGGTTTTACGAGAGCTATCAATATAGGCTAGTCCATCCAATAAGGCTAATTTATATAGGCTTTGATATTTTACGAGTTAGATTGGGCTAGCTCATTTTTTGTGTGAGTTGAAAAATGATGGGCCCAACTCACAAGTACGTGGGATACAGGCTGGCCGAGTCAGCCCATTGTCTTTAAAATTATACAATATTTTTATTATTAATCTTCAAATATAATTATAATTTAAAAAATTATCATAAAATCGACAGAAACACTCTCACATGATGTGAATGTTTACTACTTTTTAAAATCAAATTCCCAATCAATGCTCTTTATAAAATATTACTACTAAAAGATTGTATATTAATATATGTATTTGTATAATCCTGACGGCATTATACATATACAAACATCACTAACTTATACAAATTTGAAGTCCACACCACGTAATTCATGGTTAATGTTAGTCACGAGTGGGTAATTATAGCCAACTATAGGCTATGATGAGTATTAACTAGTATGGTTTTTCTTTGTGTGCGTAATTTTCTTTTTTTTTTCTTTTCAAATGGAGGGAGTAGAATAAAGTATTGAAAACACCTGTGAACTTGGTGTAAATTATCAATTTTATTCCTGAAGTATTGACACATCTTCAAAAAACCACTCATTTTACTTGCCTACTAAACTAGAGATACATACAGCCCGTCATCTCTCACATATCTAACAGTGTCCTCAAATTAATTGTAGGGGGCCATTTACCTCTTCATAAAAATCGCAGGAAATTTTGAGCACACCCCTAAACTAGACGATATCTCACTCATTTTTTGCAATTGCAATCTATGTCTTTAGAGTTTTATTTACAAATAAAAAAGATTTTTTTTCATTTGTCAATAATTTGAGCTAAAATTAATAATTCACATCTAATTTAGAGATATTTTCAATATAGAAAGGCGAAAAGTCAAAAGTTGAGAAATTTCGAACTTATAACTTCAACTCATAAATCACTTCAAAAAAAAAAACTATGTGATTCTAATTTATTACACGGATGACATATACGTAACTTCACAAAATAATGATCATGGAGATTACACTATTTATTATGGAATATCAGAACTCACGATCTTAAAGTTGAAAATGAGAGAGTTTTTACCATTCACGCAACCATCTTTTGGCTATTCTATGAGATGATAGTATTTATTTTGAGCAAGATACTCCCTCTGTCCCTATTTAGTTGTCCACTTTAGAAATGATACACATATTAAGGCACCAATGATTATCATAGGTTAGTTACAGTTTCACCCTTATAGTACAACTCCTCAAGTATAATACATGTATTTTTTTGTTCCAAAAAAAACATGCATTACAACTTGGTAGTACTAAAAAATTTCTAGAATTAAATAAGGCATATTAGGAAAAAAATAATTGTCCTTTCTTGATTTTTAAAATGAACAAGTAAATAACGACAGATATAAAAGAAAATATGGACAAGTAAATAAGGACAGAAGGAGTATATAATACATCAGCTTATATGCATGTTTCATTAGATTTGTCACTTTGTTTCAATGATTTGTTTTGTGTAAAATCTTAACAATTAATCGATAACCGAAATCATAACAATAAATAATCAATATAATAATGATACTACAACAGATTAACATATCTACAAATCAATAAACCTCAAAATTAAACAGATAAAATCAAAAATCAAACTGAACAAATCAAAACACAATCCTATTATATTTCATTACGAATACTAAACATCCAACTTAAACCAAATTACAGACATTTAATTTAAACGAAAAATAAATAAAAGATACGATATGGATAAGTACCTATCGAATCCTTTATTTAGAGAATCCGACACGAGTACGAGATCAAACCAACTTAAATTAAATCATAAGACATTTATTTTTTTACCTAACTAGACCCAAATTAAGAATGCCCCAAGAATTTTGTGGCCAAGTTTTCTCTTTTGCCTTCATCAACAAAACTCTTGTCCAAGCAACCCAACCTTCCCAAGACATTCTTTTGTCCCATGGACTCCCCCATTCCAAGATCAATCTTAGCCCCTTTTCAGCCTCTTTTTCAGCCTCTTCAAACTCCCCTTTGCTCAAATAAATTTGCCCCAACACCACATGAGGCTCACCTACAAAAGGGTTCTTGTCAATACTCATCACTAACTTCTCTTTAGCCCAATCTAAACCTCTCTTAGACCCTTCACAAACACCTTCCCAATACAATTCTCTTGCCATTTTTTGCTCTTCTGCATCCAAAACTCTTGTGCAATTGTCGAAAACCGGTGGAATAACAAGCTCAATCTCTTCGTCCCTCCCGGATACAACAACCCTTTCGCCATTACGCTTTCTTTGTTCAATATAATCTCTTCATTCTCTTTTTTCAAATTTTTTCAGAGTATAATTGCACCCGATATCTGACGCGAATTCATCCAAATTTAAGCCCGGCGCTTTTGTCCATCACCGGGCCATAGAGTTGTTTGCGAATTGTTTCCAGTGAATTCCAATCTCCCGTTAGAATTCTCAAACAACAAATCCTGAAAATTAAACAACTGATCACTGAAATCCGCCATTGTCATTAGTAGAAACACAGCTACTAATCTCCTCGAAACCAAAACATCTTCGCCCGTCTTAATATGCTTCACAATTACACCATCAACAGGCAAAATCGACCCCAATTTCTTCCTCCACGCTTCGTTTTCATTAAACAAACCCTTCTCCTTCGCATTACTCAACGACGCCATTGAAAACTCGAGATGCTCAACAAGCTCTGAATCAGTATACCGAAACAACAAATCGTCATGAATTAACGACTGACGAGGCACAATACAGAACAGATGAATCAATCTCTCAGCAGCTTCACCGACGTGACGACGTACAGTTTCCCGTCCGGTGGACGGATCGAATATAGCTAGATTCACATATGAATTTGAATAAGCTGAATGGAAAAGACCACAGAGACAAACGGAATTTGGGGATTTCCATATTTTGAGAATTTTGTAAATATCGATTAAGTGATCGAGAAAACTGCCGTGTTTATGCCAACATTCGCCGGCGCCGACGGAACGTAAAACGGCGATAAGGTTAGGGAGATCTTTGTCGATTGATTCGAATTCTCCGCGGAGAAAAGGACGGCATGATTCTAAAAGGGAATGGAGATTAGTAGGAGAAAGAGAACTCAGTGATAATGGCATTTTTTTTTTTTTGCTTGGTTGAGAAACAATGGCGGATGCAATTATGGAGGAAGAAGATAGGATTATGATGAGACGTATAAGAGTAGAAGTTGATCACTTGTTTGTTGTCACCTTTTGCGTTCGGGTTCGGTAATCTTTATTAGGAAGCGTTTTATTTTTACCGTGAAATTGTCTAGCACGATTTTGAATTCAATTGGATTTTAATGTACGATTTTATTATGACATGATTTGAATTTAACTGAATTTCAATAAGGTACTCCCTTTGTGTATTTTTATTTGTGAGAACGTTTTACCTTTAAAGGAAAATTGTCTAGCACGAATTTGAATTTACTTGGATTTTAATGTACGACTTTATGGCATGTCTTCGAATTTAACTTGGTTTCAATAAGGTATTCTTTCTATTTTATATGTGACGTTGCGTATTTTAAAAATTTAAATTATATTAATTTGATATTTTAATAAAAAAAAGTTAAATGTTCAAAAATAATATTAGTATTAAAGATTATAAATTTTTCGTTTTATATTTTACATCTTCAAATTGTATCATATCCTTTGTTTTTATCATCATTCATTTCTTTTCTTGTAAATATGTTATTAATATTATCCAAAATATTAAACAATTCTTTTATATATAAATTCAAAACGAGTAATGTTTAATTAGTTCTACGTAAGTCATCAATCATCTTGCCATTCGGAATATATTATAAGCAGCTTTTCTAACAAAAGTAGCTCTTTTTCAATGTGTAATTTTATTTTTAAAAATTGTTTAAAGATAAAATTGTTTATCATTGGAATTGAAAAACTAAAATTTATTAAAATTTCAAAGTTATTTTCATACCAAAATAATACAAAATAGTTCAATTTATATTCATATTTTAACACAGTTTTATTTCTAAGTACTATTTTCACTTGATTTTTCAAAACTTTTTTATGATTTTACGGTTTAAAAAAATAACATGCCTTAATTATTTCGATTGTTTGGTTTAAGTGTACAAGATACGTATGAAGTGAGAGAGTGGAGTACAAAATAATAACAACATTGACAAGATCCGGAAAAAATTGTACCATCATTTTATTTTGTGCTTTCGTCATTCTAAATTCTGTAGCAGAAAAACTTCGGCGCTTAACTAAAGTTATATATACTATTACTTATTTATTATAGTTATATTTATTATAATTATCATTAAGGACTCAATATTTTACACTAATTATGTGGGTTGAGTTTGAGATTGTATAATTAGTCACTTTTGTATGTGAGTAATTCGTCATAATATACAAACATATATGTATAGTATACAATTAATCAACTGATATACATATACAATTTATGTCTCTCTCACTCTCTGCCCTCTCTCGCTCGTCTTTTTCCTCTCTCTCCAAAAAATCAAAGATCCGAGATTGCTAGTGTTTTTGGCGACATTGGTTCCCCGTCCCGCCTCTCTCCTCCCTCTCCTTATCTCGCTTGTCATATATACAGATGCATATGTATTATATACAATTATCTAACCATTATATATTTACAATTCACCTTTCTCTCATTCTCTCACTTGCCTCTCTCCTTCCTCTCCCAAACTCTCTTGCCTCTCTCCTTCCTCTTCCAATCTCGTTCGGCTCTCTCCTCCATCTCCCAATCTCGCTTGTCATATATATACAAATACATATGTATAAATTACAATTATCTTAACCAATATAAATATACGCTTCACCTCCTCTCCCCCCACTCGTTTCCTTCTATCACTATATCACTCGCTGCTCCCTCCTCGCTCTCCATTCTCGCTGTCTCTCTCATCTTAATAAATCATGTAGCTTACGATTGTAATTAATTAACTATACTAAGGGAGAATAATAGACCTATTTTTGAGTGTCTATATATAAAGTTTCTCTTTTTTTAATTTTACACTCTTGTAAACAAGAACTTATAATTATTTATTATAGAGTTGATATTGTAAAAAGAATGTCATAATTCAACATGAAATAGAATTGCTAATAACATTAATTCCTAATATTTTTCTTAAAATTTAACTTATAGAAGTATACATTCTCTTTTTAAATATAAGCTCTTCTTACCCATTAAAGTAAATATAATATATAATATTTCAATTTTGAGTGTGCCTAACTATACTTAAATTTATTACACAATTATCTGACATAGACCAAACTTTGATGTCACTTATATATTTTTTTTATATTTTTTTTTGAATATTTTTATTATTTTAACTTTAATAAAAAATCAATTTACCTTTTGCTTAATAGATTACCATTTCTATCTTCATTCTCTTTCACAATAAATGTTGTCATTTTATTTTCATTACTCCACAAGAATCCAAAATAGATAACACCTTACAATACTCTTACGACGTGTCATTTATCTCATCAATTATTAATATCAACTGTGATAGAATGAATATATTTTATATCATCACTTTTAATTATAAGTTTTAAAATCAAATTTTGTTAAAAAGATCTTCCAACAAAGGAGTGTAATCTAATATAAATTTTTATATTTAATCAATATTCAAAATAATCAAAATGCATTATGCGGAAGTTAATAGTGCAAACAACTTACGGTCTAATTTAAAATAAATTAAAATGATAAAATAATATATTTTATTCTTGAGAGAAATATTGAGAATAACTCTAAACTTTGACATAAATAATTAATTTTATTTTCAAACTATTGAAATTATTGCCAATCTTAAAAACACATATGCTTGACTAACTAAATTTAAATACATCTTCGATCGATTTACCACATGATCTAACAAATTATCTCAAACTCTAGTAGAAATATAAGACTTTTAATAAAAAGTCGAAAAAATATTGAAAACACATCTAAAATTGACGAGAATTGAGAGATGTATTTCATTCATGTCATAAGATAAAAATGTATGTGAAGTTCATTTATAAATCACAATTTTTTAAACGTAACTAGTTCAATAACAAAAATACTCTGAGCCCTTTTTAGAAATCGTTCCGATTGAACATTTTATTCAACAGTCATGATAACATTATCTCTATCCCTATATATAAAGATAACTAACTTATCCCAAGTGTAAGAACCAAACAAAACATTAAAATTTAATTCAAAAATTATTATTTTTTATGACTATTTATTTTTATCCCTCACGTCAAACGAGTCAATAGTAAAAACCTTAGGCTTATTTGGACTAATCCGACCAAGACGCGTTTTTCTTGGCTATATTGTCTGAATTTTATAGTTTACATGTGCATTCTCACATATATATAGCAATTTCTCACCAAAATATACGGCCAAAATGCATGTAAAATATAGTAATCTATCAAATTTTAGAGACCATTTCTCACTTTGTTGAAGTTTTGGTAGTTGTCACTTTGTTTTTCTAATCAAGATCTCAACTTTTTTCCCTTTTTTGTTCTTCTTTGACCTTCCCATGTCTTAGCAGTAGTTTCTCTTTTTGGGTTTATTAGCTTTTTCATTGTTTGCTTGTGATTTATAATCACTTGCTATGTTTATGTATGTTTCTGATTCTTTGATTCTGTTGTGTTAGCATAGCCTATATACTTGTGATATTGTTTTTGTTGAATCTTGATTTGGTGGGGTTGGATTTGAATGCTTGTTGACTTGTTTTTGGTAGTTGATTGGTTGATTGAAGTATCAAGATCTTATTTTTATTTGTGAAAAGAGAGTTTTTGATGTTGGAAGGAAGGATTTAGGGGGTTTAATAGAGGAAACAAAATGGGGAACACTTGTGTAGGACCAAGTATATCTAAAAATGGAATCTTTCAATCAGTTTCAGCAGCAATGTGGCGATCCCGGTCACCGGATGATACTGCTTCCACTGTTACCAATGGTGAAAGTGGTAGGGTTGAAACACCAACTTCTGCTAAAGAAACTGAATCACCTTTGCCAGTTCAAGATAAGCCACCAGAACAAATGACAATGCCTAAGTTAGAAGAGAAAGAGGAAGAAAAACCGAAAAAGCCCAAAAAGCCGGCTGAAATGAAGAGGGTGTCTAGTGCTGGACTTAGGACTGATTCTGTGTTACAGAAGAAAACTGGGAATTTAAAGGAGTTTTTTAGTATAGGAAAGAAATTAGGACAAGGGCAATTTGGAACTACATTTCTTTGTACTGAAAAAGCAACGGGGAAACGATATGCTTGCAAATCGATTGCTACGAGGAAGTTGTTAACTGATGATGATGTGGAAGATGTTAGAAGGGAAGTTCAGATAATGCATCACTTGGCAGGACATCCTCATGTTATATCGATAAAAGGGGCTTATGAGGATGCTGTAGCTGTTCACCTTGTTATGGAGTATTGTGCCGGGGGTGAGCTTTTCGATAGGATTATTCAACGAGGACACTATACAGAAAGAAAAGCAGCTGAGCTCACCCGGACTATTGTTGGAGTTGTAGAAGCTTGTCATTCTCTTGGTGTCATGCATCGTGATCTTAAGCCTGAGAATTTTCTTTTTGTTGATCAGAAGGAGGAGTCACTTCTCAAAACAATTGACTTTGGGTTATCAATATTCTTCAAACCAGGTAGTTTTGTATGATATGTACTTCCCTTCTTTTAAACTGCTTTGAGACACTGTGTCAATTAATGGGTACACAATTAGCTTGGAATCTAGTAGAAAGAGTAAGCATTAAAATTAAATGAGTTCCTCGTGATATTGTTGCTAAAAACAAGATATAAACTCTGTTTCTTTCGGTGAAATAGCGAAAGATGAGTTTAAATAGAGTAACATGAGGAGTGAGGATTCATGTAGCCAACTCCAACTTGCTTGAGAATGAGGCGTACAAGTAGTATAAGAAGTTGTAGTTGCTACCGTTGTTTCTTTTAGTGAAGTAGAAAAAGCATATCCAATAACAATGGTTTTAAAGAAAGAATTCTCGAATGGCCCACCATCCTCTACTCCAATCCTTTCCCTTTATTCTTTTTGTTGACAAGGGAACCCGTAGCTACTACCTTTCAGGTGCATATACAAGGTAAACCCAACTCCAGTGTAATAGCGCACAAACCACCCAAGAGAAGTAAACAACAATAGGCAAGCCTCATGCGACCAGCTTAACCAAGAAAACATGCAGGGTGTTTCGGACCTGAGACCCCCCTTTTGGATATCCAACCCTTTTCCTTCATAGGACGCATTGATAGAATAGATTGACATCGTCTTTTTCTGTTAAAGTGCCTCTTTGTGTACGATGATTTTTCTGCACTATGAACAATTTGAAGTTATCAAGTGTTTCGGTTTGGGTGCCTTCAACATGTTGTGTCACTAATGCTGACTCATAATGATATTGGGATTTTAATCAGGTTCTACACGTAATTATACAAGCAGTCTATCAACTTGAGTTATATGCATAAACTACTTATCTTTTTAGTCACTGTGATTCGGATTGTGTGAATTCTTTGGCTTCTTCATAAAACTTACTGGACAACTATTTGATCTATTTTAACATTTTATTTCTTCTTTATTCTATGTTGTCCTAATTTATTCTTTTCCAAACTGCTTATTAATTGATATGTTTCTCTTTTCAGGCGACAAATTTACTGATGTTGTTGGCAGTCCGTATTATGTTGCACCAGAAGTTCTCCGAAAACGTTATGGTCCTGAAGCTGATGTCTGGAGTGCTGGTGTAATTATCTACATCTTATTAAGTGGAGTACCTCCTTTCTGGGCTGGTAAGCATTCCCAAGTCATCAGAATTGGCATTTATTGGATACTTTTAGGCTTTCGCTCCCGTATTTGGCTCTTCTACATTTAGTTCACTAAAAGTTATCTACTTTTCCACTTCTAAGTTCTACTTACATTTTGAGAAACCTAAAATGTGCATTTGTTATCGGAAGAATTGATGTCTTGTTGTTCATGTTTGCTGAGATTGAGTTATTTTGGTATATAGACATTGCAGCACCTCTATCAGACATTTCTTTCACTATTACTCCCTCTGTCCCAAATTGTTTGGCACACTTTCTTTTAATTATGTCTCTAATAAATGTCACCTTTCTATAATAAGATAGAATTTAACTTCAAAAAAAGTTCTTTTTTACCCTTACTGAAATGACCTATAGCCACACAAATGTCCCATATTTGTTTTAGACCAGAAATTTCAAAAGTTATCCTTTTTTTCTTATAGGAGGTCAGTGGTTTTTTTCTTCTCAAGGATGACGAAATCAATGTAAATCCAATTAGAATATTCTTTCTTCAGTAAATAATTCATTAGATTCTTAAATAGGCAATGTTATTACTTCACTTAAGATCTCCTTCTGAATTGTTTTGGAATCAGATTCGAATCTGTGTTTTTGAAACGCTTCAAAATCCCTGTCGCACCCGGATGTATCCGACAAGATTTGGATGTGGGTTTGGTATCCATGCTTAGTTTGGTCTTGGGTTGCTTTGACTACATCTATGAACAAGAAATATTGATTAATTGGGTATTTGGTTTGATATATATACACTTTGCTATTACACAAAATATTTTATGAACAAAATTTTGGAGTTTATAAAGAATTAAATGTTATGAAATTTTATTCAATAACTCTAATTACTCGAAATCCATACTTATACATGCCATACTATACAGTTAGTGGAGGGTCTCCCTACCTGCATCCATACTCTCCAAATGCTAAACTTATGTGATGATGAATTGGCCTCTAGATCAGCACCTGAGTTCGTGCAACGTAGGTTCTGATTGTGTTCTGGTACTTAAAGTTACTTAGTTAATGTCAAGATTTAAGGTGCGAGAACATATAAAGAAATGATTCAGAGATTTTCAGTTTGTTGAAATAATAGTGCAAGTATGGAAAGGGGCATTGGAAAAATTTACAAGGCTAAGATGGATGGTGTGATGGCAGATGGAGGTTGAAATGGTCTTTTGGTTTATCCATTAGTAGAGAAGTGGATGGTTATAGAAAGATGACTGATGTAATGGTTGGCTCAAACAACAAAACATGAAAAAGACCTTCTCTTTTTACTTGATTTATGTTTGTAAGGAGAAAATACCGTGTTGTACTGTATAAATTGTTGGTCAAACTTGGTATATTACTATGGATGATTCCGGCAGATTCCTTACATGTTTGCCTGTTCTCTCTATATTCAAAGAAAGTCGGTCAACTACTGAACATAAGGGGAAATCGAGTCATAATTATGTTCATGGACAGGAACATGGAAAGGTTTTCTGGAATCAAATACTGCCCTTCTAACCACATATCGTCTTTTTGTATCGTTTTCCGGAACTAATTTTTTCTATCATACAGAAAATGAACAAGGAATATTTGAACAAGTCCTGCACGGTGATCTTGACTTCACGACAGACCCATGGCCAAGTATTTCAGAAGATGCAAAAAACTTGATGAGGAGAATGCTTATTCGAGATCCAAGGAAACGTTTAACTGCACATGAAGTTTTATGTAAGTAGCGTCTTCTTCTGATTTCTAGATTTTAACTTGTAAATAACAACTGAGCTAATGGGGTGAATTCAACAATATTTGGTTCTTTGAAAGATTATCATCTTCTCAATGCAGGGGAAAGGTCTGCGTATACCTCAACCGCCATCCCAAGTGCCGCAAAAGCGAATAGATTGCAAGCGTCATATTTTGTGGATGTGCTTGTAGGATTGGTATTGATGGGCTTCCCCAGACACCACTTGTGGGACAGACACCACTTGTGGGATTACACTGAGTTTGTTGTTGGTTCTGATTATTTCGTATCCTGTTAACGAACCATACTTTTCTTTTGAGTTGAGAAACTTTGATAGTCTCTGAGGGTGATATTATAACTTTTGTAGGCCATCCTTGGGTTCAAGTTGATGGTGTGGCGCCTGATAAGCCTCTGGATTCAGCAGTTCTGAGTAGAATGAAGCAATTTTCTGCAATGAACAAGCTCAAGAAAATGGCTTTGAGAGTGAGTCTATCCATCTGCAAGATAACGATTGACCAAAAAAAATCTATTTAGGTTGAAACTAGTCTGTAAATATCACGTTCTTTGTGCTACAGGTCATTGCTGAAAGCCTATCTGAAGAAGAAATTGCTGGTCTTAAAGAAATGTTCAGGATGATAGACACGGACAATAGCGGTCAAATAACTTTTGAGGAGCTCAAAGATGGATTAAAAAGATTTGGCTCTAATCTGAAGGAGTCTGAGATCTATGATCTTATGCAAGCAGTAAGTATCATTTAAGTCCTTGATCCATTTTTTAAGAATCGATGATATTCGAGCAGTATGTCTGAGATGGATGAATGTAGACACTTATTTCACTCTTTCACACTAGTTTTCGTTATTAAAAGTACTGAAATTATTTATCTGAAGATACGTAAACTTACCGTAAAATGATCTCTCTTTTTCCTTTTATGTTAATGTTGTATTAATCCAACTGATATATAGGATAATTCTCTAGACTTCTTTTCTTTCTTATTAACCTCCCTCTTCCAGTAGGAGTACGTATGATCTATTCATTGTTCGGTGAAGACGTGAAATAATTAAGAGAAGAATCAGTTATTTTATCCTTCTCATTGCTGTAATTATTTGTATTTTTAACTCTTATCATTAGCTTGTGATCAAAAGCGTAGATTGGTTTAGCTTCATGCCATTGTTAGATCTTTCATTCACCAACATCAATGATGACGGTGCACTCTAGTAACCTGCTTCCTCTCCGAATTGCAAGGTCTGATGTTCGCTAACCAATGGAACAATTATTATGTGAATTTATAGCTGCGACTTACAGCTCCCTTAACCAAATGACACGGACGATCATCTTTTTTCTGCCTTCTCGTACGTTGGAATAAAGATGGAAGTGCCTCCAATCCACTGCAGACGAGCTCAACTCTTGTGAAGAATTTTGCATTGTGAGATGTGTCGAATGGGAAGATGATCAGAGAAGCGACCAGGACCCTTAAGTTCTTTTTTTCTTACTTTACGTCTTTGATCCTTTAGTAGATTAACATATGTCAAATACCTAAGACGTATTTCAGCTCTAACAATGGAAGATTCCTCCGACCATTTTTGCTTGTATTATGGTCTCAGTCATGGAAAATTTTCATACTTTCTCAGGACGGACGTATTGATTACAATGAGTTTGTTGCTATGATGCAAAAGGGAAATCCAGTGCTTGGTGGTGGCAAGAAAGGTCTAGAGCAAAGTTTCAGCATTGGATTCAGAGAAGCACTAAAACTATAGGTCTTTGAAGAGTATTTTTTGTTCCTTTAGGGTCGTTTCGTACGCGAGATACTGTTTGTCTATTAGTTTCTTCATTTGAATATTTGTGTTTTTAAAGAGTGTATAGTATTTAAACTAGTTTTGCTAAACAGCATTGCTATTTTCCAGTGCAATTTTCAATTCATTCCAAATTTTGCACAATTTTTCCCTTTAGTTTTCAGTGATCCTATTGAGTAATTGTATAACATGGGATGTAACAACATTATACTGCAGTTCTTAATCATTCTGTCAATTGAAATCTTATTTTACTAGTATTATTTCACAAGGTTATCATATTTATATTGTATCGTAGAGTATTGTTTTGATTAATACAATATTTAGATAGATTGTATCGAATCCCTCGTTATGTAGTGTCATATATCAATAATTGAAATGAGAAATCTACGAAAAATGTATTTATCATTGTGTTCTATGTTCTTCAATTCTAGATGTCTACAATAGATACTTAAACTTGTTTGAAATTGAACAAGTATATGCATACGTGGCATAACAAACGTAAATTTCAATTAAAGTATGAATTGCCATGAAGGACGCATGCGTCTAGTTATTTAGCTTTATATAAGTTTCAACATCTATTTGTGCATAACAAAAGTTAGAGGTTAGAGATGGCACGTGACACCGAGCTTAAAATTATGTTTATGTATTATGTCGAATGTAAAGAACTATTAAAACAAACATTGTATCTATGGAAAAAGTATAAATGTACCCCAAACTATTGTAAATGGTATGCAAATACCCTCTATCATACCTTTGGGATGTTGGTGCCCCTGTCTTTCAAAAACTATAGTATATATACCTTTTACACTAACAGATATACACGTGTCATAATCTTATCCACCGATTCGACATTTATCAACGGATAAGATTGCGCAACGCGTTCCTATTTAGTCTTCCGTTAGAGTGAAGGGTACATATGCTCTAGTTTATGAATGGCAGGGCACCAATGTCCCAAAAGTATGACGGAAGGTATCTGCATACCATTTACTATAGTTCGGGGTATATTTGTCATTTTCCCTTGTATCTAAAGTAACAACACAATACGATGTTGGGCTTCTATATGGGCCAAGTCTAAACCGTTACACTTTCATAAGCCCATTACCCATTTTCACAGTCTTCTTCCTCAGCTTGGCTAGGGTTTTTTTTTACCTGAAACTAAAACCCCCAAATCTCAGTGTAAGAAGGAAACCATTACAATGGCGTCGTTTATGCAGAAACTCACGAGAACGAAGAACATTGGGAAAAGGTCTAAAAAAAAGTATTTGGAAGAAGCACTTTACAAGAATCTGTTCAAAGAAGGAGGCGAAGAGAATCATGTTAGGAAAAATCTGAATCAATTTTTGAAATCACACAAAAGTGCTTTCAAATGGGAAGTTGGAAAATCCATCAAAGTGTTACGCCAACGCAAGCTTTACGCTCCAGCACTCAAGGTCTCTCATTTTCTCAGTTATTTTTTTTTGAAATTGTATGGATTTAACTGTTAGAACTTTGCATTTCTGTATGTTTTTGATGATTCGACTTGAAAATACTAAACATTTCTGTATAATGTTCTTGCTTTTAAGTAGATTTGCATGATTTGGCCTCAGAATAAGTTTGGGATTTTGTCATTTTGGGATTGTGTCTGTTAAACCTTGTTGTATATTGATCTTTGACCTGAAAATAAATTTGGGTTTCGAATTTGCTTCTCAAGGGAAGGAGTTCATATCCCCTGATTTGCTTGTCATGGTCTCTCCGCCAAATTGGATGTTTTATATACATATTTTCTAGAATTGATTTAATGTTATCTGTGCTAGCACCAATACTCTAAAAGGCTGAATGGTGCACTTGGTTTGACAACTAAGTTATTTACCTAACGAGTAGAATCAATTCCTACTTGATACTTCTTTGCATCTCTTCATGGTGCACCGATGTAATAGGAATCCTAAATCCGCCTCAAGCTTACCTTGATGCTGTTGGTCTCATGCATATTCTAGCTTAGCTTTATGTTGGGAATTCAAAGGGTGGTTCTTGCCATTTAGCAATATTCCCTTTTAATTAGATTAATCTTTGGCCGTTCTCCTGCATGCTTCCAGACATGTTGAATAACTTTTATGACAAAAGATTTCTCCTTGCTATGATTTTGACCTGCTTATTTTCCTTATTTAGTTTAAAGAAAATTTTGAATCAGCAAGGGAAGGACTGCTGGATTTTTACTTAATTCTTATGTTAGTTTTTGGTGGAAGCTTTGTACAAAAAAAAGTGATAGCTGCTTAAGGGATGCTACATTAATGCAGTGCCTGTAAACCACTATCTATGAAACCCAAAAGTGGGTTCGTTTTATCTCTTAGATCTCTGTACGCCAACGTAGAGTTTGAAGTAGAGCTGTTATGTACTTAGCACAATAAGGTGTGACTTGTAAGCAATTAGTTTTTATGGTTCCTTGGTTTTCTTTTAGCAAAATGAAATGTTTTGATTTGCTATTTGCTATGTGCAGTTATCAGAAACAATGGAAAAAAGGGGCATGAACAGGACCATAAGTGATCAAGCTATACATATAGATATTGTTGCCAAGAGTAAAGGGATTGAAGCAGCAGAGAGCTATTTTTTGAATCTCCCAGAGACATCGAAAGATCTTCTTACTTATTGTGCCCTTTTGAACTGCTACTGCAAAGAATTAATGACTGAAAAAGCTGAGGCTTTGATGGAGAAAGTGAAAGAACTTAACTTAAGTTTAAGCTCCATGCCTTACAACAGCTTGATGACTCTTTACACAAAAACTGGGCACCCAGAAAAAATCCCAGCCATTATTCAAGAAATGAAGGCCAATGATGTTATGCCAGATTCTTATACCTACAACGTCTGGATGAGGGCTCTTTCTTCTATGAATGATATTTCTGGGGTTGAGAGAGTTATTGATGAAATGAAGAGGGATGGCCGTGTTGCTGACGATTGGACTACATATAGTAATTTGGCATCGATTTATGCAGATGCTGGCTTAACTGATAAAGCAGTGAAGGCACTCAAGGAATTGGAGAAGAAAAATGCATGCCGCAATATTACTGCATACCAGTTTCTGATCACATTGTATGGTCGTGTTGGAACTTTGCTTGAAGTATATCGTGTATGGCGTTCTTTGAGGCTTGCTTTTCCCAGAACAGCAAACATAAGCTATCTTAACATGATCCAAGTTTTAGTAAACTTGAATGACTTACCAGGTGCTGAGAAATGTTTCAAGGAATGGGAGTCTGGATGCCCAACATATGACATACGTATAGCAAATGTTCTTATAGGAGCTTACACTAAACAAAGTTCCCTGGAGAAAGCTGAACAGCTCAAGGAACGGGCACGAAGAAGTGGAGCTAAGCCCAATTCTAAGACATGGGAGATCTTCATGGACTATTATCTGCAAAGCGGGGATATCAAATCAGCAATTGATTGTGTGGACAAAGCAGTTTCAATTGGAAGGGGTGATGGTAGCAAGTGGTTTCCATCATCTGCCATTGTAACAAAATTCATGAGTCATTTTAAACAAAATAAAGATGTCGCTGGTGCAGAACACTTTGTGGAAATTTTGAAGAAGGCTAAGGATGAGTTGGGGGTTGACATATTTGAATCTTTATTACGAACTTATATAGCTTCTGACAAAACAAGTCCTATCATGCGTCGGCGTATTAAAATGGAAAACATAGAGCTGACTGATGAAGGTAAAAGATTGCTGGATGCTGTTTCTGTTGAGTGAGATCATTTATAAAGTAATTGACATGCCTTGAGCTTTCAGAAACTGAATCCCAGAGATGTGAGTTTTCAGCATGTTGTTGCAATTGAGATTTTTTAGTTTACTACTCTTTTGAATGGTTTCTTGGATTGTTCATATCTGATTAGCACATGCATGGTTCAAAATTTCCTGCATCAGTGTAAACACGCTCTGGGCACATATAGGATTCCATCTAGATAAAAAATAGTGAATAAACAGACAAGAGCTTTGTTGCTGCCCGAGGTGCTCGACACAAATGCCCTAAACAACTCAATTCTGGTGTTTCTGGAGAGTTGAATTTGACGTTTAATGGATTTTTGTTTCCTACTGAAGGCTCTTTTTCTTTTTGGAAGAAATGTACTGTTTGAGTTTTTCGTGGATTACTACAATTTGTTCGCTAATATCTAGATGTTTTTTCCATTTTTTTTTTGAAATAGGTAACTTATCAAACTTCTTTTCCATTTGTATGTGAATTTCTGAGTTACTACTTAGTTTCCTACTGTTCTTGATGAACATCTAAATATCTGACTCATATTTCTTTTTAGAGATCATCGATTCAGAACCTTCATTTGGCATATGGAAGTCTTTTTACACTTGTTCTTCATTTTCTTTTTAGTCTGGTTCGTTTGGTTTCTTTCAATTGTTTTTGCAGACCTATTTGTGTAAATTAGATATCGCTACAGGTAGATTAACTTTTCCCTTACTTTCTTCTTTCACTGAGTGTTTTTTTCACCTTTCTTACATGCTTTCTCACTGTTTCTATTCTTGCTTCCAATGTGTTGGACGCGTGTTCCCTTTTCAGTTAAACTTTCCCAATATCTTCTTCTCTTTTCCTTTTTGGGTAATCGAATAAGGTTAAATTGTTACTTTCTGTGGTTCATCACTTCTCTTCCTATCTCCGCTTTGGTTAGTCTCCACTGTTTTGCTTTTGATGGACTTTTTATGGGGATCATTTGCTTTTGTTTACGTATTCTGTATGTTTCTTTAGACTTCTATGGACTATTTCTGGGTTTTGTTACTCTGTTTTCATTGTTGATTGTGGTATGATCTATCCTTTCATTCTTCTAGGACATCCTAACGTCGAAATCACTATACAAATCCTTTCACTTATCCCCTCTTTCATTGGAGTCCATTGCCATTCTCACACAACTACATTTTGATGTTTGCTAATGTTAGGTTTCTGTTTTAGCCAACTGGGTAGGGGTTCTCTGATTTCTCTGCTGTGAACCAAACACAGCCTTCCTGCTTGCAGTATTCATTTCTTTGGAATGATATTTTTCATCAATGATCTTCTTTCAGTCAAGTTTCTGGCTATGAACTCTACTCTCTGGTTTAGGTGAGATTTTGTAGTGTTTTTGAGTTTGAATCAGACCAAAAGGGCTTTCTATTTCTTAGAACACATTGTTGTCACTTGTCAAGTCCCCAACTTAACTTAAGCGAGGTTCAAAACATGTTAAAGCACATCACTTTACACGACATACGTGATTTCGATTGATACTTAGTTATTGTTGTATAACGGTCAACAATTTTGAAGACTGAAAAATTGTACAAATAATTTGCAAGTGTAGTGTACTTTTGAGGCTAAGTACTGTACTAATCTAAAAAACTAATCACAATTAGACATAATAAGCTGAGTAATACTAAAGTCACAGTCACAGGCGCCAATAATTTGGTCCCCTAAACTGGCCCGCCAACTTTAACAACGTTCAAATAATCGAAAAAAAAAACACACACACAACAAATCGGAGCAATAATAATAATAATTAATTATACTCACGCTCCTCATCATATTTTTATTTTAAGAGGAGTGATCGAAAATATTTTTTTTTTGTCTTTATGAAAGTGTGAATAAGATTGTACATATTTATCTTTTTTTCAATCTCTTATGCGACTTTATTAGGTATATTCTTATTGTATTTTAACACATAAAGATTTGTATGACTTTTTTTATTTCGTTTTTTATTTTAAGAGATTCAAATTATGCAAATATAATTAATTTTTCATAATTAAATATGAGATGTTATATGCATTTGATATAATTTAGTTTAAAACATTAATCAATCATAAATTATAGAAATATTTATTGTAAGTTTTTGTAACTATTTTATTTTTGCATGTGTTTTAAATAAAGTCTTTTAATATGAAAATAATTAATTTTGTTTTGAATTTTGAATAAATAATTTAATATAACTATTTTTAGAAAATGAGAGGAATAATATTTTTGGTACCATTTTATCGAAACAATAATGGGGCATAGCATTTTGTGTTTGTCCAACAAAATAAAACCCTAATTTCCCTCTCTTCATTTCTCTTTCTCTCTCTTCAATTTTGGTACTTTGGTGCGGTGTTCTCTCTCTTCTCTGTTTTTCTCGAAGCTTTCAGTAAAATGTCGACGGCGGGTGATGGGACGGCGGCGTCAGGGTCGGCGGGAGCATATGAAGGAGGAGGAGGAGCCGGAGGGAAGTTTAGGAAGAGACCGTTACGACGGAACCAGACGACTCCGTATGATCGTCCACCGACGGCCCTCCGAAACCCTAGTTGGCTGACAAAGCTTGTGGTTGATCCGGCGTCAAAGCTCATAACTTCCGGTGCTCACCGCTTCTTTTCCTCCATATTCAGTAAACGCCTTCCTCCTCCTCCTCCTCCCACGCCATTACCTCCACCTCCACCTCCAGGTTTGTTTTCAGTTCTGTAACGTCTATTTATTGATAAAGTTGTGAGATTTATCATTTTGCTAAAGGAAATGATGTAATTTTGGTGTTGTTTTCGATGTGAGACGTAGTTATGCGATTTTTGAACTTGTGTAGTGTGAAAAATTGGATGTATTTTGGAGGAAAGAGTTCGTTTTGCTTTTGTTGGAGGAACAAAGGATGAGCTTTATCTTGACGATTGGATCTTAGTGCATGTAGGTTGTTCAATGATAAATATATTAATGTGCAGGAGGGAAAAGAGTTTTTGTTCTTTCATTGCTGAAGTTTGGTGCTGTAAATTTGGGTTCTTTGGGTATATAGCTGGAGTTATAAGTTGGTAATTTTGCTTTGTCTGATCCTGAAACTTGAGAAACCAGTAGTTGTGTTCATTTAGGTTTATAGCAGAGCATTTGCTTACTGATTTGGGCCGCTACTTGAGCTTTTATAGTTAACAAGATGGAGTGTTTACCATGTTTGACATTGTTTTGAGGTTTGACATGTTAATATGCTATATTGTTCTACTTGCTACTTGAGCTTATATAGTTAGGAGGGTGAAGTTCTTCTTTTTCCTTTTTTGGAATATCCCTGGGGCTCAAATTTAATGAACAGTCTGACATGTTTTCACCTGAACTTATATAGTCACTGAGAATGCATTGAACTGTTTTCTTAAAATTATCTGATTTTTGACTTTGTTGATATAATAGACATACTATCTTGGTTAATTTCCATTATCCCCATCCTTCTGCTCATTCTTATCAACCGAGAAACCCAATGGCTATTTAGTTATTTTGGTTGTAAGTAGCAATAATTTCTGTTAGAATGCTACCCTTTGGTTGACACCAACTCACCAATTAGATTGGAATTAAGGCGCAGCTGATTGATTGGTATTATTGATAAGGAATTGATCTGCCAATGGTGTACTAGTAGCATTCTCTTTATATTCTGCTTTTAGCAATGGTTTTGTTGAGGCATGTTTTTTTTTCTTGTTATAAACAGGACCAAGCCAAGAATCACAGAAACTTCCTCAGGAGTCACGTCCCAATGTAAGTTTATTATACTTGAACTGTGTTCGCAATGGTATGATGCCTTTATAACCAAATCTTAGTTGATTATGTGATTATATGTCTTCCAAGACATTGCATCTTGTGTATTGTTTTTTGCTGCTAGAATTATAATCTTTTAAAGAATTGTATGTTTCACTTCAAATTCCTGGTGAAAGCTGATAACACACCATGCAAATCTTGTAGGAGGAATGTGCTGATTTACTAAATTTTGATTATGTGGATAACCTGTCTTCCGCATAATCAAAATTTAGTAATGTTGGTATTACTGTGTATGGAATAATGAAATTAGTTATTTTAGTTACAAGTTGATTACTGTAGTACTAAACTCATACATGTTAATTAGTATTTTTTTGTAAATTATGTGTTTCACTTTTCACCTCTAGGCTCTAGCCCCATGAATCTTGTCACACCTTGCACTTTTTAGTTCTAAGAGCACTGCTATTAAGAAAATATTATCTACCTTAAATGTATATATATGGTTAATGCTGATAAAAAGTGGCCCCCATGTGGAATAATTCTTCCTCTCTATGAAGGAGTATGCTGGAGCGCTGGTGATGGCAGGACAAGGAGGTGATAATGATGCATGCAGTTCTGGGGATGGCGTATTCTCAGAGCTTGAGCAGCTCTTGAAGCAGAAGACATTTACAAAGTAAGATTTGTGGTAATTGATTGGGTGCCTAAAAAAGAAACTTTATGATAATTCCTTACTGGAAAAATGTGATAACTGGTTGCTGTAGAAGCATGCCTGTGCATTACAAAGTAACAAAAAACCAGTTTGCTACTGCACGTTCATTGAATTTAGAGATTCTATCATTCCATCTGCGTCATGTACATCTACCTCCCCATTCCAAAAAACTAAAAGAAAATATTCTGAATAGAGCAGTGTTATCAAATTAAGAGCGCTTAAGCCCTGAAGCGAGACTCAAAACGTGTTGAGCGCTTCGCCTCAATTTATTTGCGCTTTAGTGTGGTCATCAGGGTTCTAAGGCAAACTTTTCCTTGCCAATGAGCCTCTTAGTAAGAAATGTTGCTAAACAATGAGCCTCTTAGCAAGAAATGTTGCTAAACAATTGATATTTCACTAATCATAATTTTTTTTTTCAATTTCTTTGGTCATATATTTGTCATTCATGTTTATAATTATTTGTCTTGGCCTAAACATATATATATATTTCTATTTTTTCCCCTTTGCGCCTTTTTCATCAAAGCTGCACTTAAAGCCCCCATGGACCATAGAGCCTTTTTGCGGTTTTCGCTTTTGATAACACTGGAATGGAGAAAATGCGCTCTTTCCATCATAACTTCTATAGTCCTCTTCCCACATCACCCCAGTGGTCCTCGGCTCTCCCCTTCCCCTCCCCAAAAAAATTGTTACTACTTACAAGGATGATGTTTCACTTTTTCCTATTTTTTTTTTTTTAACCTCCATTGCAACAAATCTTTGGTAGCTCTTTGCATGCACCCCTGAAGTTCCAGCAAGTTCAGCATTGTGTCCCATAATTGCTTTGTCATTCCAGTTTATAAGTACACAACATGTATCCTCATGCTCTTCACAAAGCACACAATTGTCACATCTAATCATTTTTCTCGGTAAATTACGCTGTGTTAGACATCATTTGTTCTCATTAATGTTAAGACGTCTATATCTGAATAATTGGGATGTGGTTTAACACATCCCTGAACTATGATTCAAACCTAAAGTACATCCTTGTGTTGTATTATAGTATACAAGAAACATCCCTAAACTAATTCAAAAGTTGCAACAATCATCCTTCTATTTAGTTTCTGTCAAAAACTAACTGCCCCCACCTCAAATATCCCTATTCTATTCTCCCTTTCGTCTTCAACAATCTTTTCTTTCTGATAAAGAATAGTTATCCCTTTAAAACCAGCAGAATTAGGGGGTATTTTCGAAAGTAGTTTATACGCTAAAAGCTAAAAGCCATAACTTTGGGGGTAACGGACATATGGCTTTTAGCTTATTTTTGTACTTTTTATACTAAAGAAGTGCTTAAAAGCATTTTTTGGGGTCTTCCCCAAACACCTCCAAAAAAACCTCAAAAACCAAAAGCTACTTAAAACAAAAAGCCATAACTTTGGGGGTAACGGACTTATGGCTTTTAGCTTATTTTTGTACTTTTTATACTAAAGAAGTGCTTAAAAGCATTTTTTGGGGTCTTCCCCAAACACCTCCAAAAAAACCTCAAAAACCAAAGTACTTAAAAAAAAGTTCTTGCCTCTCTAAGCGGTGTGTCATGTCGAAAGTATTAACAATTCCTCTTGCCCTCTAGCTCCTGTCGTCATTGTAAATGTATAACAATTCCTCTTGCGCTCTAGCTTCTGTAGTGAAGCCCTTAAGCCAGTTTCTTTCAACATCAACTTTTTAACATTTTGCTTAAGACTATAACCAATATATATTAGGAGAGAGATAATGGATCACCTTGGCTCAAGCCCCTACTGTAGGAAAAGAAACCCACTGATTCTCACCATGCACAGCTCTGAAAGCTTCACAGCTGATATGCATTTTCCAGTCCAAATGCTCCATACTGTCTCAAATCCATATTTCTGATTAAGTTAATCAAAACTCCTAAATGACATGATCATACACTTCCTCTACATTTAGCTTGCATAGTACTTGAGGAAGCATTTATTTCAATTGTGTTGGTGTCAGTATCACTGATGTGTATTCAAGAAGAACATAGTGTTACAACTACCTTCTTCTGTTGGTAATTTTCCTTCTCCAGTTTCTTCTGCTCTCTCTCTTGTTGTCTCTATGTACAACTTCACAGTAACAATTAAACAAGGGAATGCCACATAATCTTATTCTTGATGTGACACCATTTATGTGCAGTTTCATAATATTACTTGCAAATAGAGAATGGGGAATCAACTGAATTAATTATTGATGGGGCATTTTCTCAAGTGTCTGCTCTTTTAGCTTTTGGCATTTTGAGCAATTCTATATTGGAACTATCTGCTTGAGCTTTCTTTTGTACTTGATCTTACTGAGTTTTTTTTTTTTTGGAAGTAGTAATAGGTACACACACTTGTTAGTGGTAGAAGTGAAAGTTATAGGTTCAAGCACTTGGAAAATACTCTTTATTGAAATCTTCTATTGCTTGATTTTAAGGAAGATATGATTTACACTTATGAAATGTTCTCTGTGCAGAACTGAGATTGATTGCTTGACGGAACTTTTGCACTCGAAAGCTGTTGACATCCCTATGGGAGAAGAGGAGAAAAGAGCCGAGGCGATTCAATCAAGACCTGCGTTGGACTCTTCCAGCAGCATGCTGGAAGTAAATAGGTCTCTGAAGGTTACACCCGGTGGCTATGTCCCAACTCCTGTCATGAATTCGAGGGTTAGATCATATTCCCCAGTGTTCCTTTCTGACTATTTTTTTATGGATACTCAATTCTGTTGACCTTGCAAGAGTCTAATAAATTCTTGGTAGCCTGACATATTTATGGTTCTTTCGTACAGATTCTTGAAGATGATATTGCATCTCCCGCAGAGCTTGCAAAAGCCTACATGGGGAGTAGGCCATCAAAGGTGTCTCCATCAATGCTGAGCACGCGAAGTCTAGTTGTGAGAGAAGATACACCACTGCTAACAAATGTACATGTCCAAAGATCACCCATTCCATCAGTGATGACCAGGACTGCTGGTTTTTCCGGGATTCGAGAAAATGGGTTTGCCACTCCAAAATCTCATGGAAGATCTGCTATATATAGCATGGCTCGTACGCCATACTCTAGAATTCGTCAAACTGATGTTCAGAAGGTCTATTTGTGTTCTGTTTACTTTGATGTTGGAAATCCTTTATGTGTGACTGAACTTTTTTGTCCTAAAATTGATCTACTTTCCAGGCTACCAGCTCAGGAAATTATGTCTATGGTGGGTCTTCATCATCTAAGGCAGTGTCGGAGCACGATGTACTTTTTGGTTCTAAACAGGTGTTCATTACAGATTACTATTTTGTTGTTCTGAGCTCATTTGCATTGCGAACCTGTGTGATTGTCAAATAAGCTTATCCTTTTCACTTCTTTCTTTTCCTTATTTCTTTATTTAATTTTTAACTCTTTTAGGCCCTCAAAAGACGGAGTTATGTCCTGGATGATGATCTTGGATCTGTTGGTCCCATGCGTAGGATTAGGCAGAGACCAAATGCCCTATCGTTTGGAACTTCACGTGGCAGCTCAAGAGTTGCTTCTGCAGTTAACCTGCGTCAAGAGGTATCAAAAGTTGTTGGAGATGTCGAAGATGCCAAAATCACGCCTGCAAGGCATGTAGCCATCCCTTCTAAGTCCAGTGAGACTGCTGCAAAGATATTGGAGCAACTTGAAAAGCTAACTCCAAAGGGAAAATCATCAGAATCCAAACTAGCTGCAGGGAAAGAGAATAAATTGACACAGAACATGCTTCATGGGCGAGCTCTTAGAAGTTTGGAGGATTTGGTTTCACCCAAACTGCTGCAGAGCGGACAGGATAGCTATAAGCTGGAGAATTGGTCTAAAGTTCTCTCTCCCAATCCCAGAGAATCAAAGCCAAGTGAAATTAAACAAAATGGACATGCGAGCGAGTCAACTGCTATAGCAAACAAGGATACAATCTTTTCATTCAAAGATACTCAACCTAATGTTGAAACCAATTCTCTGGAAAAGAACAAGTCTGCAGCTCAACATCCTTACAAGAAACGAGCTTTTAAGATGAGTGCATATGAGGTGCGCATCCTTTGTCTCAAGTGCATTGGATTCTTTGATTTGCAATAACAAGTTTTGAATTGACATTGGTAGTGCCTTTTTTTTGCATAATGTTTAACAGCTTTCTTTCGGTATTTTTTGAAAAAAAGAGAGGACTTTGTTTATGAATTGTTATTTTTCTGTTGATAAAGTTCCTTCCCATTGTAGAGATCCATGTGACCATTTAGTTAGGTGCTTAATTCTGCTCTTTACTTGTTTCCTCCGGTTATTTTGGTATTAGCATATTTTGTGTGACTTGTGCTGCTTCACTGGCCAATATGAATTCAATTTGCAGAGTACTTTGCTATTTTGTTCTAAGTCACATTCTTTACAGTTCTTTTGAGGTTGATATTGTCTCTAGTCATTACAAATTAAGATGATAGTCATTCTTTTTGACGTGTTTTTGTTTTGGTGTGTTTATAGGATTCTTTTGAGCTAGAAGAGAATGGACCTTCAGCTCAGTTAGCTGATGGGAGAGGGAAGCTGGAACTTTCTGCTGCTGACCAGAAGCCCCTATGTGCTGAACCCACAAGCAAACCAGCTGATTTGCTGGAAGCAAAGACCCCTTCAGGGGTTTTAGGCAAAAATTCTGATGTGGAGACTTCTGATACTGGTGCAGCAGCTGTCAACAACACCATATTCCTGTCAAGTGCAGGTTCCCAATCACTAAACTCTAACCTACTAGCAACTGCATCTAACAAATCAAAGGAGACAAATGTTGACAAGGTTCCACCATTCCTATTTTCACCGTCAACCCCCGTCACAGGGTCAAAGCCAGTAAGCAGGTTAGATCCTACTATAGTATACTCCTGTATGATTAATTGACTCTTATTATTTTTTCATCTGAATGGTTCTTTGTTCTGATGATGATGTTCGTGGCTATCTGTGTCCTTTTTGTTGCAAATATCTTGCTTCAACAACCTTATTCTTAGTGAAATGCTAGTTGCACTTCTCAATATGTATGGGTTTGGGACACTAGTGGTGGCTCTTTTCCCCTTCTCTTAGTTAATTTAAATCTATTAACTAAAAATTCGAAATAGAGATTGGGATGTTGATTAATTTCTCAATAGAACTGTGCAAATGCCATGGCTGACTAAAAAGTCAGTAGTCAACCAAAACGATGAGCAATCAAATGATCTACAGATTTGTAAGCATTTGAAGAATTCCAAGGTAGATCTGAGCTTGTATATGTTCAAATTTACTCTAAGTGATGAAACATGCTCAGTTTTTTGAGTTTGTGTTGTGATTTTGGGATTATTTCAAGCTTCTGGGACCCTAAATTTGCTGTGCCGAAAGACGAAGAAAACTATTACCGAGTATCATGGTGACATTTACAATTTGTTCCTTCCCATGCCTGGTATCTTTATGTCTTTGAAATTTAATTGAAAAATAACATCCCAGGTCTCTTACAAGATCTAAATATATGATATTTTTCTTATTATCACTCATCCACTCTCAATTCATCCAAGTGTAGCAGTTTTGTTTTCCGATGTAATTGCGAGTAAAGGAAACCTAAGAGCAAATCTTTCTTGTGATTAGCAAAAAATTGAGGACTTTTGCACTCCAAGAGTTAATAGGGAGAGAAGATGATGTAAGACTTCAGAAAGTTAACTATCTGTTGAAGGTAGTTGGTAAATATGCATGATGAATAAAGAAATGAGTAGGTTTCTTGTGTGTTTTATGCACCATTTTAAAGATTACCTGAAAGTGCATCTGATATTTGTTCAAATGTGTGCAGCCTGTCCAGTCTAGCGTCCAGCCCAACTGATGGTCGGCTTAATCCTTTCCAGTGGAATAGCTCACAGAAGGCTGTGGACAGCAATGGCAAATTAGAAGCTGTATCAACAAGTGGTATTTTCTCATTTGGTGCTCCACCTAGCACTTCAAGTAATGGACTGTCCCGGGACCTTTCCTTCTCCCATCACCATATTACTAGAAATAATGGGTTCTCGACGCCCAGGGTTACTCCCCCCATTCTCTTACTCTCCCCCTTCCTTCCCTACCGACCTACCTTCCCTTGCCTCATATTGGTATGGAGTTTTTTACTAGCATTCTTCTTACCCACTTCACATTTTTTCCTACTTGCTCACGTGACGCAGCAACCCACCCACCAACACACCTCGCCGACCAGTCCCGCGACATTGGGTAATTTTACAAATGATGTTTCGACTAGCAGCTCAAATATTGCTGTCTCTTTGACAAGCGCTTCTAGTACGATTGGTGCTACAGTAGGTAGCAGTAATGCCTCTGCTATCAGTCTCTTTGGTTCCAGTGCGACATCCTTAGTTCCGAAGGAACCTCCTACCAAATTTGGTTTCCCCACGATTCCGCCAAAAGAAGTTTCAGCACCAGCAACAACTTCCGCTGCAGAAACTACAGATGTGAAAGCCAAATCTGAGACTGGACCTACTTTTGGTTTCTTGAAGAGTTCACCTTTTGGGGGTGCATCTTTTTCAGCTACAGGCTCAGGAAATAGTATTTTTTGCTTTAGTTCATCAGTAATGTCCACAGCTACTACAGGTAGTACACAGTCTCAGGGTTCTGTTTCTAGTACAGGAGGTGAATCACTTGCTAGTGCAGACACTTCTGTTGGTGGATCTGGCATTTCTGCTTTCTCAGGGAGCATGCCTGCTCTTTTCAGTTCGTCAGCTTCATTGCCATCCACAGCAAACTTTCCGGTGTTTGGTTCTGCGCCTGGTACTTCTGGTCAGGTTTCTGCCTCATCTTCAAAAAGTGACATAGTTGGCTCCAGCGGTGCTGCTTCCGGAATATTTACTTTTGGTGCTAGTTCATCAGCTTCCAGTGCAGCAGGCAGTTCAAGTGTACCTACAAATGGGACGGCCATATTTACTTTTGGTGCCAGTGCTGCAGCTCCTCCTTCAAAAACCAGCGGATCTCCTATCTCCAGCAGCGCTGCTCCTGGGATGTTCACCTTTAGTGGTGGTTCTTCAGCTTCCTCAACAAATTCTGTTACAATTTCCAGCAGCACTACCCCCAGTATATTTAATTTTGGTGGTAATTCATCATCTTCCTCTTCGAGTGCTGTCAATACTTCAGCTACTCCTGGCACATTTAATGTTGGTGGTAGTTCTTCGACTTCCCCTGCAAATGCCGGCAACACCTCCACTATTGCTACACCTGGCATCTTCAGTTTTGGTGCCAGTTCTTCAGCTTCTTTGACAAATGCTGGTAGCATAGTTAATCCTAGTCTATTCAACTTTGGTGCTAGTTCGGTCTCTTCACAAGCCTCTAGCACTGTTGGGACTTTTGGGTCTAGTTGGCAGCTCCCCAAGTCTACTGGCTTTACTTCCTCATTTAGTTCTTCTACTCCCTCTGGGTTTACATTTGGAGCATCTTCATCTTCTTTTGCTACTCCAAGCACGTCACCAGTAGTCTTTGGGTCAACACCCAGCGCTGCAAGCGGTTCTCCTTTTTCATTTGGTGCAGTTTCCTCCACAAATTCACCTTCACAGCCCATGTTTGGTAATTCTGCGTTTGCTGCATCCCCTGGAAACAATGATAACATGGAAGACAGCATGGCCGAGGATCTTGTGCAGGCTCCTGCACCTGCAGTTTCTTTTGGGCAACCTTCTGTCTCGCCTTCTCCAGGTGGTTTTGCATTTGGTTCAGCACCAAATCCATTCCAGTTTGGCGGCCAGCAGAGTCACGCTGCTCCCCAGAATCCATCTCCATTTGCAGCATCAAGCAATCTAGTGCAGGCAGCACCTCAAAACTCTTCTCTGTTTGCAGCATCAAACAGTCTAGAATTTGGCGGTGGAGGGAGCTTCTCGTTGGGTAGCAGTGGTCCTGACAAATCAGGTCGGAAGATTGTGAAAGTTAATAGAAGCAAACACAGAAGGAAATGAGAAATCTAAACAAAGATCTTCGATTTGTTGATAAATATCAAGTGGCAAGAGAATGAATGATTAGCACAGCAATCAAAGGTCACAATTTTGTCTACAGTTTTTACAAGACATGAATGATTGTATTGTATTTGTAGGGGAGATGAAGGGTGTCTTGGTTCACCATATTGTTTAGTCAACTTCACTTTCTGTACTACTTCTACATGTATAGTAGGAGGAAAATGTTCTCTCTAAATATATCTTTTGATGAATCTACAAGTAAATTGATCAAAATTTCTGTCTTGAAATTAATAATACATAAAAAGCTATACATTCTGAAGTAATATGTATATCATGTGCTAATACATTACCAATTAATATTTTTAAAAAAATCAACCCCCTCTCAATTTTCATTTCTATTTTTTCATAAAATATTGCTTTTAAAACTAATTGAACCAAACTTGAATAGGAATTGCAATAGGGTGAATTAGGCTAGAGCAAGCTTTTTAATAATATGACTCACTAAGTCGAGTTTAGGGGAAGGTACTTATATACGATCTTATTACTATTTCGGAGGAGTTAAAATAGGTTTTTTAAAAAGCTTGACTAAAGTGCATCAAATTCAAGTTAAAAAGTACAAACAATGTACGACAAAAGAAAGAATTACAAGTGTACGACCAGTATTACGACAAACACTAACAAGTCTAAACTCTTACAAGGCATGACTATATTTTGTCTCTATCCACTCTTCTCTATCTAGAGTAATATTTTCGATAATATAAAGTTATATTATTAAATTATTATTGCACATCTTTAAGATACACACCGACTTTTGCTTTTTCGAGAATCCATTAGGTTTTTTTCTATACCAAAAATGAACTAATACTTTTCTTTCAGATATATATCTAAGTTCAAATTTATGCTGTCATTAGCAAAACATTAGTGAGTAGTTTGGCAGACACGCGATCTAAACTATTTAATTAGACGGAAAGATGATAAATTTATATCGTATCTTACTTAATCGCCTCTTTTTAATATTTTTCGATAATCGCCTCTTTTTAATATTTTTCAAAATTTTGACCCGTTAAATCCTTAACCCGCCCCACTGTTGCCCCCAATTGCCATCCCTAACTTTAAAAAATTACTAAAACAGAGTAACAAAGCACTGTTTATTGAGAGTGTGGGGAAAATGCTACGGAAGGCTCTAGCATTGGCCGGAAGGGCACTGCAGCAACAACATCAGCCATGGAGGACGATAGCCTGCCGGCGGTCGTCGGGTGTTTCATCAGCCGTGAACAGTATAATCCTTCGGTCACTTAAAGATCACTATCTTGAAGTCTCCAAAATGACTCCTCCTCCGGTAACCCTCTTTATCTTCTTTTACCCTTACTAGGTTCATATGGGGTGTGCTTATTTAGCTGAAATTCGATTAAAGTCTGAATCTTTTTTTTTTGTATGTGTTGAGGGTTTAGTACGTAGTTTCATAAAAAAAATGATTTTAGCTGTGTATAGATAGTGTAATTTTCTGCTGAACCTAACAGAAGCCCAAATAGTGTCTCTTTCTATTTAGCTACATTGAGCAACTCGAATACTCAACGTTAGGATTTGAAGGTGGAGGGTCCTTTTACCATTTGGATATCCTTTCCCTATGGGGATTTCTATTGAGAGATTTGAGTTAGTTTGGTATATTCATGATACAACAAACTGATTTCTTGCGTTGTAGGAGCAGTTGAATGTATGCTATAAAGTTAAAGTGGTGGTTAAGAGAGATAGAGAGAGTTGAGGATGATAGCTCAAAGGAGGGTTTAGTGTCTTCGTAATTTTTGTTCTTTTTGCGGATGGGGTCTCTAGATGTTTTAGTAATCCTTGAGGGAATGGAGAAAGTAAAAAGCACAATGGTGCAGCAAGGGTTAAGGACATGCGGAATTATGAGAAGTGACATTTCACACAATGGAAGTGTGTAAAATTGCCCACTTTTGGGCTGACATAATACGCATGCTGAGTGAATGCACTTTGACAATAGCATTCTCCTTCTGACAATTTGGTTGTATACACCCTGGTGAAATATCTGTGGGTAATATAATTAATTGTTTTGAATTGTAAGAGCTTGAGGTGGAATAGTCACTCGGTGCAGTGAATATCAAACTAAGCGGCTGAAGAGAGATCTATAATAAAGAGCATTTACCATCTAGCCTCAAGCTACTAAAGCGTGATGGTTACACAAGCCTACATGTTTTCGGAAAACAAATGATATTGGATTGTTTGAAAATTGTCCTACATGAGTTTTTTTCAAACTTTATTTCATGTCATAGTTAATATTGGTTTTGATGGCATTGAAATAAGAGACATGGAAGTCGTGATAGGTTTAGGGAGAACGGTATGTAAATTGTTCATTTTGAGACTTTTATGCTGGTCTCTATATGTTTGAGTGCTTCTCTAAGAAAAACTTTTATGTGTCTAGTTCTTAATACCCAAAACAGAAGAACGAAAAGGAACAATCGATTAAACTTGGGAATATCAATTTTGTGACTGTTCAAAGTGATAGCTTCTGCAGATGATGACACCCATCCTATAATGGAAGTCTGATACTTGAATCTGAAGCAGTATCTTGTCATTTAATATGGAATTTACAAAATTGAAATTAATATTTATTTAAGCTTCAATGCCTAGAAATGAATTGTTGTTAGTTTTGACAACTCCTGTTTATGTGATTTTTTATTTTATTTTTGCATCTCTTTGGGTGTTCGGTAGAAAGTTAGTCCTCCTTCTCCATTCACTGTCCTCAAGGGTGCACTAGATCATGGTGGTCCTGTGCTAAGACGAACACATGGAAATGAGGAAATCAGTATCTCCGTCATGCGGTTGGCCAACATTATTGCTGGAGGTATTGCAGACGAAGAGGAGGATGGTATTAATCAGCTTTTTCTACACGTTGACATTTCAAAGCCAGGGCAGAAGGAATCGCTGCATTTTCTTTGTGGGCTATATCCAGATGCTTTGGGAATACACTCAGTCTCATTGAGATCAAAGACTGAGTCTAGTGGGTTTCTTTCTGTTCCAACCAATTACGGTGGGCCAGTTTTTCAGTAAGTCCTCCTCTGATGTGCCAACGTGTTTGACTTTCTGCTATATTTCGACCCTTGAGACATCATGTTCTTCTGTACGAAAGATGTTTGGATTTATGCCGTGTTTCTACCCATTCTGATAGCATGACCTAGTTGTTTATTTTTTACTTCTGTATAAATTATGATTGGATTTGGATGGTAGTCAGTTTAAGCTTCTTGGTTTAATGAGACATCACTTGATACAAAAGCGAGTAGCATTTTATTTGAGTTCAATATTTGATAGTATAAAAGAAATATTAATGGCACATTTTTATTTGGTAGGCACAGAGATTGACTTGCTATGCATCTGGAGGAACCTTTACAATATATAACTATTGATTTATGTTGTCATTATTCCGCGGATAAACCATCTTGCCTCACCCATGTATTCATTTATTTAGGTAAATAGTTTCCCTTTCCTTTTAAACTGCCTGAATTGACCTACAGGTTATGAAGAACATACATATGCTGAAATTAGGGCTGTTAAATATTCCTCAAACTTTTTCGCATATGAAACAAAAAATGGTCTCTTCTACCATTTGTCTCTAGTATAACAATGACATACCAAGTTTGCAAACGAAATTTGTAACCTTATGAGCCCATATTTTTCCATCAGTATAATGAGAAAAATATGGACAAGTAGCATGTAGAGAGATATGTGATGGAACTATACACCATCTATTCATAGCATTTAGATCATGAAAGTGTAATTCAAAAATCTTTTCATCTGGGCATGGGGGCAGAGTTTAATCGCCTAAATTACTTATTTTTCCTTATCTAGACTAATGTTTTGTTGGATTGATAATTTGGATGAACCATCATCTTTGCTTGTTTATTTCTCAAAAGTTCTTTTGGGTGGAAATAAATAATGGAAATAGTAACTTAAGGGTTTCTTCGCCTTGAAAATATCTCCGAGGCAGAAACCTGAGCACCGGAGGCTCCTTAATATACGTGTGACCCAAAAAGAAGATAGGCAAAAAGACTATCCTGGCAAAGTACCTTATCCATAAAAAAAACTATTCTTCACCAAGCTGTATCCGTCTTAGTTCTGGTGAATGTGCCATTCACGGGAGACATGTTCAAATGTAGATAATTTCATATTCAAGGTCCTTTTTTTAAACTTGTTTACTGGCTGTGTGAGTGTGGGATGCTTTGTGCACCAAGTTGCCCTTTGTTTTAATTGGCTATGATGATTTCAAAGATCAAAGTTATAAGCCGTGCATGATGCTGATATCTTGATCAAGTTCTAATTGAGTTAGGGAGAGAATAAGTTGGAGTAAAGAGTTAACCGTGTAAGACGGTAACCACTTTGACTTCTGTAGGAAGAGTGATATATCTATCAACCTAGGATCGGAATTTATTTCATGTGTTCTTGGGGTGGGTACACACAATTATGTTAAATTAACTATTTACTTCTCTAGAGGTTCTTTGTTGAGCAATGGAATCAATAGTTTGTCAACAAGAATCTTACAGACACCTGCTGAAGCTGCTTCCATTGAGAGGCCTTTGGTAGTCTATCAGCTGAAAATCTTGTTTGCGAAGAGCCATTCTCTTCAGTCTGCGCATTTTTATGTCGTCAACGAAGGATACCTGTTTTTCCTTCCCTCTTTAAGTGAACAATTAGATGCTCAGGATAACCGGAATGGGAATTAAATAATCTTGCTGTTCTAATGCTTATCTCCAGTTCTTAATGTCTGATATTATTCTAGTTTCTGATTTATCAAAAGATACTATTGCTCCAGTTCCGACGAGGGTTAGTTTCTGTTTGCATATTGTTTCTTTGTTCTTAGACCAGCTGACTCTATTCTGTGATGTATTTGTTTCTGCATGTCATTATTCATTTATAAAAACGATCAATGGATGAAGGCCTTTTATTGTGAATGGAGGATTTTATGTGACGACCGAGACTTATAAACTTTTTAAAGTAGAATGACATCTGATTTGTCTTTTTGCAAATGCAGAGATATTGATGAGAAAATGAGAGATGCTCTACACAGTTTCATTGAAGAGCGAGGAATTAACGAAAGCCTCTTTCCATTTCTACAAGCTTGGCTCTATGTGAAGGACCATCGGAATCTTATGCGTTGGTTTAAAACAATTGGTTCGCTCGTTAATGACAGAAAACAAGGAGCTTCTCATGCCTAATCTTTCATACAAGGTTCTTTAAAGTGGTTTGTGTACCTTAGAGAATGCTAGACTTCTATAAATTGTTAAGAGTGTACTCAAGAGTCGGAGACTTATTGGAAAGTAAAAAAACTTCAGGTTAAACGGAATGAATGTGCCTGCTAGGTCTCAGTGAATGTATAGTTTGCTTGTGAGTTGTAACAACTTACAATTGTCTTGATGTGTGTCGCAGTGACACATTAGGGCGTTAGAGCTGCCCGGCCGCACCGCCCGACAGATAAGGATCCTTCTAATGTTTTAAGAGAACAATGTCATATTTCCTTGTTTTATCCAAGCTGTGCTTTCTACTTTTCAATTCATGGATTTTGTTTTTTTTCATCTTTTTGAGGTGAAGTACACCTCACTTTACAGTTTGATCAATGACATGATATTGAGGTATCTGTTATTCTTGTTATTGTAATAAATAAAATAGGGTTTATTTCTATCATTTCTACGCGGTAAGTGTGTGTACGATAGGAAGGAAAATGTTTTTCATGGAACGTCTTTTCTCGTTATTTTCTTCTGTTCGGTACGTAAGTGAAAAGAAAACATTAGAGCCCTCTACTTTGTCAAGGGCACTCTACATGGATCAGTAAAGGGCTTTGATTACTGCATTGGCTCCATTTTATTTCTACACATGGGCCTATGGATAAGCCGGCAATCATCATACTGTAAACTTGTAAGCAATAGGGCCATTGACACTTGTGCTCTTATTTTATGTTGGTTTTCTACTTACGCCCCTCGAAACAAAAAAAAAAATTATATCGCCCCTCGAAACAAAAAAAAAATTATATCGCGGGGTGTAAGTATATATTTTTGTATCATAATATCCCTTAAGTTATGTCTCGTATGATTTCAATTTCCAACGAACTTATGGCGTACTAGACATAAGTTCAGTTGTTGAAGGGAAAAAAAATTTCAAATAAATTTTTCATTGACTAAAGTTCCTTCATCAATTATGAAAAGTTAGTAAGTTCTTTCTATATATCTTATAGTTTTTCTATGTAGTTATTAAATATATAGATTTTATTTTAAAAATTTGTAAAAAGTTGATATTTGAACATATAAGAGGTGATCCAATCTTTATGTTTAGAATATGCCATTCTTTTCAATTTCATGTAGTAATGAGTGTTAGGTGTGAAGTCAACCAAATAATTTCTAAGTGGGAAAACAAAATTTTCAATACAACAAAGCAATGGGCCATCAAATGTTCCATTTCTTGAATTCCACTTTTCAATTCATTCCCCCCCACCCCCCACCCCACCCCAAACAACCACCATCACCACCACAAAAGAAGAAAATGTTATTAAAAAGTTATTATCATGATGTCAACACAACATAGTGGTGTGATGAAAAAGAAGTTATTGCAAAAGGATAGGTGTTGTAATATGAATTTGTCAATTGTTGTGTGTCTCTCACAAGCTATACTAGTTAGTTCCTTAGTGGTGTATGATTTGATTTATCAAATGGGACCTCTCTATGTGATGTGGTTTTGACTAACTCTTAACATTTTTTGTCATGAAATTAAAAAGAGACATTCAAGTGGCCTTTTTAGGTGTTTTGACTAACTCTTTAACATTATGTGTCATGAAATTAAAGAGATCAAGTGGTTTTTTTAGGTCAAAACATTAACAAACAATCGTATGCATAACTGATTAAACTAAAAATAGTCGACAAATTTATAACATGTATATGATCGTATATAACCAATGTATAACATACGTATCAAATAAAAAAGTAAACAATAAATTTGTCTAGCTTTTTGGTCAAGGACTTGGGAATGGAAGGGACTTTAAACATGAAAGATAGTGTAAGACATGTGTGTTTTACTTTGCATGTGTTTTAATCGGAAAGTATTTTGTAGTTGATTGGTCGAATCGACGGATTCATATTTCATGTTGCATACAGTTTATTTAAAAGAGAAACTCTTTCATCGGAAATTTCTTTTATCCTCGAGATTTGAACGCGATATATCTGCTTAAGAATAAAAGGATTTTATTCATTCCATCACTTCCCCTCGATAAAGCGTATGGTTTATTAAAATCAAACTATCATAAATGTGTAGTTTAACTTTCTTTAGGCTTAGATATTTGTTTTTATATTTTTAGGACCATTAGAGATTTCGGACAGCTAATGAAGAAAAAAAAATTATTAAAGTGGGCTTACTCTACCATTTTGTAGTCATGAAAAAACTATAATGTAAAACTACAATAATAAAAATAAAAAACTGAAATTAGGTATGAATTTCGTTGCTAATATGACGTTAGATTATTCGTAGCTAATGTTTTATTTTTGATAATATGTTGCAGAATAAATTATCTACGAATTTTTGTACGTTAGCTATAAATTGTTCGGTCGGCTATCCGTTCTTGTTTTTTGAAGTGGGGTAATAATAGGGTAATATCAAGTGAGAATAATCAAATGTTTTACTTTGCTTGTGGTAGTTTGATTTCTTTTTCTTTATATCTCTTTTTGGGACCTAAAAATGTATAGGGTTGTTGAAGAAAAAAGAAACAATAAAGAGTACTTGTATTAGAGGCTAGAACATTGAAATTGATATTTTGAACAGTCAAATGTAAATTAATTAGGCCAAATATGTGAAAGTATCTTTGCTAATAAGTGATATTTGGTGAGACTCGAATTTAAGAGAGGACTATTTTAATATTATTATAAAGCGAGAATCTTTCAAAAATAATATTTTTATTTTTATAAAATAGGAATAAAATCGATGATATCACTCTTTTCACACTCCATTCATGAATTTATACATTATTATTGATTGTTTCTTTTCACACTCCATTCATAAATTTATACATTATTATTGATTGTTTTATTTATGAACCAAATTTGAAAAATTCAATTTTAATATGGGCCTCCTCATTGTTGAGTATTCAAAACCCTCCAAAAACTTTCTAAAGTGTACTATCATGGAAGGCCTAGCATCGACAAAATTTCAATTCTACTCTTTTTTTTTTCAAGAAAAGTCTGTCGTTGTTATTCTTTAAATGCGTATTAAGTGAGTCTGTTTATATATAATTGCTAATAAATCACATAAAAGATATAAAACGCACTATACATGTTCGATATAATGAGGTTTGAATTGAAAAGTCATTAACAAAAAAGAATCAATCACATGACCTTCCTTGTGAAATATCACTTGTAACGTCAACTTAATCAGTCGAATCAAAATTCCACCTTATATTATTAACTAAATTGAATTAATTGTGCCGTTGTCTCCAAAACTTCTTTTAATAATATATAGTATAATACCTAGGTCGTCACCAAAAAGAATGGTCTACATTTTGATTTTTTTTTTAAAAAAAAAATAATAATAATACAAGAATGATGTAAATTTTGGCATGAAATATGTCATAATTTGTTATTTGAATTTGCCAGGAAAAAATAAAACACAATGATAGATTATATTGATCTTCTCTTAATTTGGATGTGTTGAGAAGCAAACAAAATAATCCATGTTTTGTTTTTTCATATGCTTCTTTGACTTTAGACAAAATTATTTTGTAACACATAATATGATTTGTCCCCCCACCCCATTTTTATTTAAATTCATGTTTTTTTTATGTGTAGATTGGTAATGAGGTTTATTAACAATCACATTTAAAATTTATGAATTTAAAGTTTTAATATATTATAATTATTAAATTTATAATTTATACATATAGAATAGAGTATAGACATTAATGTACAAAAGGCACAAATGAATAAAAAAATTACATTAAAAGACTACCATATATAATTATATATTTGCGTTGACTAAATTCACTTTTATATTAGCTCACAAATCATATAAAAAATATAACTTGTATAAGATAAATCTGGTGTAACAAACTCGACTTAAACGATAAATTAAAATATATATATATTAATTTTAAACATTTTTTATGAAATATTATTTGTTATATCAATCCTAATCAGTATTCCCACCATTTTCTCATTTAGGCAAAAGTCAATTTCACATTGTCTCAGAAATATTGTTTTTATTTTGTCATCAACTTTTGTTTTTTTCTTTCTTTTATTCATTATTTAAAAATACAATGAAGTATGATAAAAATTCAGAAGTATATTGTAGTCAAGAAGACCTAGAAGAAATTAATTAGCATCAAAGATATTAATATGCTTTTACCACAGACTCGCACACCGCACCTATTTCTATCGTTCCCCCCCCTTTGTCACTTGGCAACTATTGTCTGTTAATATCTCCATTTTTTCTATTAAAAGAATATCATTTTTTTATTTACGTTTTAGCATCGTTCCCAACAAGTATTTCGATATCAAATCACTTATTATACCTTTAAATATCGCCATTAAATAATGCAGCCGCGTCTAAAAAATCCTTCATAAAATGATATCATAACAATAATTTCGATCAAATTGAAGTATTTTTCAGATCCTTTTCCTAAAGAAAACATGATTATTCGCCTTTGTTTCAAATTTTCGTCATACTCTTTTATTTTGGCTTTTTTGAAAAATGATTTTTTAAAATAAATTTTTAATATTTTTTCACACAATATATAAATACCACAAGATGAAAGTATACTTTAGAATATTTTACAATCTGCTTAACTTTAATTTAATATTATAAAATTTAAATATTTTTTTAAAATTTCTTAAATTTTGTATCAAATCAAATCAGCTGTCAAACAAATTAAAATTGATGTACTGTACTACAAGAAGTCGAGAATAAATACTAATGAAGCAAAGCTATGATATGTATATTTATTTTGATAATTTTCCAACTATTCTTCCCAAGGGAGAAGTGAAGAAGGGGGGAAGAAAGAACCCCTTCATGAAATACCTAGAAATTTATAATAATAAGATTTTTCTTCGGTATATTAGAAATAAGATAAAATATTTAGTTTTCTATGGAGGCATATTCAGTTTGATATTAGATTTTCTACTTAACTAAGTTTTGTAAAATCTATTATATCATGTTTTATTGTTTTTCATTAAAAATACTTTTGATTATTTTAGTTCTCAATCTTTTTATTCATAAACTATCTTTTATTTCTAATGGTATTGTTAGATAGTTGATATTATTAATAGGAAAAAAACAACTATTATTACACTTAACAAAAACTAAAATACCATAAATAAAAATTACTAACCTAATATTTATTAATCACGGTAGAGTGGAGATATATGTTATAACTTTGATATTTTATAATCAAAATTGAAAAATTAACTTTAATACGTGACTTTGTATACTTTTAGTTATTTTATTAAAATATAGAGAGTTTGGGGTGGAGGTGGGGGTGGGGTTGTATAAAATGTTGAATATATATCTTTCAATATTTTTATTCAAATAATTAAGTTTGCTTTTTAGATTGTCTTTACCTAATGTTGAACAAGTGCATAGTAAGAATTTATATTGTGATGTGACAAAGTGACAAATGCAAAAAAATATTTTAATTAAAAATTATGATTTTGTGATTTATATATTCCATTTTTACTTTAATCAATTTGTTTTTCACCTTTGGCCAAATATAATAGATACATCATGCATGTGAATGTACAGTAGCAACTATACCTGAAATAGTCACAAAGAAATCATTTATTTAGACCAATTAATTATAAGGTAAATTATATGTGTATTTATAGGATATAAATTAAACGTAGTTATTGATAATCTGATAAAGTAAAAAACATGTTAGTATTACATTTTGACAAACAAATTTCATTAATAATTTTTGTTATACGGTTAGTTAGTGCATATGAATCATCAATACTAATGAGAGGTTCGAAGCAAGTATATTTTTATTGATGTATATGTTTTATGTCAAGAGTATTTTAGAATTTCAAATTTCTTACTGACGTATCTACTTCATTACAAAGGTTTTTTTTTTAAATTTTTTTTAATGTCTTTATTGTAAAGTGTTCTAGATATGCTTTTCTGTTGATAGTTTGATTCCACGTCAATAAAAGTAAAAAATATTACCAAATAAATGAAATTTAAACCAAATAATATTGTTAAAAAATCACTTATTCAATTTATAATAAATAAAATAAAAATGAAGCAAACATTGGCGCCATGAATTGATTGGGGATTTTAATTTAAAAAAATGGGTTTCCAATTGATAGAAATTAAATAAAGATGACCCTAGCATGTAATGTATCCATTTATTTTTTACTCGATATAAAACTAAAATAAATATTGGATATATTTTACGTGTCACCGAAAGTACTTAAAAATCACTTGTAGAATAAATTCATATATTATCAGTCACAATCGATAGTGGTCACATTTGCAAATTGTATATATGGAATCAATTATATAACTTCCAAAACATTATAGTACTAAATATAATTTACGTTATAAATGAAAAATTGATATTCACTTTATTAATTTAATGTTATGAACTGTGATAGAATGGTTCATAGTCGAAATTCTTTATTTTTAATTAAATATTTAAAATTCGATCTTCAAATATATCATGTTGAAACTTGTGCTTTCAAAATTAATCTTAAGATATGAGATTTGAATTTAAACAAACTCTCATACGAAAATCGAATTGAAAATATTATTGTTAGGCTAACATCCACAAATGGCCACAAACGTGATTCATTTTTCTTTTCTGACCAAAGTTGTCGATTTGAATGATATAACTTATATAAATCTTTGTATTCAAAGTTTGGTATTGGATTAATTTATTTAAAGTAGCTAATAAATATTAAGTACTGAAAAAGAATTAGTGTATACAAAATAATTAAATGAGTAGAGTTTAATATTTTTTATTTTTGGTTTTCAAAGTGATCGAATATATCAATTTCCGACTTGAATGATTTATAACTTCAATATCTAAAATTACATGAATTTTTGTATAAAAAAAAAAAAAATACGTTTAACCAATTAACTCACATACTTGCTTACATTTTTCAAATGGAACAAGCTATTATAGCTTTCTTTATCGTCAAAGAAAAATAGATTCTTTCTAATTGGTTCAAAGAAAAAAAAAACATATTCTTAATAAAAAAAATCAAGAAATTCCCTCCGTCATCAATGTTTATATCATTTTAAATATATATACTTAACTATGATGACATATATATATATATATATATACACTACTTAACTTTCATTAACTAATATCATTTGGTATAAATAAGGTGTGTTGGTAGTTTTTCCTTAATTTTTAAACTTACAAGTTATGATGAAATAATAAAAAATAGTTTGCTTTTTTTTTCTTTTTAATAATAAAAATGGAATTTTATTTGAAAATTATAAAAGCCCCCTAAAAACAGGGGCCCAAGAGGGCGTTTGATTTAGGAGTAGAGGGAGGAATTAAGTCTCTAGGCATACATGAAAGGACAATTGGAAAAAAAAAATTAAAAATAATAGATATATATATATATATAGTAATGTGTGTATATATATGAAAAACATTAAAAAGAGACAACGGTCAATTTGATTTTAATTTAATATTCATCTATTATACGAGGGGATTAAGACCAAGTATCCCTCAACAGATATTCAAAATCTCAGAGATAAACTTATACTAGATGAAAGGTTTTATTACCCCTGACTTATTTATAATAATTTTTTACCCTTTTTCGAACATCGTGGCACAAATTGTGGGCCCAACGATGGTTGACCTTTTTTTTTCAAAATAGTGCCACGTAGGCTAAAAGGGTAGAAAATTACTTAGAAAATAAGTTCAGGGTAATAGAACTTGTATAGTATAAGAATTCTTTGGCTTAGCTTAAGAAGCTGGTCAAACGGACTTAAAAGTGATTTTTTTGACTTATTTTAGCTGTTTGACAATACTCAAACTAAACTTATTTTAAGTTTAAAAAAAAACTTAATTTAAGCCAAAAGTTTAACAAGCTGGGGTAGGGGTGCTTTTCTTTTTAGGCTTATACGCTGTTTTATTTTATAGGTTGACCACATGTTTATCTTTTTGCCCATAATATTTTTAGTTACCAATCTCCGAATATACCCACATAACTCTAAACATCTCTTTCTTCCATTTTCCCATTTTCACGTTTGGCATAGCAAACTTCAGCACTTTATCCAAACACATAACTTCGTAATTTATAAATAAGTTTCAGCACTTTCAAAGTACTTTTTTAAAGCTTGACTTTTATTAAAGCCAATCCAAACGAGTCCTAAATGGTCTTTGGGATTTCGGGGCATAGTGGAGGGGTACTTGTTGCATTTTTCTATGAGAAATTATTTTGTTAATTATTGATCCAGTAGTATTGATTTTATTTAAATTTGAAATCGATAATATAACATGCTTATTCACATAAAAAAATTTATATTTTATTTTATTTGACATGAAAATAATATAAAATAATCTTAAATGAAACAGTGAGATTTATATTTAACCAATTCTAATTTATTTAGGATGAATTATAGTTATTATTATTATTGGGGTGCATGAGCCAAAAGTTGGATTTATTAATTAAAATTGAAGAATAATTTTATTTTATTTTATACTATGGTGTTGTCTTGGGATCTGTGCAGACATATATATATATTTACTTTACATAATTGTGTGGGGAATGGAGATAAAATGTCGGCTATATTTTACTAGAATATGTCGATAAATATTTATTTCTGTTTGGTATTATATATTTAAAATGAATAAATGTATATATCTTTTATTTAAATTCTAACTTGTAATTTATTTGATCAAATTTTTATCAAAAAAAAAATTATTAATAGAAAAATACTTATTTAGAAAGTTAAGGTGTTTAATTATTTAAAATAAATAAGTATTTTTGAGTATATCGTCTTTCGAAAGCTATAATAAAATGATATAATTGTATAAGCATTTTCCGACTTGACAAAATACAAATTTCTATAATAAATGACTAATATAATTTTATAAAACATGCGTGTAAAGAAAATTGTATCATATAGGAATAGACCCGTGCCCGCCACCGGACGCATTTTCCATTTACAGCGGGACCGAAGCGGTGACCGGGGGCGGGGAAAAAGGGCGAAAATACATATACTACATTTTAATTTATTTATTTATTTTTGGTTTTTAAACTAAATAATGCCATGTGAAGCAAGGCAAGAATCCAAAATATAGAAACCAATTATCATTTTCATCATCCTACACTATAAATATCTTCCTAGTTGAACCAATTGATTAAGAGGGTTTATGGTTTGATTTGAGTAAATTTAATCAACTCGATTTTCTATTAGTTCGATTTTTATTGATTTATCGATTTTTACAAAATATGTGATATCTGATGATATAAATAAATAAATAATTTAATGTTTATATTTCAATATAATACTATCAAGCAATTACTTTTTAAAAACATTATTGTTATCTTCCAAGATATTTTAATGATAATTGAATATAATATCAACTAAAATATTTTAAAAAAAATATTGTGACTTTAAATTAGGCATGTGTAATATATCAAGTAGCTTTTAAATCATATAATTATCTTAATTGAATGTGTCAAATGAGAAATATGAAATTAAAGATAAAATATTTTTAAAAATCTTGAGATATTTTCGAAATGGTCAACAAATACGTGAGATATTATCTTACCCATTTTGACATTAGTATTTATAAATTTTATCGTCAAAAATCATATTTATAAACTTTTGAGTATTACATATTAATGTTTATTTCATGTCAAGATTAATTATGTGTTTTTTTTTTCATTTTTATTAATTCAATTGACTTTTGTGCACCTATTTTAAAGTAATGATTGATCTGAGTATTATAATTATATTTATATTAATTAATGTGTATTCTTCGCAAAGGTAAAATTAAAATTTAAAGTTTATGAATTCAGAATTCTAATTCTTTTTTGTTATTGAGTTCTATATTAATAATTTGCACATAATCGATGAATTTCTTTCTACAAATCCAGTGTTTGAATAAAGTTATTGAATTTGACGAATCCCACGTGACAATAAACATATTGGCTCCACCCTTATGTCTTAAGTCTTGAGAGATAATTTAAGCGAATAACCTAATAAATATTGAGTGCAAAACATGAATATTTTTGTCTTTCTCAGGTATTTGAAGAAATAATTTGAGACATATATTTTTATAAGCGTATATAAGGGTGTGCGAAAATCGAATCGGTCAATAAAACGCACCAAAAAAGTGTGATTGATTTATTGTTATTGAGTTATTGCATTAATGAATTTTTAGTTGTTTTATAAAAAAAATTATTGGGTTATCAGTTCGATATTGATTTTTAATATTGAGTTATTCGGTGAAACTGATAACCCAATAAGACTAGTAATTTAATACTTTTACTTGTACCTAAATATTAAATATTAATCTCAATACCTTACTAGTTAATGTCTTCTTCACAATCACTTTGAGTTCGCAATTTCACATTATACAAAATGTCAAAACCTTAAATAAGAAGCATATTCCTCTTAATATCTCTTTGTGTTACACTTGTATAATTTTCATATTTTTTTAATCATTATTTCTCTTTTATGATCATTTGTAAAGTTACATTATTGTGTTGTCGAGTCAAATTTATTAGATTAATCATATATTTATTTTATAAATATTTTCTTATTGGTTAAAATCGAAACTCAAACCGTTAAAGACCAAATCGATAAGAAATATCTTATTGTTTTGGTTTAATGTATTTAAAAATCAAGGACGTTCCCAAAATGGGGACTATCGAATAAATTCAATATAATAGACGTCTATTGGCATTCATTCCAGCCTTCCCTTTCCTGCGTATTCATACAAGATCCGCGTAGGCGGTCGATATCCTATGATTACCCACTACTCGAAGTATCCTTTCAAAAGGAAAAAAATGTGTATGTTCAAACGTTTTTCATAATAGGTACACGAAAAATATCTGAATTCTTTTTCTAGTGGAAATGTCATAAAGCGTGAACCAAGATCCGTGATACCTTACTCGTCTTTCACTAACCTATTTGTACCCAACTACAATCTCTTCCCATATAAAGAGAATAAATCAATAAATCGAATTGATAATACATAAAATCAAATCGAACAGCCGATACACAACGTAGACGAGTAATATGAGATAGATTGATGATCATTAACGAAAGATATGCGATAATTTGCTAATAAATTCGTATCACACTTATTAATTACCCATCTAGAATAATTGTTATTTTCTTTATTGTATTATTATTTATTTATATTAACATAAATGATAGTTGACATTTGATTTGATGTTATATTAGTATTGTCCCAAACCTATGATATTAGCTGTTCTTTTTATTTTTAAGTTTGACTTTGGAAATATCCCATAATATAAATGAATAAAATCATCAAAAGTCTCTCACTAATTAATTATCTATTTAAAGTCGTTTTCCAATTGGAAAATGGCCTCAAGTGCTAGATGTGTTTTAAAATTATATTTTAATATTATAAAGGAGATATTTGCACTGAAAATTAATTGGATAGTTAAAGAAGGCTATGAGAAATATATATATATATATATAATTATATATTATATTTATATAGATATATATATTAGATTAATAATATACTATATATATTATATTTGACAGTTAGCGTGTTGATATAGACTATCTTTTGTTAAGAAGAAAAGTATTTACATATGAAGAATCAAATTCGATCTCGAATTAAATGTGAATGCCAACTATTAAATGAAAAAATATTATTTGACTGTTATTATTTATTTATTTTTATTATAAAAGGGTAAGGGGAAAACGATGGAAAAAATTAAATGTAACTAAATGGTAGAAAATATCTCATTTGTTTCCTTCTAAAAAATAATTGATTTTCATGATATTCAATAAAATTAATTAAAGATTATTTTGTTACGAAAATTAATCTAGTAACTTTGGTGCGTTAAAATAATTAATTATCGAGTTACCTATATAAAATTAATTGACAAGATAAAATTAGGATAATTCTTAATTTTTTTCTTCTTCTTTTATTTGTGCATTTACATTTGGCTTATATTGCATGATGGATTGCAATAGCATGGAAAACTTTTGCTTTTTGACATATTCAATTGTTAAACGTAAGTGTGAAGGGACACTAACGTTGTGACGCAGTCGTAAGTATTATTTTTACAAACTCTTAATATCGTTGAAAGTTGAGTCTTGAGAGAAAATCAATTTTATTAGACAATATTTTATCCTTTGTTAAAAATTTTTTTTACGAAAATTTAAATTTAATTAAACTTTAATACAGATATCAAACACGTGAAAGGGACAATACAACCTAATAAATAAAGCAAAACTCACATTAAAGTTACAATACGTTTTAATTTCTTCTTACGTAGACAATGTACCAATTATTTTTATTTTTGAAATGGACAAATTAATGTTAACATACCATAAAATTAAACAAATTTGAGTAGTTCATTTATTTTAAAATTAAGTGATGGACTTTACCTAAACCACCATCTAATTTTTGTGTGGTCATATCACTGCTTCAATTTTATCCACTAAAATAGCCAGAAAAAAAGAAAAGAAAAAAAAAAATTAAAAAAACAGTCTAAATTTTTATACAAAAATTAGGGATATAAAATTCACAATTAATTGATTTTTGAAAAAATGGCCAAATAGTCAGTTAACAAACCATAAGAATGTTTATTGCCTAATAAATTAGGAATAAATTAGAATGTTTGGTCCTACTAATAAATTCTTAAATTTTATTTTTTATGACATATGATTCAATATATTTAATATTTAATTAAATAAATGTGTATTTTTTATTCCTTTATATATATAAAAAATATGTTATATTTAGACTATTTAAAACTATATACTGTCCCCAAATTTGAAATACTCGATGCAAACTTAACATAACATATGAATAATTAAACCGTGAACTAATTAATAATTTAGATAAACTTGTAAATATTAAAAGTGGAAAAAAAAAAGCGCAGATGCGGCAACAACAATATTATTAACACATTTATTTAATTTTAAAAGCAACCCTACAACAAATTGATAAACTTTTGATATTAAATATGTAACGATTCAATAGTAAAATAAAGAGTTATGCACAAAAAAAACATCTAAAGTATATATATCGTTTTTTCATATGTGAATTATTAGGCGTGAGATAATTTTTTAATTGTTTATAAAAAACATACTTCAATTATTATTAATTGTTCTCTTTTTTCTATTTGAAATATCATTGTCGTTATGTGAGAAAAAGAAAACGGTTAACAATTAAAGTGCGTGTGTTTTTGTAAAAAAAGCCATACACCTAATAGTTCAAATATAAAATTAAAAAATTAAATTACTTTAAATATGTTATTGATTTCGTATAAAATAATATATAAAGACAAATTGGACACATCATATATATGAATGTGTAAATAAATTTTAAAGTCTTATCTATATCTCTAATTGCAAAAAAAAAAAAAAAAAAGAAGAATCTGGTTAGATTTATCATAAATAAAAGAAAAGATTATGTTATTAAATAAAAATTAATTTTTGAATTTGTCATGCATTTTCTATATATTAATTTCATTGAAAACTTATTTTAAAAGGATTAGGTATATTGAAAATTATTTAAAATCCCGAATTCATTTAAAACTTATCTTAAAAAGATTAGGTAAATTGAAAACTTTCGAATTTTATGTATTAATTTTTTTAAAAAAATTAAATATATGCATTAACTTATTGGTATATATGTTATAAATTTTCTATTATTGTCCTGAAAAAAGTAAAAATCTTTAATAATATTTGATTCTTAAATATGATGTGACTTTGCAATATATATGGTAATTTACAACCATATAGTACTAGTATAAGATTCTTAAATTGACTACATTTTATGCACATGATTCATTTATTGAAATAATAAGGGAACTTCTGAGTAAGTACTCCCTCCGTTCGATATAAATTAATTTATGTTTATTTATTAAAAATTTTATTTTAATATTAAATAAGAATATCACGATAAGATTATTTTATTTTTAGTGAATGTAGAATTTAAAATGGTGATAATTAAATAGGATCGAAGGAAATACTATTTTAAGTTCTTGTTTAGATCTTTTTTAAAAAACTAAATCATATTGAATTACTTCTAAAAAATTATTAAAATTTTAATATTCAAAAATTATAAAACGAAATTTTCTCATTAGGTTGAATATTGTGGCAAAATGTGAGAAGAATTATCATTTAAGTAGAGCCTTGTAATAGAAGATATTGAGTCACTTGGTCAAATAAACATGTTAAAATTGAATAATTATATTCAGTTATATTATAATTAAATTTAATTATAAGATGACTTTTTAAAAATTATGAAAATAGGTAAATTATTAAAGTTCTCCATGCTTTTATTGTTAAATATTTTTATTTTATTTTCTTTAGGACTATTTTAAAGTACTAGTGTAACTTGATATATAAATACATATTATTAAGCAAATAATGATTACTTAAAATTCTACCATTATTCTTTTTTTTTTTTGGGACAAGCCAAAATATTTTCACACACCATTATGTATTTATTTTTGTATTAACATTCAATCAATAAATTTATATATGTATTTCATATATAAATTTATTAATATATTAAGATCGTTTGATAGTTAGAAAAGAAACAAATTGTTTATGTATCTTTTTTTTAATAACTTATACGATATTTGCTAGGCTGACAAGGAGTTTGACATTTTCTTTTGATAGGATTTTCATAATTGATATTTACGTATAGAGAATTCTCTATCCAAATATGAAATTATCACCAAAATGTTATTTTTAAAATTAGTTTCTAAATTCCTCTAAAGATTTCAAGATACCTAAGGCAAATATTGTTTATCAAAAAAAATTAACCCTAATTTTTTTTAAAAAAATAATTTATAAATACCTTATGCAAATAATACCGGGAAAGCCAAAGGAAAGTTCAATTAAAATATTGGTGGACGAGAGGGGGGCCCGAAAAAAAGAGACACAGGAAGCGAGGGAGAGGGCGGGGAGAGGGGGAGCGGAGAAAAAGGAAGGGAAGGAGGGAGAGGGCAAAGAGATAAGTTTTATTTTCGTTGTGAGGTAGTGAAGTGATAATTAAATTTTGTTTTACAATAACTATAAGTGGAATTTCAACGGATTCGCATTTGTGAGACGGAAAGAAGGGACAGAAGGCAGAACAAAGGGATGGACGGGGGGCACCGGTGGGGGCGAGAAAAGAGAACGGAATGGAAGAAGAAAAGGGAATAAGAAGAGGAAAACAAGGAGGGAGGGGGAAAAGAAGGGGGGGGAGGAAACGGTCTGTAGTGTTGTGGGCGAAATTGTTATCTTAAGAAAATGATTTTTTTTTTAATTATTATTTACATTTCAAGTAATTTGGCAATGGATATACTTGATCCAATTGACCAAAAACTCAATTTGATGCGTTGATTGGATTGAATTTTGTTTTATAAATAAGAAATTAGAAATTTTTATTTTAAATCTAAAGAGGAAAAAAAGAAGATGATTCGACTAATGAATTCTTTACAATGTAAATTTAAATTAAGTAATAAAAATAAAAATTTATAATTACGCGATGAAAATCTGAATTAGTCAAAAACTTATTAATTATAATACCAAAAAGAGGAAGAATAGTGTGAGACAAACACCCATAAAATTCCACTAGAAATAGAGACGTTACTTCTTAGGTGTTTTTACAATGCCGGCCTCCTTCTGTCCTCTCTTTCTCTCTCTAAAAAAAAGCCAGAGTGGTTCTGCATAACTCACAAAACAATTCTTCTTTTTCATGAAATTACAAATTCCCTTTTGATAAACACCTAATCCCCCTTTCTTTTTGATCTCTCAATTCAAAGAAACCTCCTTTTTTTTCTTAATTTTTTTGAATCTTTTTTGTGTTTCTTGAGGACCCTTTTGAGTATTTGATTGTTTTGTGTCAATCTTTTTTGTGTTTTTTGAGGACCCTTTTGAGTATTTGTTTGATTTGTGTCAATCTTTTTTGTGTTTCTTGTGGACCCTTTTGAGTATTTGTTAGTTTTTTGAGGACCCTTTTGAGTATTTGATTGTTTTGTGTGAATCTTTTTTGTGTTTGTTGAGGACCCTTTTGAGTATTTGTTAGTTTTGTGTGTGAATTCAAAGGGATGGTTGTGAAAATGATGAAGTGGAGGCCATGGCCTGAAATAGCTTCAAAGAAATTTGAGGCTAAAATCACTGTGAATTGTGTTAAAGGTCTAAACTTTTCTCAAGATTTTCAAAGATTGGTTGTTGAAATCAAGTGGAAAGGCTCAAAGGGTAATTCTTTGACTTTGAGTTCTCTAAAGAGGAAAAATGTTAAGAAGAGTTTCACAAAGGAAGAGTCTTTGAAGGATGATGGAGTTGTCTATTGGAATGAGGAGTTTCAAAGTCTTTGCAACTTTAATGTATCCAAAGAGATTGCATTTCATCCTTGGGAGGTTTCTTTTACAGTATTCAATGTGAGATATCCCCCTGCTTATTACCTCTTTTAAGTTTATTGGTTTTGCTGTTCTTGTTTGGTTGTTTTTTAGAATTGAAAAAAAAAAAGAGATTAAAAATTTGATCTTGGTATACTGTTGTTACTGAGAATTCTGTCCCATCAACAAATTATTGAGAATTGATCAAAGGCCTTGACTTTTGGTGTGGAAGCTTGACTTTTTATTGGGGCTATGAATTTGTGTCTATGTTGTCTTGTAGGTGTTAAGAAATTAGAAAGGACTAATCTTTTCTTCATCATTGTTATGTCATGAAACTTGATCATATAGTATAATTTGTTGAATCTCCTAAAAACTAGTAGAATTGTTTTGTTTTTTGTTTGATCATGTCCTTCAAAACATCCAATCATGATTTTTTTTTAATCAAATAGCATAATTTCTTGACAAGTGGGGTCTGGGGAGGTACTGTGTATGCAGATTTTACCTCTACCTCCTGAGATAGAAAGACAATTTCCGATAGACCCTCAATCTCCTTAAACTAGTAGAATTCCTTTGTTTTAGTTTGGTTTGATGATGGAACTCAGCACCAAATCTGTTTTTCTCTTTGAGTTTGATGACAAACACAAGTGTGATTAGAAATAATGAATTTCCCCTTGATGTTCTTCCTTTAAACATTATAGTAACCTAATTTTCAATGCATTTTCTGAAAAGTATTTTTTTATTTAGCTTAGATAATGAAGATACTATTCTAAACATGTTGTGGTAGTCAAAAAAGCTAATTAAACCTTTTGTAATTAGTGATTACTTATGTTGGACCCACCTTAATAGCTTGTGGTTGTTTTAATAGTGTTGTAATATGGATGGTCATACCTACTTATATTAACTATTCTATATATGTGGCTATACATTTTGTGAAAATATAGTATTGGCATATTCTGTATATTTATTTAATATGTTGGCAAATGATATTTAGCACTTAAGAATATGCCTTTCTTTAGTTGTTTTCTTTGGTTATTATCTAGCATCTTTTGTTTTATAATTCAGAGGGAAGTTTGATTTATTAACCCAAAAAAGGAAAAAGAAAAGTTCAGCCTTTTTTTAGTTGCTTTCTATGCTCATACAGCATAGCATCTTTTGTCTTTTCATTCACTGTTTTATTCAATTCCATACTTGTGATATGAACTCTGTAAGTTGCTTGACAGTACTTATTCATGTTTATTCTAAAACAGGTTACGAATAAACGATCGAATCATAAAGTCCCCATAGTTGCTGCTGCATCATTGAACATTGCAGATTTTGCTTCAGAAGCTAGGGAAAAAGAAGAAATTGAAATAGTCATTCCCTTGGAAGCGTATAGTGGCGGCAATAAGAACAACCTTTCACTTTGTGTAAGCAAAACAAAATTGCTTGCTTGATCTACTTTGTTCGTTGATCTACATCGATAATCCTTTTTTTTTCCTTATTTTTGGTTAACATGGTAGATTTTGTATATGGCAGTTGTCTCTCAATCTTGTTGAATTGGGGAATGCTCAAGAAGCCTCAGAAACGATGCCAAAGTTTGTCATGTCTGCTCCAGTATCTCCTTCCCCTGCAGAGGTTTCGTCAACAGACAGAAATGAGCTTTCTGCTTTGAAAGCAGGTCTGCAGAAAGTGAAAATTTTCAAGGGATTATCTACTATGCGACGAAAGAAGGCATGTCATGAAGAGGAGGGCAGTGATGGAAGGAACTCAGTCAGAAGTGATGATACTGATTTGGTATATCCAGTTGATACAGATTCACTAGGTGATTCGGAGGAAGGTGAATCAGACGAAGTGAAGGAGGATACGAGTCTGCGGAAGTCATTCAGTTATGAAACACTTGCCTATGCGAAGCATGCTGGTGGATCATGCTACACAAACACGAGTGGCAGTGAAGATGATGATTTGATCTTTTATAGTCATCACAAATCCGTTGCACGGCGTGTGTATGCCGAGGGTGCAACTGGAGAAGGTCATAATCAATATTCACAGCAAATTTCAAAACGCAAAATTCTCCCCTGGAAGAAGAGAAACTTAAGCTTCAGATCTCCTAAACCCAAAGGGGAGCCGTTGTTGAAGAAGCATTATGGAGAGGAAGGTGGGGATGATATAGATTTTGATCGCCGACAGCTTAGTTCATCCGATGAGTCTTCTTCAGGGGTATGTCTCCCATCTTCTCTTACTTCCCTTTTTTTAATCTATGATCTGTCCAGCATCCAAGTGAATTTGCACAGTGGAATACTATTTATCACCTCGTGATGAGCTTCCAGACATTGATAACTTACCTCACTGCCTTGCATACTTCTATAGCTCTAATATAACTATCTTGCTTGCAGTGGAATAAATCTGAGGAAAGTTCAACTGCTAATGAATTTTCAGTCTCCGAGTTTGGAGAAGACAGTTTTGCTGTTGGTAGTTGGGAGCAGAAAGAGATAGTAAGCCGTGATGGGCAGATGAAGCTGCAGACTGAGGTCTTCTTTGCTTCAATTGATCAACGAAATGAACGGGCTGCTGGTGAAAGTGCTTGTACAGCTTTGGTTGCTGTGATTGCTGATTGGTTCCATTCCAACCCTGAAGAAATGCCTATCAAGTCCCAACTCGACAGTCTTATCCGTGAAGGTTCACTAGAGTGGAGGAATCTCTGTGAAAACAAGACGTACAGGGAGCGTTTCCCAGATAAGCATTTTGACCTCGAAACAGTGGTCCAGGCTAAAGTACGCCCGCTCTCAGTAGTCCCAGAGAAATCATTCATTGGTTTTTTTCATCCGGAAGGAATCGAAGATGAGGGATTCGATTTTCTGAAAGATGCCATGTCCTTTGACAACATTTGGGATGAGATTTCTAAATCTGTTCAAGACAGTCCCAGTCATGGCGAGTGCTTTGTTTACATTGTGAGTTGGAATGACCACTTCTTCATCCTCAAGGTTGAACGAGATGCATACTATATCATCGATACACTTGGTGAGAGACTTTATGAAGGCTGCAATCAGGCTTTCATCCTCAAATTTGACAGAGACACTACAATCTTGCAGCTACCTAACACGAGTCAACAATCAGATGAGAAACCAGCTAGCAGTAAAAAGGAGCAAACTGATAAGAAGCAGGCTGCTTCTAATGAAGGGAAGATTGTCTCTAATAACACCAAAGAAAAGATGGAAGAATCAGTCGTTTCCTTCAGGGATAAAGTACCTGAAAATGAGGACGAAGCGAGCCTTGTTTGCAAAGGTAAAGAGGCTTGCAAAGAGTACATTAAGAGTTTTTTGGCAGCAATCCCCATTAGGGAATTACAAGTTGATGTGAAGAAAGGTTTGATGGCATCTACACCACTTCATCAGAGGCTGCAAATTGAGTTCCACTATACAAAGAGCTTTAACACTCAGCTGGAATTGGAATCACCCTCGGAAGAACTGACTGATAAGTGATAACAGCTTGGCATTACCAATGTCAGCAGCAGTGGAGTAAGCGATGATTAGTAAATCCAAGTATACAAACCTAACATCACTAATCCTTCTTTTTGTGTTTCTACATCTAATTTAGGAATGAAGGGAATGCCATTTATCTTTTCTTTAATACATGTTGCAAGTTGCAACTGGCTTAGTGGCTCTTGTTAATGTTTTCTTCCCCACTTATATAGGGATGTGCCAATGTAAATGACTATGGAAATGTCCAAGAGTAGTACTTTTTCTGTTCCCTCAAAGAGGAAGGACATAAATAATAAGTATATGACTTCTATACTGCCCTCAACTTTTTCATTTGTCTCTAGACCATCAGTTGGATCATCATAATACAAACAACACAATGTTTTTGTACACAGTATTTGCTGCTGTCTTAGCATACAGGATTGACAGAACTAGTTTTCTATTAAATTGACCTGTGCACATAGATTGGAAGCTTCAACTCAACTCCTCTAATATCTTATAAAATGAAATAACTTTAGGGTGCATAGAATAGAACATTAGTTATGGCCTGTAAACTAGGCTGGATTATGAATCAGGAAAACTCCACTATGCCATACACCACTCGCCCTTGCTCTGTCTCAATTCAACTTGACACTTTGACACAAAGTTTAAGAAAGTTTTAGCAACGTCTATGGTTTGGTTCCATTTGCACTTTGTAGGCTCTAGTATATTATTTTAACCAAATCCTTTCATATGGGCTCGATGTGCACTTCTTTGGCATCATAAGGACAACCCTTGCAATATAAAAAAGATTTACATTACTCACCAAGAAAATGTGATATGATGGTTGAGATTCCTTTGTGCCTTTTTCTCGGAAGCCTTCCATCTCCCTTAGGCCTCAGTGGACCTACCAGGTGTGACTCTGAATTAGTCGAGTTTAATCATATCTTGACACTGATAATGAGACAGAATGTTAAGATTGAATTGGGTTTAAAGAGCATGTCTCACCAATTTTTAACAATGGGGAACTTACTCCTTTTTGTATTTGGATCAGCAACTCATCATCTGCCAAGGGTAGTCTCTCCCTCCATGCAGGAAACATTGCTCTAACAACATGATGCCAAAATAAAATGCAACTTAACCTGAATATTTGTGGAAGATAAACTCACAAAGAGAAACAATTTACGAGTAAATGGGGGTGAAGAGAGGAGTTAAGCGTTCATACTCAAACAAGGAAATAAACAACGTACAAGAAATTACTAGATACACCAGTTATTGTAGCAGCTTAGAGGTATCATCAGTACCTTGTAAGGTAGGTGGTGGTCTTTAAATGTTATTAAAAATGGTTCTAAGAATCCTTATAAAAGGAATCACCACTCATTGTGAATTGCAACAAGCTACATTATCAGCTATAGAGCAATACAATTATTTCCCAAGGTAAATCAATCTACTCTAAAGCGGAGATTACTATCCATTCTCTGCATGTGAATCCTGTAAACATGCCTAGATTGTTGTAGTGCCTGATGGAGACGACAAATGTTGAGAAGCTGTCGATATTAGGAGTGCTGCTATGTATCTTGAATGGAGATTTTCTTGACACAATTTCTTATAAGAATGTATAAAAGTAGAGGTCATTCGTGTGCTGTTTGCAAATTCAATATAGGGAACAGAGCCTTGCTACGAGCAATGCATGCAATTCAATCGCTTTCTGTTGAACAGAGATGAGTCGCAAGCTTGAGCACTCCATGCATGGATGAATCATTCTACAATATAACAAAAAGATGAGAGTCCACAAGGCAATTTAGAGTAGTAGAATGAATCGAACTAAAAGTGTATAATACAAATTTTTACCAGATAGAGAATGTCAAAAGCTTTTCGGTAGCTTTCTAGAGAATCTTCCACTCTGTCATTCCTGCAACAATCTCTTTATGTTTAGCAACTACCACATATTAAAATCGCAGAATATGCTACAGGAAAATTAGACATTAAATCAACATAACTAGAATGTAGCAAAACTGTAAGCCTTTTCTTGTTCTCATGCTTTCTGAACTCAGTACTAGCAAACTTCAACAAATGCTGAATTCCACACCATTCTCTAAATAAAAGGAGGGGCTTTCACCCTTTGCATTTTGTCATAAAAGATGGAAAGCATTTATCAGGAAAAGATAACATATTAAGGATCTGTTTTGTTATAACCCAAGAAGTATAACTTAAACATGTCTACAATTATTCATTTTATTCTTAATGACATGCTCTAAATGAATTTGTTAATAAGTTGAAAAACATAGTCAAACCAAGAGCTCCATATGAATGAATGACTCTTTAAATTTTAAATTTTTTTGAGTGAGAAAAATGAAAAAATGTTGCAAAAAGTTATAATGCAAAAGATTGGAAGTTCCTAATGTAAGAAAATATATTGTCAAACCATTAGGGAAAAGATTCTGGGAAGGTATGTGTATTCAAACTTCAGCAGGCAATCAATAAACAACCACCTAATTATCTCAAACTTAACAAAATCCACAATTTAACTAGTTTTTCATGTTTTCAAAAGAGTGAAAAGTAATATGTTGGAAGCTTGACCTTTGAAAAGATTAAAAATATGAGGTAGGAATACAAAAATTGCTCCTTTGGTAACTTGTAAGCCACAAATTCACAGAGTAAAAACTACCTCTTAGTAAAAAAGAAGGGGCAAGGCTAGGTACTATATACCCTCACTCTCTCCTTACCCAGACTAGTTAGGGAGGGAGCACCACATGCAGCGGGGTAAGTCGTCTCCAAACCAATGAATATCAATTCATAGGACAATGTGTCAACTGTCTAACTAGAACTCGTCCAAGATTTCAGAGGATAAAAAAGTGGGTTGAGAGAGAATTGATGCTCACTATTGTATTTCATACAGTCGCAGTTTCCTTTACTTCAGCTTTTAGGACTTGTCAATCCGTTTAGAGAGTAGGGATAAATGTTTGTGGTTGGATTACAGTTTTGTATGCCATCAATATAAACTTGTTTCATCTTAATGTTCATGACTTGAAAATGTTGAACAACTCTAAATATGGAAACTTTTCTTAGAAAGGCTCAAAGCCTTCTAGCTGAAAAAGATTTCAAATCCAATGATAGTGGAACAATTCCTACTTCAATTATAGGATGTGATACTTAAATTCTCCTAACTAAGGAGTTACAACTTACGACAATTATAATTGCAATCCATTTACCTTGGATATCACATAACCAACTTGAGGTGAGATAAAGCAAAACAAAAATGACTTCATTCTATGAGCAGTGTCGAGTTCCATGATATCTCAGTATTGTTTAAATTTGATGAATAAGGAGATATGAATTGATATACTTACAGAAAACCCACAGATATTCTTGTTTCATAGTCTAAGCCGTCAGACATTCCCAAATCTCCAATGTGGTCACCAAGAAGAAGCACATTAGTTCTCTTTTTTAATGCAGATTTCTCATCACTCAGTCCATTCACGTCATCAAGGTGATCATGAAGTGGTGCAGCCATGTCAAGTGCATGCTCATTCTTGTTGAGTACATGGATTGTCTTACCTGCAGGTATCAGTTAGTGTTCTTAATTTTAGAAACAAAGATGTAAAATGACCAAAATACAAGAAAAATATGTGCAATTGGCTTTGCTTGTAAGCTTGCTGTTCCAGTATAGACCAAATATGTGTAAAAGCTTAGTATCTAGCAGTAAGTACTTGTCAAATATGTCCAACCAATGATCAGATGTAATTACTTGGTTACAGGGATTGAACTCCAGTACTAAACTAATCTATATTACATACAGAAGTCTTAATTCTGTAGACTTTTAGTGTTCAGGTTATTTCATATGTTAGATTTTTCCGCACTTGCGTTAGCCTTATAAATATCCAAATTCATGGAGGGTTAACCCTATTTAGTTAGTCATTATAAGTGGAAAAAATTAATACTCAAAAGATCATAAAAGAATTCATCTTTGTTTGTTTCAATCAATCAATCAATCAACAGTACTTTAATGTACCAATCTACTTCATTGCAAACAGGTAAGCAATTTTTCTTTTAAGGCAAATTAGGATCTCTCTCAAATAAGTGACTCCCTAAATCTTACACTTACCCCTACCAATTATAACAACAATAACGACTACATCTCAATCTCAAACAAGTAGAGGTTGGATATGTGAATCACCTTTGACCATGTGTCTCCATTTAAGCTTTAACAAGGTGAAAAATTAGTTAAATATTTTTAAAAATGGTAATAGTACAAGTTCTCTATATTTTTTTGTCATATTAATCTATGATAAAGATCAAAATACTCATAAAGAGCAATAGATTCAAAATCAATGTATTGACAAAACTAAAACCTGTTCCCAACTAGTGATACCCGCTTATATGGATCATTTTCTTCGATTATGTCCTATCATTAGGTAAGTTTATATTGATTCCAAGAAATCTTAGGTCTTAGACAACATCCCTCCATATTATGTTAGGTCTACTTCGTCCCCTTTTAACACCTTCACTCTCTATAGTTTCATACCTATGGACCGGTGCATTTTATAGGTCGTTGCATGACATGACCGAAACATCTCAAGCGACGTTCTCTCATTATATCCTCAATCCATGCTACTTGCAATGTCGCCATTCCTATCTTATCTAATCTTGTATGGACCGAAACATCCACCTTAGCATCCCTATCACTGCAATACATCTTGTGAATATGTCAGACTTTAGCTTAACTGCAGAGTATTCCTCCATTGGAGCTTAAACTTACAACCAGTGGCCAATTCCTAAACTTTAGAAGTATAGCTAAAATTTGATAACCCACACAGATATACACATAATGAACCTAACCATCAATGGAAACTGTTTGAAGGAATTTGTCAAGTAAAAAGCACCTCTAAATGGTGATAGGTGATACCTTTGAATGACTGTAGGTGACCAATTTCGTCAAACACCATCCTGTTGGAGACAACTCTAACATTCTTGAAAGATCTATGAACTTTCTGATTCAGCACCTGGCAGATCAAGAAAACGAGAATCATATCTAAAGCCAAACTGGACAAACATAACAGGATCACATACACCTGTTATGCATCAAGACCACTGATAATCCTTAAGAACTAACCTCCTCTATTATGTCAGCTAAACCTGCAGAGAATATAAGAACAGGAACACCTTTTTCCTGCATATGAAACAATCCCAACTCATTACTGAAGCAATCACATGAGATAGTAGAAGGTCAAAAGGAAATTCTTCCAAAAAGAGCTATTCTGGGATAAATTGACTACTAAATTCGGCATTAGCATGAATTTTGCAACTACAGAAAATGGAATCCAACACATTATTTAGTAATATCACTGTTCAATTTCACTTTCAGTAAAACAACATTTGAGCTGTGGTTGAGCCTGACATTCTAGGACTTCCCAAAGTCGAAAAAACAAAAACAGAAGAAAAGAAAATAATCAAGGCATTTCCTCCAAGGTTCTTGAGTGCTTGGAATGACCCTATTATTTATTCTCTGGCTTTTTGATAAACTAATCCCATCAAATTTCTTTTTAATAATTTAGATGACACAAGAAAATCACAATGGTTCATATTTGTTGCATGGCCTTCATCAACATCATCCCAAGATGTCTAAGAAAACAACAACTGATAGTGGCTATACTGTACCTCCAAAAGTTCAAAAAGTTCAGTTACACCATCCCTGAATGCAATTGTGGCTTTAGCCACAGAATTTTGAATTCCATTGCATGTTACGCCTCCTTCAATGAGAAGCGCATGTGTTTTTTCCCACCTGCAGAAAATAAATTAGACATTAACACATAGGCCATGGTACTACAATCCCTTTAAATTTCACCAAACCAATGATGGTCCCATTTTCTTAGATAAGGGTGCTGGATATACTACTACTCTTACGATAAAATATAAATATTATCCGGGAACTTCTATTATGTATTTCACTTGTCAATAACTCAAAATGCAATATATCACACAAGTTTGGACCCGATTCTAGCAGCAAAAAATCATAACACATACCACTCTTCCATGAGCTTGGCTTTCTCATCAAGGGGAATTGTCGGATCAAATTCTAAGGGATGATAATACTCATACAACTTCTGCCTCTTGTCATTGTACTCAGGATCCTCCTGTTGTAAAATGTTATGGCTGCCTACAAAATTAGTTATTTTGACAAGTCCTCACTTGTGACCGAAGAACGTATATGAAATTGTATGCAATTGAATAGCTGTCTGTTCCAGACAAGATATTGTAAGAGGATAATGTTTTATGAAGTGGATAACATACTTTGGCCTCGGCAACCATTGACCCGGTAATTTGTCAATGTGGCATCAAAATCTGCAATTACCTAGAATGTTGATATAGCCAGTAAGTAAAAGGAAAAAAACAATTAGAACAAGGTAAAATAAGCATGGTATGTGTATGAATGATCGAGGCTCTAGCTAAGATAAGTACTTTACATTAATAAATGCCAATAGTTTTGTACATATGTGAAACAAAACATGGAGCCCAACATAATAGAAACTTCAGAAAGGTGTGTATAGTTGATCCTGGATAACAGAACTTTTCCGGAAGCATGCCATGACTTAGACAAATACAATCGTTTAGATTAGACTTCTAAAAGTATATTCTGCTAGCAAGCAACTAACACCTTAGATACACATTTTTGTCGTAATTTATACATGGACCTAGGGATTAGTATATGTCAGTACAGGGTCAACTAACCACTTACAAGTTTAACTAATCACAAACTTAACATCACAGCCAAGAAGCATGAGAATGTTAAAGCTACCTTCCTCACACACAAGATAACCAATGAAGCTTTAATAGTGAAATAACAAGTTATCGATGAAGTTCTACAAACATACACCCAAGACCAACATTACTACTCCCTAGATAACAACTCTCTTCACGGAGAAATGTTGTATTATACAGTTAACAAAAGTTCCATTGATCAGATTAACAAGCAATACAACAATGTCTTAAAATTAACACTCCACATCCCCCATCCCCCACTCTCAAAAAAGTACTCCCTATGTCCCAATTTAAGTGTCTTACTTTCCTCTTTCATCTGTCTGAAAAAGAGCGTCTCTTTCTACGTATAGTAAGTTTTCCAATTCCAACATTCTACCAGTCAAGTTTAATACCACAAGATTTAAAGGACTACACTCGTTTTTAATTTAAGACCACCAGATTCAAAAGTCTCCACTTATTTCATAAACTCCTTGTTCAATCAAATCAAACTAATATATGTTGCTCAGACCCTTCAAAAGTGTAACCAATGCTTGTCGTATTCTCCAAAAGTAGTGTATTTTTGGATGGTGCAGCATCAAAAGTGAAAAGTTCACGCAACTTAGAACGAATACACTAAATTGGGACAAAGGTAGTATATATACACAAGAAATTAGAAATTAAACCCAATAAGTAAAATGAACAAACACATAAAGTTCATAACTTTTGGGACTAATCCAAATCATTCATCACTCTCAACATAATTCATCAACATAACAAAACCAAAAAGCCCAACAATGTAAGATTCACCTGTAGCTTTGCATGACCCCCAAGTCGAATTGCAGATATTTTCTTTTGCAACAAATTAGAATCATCCACTACAACTTGTGACTCTGAGCCATTAACAACTATTTGCTCCATTTTCGCCTGATTTGTACCACTCTGACTGCAACACCACACTCTACACACACATATACCAAATGGATCATCAATTAAACCCGAAAAAAATCCAGAAAAAATTGGTTACATACATATAGACAAATGTATTGCAAATAATTCGTATTTTTCATTGTAATGATAACATTAAGCGTATGTAAATATGAAAAAAAAAATTACTCACCTGAGATTGAAGCGAAAAGAGGAGAAGGAGGTCCTGGAAATGGGGAAAATGTGATTAAAATGGTGAAGTCGATAACCCATGGAGGATAAAAGGAGCTACTGAAACACTCGCACTCTGTAATAGTCCCTTTTTTTGTGCCACTCTTTAACGGTGAAATTACTCCGTCCGTTTTATTTTATATGACCGATAAAAGTTTAAGATTAAGAAATATTTACGTATATTTAATATATCTTTAATTTAAAATTATAAAATTTTAAAATAACTTTACTTTGTTAAATTTTGTGTCAAATCGAATAAAACAAACAAATTGAAATAGACAAGGGTGTGTTTTATCTTCAGACTATGCACTTCAAATTAAATCATTTTAATGAGTGTGTTAGGTTAATGGGAGCCAACTAATATGAAACATAGTTAAAAAAAAAATTGAAAAATCTAGCTTATTAGACATACATTCATACAATATATCCTAATTTTATATACTTTCAAATAAATGCTTATTTTATCTTTATAAAGAATTTTCTACCATATATATTGAAGTAGATATATATATAAATGTATTTTTACATCAGATATACGTAAAGGGAGAGGGAGACGAGCCAGATAGTCATGTATCACATATACACACGAATCTCATTAAATACGCACTAGATACATGTATATGGTGTGATTTGCATGTATGTGGAATACCAAATACATAAAGAGTGACAAATGAAATGGTAGGGAGGCGCGGAAGGTGATCGAGATTTGTTAGGTATCATATAGATTGGATCTATAGCTCTTTGCTTCTCATGTAGCCTTGTTACGCAAGGTATAGTTTTGGACAAGGGAAAAACAGAATAAGATGGAGCATACCTATTTAATTCGAACGAAGTAAGGTATAGTTTTGAACAAGGGAAAAACAGAATAAGATGAAGCCTACCTACTTAATTCGAACGAAATAGATAGATCAAAGGAATAAAATTCAAGTGGCTCTTATGCCACTTTTGATGGTCTCAAGAGCAAGATTTGCTTGGGATTTTTCTTCTTAAGGCATCTAATATTGGACAATTTTAATTGCTCCTCCTGATATCATACTTTTAGGCTGCATAGAAAATGCTTATCAAGGAAATATACCTAGCTCTATTTACTATACCATATTAAAGATAAAAAAGGGAGTCTGATGCACTAAGCTCTTGCTATGCGTGGAGTTCATAAATGATCGAACCACAAGGGTCTATAGCACACTGTCTAACTTTGCATTTATCTGAGAGGCTATTTTCATATAAATTGACCATATATTTAGTCCCACAGCTTTGCATATAGTAACTTCTTGTCACAATCTATTATACAAGTGAATAACACCAAATGTGCAAATAACTTTGACATTTTATTTCCCTTTTGCATATGTTAGCAGTAATCTTTCCAATTTTGAACTCAAAACACAGACAAAAAGAATGTTAAACTCTCAAATGTGAGGAGATACAAAAAAGGAACAAAACAATCAGTTGAATCATTTCAATAGTAATAAGGACATAAACATAAACCTCTTCCTTCAAAAAATGGCCTAAACCTTCCTTGTTTATGCAATGTATACAGCTTCAACAATGCATCTTCCTCTAATAAACAACCTTGTGGACACCACTTTCCTATCCTAATTCGAAGAACATCGCATGAAACTTCTCTAACAGAAATCAAGCTATTATACAAGTACTAAGGGTTAGTGGTGGAGTGTGGTATGTACGTACTCCTCCATCCTTAACCAGAGCATGCTCGCTGGTTTGAGCCATGAGTATTGACTCAGAATACATTCGAAATGTCCCTGTCGAAGAACATGATCAAGTTATTATACAACTACTATTAAGGGTTGTGGTGGAGTGTGGTATGCACATACTCCTCCATCCTTAACCAGAGGTGATCGATCTTCTAGCTATGTAATCACACTTGTTAGGGAACTCTTTACCCTCATAAGTGTGGGACTTTTTAATGTGAATCTGAATTTAGTCGAGCTCCAATGCAGGTAACGTATACAAGGTGGGAAGCCAAAAGAACTATACAAGAAATGAATAAGCTCCTTCATCTTTCATATCGAACACCAAACATGCAAGAAACATGACATTATATTACACCCTCAAATGTGATGAACTATAAAAATGAACAAAACAATCAATTGAATAATTTCAACAACAATAAGGACATACAATCAATCCATTTTCATTACATTCCGGGCATTTCATTGACTCAACCTCCTCATCATCATCATCGTCAAGAACAATTTTCCGACTTCCATTGCACTTAAAACACATTATAAACCTCATTCCTGCACACCCTTCACAAGGACATTGAAAATTATCAATTGGAATCCCTTCAAGAAGTGGCCTAAACTTCCCTTGTTCATGCAATGTCAATACTTCATCAGCTCCACCAATGTATCTCCCTTTGACAAACAGCCTTGGAGGGACAACTTTGCCATCCAAGATTCTCCATAGCTCCTCCTTAAACTCAGAATGCATCGATATATCCCTCTCGAAGAACACAACACGAAAATTCTCTAATAGAAATCGAATACTATGACAGTCCTCAAATGTCTTTCGTATCCCTCTAAGGCCTGTTGTGTAGAGGATTACTGAATCACATCCTCCTGGTGGACATTTCTCTTCAAATTCCAATAAGGGGTTTACAATTTCCTCGAGTTTTCGAGCTTTTAAAGGTGGTTCCTTTTCTTCATCATCTTCTAGTGGTTTGAAAATCTTTTCCTCAATCTTCGCCTTTCGCTCTTCTTCTTGAGCTTTAACTACCATCACTGCTTCCTCAAACAAAGCAAGAAGATTAGGATCAAACAGAGTACCTGAATCCAAATCGGGACGCCTAAAATTCGATACATCAAAGTCTAATAAAGGGGTAGTAAAATTCTCTTTCTTTGGCTTCAATGGGCTGATAAAATTCTCAATCTTTTTCACATTTACAACAACAGGCTTTACATTCTCTTTATCCTCTTCGATTTCCATTTCTTCATCTTCAAGATCCTTCATTAGCTCAGAAACATCAATAATCTCAGCTTCTTGATCTACTACACTGCTCTGAACATTCTTCTGAACAGGGGTTAATGGAGATTGACAGTTAAATCTCGAAGAATCTGATTTTCGTGGCGAAGAATGAATATACCCATCTGATGCATTTGAAAAGAGGATTCTTTCTGGTTTCAAATACCCAATTGTTTTCATTGTCTTCAATTTCTTCAGAAGCTTCCCCTTCATAGTCTTCATTTCTCGAAATCCCCAAACTGTAAGCACTCAAAATCTACCAAAATCTGCAGATTTTGAAAATGGGGTTTTGAAAAAGATTCAAGATTTGGGATTAACAATGACAGATGAGTATTGGGTAGCAAAAATCTTGGATTTTAGTGAGTGAAATTCATGTTTTGATTTACAAAAAAAAGAGGAAGGAAAAAAAAAAAAGCGATGATGGCGGAGGTGTGTTAAAAACGCTTGAACTGCTGATTGTCACTTTTAAATTTGAAAATTATTTTGTTTGGTGGAATTATTATTATGATTTTAAGGGTACATGAGTAGGAAATTATACACCCCTAGGCTAAATAATGTATACTAACATGTGCTTTTTTCTCTTAGGGTCGAGGAAATGATCTGTTATGGTCACTTACGATTTTAAATTGAAGAAAATAACTTTGATGAATTTCATCGTGTGATACTTTTTGATTTCTGAATGTGTAAACATTAATATTTCTTGTAAAAAACGTAAAACTAAAGATATGTGCTACTTGGAATTGTATGTATCTCACATCATAACGAGGGATGAGATCTCTGGACTCAACTTAAATAATTCTCCTTAGCTATTTTTAGGGTTGATTTAGGCCAAAAGTCTATTTAACGTAGTATCATCGTCGAGTCTCCTAATATGGGCCTCAAATAGATTGTTCACACCCTATAAGAACTTAATCGACCAAACTTTTGGAATGAAGTTAAGCTCAGAGTTCATTTAACAATTTCTTTCTCTACAAATTACTATCGAGGGATACAATATAATTTATGAAAAAAAATTATTCTTAATCAAACATTTTGAATTTACGTAATACATCGAAACAATTGAGGTTCAAATATGGAAGAAAAAAAATGCATCTTCCCTACTAGCAAGTATGCAACATTGACAAAGATTATTTGACTTTGTTTTGGACTTTGGGGGGTGTAGTAACGGTAATAATACTATTGGAGGGGCCTTTTTAGAAGAAAAGGTACCAACTTATGAATTGTAATGTTTTATTCTAATTACTCGTGAAGTAGTCGAGTTGGTTGAGAAGGGGATATTCACGAGCAGTCTCAAGTTTGAAGTTTTCCATATTTTTTTCTATTAAGTTCGTTGCATAAAATTTATCTAGTATAATTTACTTCTCGTATATAGTTTATGAACTATTACATTCTTTAAAAATAGGATATATCAAGAAATAATTAAAATTCAAAAACTTTTTTTCATCAACCGTCTCAGTAATACTATAATAGTAATAATTTTTAGCGGTAATAAATATGTACATTAACAAAGAATATTAAAGTATTTATAGATATTAATTAATTGTCATTAAACTTAATGTTACTATAAATTTTAAAGACATTATGTTAAATACCTTTAAAATATATATATTTATCGACGATTAAGTTATTATCTCTCCGATTTATTATTACGGTCTGACAACAATTATAGGAAAAACCATTATTGACAATAAAAGCTAAATAATGGTGAATAGGCACCCATGCTGACAAACAACATGAACATTATTGACCTTCAAATTTATCTAATTGATTTATATATTATCTATAATAATTTAAAACGTGCTATTTAACTATTTAAAGGTTCAAATATATTTTTAAATAATTGAATTTTTTCAATTATAAATACATATATATGACTTTTATCGTATTAGACCATTTTTTCGCTGAGGAAAACCTTTATTAATGAGCATATTTGAGACACATATAAGAAAAATTACAAAAAAGAAAATTTTGGTAATTTTTCTTATCTGTTCTAATTTTGATGGACAGAGTTATCAGATATCAATTATTAGTAGAAGGTGACATATATTCGATAAAATTAGTCGAGATATATACGAAAATTGATATAGACACCATAATTATAAAAAAAAACGTTATTTCCCTAAAATTAAACAAAAACTATTTTAATTTATTTTTTCGATGGCATTAGCCATTAAGTTATGGATTTGTTCAAAAAAAAAATAGTGAACAACTAATATAAAACGGAAAAATTTCTCAGTGTATTGTGTCACAAACAGTTACATTATATCCTCTCAAAACTTCTCATTTTCATCAACCGTTTTTACAACCATTTTAATTAATCCCCTCATCTCTTTTTTTTTCATTTTTGTTTCTCCCAAAGAAATATCAATAATGAAAATGCAAAATCACCAAAATTTATTGATAAATTTTTCAGTATTATTAATAATAATATTGCATCATGAATCATATGCTATGCAACATTTAGTTGGAGACTCAATTTGGACTATTCCTCCTACAAATAATTTCTACACAAATTGGTCTTCTTCCCAAGTTTTCTTCCCTGGAGACACTCTTTGTACATCTCTTAACTTCTTACTATATCTCCGTCCCGTCTCAATTTATCTGACACTTTTCAGATTTTTCGAGAATCAAAACAAGTCCTACTTTAACCGCAACGTTTTTCTAAATATGTTAAAAATCTTGCACCTTTTTCAGATCTTGAGAGTCAAATGAGTTTTTCTATTCTCAAATATATGACCTATGTTTGACTTAACACTAATTATTCTCGATATTCAAACAGTGTCACATAAATTAAAACAGAATGAATAACTCTTCATTTTACATTTTTTTATTTTGTGATGATTCTTAATGTTTTTTTTTTATATTTGATATATATGCAGATTTTTGATTTTTGATCTCAAATTTTATAATGTAATGGTCAAAGTATCAGACGAGCTATGGTTATTGCACATCAAATCAAGCTTATAAGGTATTTAATGATGGTCCATTAAATATTACATTGATAGAGTCTGGGGTATTTTATTACATATGTAACATCTTAAATTATTGTGAATTAGGCCAAAAAATTAGTGTTACTGTCCTTCAAAATTCGTCCAATAACTATGTGCCACCGCCATCGACTTCTTCGTGAGGTGTATTCAGAATTTAAAATAATTATTTCGACTTTTGAGGTTTTTAATATTGAATTCGTTCTATTTTTGATGTCATGGTTTTGCATAATTATAAGTATGTTCCATATTCTATTACTATATATGTAGAAACATAATTAAAAGGTTTTACATAATGATACAAACAAGAGATGTTTAATACATTAATTAATTGAGATTAATTAAAGATTGTGATCTATCAACAAAATTAAAAATTATAAAAATTTGTCAGAATATAATATCTTTGCATCATCAGATCTCTTACATTATTTGGTTTTGGAATTCATGAAATTTAAACCACTTGTTTTTATAAAAAAAAATTGCAGCTATCAAAGCCATCTATTCTATTAACAAATTGATTAAATGCATGATTTGTTTTATTCCTTATTTATTTCTTTGATTACAACTTTGCCTCTTTTGTTTTGTGTTGTCATACATATGGAAATTAATTCACATTATTGTGTGGCTCTTTTCAATGTATCATATGTGGAACAATAAAGTAAACATGCAACAATCGGCTCAGTTTCGGTGAAAAGAGTTATCTGATACTGCTAGTTTTTTAGATAAGAGTGGAAAAATTTCCAATCAATTTACTACGATGAGTAAAAATTGACCCGAACACAAACAAAATGAACATAAAAAGAAGAAAAATCTTATATATATCTTCTTGAATGTTCAATTCAAATTCTATATATATACAGAAGAGATGTATTAATAAAATTTAATCTCTTAACCAGTTCAGAGTTCAGAACGTTTAAATTCTGAATCATGTAGTACTAACCTCGGCCGAAGGAGAGGAGAGTGAAGAATTTCTACAAATAGGGCAAGTGGGGTGTAACCTAAGCCAAGTGTCAATACACATGAGATGAAAAAGATGACCACAATGAGGCAATAGCCTAAGCATATCATTGTCTTTATAATCACCTAAACAAATTGAACATCCACTACAAGAAGATGCAAAATCCCCTTTGTGAGACTTAACTTGTGAATATAATAACTTTGGATAACTCCTCAAAGTTGCTTCATCAACACCTTGTTGAATAAAAACCAATCCATTTCCGACTCTTGTAGTAATAGTAGTTGTGCTGATAGAGATGGTTGGATTATTGCGCGATCGAAATCGAATACATAAGTAAGATGTATAAGTCAAGACTATGAGAATTGCCATGATTCCAAAAGAAAATACAAATCCATAGCCATAGTAGTTAAATTTGTCTTCTCCTATTTGATCTTTTAAACCTTCACTCACTTTACCACCTTCCATTTTTGTCCTTGATAAGAACAGTATATAGTTGCATAAAAAGAAATTTTGTGGAGAAAATATGGAGTTTTTGAATTTTGGGATTGTAGGGAATATATAATATTAGTTGTAGAAATTAAATTTATATATGTAAGCAAGTTGATACCATCACTAAATAGTTCTTCCCAAGATTGTGACTTGGCTAGTTGGTGCCTTTTGATATTCTATAGTTTTTTTTAAGAAAAATAATAATTATTTTACCAAATTAAACAACAATAATGAGAAGTGTAAAAAATGAAAAAAAAAATTCTCTAATGACATTAACTTCAAAAATTCAAAGTTAAAAAAAGTAAAATGATAAGTATAAAGTTAATAATTTTCCAAATTTAAAGATGCAATGTATCTTTTAAATTGGCTAATAAGAAAAGTGTATTTATGTATAAGGATAAGAATAAATAATACAACTGTTTTGGAACTATCCAATTGTTTTTTATTCCAAAAAAAATAAAAATGTCATTATCTAAATTATTGTTGAAATTTACTTATCATCTATATTAATGGTAAATAATTTAAAAAATTTTATTTGAGTTTAAGAATATTTTATAATATTTACTTTCCTTTCATATTTAGGTTTTATATAAATTGCAAAATATTTATTTTTCTTTTAATTTAGTACTTATCTATATGGAAAATTACATATTCTTCTTATTTATTTTTAATTGCTTATAGAATGATGTATTTTATTTGTTTGAATTAATAAAAAAATTGAATTTTCAAATTTAAGATTTATCTTTATTTATGTGTCTTGGTAAATGTATTTTAATTAATAAATATATATGAGTAATGAACTTGATTAAATTTTTAAAGATTAAGTTAATCTAACCAATCATAACATTATGTGCTTGTTCTTTTAACCTATGAATTTTTTAAGCTGTGTAATTAATCATTAATATTAATAAAAAAATTTAAAACGATAAATACTTAAATCAATTATTTTTAATAAGAACGTTCACAGGAAATATAAGTTTATTGGTGCAGAAATTGTGATCTTGGACATGCTCTTTTCCAAATATTTCATTTTCAAACGTAAATATGTAATTTGAAATTATAATTTTATAGAATTGCAATAAAATTTAGATCTCAAATATTTTTAAATATAAAACTTAAGTTTATGTTTATAAAAAGAAATCCATCATTTTAAATTTTTAGAAAAAAAATACTAAAAAGAAAACTCATCCTCCGTATAAAGAGATTGTTTGTATAATGTTAAAGAATAAAATTGTAAACTGAATTATCTTTATAAACTGATAGATCTTTATAAAATTATGTTTATTTAAAAGTTTGTAAATACAAATATTTATTTATGAAAACAACATCGAAATATGTGATTTTACAATGCAGCATCTTAGGATATATTTTGATATGTTATTTATAAATTATAATTTACTTATTTGATAAGATTATATAAGAATTAGAAAAATCGTAACAGTTTTTACAACTTATGAGATTTTCATGTTTATAAAAAAAATATAACTTAAAAAATTAAAATTGCACATCAAAACAACCATTAAACTTGTGATTCTTTGCATATATAAACTACTCAATATAATGGAACAGTAAAAATTATGTTTCAATAATAATGCATGTAATATTAATTTTATATTAATTTATTCTTTTCAGAAAAGACACTAATTAATTAATTTGATTTAAAAGAAAATTGCAGGTGAAACAGATGATGATAATGTTAAAAATTGCAAATCGTTGACTTTATGTCAAATAAATAAAATTTGTTCATAGTTGTTAGTTCAAAGCTTAACACTAAAATCTTAAATTCTTATTATTATGAAGAGACATTTTAATTTTATTATATATCTTAATATTTAAATATATTTTGAAATTTAAATATTTTTATCTCAATATATAATAACGTTAACGGGACCATACTCATATCACATCTTCCTTTACCAAACGGGACCATATTTGTATTGTATCTTTTTTTATTATTTGAGATCGTTTAGTTCGAATATAAGTTATGTTAAAGATAAATTATTATACTAAATTAGGTATTTTAATATTATTTTTATTGATTATTAATTTATTGGTTCCTTTCGAAGATAGTGACTATACTCATGTTATCAAATTTTATTAATTTATTACACATTAAATCAGTTTAGTAAATGCTACTCATGTTTTATCTGTTTCAATACAACAAGACGAAAAATTAAAATTTATTATTTGTAATTATTTTTTTGATTAAGAGGATTTAGGGGTATGCATTGATCGGTGCAATTTGATTTTATGGATTATTAATTTTCGGTGTTAAAATACATTGAACAATAACCAATTTAATATAGTACACGAAAATCAACAAAATAGGTTTAACTGCTTCGGAGTTATTTTGACCGTTAGCGCCAACTGGCTCCATAGCTAACGTATTAACGAACATCCACGAAAAATTTAGGCAAAAAAGACATTTGAATTTCATATCACCGAAAATCTATGGACTAGTACACGAAAATCGACAAAATGAGATTTACCTGTTTCGAGGCTTGTTTGACCTTGAAAATGGATCGTTTTGGCTGTCAAGGCCAAATGGCTCCATAACTAACATGTTAACGGATATCCATGAAAATTGACAAAAGTTTAACGGCTGACAAAGAATCTTTTAACTTGAATTTTCAACAAATGATTTTAATATATATAATAGATTTCTCCATATAAATACAATATCGATATAAAAGCTATTGAGTTTCCTGGGGAATCACACCTAATTACCTAGATCTTCCCCGACATATTGGATCCTTCAAAGTAATATATTTTTTGAGGAACCGACAAAAATACAATAACAATATCAAAGAGTCTGAGCAACATAGGAACAAACTAAGTATTCCTACACATAATTAACTATATAAATGGAAAATATAATCAACTCCTATTGTGGAGGCTTAAAGAAGAAAAAATAGAGGAAATAGCAGAAAACAGAAAAGCAATTAAAAGAATAGTGGCAACTAAATATCCTTTGTTTAGAAAAGTTTGATCCTCAGAGTTAACTACAGGACTAATCCCAAAACTTGCTGCTGTTCCTGTAGCCAGTAGGTGTGAAGCAACCTACACAAAAAATAAAAACAAATAAATAAATAATTACAAAAATTAAATATTATGTGCAAAAAATCTATGTTTATGTATACTTTGCATAAATTTCTATATATATTTTTTCTAACATATGATATTTAACTGACCATCCTGCTATATGCACCTATGCTCTTAGTAAAACATTGTTGGGCAATAGTATAAATACTATCACAGTTATATTCAAACAAAATATTGATCGAAAAATACGTACCTTATCACCATAAAACTCAAAATGAATCCAGAAACGTCCACCAATATTTTGGCCTGAGGCTAAGTGAAATATTGTGAAGGCAATTTGTAGAAGTGTGTGAACAAATCCAATCACAATTGTAAAGAGCATATAACTGCAATTTTAAACCACAACCATTACACGAAAATTCAATGAGAATATAACTTTTCTTTGTTTTTAACCAAAAAAAAAAGTAAATGAGTAAATAATTACCGATAAGTTAAAATTCGATTTATATTTTGGGTAATCGCAAGGACGATGAGATATACTAGTAGGAAAACAAATGTGAGAACTCTTACAATTAACTTAAGCAATGGTGTAATCTCCATAGGTGATTATGGTTAATTAATCTCAAAAATTAGTTGTTTTATATATATGATTTACTTGTATCCACCGGTCAAAACAACAAATCTTATTTCACAAACTTGTTTTTTTCCATCTCACATAATTGCTTGCGTGACAAAGTGTTTTTCATTATAAAAAAAAAGGAAATATTTCATTTTTAAGAGAATATACTTAGATGATGTCCGAGTAAGTATATTAACTCCAGAAATTTGAATTTTATGAATTCAATTTTTAAGATTTGTAGTGTTGGATCGTTGTATATTAAGATTATGGGTTCAAATGGATTCAGTGCCTTTGAAGTTATAAGCAAAATGTGACGGGAATTAAGATATTTAGTGAAGTGAAAGCCAGCAATTTTTCTTCGAATTAAGCTCATGTGAGTTTCAAATTGGACTTGGAATTAAAAAGGGTTATTGAATGAGATAACAAATTCAAATTGAGTAAACATTCAAGCACACTTGGTGACGGTCTGCATAAGAAAAAGATATCCATATCCTTTTACTAGTAACCTACCCACTTATCACAAGATAGCAAATACCAAATTACTGCTGTGCACATTGGACTCTCTGTGCACCACCAGGCATATCATCATCTTCGTCGTATGCCTCTTGGGCAGCTTGCTGCTTCCTTCGCATCTCATCCTCGATGTTCACATCGTGCAAAGTAGTCTCCTCACACTCGTCTAATTCCATATCAGATACTTGCAATTTGGGTTTTGGAGGCAGCACAGCCTCAAGATTCTTGCACTGCTCTGCTGTTAATGACTCGGGGAAATCAACAGTGAAGTGAATGTACATTTTACCTCTCATGAAAGGCCTTTGGTACATCGGCATTCCTTCATCATTGATAGCCTTAAACTGATCTGCACAGACCAAAGGAAAAAACGGGGTCAATATTTCCCAAGATATATTCATAAAGCATACATGTGGGTGCGTGCAGAGAGAGGGAGTGAAGGACAGAGAAGGCTTAGATAAACATGAATCTACATAGTTGCGTGGGAAGAAAATGGAAGTAAATAAAGGATCACAAACACAGAAGGAGTTCAATTGTCATCTTTCTGTAGAACCATATTAACAGGTAATATAGTAGAAGTCACTATTTACTAATATAAATGGCAACATGTGAGGGTAAAGGCTGGAATCGGCATTCGAAAAAAAATTGCTAGGATTGGCACTTGCCCAGAGTAATTAACTGACGATGGAGACTCAAACTGCATTAAACAAAATCTTTTAAAGGTCATAAGGGGTTCTTTGGGCCTACCAGGCTTGACAACTTCCCCAGGTTGGGACTTAATGAGCAGCTGTCTGTTGTCTAGGTGAGTCAAGACAAACTGGAAACCACATAGGGCCTCAGTCAACGTCAATGTGTGCTCAACAAAAAGATCATCTCCCTTTCGCTTGAACTTAGGATGTTCCTTTTGTTGCAAGACAAAAACAATGTCTCCAGTGATGGTATCTGGCTGCAAAAGCACAAATCATGTTCAAGAGCCAGTCATTATAAGCAAATCATTTCTAAAATGTGACTGCACATATCTTACCGCTTCATCTGCCTCGCCTGGAAATGTTACTTTCTGCCCATTCTGCATACCCTTCTCCACGTGAACTTCCAACACCTTCTTCTCCTGCACAACCTTCTCACCCTTACACTGAGGGCACCTATCTTTGTCACTGATCATCTCACCAGTACCCTTACACTCATTGCAAGGGTGCTGCATCTGCTGGATCATGGATGGACCGAGCTGTCTGATAGAAACTTTCATTCCAGACCCTTGACAGCCAGAACATTTCATTGAAGCACCTGACTTGGACCCTTTACTGAAAAGGGGAACACGAGACCATCAGTGTCATAGCATAGCACAAGATGGTACAAGGCCACTCCACTCATAAATAACAAAATAAAGTTGAAAAATAAACAACCACGCTGTTATAACTCACCCCTTGCACTTTGAGCACAACACATTGCGAGATAGTGAAAGCTTCTTTGATGTCCCATTGTAAAGATCCTCTAAAGAAACCTTGAGCGGGTGGATAACATCCTCTCCTCTTCTTTGTCTACGAGCTCTGCTGCTTCCACCACCTGAACATCAGAAAAATTGTAAGGAGAAAATAATTGCAGATATGAAAACAGCAGACAAAGAGAAGCAAAATTCAACTTCAAATATATGCAGCAAACATACCACCAAAGGGGTTTCCACCACCACCGAAGAATGATTGAAATATATCAAATGGGTCATGTCCACCACCTCCACCACCCATTCCTTCCTTTAGAGCATCCTCTCCATACTGATCATATATCTCACGCTTCTCTGGGTCACTCAAGACCTCATAAGCTTGAGCAAGCTCTTTAAACTGAAATACACAAATAATCCATCAACTAACAATAACAACCTACTAAGCTTGGGCAAGCTCTTAAAACTAAAAGAACCAAAAGAGGACACTAATCCATCGAGATTGCACATGAATAACACCATGTCTCTAGCTATATACAAAACATTGTCAAAAACACAACAGTAATTGCATTTCCCAATTTAACACCATCTCTACATTCTGGATAATTCAAAAGTAACCCTGACCAATTATTTACAAACTACAAAGCCTAAAACCAATATCCTATTACACACTATATAGTTTAGCTAATCCCCAATCAAATTACAGAACCAATGTTGGTACATTGTAAGTCCATTTTTTCTTACTTCACTTAAGAAAGCAAAATTTAGAATCAAACTGACATACTCCAACAGTCCAATGGTCCAACTAATCCTGGTTACACACATAGCTTATTGATTGATTCAGAGTATGAATTATTTTTTATAACTGTAGTGTCAGAACAGGCTTTCACACACCTCAACTAACTCCACAAGATACCTGTCACCCCAACAGTAACAGATAACAGGTAACTAACTACCTACACCAAAGCAAGAACAGATGAAAACTGGTCGAACCTGAGACTACATGATTCCTAAACTACTTCATTGACCACCAGTTACAACAAAGAGTTACACCCTTGATATCTAAAACATATTATACTGACGCCCAATTAGTTCAGAGCGTTCACTATAAGAACCTCTAATTTGTAACTTACGTAACAGTTTTATCTACTTCAATTAAGAAACCGTAACTTGATAGAACCAAACGTAATACTCAAACTAGTTTAGGTGGTCAAACCTGAGACTGTATGATTCTTAATCTACTTCATTGACCACAAGGTCACTCTTGGCTAATCTAAGAACACAATATTATACTAAGCACAATATAAATCAGACTGTTCAGCTAATAAGACCTTTCAATTGGTACATAATGTGACAATTCTATCTACTTCAATTAATAAATCGACATTTAATAGAACCAAACGGAATACTCAAACTAGTTTAGGTTAGATACACAGTTCATTGATTGATTCATAGAATTTCACAGATCTAAAACATTTCAAATACCGATCTACACACAAAACTACACCTGATAATCAGAAACTCTACAAAAAACAGTATAAAAGTATATAATTACCTTCTCAGGATCGCCTCCCTTATCAGGATGATTTTTGATAGCAGCTTTACGATAAGCCTTTTTGAGATCTTCCTGAGAAGCAGCCTTAGGAACTCCTAAGATCTCATAATACTTTGTATTATCGCTCTTCTTCGGTGCTCTTCCAAACATCTTTCGATCCGCTCAACTACGTCAATAGAAACTGATCCGAAACAAACAAAATCAACAAACAGATCTACAAAATTAGCAATCAAAATTCACTACAAAACTGTAAATTCAATTAATCGATTGATCATTCTTACCGATTGAAAGTTGCGGCGAGAAGAGGAGAAGAGAGGTTCTTGACGGTGTTTTTAGGGAAATGAAGAAGAAAACAAAGAGAAAGGGCTTGGCGAGTGAGATTTCGTGGTTTTATTTGAGTTAAGAAAATTTGAAGGGCTATGATTTGTTTACGAGTTTAGAACTTTCTAGAATGGTTCATATACAAGAAAAGTCAATATAGTCTGCTTCGTATCGATGGTATTTTTAAAATTTCGAATCTCATTAGATATATATATATATATATTATATGATATTTTTGATTTTTTATTGGTAAAATTGTATATAATGCAAACTAATAATTTAAATCAAATGAAATACTAGGGTTTGATTTTTAAGTGTGCTCCATAATAGCAAACATTAGCTAAAATTTGTCAGCGTCTCTCGTCCCAAAAATCTCGCTCTCGCCACTTCTCTCTCCATTCTTCCTCGCTCGCCTCTCTCGCTTTATACACAGAAGTGTATAATTCTGTTTCTTTTTTGTTATAAAGCGAGAGAAAATTGTATATACCATACAAAAATATATATCTTCCGTGTATACACTTAATATAACAATTTTACAAAAAACATTTTTACTTCAAATATTGTAGAGAAAAAAGCCAACGAATTATACAATTGGCGAATTATACAATTGCAGCGAAATACAGATTTTCTCTAGCTTTATACAAACAGAAGTGTATAATATTGTGTTTCTGTTTTGTATAAACGAGAAAAACATATATCTTCTTGCTATAAAATACACTTATAATTATGCAATATACTACAATACATTTTATTCGATTCAACGATTAACATAAATTATACAATTGAGCAGCGAAATAGGGCCAGCGAAATATACAATTGTATTTTATAGCAATTAAAAAACAGTTTTTGTTTGTCTTGGAATCGCAATTCTGCAAACGTTTTGTTATAGCATACAAATATAAATTTTTTGTTTGCTATATGTGAAAGTTGCCCTTTTTTATTTTAGAGTTGTTACGTTCATGAAAAAAGATTAAACGATTGTAACATGAATAATATATTGATAATGTCACTACATGATTGTCAAATAAATAAATTTGCATTGATAATCTAAATAAATACTAGTTTCTTCGCTTTTACAATATCTTTTAGTACTAATCGATCGAATAATAATTCTTTAGTAATTATTATAGAAGTAGAAGGAAAACTAATTTTAACAATGAAGTTTTTTGTCTATTTCTAACTTCAACAATAGAAAATATCAAAATTTCGCTAATATTTAAAACTCCGATAAAAATCAAATATGATGTTGGTAGTCATGGACGATATCCTCATCATCAATCTACTGAATCAATTTATCAAATTCAAATTTAAAAAGGCGAAAAAAGATAAATATAAATTATACACTGATATACATATAACATGTGTGTGATATTAATTTGAATTTTGACCCAAATCTCATCTAATTGTGTGAAACTTAGAGATATAAATTTCTCATGTTGTTAAACTTTTTGAAAATGATTAATTTTATCAAAATTTCAAACTTTGAAGCATCACTAATTCTCAAATTTTAATAGTTAAAAGAATGTTATACTAATAAATTTAGTTTGTGAAATAATTAAAGAAAATCTTGGTAGGATGATTATGTTGGGCTTATTTTGTTTGCTTTTGTGGCTTTTACAGGCCAGGAATTACTTGGGCCTTTCTGTTATCTCAACTTAATCCAACTGTGTAAATAGTATGAAAAATTATATAAATATACAATTTATTTTAGAGCAACTTTTATATATAGTAAACATAGAAATTACATCTGTATGTTATAACTATAATTTACATAATTACGCTCCATAATAAATTTTATGTATGCCATAAAAAGCTTTTGATTTGTATAATTCACTAGATACATCCGATTGTATACAAATTGTTCAGTTTGTATAGATTCATTTAGATTGTAATATGTATAATAAGATCTGAATTTGTATAATTATAAGTGTATAGGATGAAAATATATATATATATTTGTATTTGTATATACACTTTTTCTCTCGTTTTATACAAATACAAACGCATTTTATATATTTGTATACTAAATGGGTAAAAATTATTAAATCCAAAACTTAATAAGGTCATGGACCCCCTTTTTATTTTATTTCGTGTTGGTGGGATATGCTTTTCAAGTTTCAAAATGTTGTATAGATTAGTAGAACAAAATAAAATGTGAATCTACATATAAATTAGGTTATACAATATAATTTTATATGTGAAATTTAAAAAGGGCAGATATCAAATATGTGTATACATTTATTTTTATTTTGTGAATTTTATAAATTAATAAGATGATATATTTATATCGTTAACTTAATTATCTGATAAGCGGGTAAGTATATATCTGTATTTTCAACTTATATGTTTGTAAATCTTCACAATCGTGTATTTTGCCACTAATTTAGATATCAATTTTTATTTACTAGTTAGTAAATTTTAGGGGGTGTGCAAAAATTAAATCGATCAATAAACTGTACCTATAAAAGTATTGTTGGTTTATTGTTGTTGGGGTATTAGGTTAACATTTTTTTAATGGTTATAAAAAATTATTGGGTTATCGGCTCGGTATTAATTTTTAATATTGGATTATTGGATAAGTCGATACCCTATTAAGACTAGTTATTTACTATTTTTACTTGTACATAAATATTATATATTAATTCAATATTTTACTAGTTAGTGTATTTGTCCATTAACCTTCAATTTACACTTCATAATGACTTCTAGACAAAACGTTAAAATCTAAAGTAAGAACCTTATTCTTCTTATTTCTCTTTGTGTTACACTTGTATAGTTCTTTTCATGTTTGTTATTTTTGTTTCTATTTTATGAACATTATAAAGTTACATTATTGTATTTTCGCATCAAATATATTAGAAAAGTCATATATTTGTTTTGTAAGTATTTTCTTATTGATTTAACATATTTAAAAGTCGAAAATCGATAATTCAAATTAATAACACATAAAATTGAACCGAACCGACATATGCACACCCCTAGTAAATCTTCACAAATTTTATTATTTTATTTTATTTTTGAGATTGTAAATCTTCGTAAATTTGTATATTATGCGAATAATTCTTAAAATAGTTATTCTTTTCTATTTATGTGTATTATTTGTTTAAGATAGTTGAGATACCATTAATGTGCAAACCAAAGAAGTTGAAAATTGACATTATAATTAATTAAGGTTAACTATTTTTAGTCAACTTTAATTAGTCATTATTATCACGTAAAAGTTAAAACTTATATTGTCATTGTAGCTTGTAGGATATTTTAATACATAAAAATTAAATATACCCATTTTGTTTTAATTCAAAGTTCTTAATTTGCTTAAACACAAAATTTAACTAATATTTTTTTCTTGAATTTTATGACACTATTAATGTGCGTAATCATTTAAATTTTGTGATCACAAATTTGTCATTTAATTTAATAAAATTTATTAACTATAGAAAGAATCAGAAAAAAACTTACTCACATCACACCAATTATTTCTATTAAATAAATACAAAATACACTATTACGTAATTTAATAAAATAAATTTAAACACATAACATGTAATAAACACTCGATATAAATAAGATCTAATTTAACAAATATAAAAGACAAAGTACAATACTTTGAATTGAGATGAAGGAAATGTTAAAGTTTTATTCCTTACGTTCATCAGTTTGAAAATCAAAATTTATTATTCATATATTTTTATTTACGTTAAAATTTCAACTATTTATCGAATCTAAGAAATGGACTATAAATAGAATGTATTATATATAATTTTTGCTTTATATTTACCATTCGATATTTTAAATTTCATATTAAAATTTCGATTAAATTTAAACGCTGACAGAGGAAAGGACATGGTATTATATATACAACCGAATGCATAAGATACCAATCTACAAAAACCGATTACCCAAATTTGTCGTCTTCTTCATTACGTATGCAATCTCTGTCTTCTTCCGCCATGATAACACCTCCACACCTTTCATTTCTCTTGTTTACTCTTCATTTTCACATTACTTTCCTCTTTCATTCATAACTTTATCTGCACAAAGTTAAGAGTTTTACTCTCCTTATTATCACTTACTTTACTATCCATGCATAGATTTGGTGTATGAATCCTTCAAATTTCATGCTTAATTGTTGTTTTTATCGTGTTTGACGAACACCCTTTTTGTTATTTGATCTATATTTATGGTTTCTTTGAGTTATTTTGTAGATTTGATAGACACCCATTTCCGATTTTGATCTGATTTTCAAACTGTAGTTATGTATAACACACCTTTAGTTCTGTCCTTTCTTCTTTTGTTATCATTTCCACTGATTTTTATTTTTGCCCCAAAAATTCTACATCAGAAACACACTGAAATTTCAATTCCTGATGAGGTTGATGATATCGCTTTATTTCGCCGTGCGACCCTTTATTCAGTCGGTAAACGTGGTGGGGATGGTGGGATTAGGGCGGTTTCCCGGTTGGGTGTTACGAATCCTCGCCGGAAAATTGCTTTTTTGTTTCTGACAAACACAGATCTCCATTTCGCGCCGCTTTGGGAGCGATTTTTCTCTGGTCATGGAGATTCGTACAATATTTACATCCACGCAGATCCATCTGCGAAAGTTGCTTCACCTGGCGGTGTTTTCGATGGGCGGTTTATTCCGGCGAAGAAAACCGAACGCGCCTCCCCTTCACTCATCTCCGCCACTCGCCGACTTCTAGCCACGGCGATTCTAGACGATTCCATGAATTCCTATTTCGCCGTTGTTTCTCAACACTGTATCCCGCTTCACTCTTTCAAATTCGTTTACAAATCTCTCTTTAAATCAACTCATTCCCCGGTACACCGGAGCTTCATTGAGATACTCTCCGGTGAACCGCAGTTATGGGATCGGTATATCGCTAGAGGAGAATCCGTCATGCTACCTGAAGTCCCATTCGATCGGTTTCGGGTCGGGTCACAGTTCTTCATGCTGACCCGAAATCATGCCCGGTTAGTAGTCCGTGACCGGAAGTTATGGAGGAAGTTCAAATTACCTTGTTTGAACAAAGACTCGTGTTACCCGGAAGAGCATTACTTCCCGACCCTTTTGTCAATGGAGGATCCGGATAGGTGTACTCATTACACTCTCACTCGGGTCAATTGGACCGGTAGTGTGGACGGGCACCCGCATACCTATTACCCGAATGAGATCTCACCGGAGCTCATTCACGAGCTCCGGGAGTCTAACAACACGTATTCACATATGTTCGCGAGGAAATTCTCACCGGATTGTTTGAAGCCGTTGATGGACATTGCGGATAAGGTCATTTTCCGAAAGTAAAACGGGTCGGGTATGTATTTTTTACCTATTTGTTAAGCTTAGTTTGCTTGTTAGTATTAACCATTGTTGTGTTTTTAGCATTGTCTCAATTGGTTTAGAGAATTCATTAGTTTAACTCCATGAGTCGTGAGAATACGTGTTAGTTAACCATTGTTATGTAACAAGATGTGGATTTGATAGTTATATGTTTTGAGATGTTTGTACATGTGTGGATTGGACGTACATCATCGTATATCAAGATGTACGATTTCAATTTTCCGTAGATAAAAGTGTGATCTTGGAACAATATGGTATTTGTCGATTATAAAAGAAGTAGTGGACATGAAATGATTTAGTAGTGATATATTGAGGTGTTTCAAGGGACAAAGCCAGATGAGAAGACATAATTTTCAAAGAGTCGTGTTATGAGTAAACATTATTTTATCCTTATGAGTTGGAATTGTTACAAGGTGGTTGGGAAGTTGCTTGAAAATGTGTTTTTTTTAGTCAATTCTACATGTTCAAAAATATAAAATTTCATTATACACAACCTCATTTTTCTAAGTAATTGGATAGTTTAATGCTTCTTCAAATCTAAGCCATTCAATCTTTGTCCCTACAAATTTGTTTTGATTGTGTTTTGCTTTGTGCTTTGATGTGATCCTTTTGTCTGGAAAGTCTACCGATGGTGGGACACATTAGTCATCGCCATATTATATCTGTTAGCGAGAGATGATAGGTATCTAATAAAACAATCGATATGTAAATCTATGGGAACAGTGTGTGTCTGGTTGAATGTACTTTTTTTTCATTTGATACATTTGACTAATTTTTTAAATGTTTTTTTGCAGGAATCTTTTGTATTTTAAGTTATTGAAGCACAAAGGCGCAAGCCAAAAGCTCTTTTGTTGGAATAAACAAATAAAATGTTTTTTTGGTGGTACAATGTATATACAGGAAAAAAAAGAAGATAAGGTGTGAAATAATATTATCGAAAGTCCAAAAAAAAGAAGAAGGGGGAATTGGAGTTTAGAGTGGAGTTTGTTTCTAAAAGGGAATTATTGTAGGAAAATATAAAAAGAGCAAAAAGTAGCAAATGGCTCATTGCTTTTCCCTTTTTGTATTGTTTTAAAAAAAATGTAGATGAAGAATAGTCAAGTCTCCCATTTGCTTTTCCCCCTTTTTGTGTTGTTTTATTTGTATTATTACTGCTTTCCTTGTTGTGGTAATGTAATGTTACATTAGTTTGTTAGTTGCATCTTTTCCTCTATTTACTCTTTTCAAGTTTTACGAGTGATATTTCATATTGATTATCTCTTTCCTCGTCTTACGACACTTGCACAAACCCTCTTCCCTGCGTATGTTTTATATACATATTCTTTTATTTATGCATCAAGCGCAAGAAAATGAGAATTTTTTTTTTCATTTCATGTTTTATCCATTATAAAAGAGGCCAAAAAAAGTTGGTCAAATGAATAATTGGCTGGGAAACTTAAAGAGAAGCATGCATGGCTACAAGTTGAAACTGGGACCCCAACTATTATCCAAAAGGACTGGCAGGCGTGATTTATTAGGTCTATTTATAGCCTACTAATACTTGTTCGACCTGCCTCTACGTCCTCTTCTTATATTCATTGTATATAGTCGACTTCTTATATCTTCTTTATTTCTCCTCTTCATATGTACATGTATATCTTAATCTCGTTTTCATCATCTTTTTTATTACAAAGAACTTTTCATTCCTAATCTTTTTTTTTTTTCTAATATACTCACACGTTATGTTTATCTCGTAGAACATCAGACATGAGCCTTCATTTCATCCCTCTAGCCCTAATACGATGCTTTAATACTCTTTTCAATAATCAAAATGGTAAATAGAAAAATCAAATTGTACCCGGTCTAGTTAGATGTACAACAATATATTTAGTTAGAATCTAAATCTAATTAAGTTTAATTTTACTTTAAGAAATCCAAAACCCAAAAATAATTTGAACCAGTAGAGTAGACCCCATCGATATGAATTGGCCACAAAACTAATCTTTCATTCTTAATTGTTGCCGGTCAATTTTAAAACAAAGTCTATCGTACTTAATACTAATATTCAAATAAGAGGTACATATTTTTTATGCCAAATTTGTGATTAAAGTAAAATATCAGGTGGAATCATCAATTTTTGAGTCTACTATGAATTTTAAGTCGATGCTTGAAAAAATAATAGGAAAATAGCCTTACTTTAAATAAGAAAAAAAAAATTAGGACAAAAATATTCATACACAAGAAGTTGTAAATGTTTAAACCCCCCTAAATCGCGCTTCTATTTGAAATTCTAACGAGTTTTTGAACCCTATAATTCATTTTTGAATTTTGAATTAAACGTTATGGGTATCTTTAATTAATGTTTTTTCACATTGAAAAGAAAAATTATTTCCAATTTTTAAGTGAGTAGTGTGACATGAATGAAAGGGAGTGTAGTTGACAAACAAAAGTTCTGACTTCTAAGTGATGGAGACATAGCAATAAGTTATGACAAGTGTTTCAATATTTTAAGAACCGTTTGATCATAAATTATTCACTTTATTTGTAATGATCAAACTTTGGTACATTTCAACTAAAATTATTCAATTGTTTGGTAAAATACTTTGTTACTTTGTATGAAGATAAATGTTTGAACATGAAAATTTCAAATCCAACTTGAACTTGTATGCTAAAATATCTTATACTAACATATTTTCGTTTCATTTTTCACTTTTTGAAATTGTATTTAAAACAGGAATGTTTACTTCAGTACAACCATAGATTACTCTCATGAATACAATATTTATTCACATTTACACACATTAAATGAGTTACATTAGGTGAGTGAGATTACCTACTTGAAGTTTTAACTCCAAATTTCACCTACTTGGTAGACTTTAAGATTCTATGGAAATACCCTAATTTCTCAAAGCCAAGCTCAAACACAAATATATATGGACCGGACTCCTCGTGATCGGGTGATCATGAGGTTCTGGTCAACTTAGGTGAGTTCTCCTCACAATTAGTTGTACATTAGACTGTCTTTTATTTCCCATGCCTTGAACCTCTCATATGGGGTCGCGACTCTAAGGGCTTTATCCCAAGCTCATATGAGCTTCTCGCGATTAGCCCCACGGTTCATTCAACCCTCTTGTCCCCCCCGGGTGGCGCCCACCCCCCGCCGTATTGTCCCCCCCCCCCCCCCGCGGAAGGTGATGCTTCCCAATCTCAAACACCCTCGCAATTGACTCGCATAGCAAGATGCCCTTGAAAAGCTTGGGGTTCAATTTCCAACTTTTGTTTTGATATTTTGGCATCAACCCTTCCTCCAACTTATCCCAAGCATCCCACTTACTTCAAGTGGCCTTGGTAGTGTATTTAGGACACTTCAAACACATCAACAAGCTCTAAGTTAACCACACTCGAGGCTTCAAGTTTATGTGACTTTGCAAATAAGACGTAAGCCATGAGCATTAACACATGGACTCTGCGGAAGGTAGAGCCTTGGTAATGTATTTAGTACACTTTAAACACTTCAACAAGCTCAAAGTTATACACACTCGAGGCTTCAAGTTTATGTGGCTTTACAATAAGATGTAAGCCATGAGCATTAACACATGGACTCTGCGGAGGGTAGAGTGCATAGAATAGAGAGTACATACAAACCTCACGGATAGATAGACCTCGCCTCAAGAAAAAGCATATAAAACGAAATCAAACAAGAAACTAACAAAAGTTTAAAAAGATCATGACATATAGATATATATATATATATAAGTAGTCACATTTCGTTCAAAGAAACATTTCACGATAACAAAATGCACGCATAAATAGTCTACGATAATAGTTAGTAATATCAACATTCACAATCACGAAATGCACGCATTAATAATCTACGATGATATCAACATTATATACTCTAATTAGTACCAAGAACTTAAGATCCTCCCAACTTCAAAAGAAAGATAAGCATCAAGGCAAGCATAACATACTTGATTGACGCTAAGCCAACGATCATCCCAATCGCTCATCGTCACACTCTTCGGCTTGTAAATCTCAATTCCAACAATTTCCTTCACTAAACCCTTAAGCCCATAACTCCGAAGATTCTCATTCTCAAGCTCCTCCATAGCCCACTGCCTCAAATCAACAGTATTCGACACTCCAATTCCCCAATCATTCAACAATTTCCTCACATCATTCTCAACCCCAACTCCAACAAATCTGTAATCGTCGTTATTCAGGAAGTTACGGAGTTTCCAGGGGATATTTGGGGCGTGAATGATTTGGTAAATCAAACAGGATTTTCCGACGCAGAGTTGGAGTGTTGCGACCGGGTTTTGACCTGCACCAGGGATGAAGTTCGGGCGCCATTCAACGTCGATTCCGACGATTAAACGGTGGAGACGGGATTGGTTAGAGGATTCGGTTCTGTCGATCCATGAACAGACCATGGCCGGATCACGAGTAACTAGGGTTTCGATTTCGGTTTCGTTCAAAAATACATCATAGAGTTTGTGACTGTTGTAAGGTAACTGGTAATCTTTGATCCTTACACTCATGGCGTTCAGAAGAAGAAGAAACAATGGTGAATTTTGAAATTTGGAACTGAGAAACGAAATTAGGGTTTTAAGTCGTAACGCACGGGTCGGATTAAAAGCCCATTAATGTGAAGTTATTATGGATAGTCCATTTTCACTAGGAATTCTAACTCCGGAATAAGTTACTTTAGCCAAAAAAAATCGTGATTTACTTAAATTGAGATTGATTGTACCATAAGAAAAGATTATATCGAAGAATAACTAAGCACAATTATTACTGACTAGATATTTTTCAATAAAATTATGTGTATTTGAAAGTTTATGATCTTAATTATTTTTTTTTTAAAAAGGAGTATGGAGATATGTAATTTATCATTGCATTATTTTAGGAATTTAGGATATGAATGATGATTTATTCATTTTGTAAAATTACGTAAGATTTGAGTTTCTATAACTTATAGAGTTTTTATGTTTACGAGAAGAAAAATATAGTTTAGATATATTTAAACAAATTTCAACTAAATATTAATGATTTTGTATGGTAATATCATATCGTATATCTAAAGAAAAATATTTCAAAAGAATGTGACATGTTTCTTCATATTTTCTTAGGTTGTTGGTAATGGCTCACGTGATTTATTGTGTGTGAGAATAGTGACATGGCATGAGGTGTATATCTTTGTATATTCATGTATATTGCATAGATATATAAAGGATTATACACGAATATACATAGATATACAAAGTGATTGGAAAAATAGATACAAAATATATTCATGCACACTTAAATGTGCACACTTGTGGATGTTCAACTTTGAATTCCCTCTAGTTCCACAAATAAAATCTAAAAAAATAAAAAGTATATTTTTTTTTCTTCTTCATTTGTTCATTATACTATTTTTGATTTTTATCACTGAATAATTTATCATGTTATATCTGCTATTACACACTATTCATTTTTTAATATTTAGATAACTTATATTTAATAAAAGTGATTTGGTGAAATAACCTCCTATACTTGTTGCTTCTTAATCTCCGTATCAAATCAAAATACTGAACAACTATTATTACACAAATAAAACAGATTTTATTCGTACTTTTACAAAATAAAAAGACTATTAAACCAGATATAACTAACATATCTAAATTCTCTTTTCAATTTTGAGTCTTGAGCTCTAATGTTTTTTAATTTTTTCTATAAAGTAAAAATCAACTTTAACAAATATCTCTACAAAACAATCTGCTTTTTAAGTAAAAAAGCAAATAAACAACTTGAAGATAGTTAACAATTTGGATTAAAATTATTTTTTTAAAAAAATTGACAACTTGCAATACAAAATTAAGCAACTTGAATTAACACACTTGCTAACCAACAAAATAACAAATATATTTATTTAAATGAATATGCCAAACTTTGAGAAACCCTATTAGGAAAAAGACAAAAATATTTGGTATAAAATAACCTAACTTTGAATTAAAATAATCTATGGAAGTACATCAAGCTATTTCAAATGTGCAACATATGAAATCATTATCTTCTCAAATAATAATATATTTTATATAAATAAAAACCCACACTTTTAACTTCAAGTTGTGGTATGATAAAAAGTGAAAAAAGATATATTTTTTGTTATCTTTATTTATTAAAGAGGTATTAGAATATAGCATATGGAAGCTCCACAAGGAAGTATCAACAAAATCTAGTATACTATGTTTATTCAATTTTCAATTGGAAAAAATATAATATAGTATTTACTTTGTGTTGGTGTTCAATAATTATTAGAAAATATAGATTTTTCTCACCATGAATCAATAAAAAAACTTATCATATAAAATATAATTTTCTTTCTCATTCCCAATAGTGTGAAGGTTTCTAGGTTTTTTTTTTTGTAAAATAATTACTATTTTTACAAAATATTTACAAAAATAATTACTAAATAATTTTTATTTGATAAAATAGTAAGATAATATTATTGTATTATTCTTTGACTTTATTAAATTTATTCGTATTCACTATTGACACACTTGCACCTTCTTAACAACAAAAATAGTAACGGTTTAATATTGTCATTATGGGATAATGTCGCAAGTATACTCCCTCAAGCCTATGCCCGAAACTCAGTGACACAACTTATACTAAACTAAAAAAAAGATTTCCTATGGTTTTTTTAATCCCCCTGAAAAAAACCCGGGTATTTTATTATAAGTTTTAATCCCGTTTTAGTCCTACGTGGCACATCTTGTGGGTCCAATGATGATTGACTTTTTTTTTCAAACTAGTGTCACTATAGGCTAAAAGGGTAGAAATTCTTTAAATAAGTCTCAGGGGGGTAAATGACCTAGTATAGTATAAATGTGTCTGCTGAGATTTCGGGCATAGGTTGATGGGGAACTTGTGGCATGTTCCCTTGTATTATCATTTGACTTTATTAAATTTCATGTTTTGAAAAACGTGTTGGATGATAAATTTTATGACTATAAACTCATTAATAATTTTATATAATTATGAATTCAGACATATAATCTATCACAATTCTAATCAATTTTTATTCATAAATTTACATTTTACATCAAACATACTAAATTAATTCAGATAAATCTAGTGCTTCAACACTCTATTCTCCGCTGGTTGTATGTATGATTATAATAATAGCTAATTTCACTATCAAATATAAAATATTTAATATATTTTTAATACATATACATAATTTTAAAGTAAAAATTATAGAATTCGCGTGAATTCGTAACTTATAAACTGTCTCCATCTCTGCATATTTAAGCAACAAGGAAGAGATATAATTGAGGTTAACATCACTATGTGGGGGGAAAACATATGGTTTATTACTAATCAAAATCAACTTGGTTAACTAAACCAAAAATTAGTGGGAATGCAGATTTTTTAATATATTATTGTAGTTGTGTGGTCCATTTTAATAATCTAAAGTCTCTCACACCACTAAATGCAAATACTTTAGAAAAAAATAAATATCTAAGCATAATTTTAAGAATCTTCCATGATATTTAATTTATATATGTCTTAAATTTGCTTTCGTTAAATATAATAATACATCATATAATCATACAATGTTTTTGGCTAATCTTTGCAAAATAAAAGACAACTTAAAGAATGGACCTTTACCCTTTTTTATTTATGTATAAAGATAGATTAAAATATTTAAATTTAAACGATCATATTATAATTTATTTGACTATGATTTGAAAAAGTTTGAGGTAAAATTTATTCGTTGATTTAATATTAAATGAGTGGTTGTACAATGGTCACTCGAGAGACATGAACAATATCAATAATTTTATATTGATGATAATCATCGAATAAAAATACAACACGATAAAAAAGTTCATTCCGTCCCAGAAAATTTTCGAATCAAAATCAACGACCAGTCCACGACTACAATCTTAAAGGAGTTTTCTTCGATAAATATAAAAAAAGTAAATTTATCTTTTCTATATTATTCTTTGGCTAGTTTGATAAGTAAGTAATAACAAATAAAAAAAAACCTATGTTGCTGCATAAAAATCTCCTCTTTTCATATCCAATATCCATATTTCATATTTGTGTATAATACATTTTATATACTATATACATTATATATAATACTTTCCTTTCAAATAATAATATTATATATATAGAATTATCTGGTGTATATTTATATTATTTATAATTAAAATCTCCAAATCCCCCCCCCCCCCCCCTTAAAACAAAATAAAAAAAGATGCAAATGAATAAAAAGAGGCAAAGTGAAAATTTCTAAGCTACCATAGAAAAAGTGAAGATGAGCTGTTAACAACTCAAAGCTACCAAATAGTACTCCCTAGTGTCCATTTTACCAAAAACTTTTTTTTTCGATTCAAAATAAGTATCATTTTTTAAATTTATCATATAAATTAATATATAATTTTTTAAAATTATACTCTTTCTTAAAACACCTTTAATTTTTTTAATACAAACAATGTTATAAACTACATATTATATTTATTTCATTAATACTTATTTTGAAACGAACGAAGTTAAAAAAATTGACAATCTCTCCTCATGGGCACTGTAATTTGGGAAAATTGAGTAGTAATGGTGTCACTGTGTTATTGTATCCGTATCTAAAATCAGTCCAAAAAAGGGTAATCCCATCAACTTGCACAGTGAGAGACAAGCTGCTACTACTAATAACATTGGCATTTGTAAATTTGCATTTTGCATAAACACTCAAAGCTCTTCTCTTTTTTTCTCTCACTCTCATCGAGAAACCAAAAAAAAACAAACACCCCATCAAGTAAGAAGTAAGGTATGCCTCCCCAGAAAATATTTTTCAAAGATTCAAGAAAAAAGATACAATTTTTATGTGTTTTTATTAATTTTTTTGTAACAATTTGTATGTGGTTTTTTTTTTTGTTTATGTAGTGTTGAAGGAGAATCTTGAGGGTTTTAGTTTTTGTTGTTAAGTTAAGAGAATTCAATTTCATGTCATTGTTGTGTTTTTTGAAAATTCTTTAAGGTGTTGATTCAATGGGGAATGTAGATTGTTGTGTTTGTTTTGTCTTGCTTTTTTTTTTTTTTTGGTTATTGTAATTGCATAGCTCCTCTTTTTCTGCATATTTATATTTTTGGTTTGCTGGTTGTGTTTATGTTACTTTTCTTTTTTGTTTTCGAAATGCTTTGTCATGCTTTCTTAGTATTTTGTGACAATTTTGTTATTTCTTTTTTCGATATGCTTTTACTTGAGCTGAGGTTGTATCGGAGATAATCTCTGGACCTCCTAAGGTAGGGTAAGGTGTGTGTATACTCTAGCCTTCCGAGACCCCACTTGTGTGTTTACATTGGGTGTGTTGTTGGTGTGCTATTTGATGGAGGATTTAATGGATGTTTCTCTTTTGCTCAATTTGACTCATGTTTTAGCTTTGAAAGAAAAAATAGGCTCATTGTTTGAGTTCTATATTATGAGGGAAAAAAAAAGAGTCTCAAATGTCACAAGCTATTATATGTGTTTCCAGCTATTGATTTTCTTGGCAAAACTTCAAATCCTAAAAGTAAAATTTTACACTTTTGTTTGGTTTTGGTCTTCTGATTAAAATTCTTGATTTTCTGTTCTCAAGGAATTTTTGATTGATGGAAGAAAATGTAATTTCTGATTTTCATGCTCTGTCAAACTTTTTGTAGAAACTAGGTAATAAGATGGTGGCAGAAACATGGGAGAAAGACCTGTTGTATTAGAGAAAATCATAAGGTAACCTAGTAGTTAAGTTCATCATGTCGAGGCAAGCTCATCTTCCGCCTCGTTGCCCATTTCAGAAGAAACCGTTAACTTGCACGGTTCAAGACCCTTTTAGCCCACCATCACACCAACATAACTTGTTGCCTCCTCGACATCAAAAATCTATTTCCCAAAGCTCCATCTTAGAAGAGCAGCCTGCATGGCTTGATGAGCTGCTGAGTGATTCAGGCTCAAATTCTAGTGGCATAATGCATAGGAGATCAGCTAGTGATTCTTTGACAATTTTGGATGGTCTTGTTTCATTTGAAGGCTTTGATAAGTTTGATGAAACTGAATCCAATGCATCTTGTGAATCGGATTGTAGTTCAAAGAATAATTGTATCTATGGTCCTAATTCGCCTCGTGGAAAGAGCAATATAACCTTTGCAGAGAATGCTATAGTTTCAGCATTATCAGAATATGTGTCTCCAAACCCTTTACAATATTTAGATAGGTGCATTTCTGTTTCTGGAGCTGCACAATCGGAGTTTGTGGGAAATGCTTCTAGTGCAGCTGATGATGTCAGTGCTGATGCAAAGCCAATGAAACGGTTAGATTCCAGACTCTTTATGTTTATTTCCAATATTGTTCATCATTAGTTGGCATTGTATTATCAACATTTGTTTTTCACTTGTTAATTGTGTCCATATTCCGTAGTAGAGCAACATCATTGCGAAAATGTTTCCTAAATATACAGGGCCATGCATCTTATCTCCCAAGATAACGGCTAATTGTCTAGTCTATTCCTGTCGTATGGCGTCCGGATCTCTTGGTATTATCTTTTAATGCAAATTCTTGCTCACTATTTTATAGGTGAAAAAAACTTCCATTAGTATGAATTGGGAACTTATAAAGATATCATGTTAGTTTTTAACAATATCATGTCAGTTTGGGAACTATTTGTGCTCATTGACTTAGCTCATATAAGGAGTAGTTTCTGATTTCTAGAGAAGACAATAACACACAGATTGTGTGTTAGTGATCTTCCCTTGTGTAATTTACTCTACATGGTACATTCTCCCGTAAAAGGACCTTTGACTTGTAATTATGCACTTAAAGGGATATTCCAATCTATAAAATCAATATGTTATAGAGATTTCTTTTATCAAATGAAAAGGGAAATTCAGAAAACCCAAAAGATTTCTTTTATTAATATTGCTATTATTGATGTTTCAGATTCATCATTCATTATAGAAGTAGGACAGTAGAATTCAGGGTATCTTTGTACATATGGTTTCAGTACCATCCGTGTACTGTTTTGTACATCATGAAGTGTTGATACAGCTACCAGTTTCAAAAAAATATTGCTCATGTAATAGAGAATGTCGCCTTCGAGTTTCATGAAAGTAGTTATAAAATCTCAACTTGCAAATGTTAGCTTTGTGAGCCAAGTGGTTCCTGGATGTTACTGTCTTATAAAAATGCGATGCCTTGTTGTTTCTTCTATATCCTAAGACAATTTTCACTTTGCTACTCAAATTGCTGAAAAATGGTTCTTATTCGTTTAGACCTGTGGCCTAGGAAGCTTCTAGCTATGACCTTTTAACAATCATCTAATAGTTAAATCTCTTGCATTACTGGAAATTGATGACCGTTTTAGGTTCTGAAAAGCACTGTTGCTCAGACTCATCAAAAATTTTCATGGGTGCGTGTAGGATACTCCAAAAGTATTGCATTTTTGGAGTATCTGACACGTGTGTGGCAACATTTTTGGAGAGTCCATGCACATATCTGAAAAGAAGGCTTGTCCTGGTGTTCAATTTTCAAGAACAGTCCTGACAAACTCTTCTCAGTGGAATGAAAATGCTGAAAAGTTTTGCATCAATGTCTCTCGCAGTTCCTTTCAGCACATGACTGATATGTCTTCTTGTTAATTGGTTGATTCAGTTCGTGAATTACTCGCAAAATTTAACTTTTAGTAGTTATATCATCTATGCTACAAATAAAGTACTAAACCCATTGAGAACTATCCTGTCATTCTTTAAGCCGAAATTGTCCGTTTTCCTAATTACTACTACTAAGGATAGAGTTAACAGTGCAATTTTCTGGGGTATGCCAGTATTTGTGAAAAGCAGCATCTTACGAAATTCATGACCAATTTTATCCAACATACTGATAGATAACAGATGAGTTCCCATTTCAAAAGATATGCAGATGATATTGCTACGACGTTATATTGTCTTTATTCTAGCGATTGTTCCTATTATTTTTCTGTCAACCTTTACTTAAAAGTTGTCGCCCCTATTTTTCTTTGAAACTATTTCCAATTTTTATTTAAATATACTATAAACTTTTATATGAATGCTTTGCAAACACGCTTGTCTCACGTATCCAGAGGATTTATTTCATTCTGAGACGATTATTTTCTCGAGAAGAGTACAACACTTGACAACTATTTGGAATTTGTACAGGCATCCTGGACAGAGGTCGAGAGTTCGTAAACTCCAATATATAGCTGAACTAGAGAGAACTGTCAACACATATGAGGTACTTTGCTGCTATTACTGTTACATCAATGAGACTTTTAAAGAAGGTTTCATTTACTGAATAATTTATTGTGAATATACATGCTGAGCTTCCCACGTAACATCACATATTAAACATTAAAGAATTGCAGAGACAAAAATGAAGTTTCCATGGCTACATGTCAATTGTTGATTAATCACGTTGAGATTAACTTGAGGGAAAACCATACTAAGAATAAAATATTGTGTTGGTTGACAAGTTTGAGACTCTTAAACTCCTAATGTTAATGCCGTTGCTGTTAGCGAAGAAAATACTGTTCAAAACACAAATTGGTGACCCAAACGCTATATCAAATAGTTTGAGACTGTTCAAATTGCTACAATCTTTGGTATCCCGAAAGCTATACAAAATACTTTCAAATGGACAGTTGTGATTTGGTGTTGCAGACAAAGGTTAATTTGGGTGCTTAACTGGTGCTTAACCTTGTTCGTTTTCAATACAGGCTATAGAGTCAGATTTAACTGCCAAAGTTGCTTCTCTGCTTCAGCAACGTGTTACTTTATTAATGGAGAATAGAGAGCTAAAGCAACAGATGCTCAGACTTCAGCAAGAAAAAGTCATTGTTGACGGTGAGTTGTATATCTTTAGCTCAATCAATCAATCAATCAATCCATAATACTTTATATTATCTACTTATAACTATGGGAGTTAGTTACTCCGCTTTGGATTTGTCTTGTCTTCTTTCCTATTTGCCTCAATTGTTCATGAGTTAGCAAACCATCAAAGGTTGTAAAACTCAATACTTCTCTTTATCTGCTTACTCCGACATTGGATAGTGAAAAAATCATATCCAATACTATGAATGGAGAAAGTTGTAGCTGCCTAAAGTCTAATATTTCATTGCAATTCTGAGCTAGTTTCACTGTATTCATCTATCTTTATTTAGCTTCATATTTGGTTGATCTACCAATGATACTCCTTACACTTTAGTGTCACTCGTGCACTTAAAACTTTTCCTTGGTTGAGGGCTGGCACCAGACATCCTTGATGACAGTTTAAACAGCGCGGTGAAGCAAACAGATATTTTCATAATCTGATTCCTTGTCGTTCTGAAACTTGATGCAGCTCAATATAGGTCGTTAAGGAAAGAATTGGAAAGACTGAAATGTTTAGCACATTCTCGCAATGGTGGTAAGCTGAACACCAACTTCAGGCTGAGTTCTGCTGTTGAGATGACTGGTTCAGATGCAGCTTGGCAGATGCTGGACTTTGGAAAACTGGATCTCAACTAGAAGGAAGTCGATCTCGTTGGACACCTTTTCTTCATGATATATATCCTGCAGGAGCCCGCGTCAACCTTTTATCTAATAAATGTATCTGCCTTCTGGAAGTTGGGGTTTGTTGCGCGTATACGCTCTTGAATTACTACAATTATTCGAGCAGTAGAAACGTAGGTGAAACTCCTTCAGACTCAGCTTGTAAATCCTCTTTAGAATGTAGTTTGTTCCAAATGAGAACTTTTAGGATTAAGACATTAACTGTTTAAAAATTTGATAACTTGACGGTATTAACAAAAAGAGCAGTTCAGTGCACAGAGCATTCTTCGTATTTGGGGAAAACCACACCTCAAGAGGTGTAACATAGACGAGTATTAGTGACAACTTCTTGACTTGAACTCGTGAACTATAGGCCATGCCATGCCATATCGATATGCAAGTTTATAAACAGTGAAATGATTTTCTATTGATTGCAAGACGTGTTGGTGGAGGATAAGATATACAGAATGTGCACAAAACAATTCAAGCATCATGTCCATTATTACACAAAAAATAAACATGGTCACTTGGAAACAACGATGAAGATATATTCTGCACACTAATGTTTACACCAGGTTTCCCCAATAAACAAAAGAATAATCCCAAATGAAGTCATCATTAGTATCCCACTAATCCCTTAACCGCGAATTGATGCGCGAGGAACAGCAGGTAATCCTAGTTCATCATAAGCCTGTGCACCACAAGTAAATGAAAAAGAGTCAGCATTTTAACATAATTGGTACAACTTACAACAGAATATTATCCATACTGCATTTGACTTTACCTGGTTACCAGCTGGCATTGGTCCATGCCCTGTTGGTGCTGATGGTAGGCTAAGCTCTGCGTCCAAATCGGGCTCCTTGTCTGGTTGAAGATACGAAGGGACTCCTTCGCCTTCAGTATCCATGTCGGCCTCCAGAGCATCAAGCTCTGCATTAAAAGTAATATGTTAAAAGCTCATCTGATATGCTTTATTACTTCTCTGTCTAAATGTATTGCCACTTAAGCTTACCACCGAGGAGTTCATCTTCATCAATGTCATCTGGTACACTGTAGCTTCTACCAAGAGACTCTTGAATTTCATTGCTCACATCCATCAAGTCCATCATTTCATCTTGTAGGTTCTACATTTTCACATGATTATATCACAATTATCAGCGAATGTAAAATTAGAAGCGGACGAGGATAAAGCACAAGGTTACTTAAACATATAACCATAATGAGGAGACATACATCTATATCTTGAATCTTCACTGTCTTCATCATTCCTTTCAAGTCTTTGTTTGCAGACTTCAAAGCTGACATCTGGAGAAATAGAACCATATTAGAGGGAAATTCAACTGTATATAAATGACTCCAATGGTTCAATTGTGCCTTCGAACAATAAATCTCCAACATGGGATCAAAAGGGAGTATATAAATTCTAGGACATATAAAGAAATCTGGTTTCGTGACAAATGGGTTGTCCTCCCCAAATGTAGGGAGGTAGGCAGCAGGCTCCAATTAAGTTACACCCTTGACTGTGCCCTGTGGGGTGCTATAGAGAAGCAGATACACTTTAAGATGAATTGATATATTATTCCAAATGAATCGGAAAAACTAGTATTATAGATTACAAAGGATGATCATGAGTTTAATAGTCTAAAATAGCGGCCATTCATTTTCACAAATAACATTCACTTGATAAACGTATCAGTGAATCAGATTTGTGAGTGACACTCCAAAATTCTCTTTATCAAACTCAAGTTTAAACAGTTACAATTTAACTACCATGGACTGGTAAAGAAAATGATGCTTGTATGTTTTTTATTTCTAAAAGAAGAGTGCTAAGCTTTGCATGCTAACACCCAATAAGTTTTATGAACTTCAAACACAAAAAGGTCCAATGACACTTTCAGATACTTGGAATAATCAGAACTGGCAATGGACAAGTTTCCTACAGGTATAATGCATATAGCAGCTTTTGAAATTAGGCCTTTCATAAAGAAACGGGAGAAAACTAGGTATCTGAAAAAAGCATGAACTCCATAGAACATACTGTTTGCTGAGCATCTTTAATTCCCTCAGCTGCAAATGAAACTTGATCTAGGTTGTACGTCTGATTGAAGAGCATGTCACGTTGGCCTTCATACCTGTTGAATATTCGAACGAAAGAGGTTATGCGTTGGAGACAATAGATCAACATATAAACTATAAGTTTGTCAAACAAGCAAGAGTTTTTGGAGAAAACTATGCCTGAGTGGTGCTTGAAAAAATAATTTTCACCACAAACAGAAGCAAAACTTAAGAGAAATGTTGCAAGGAGAGCAGCATATTCACCAACATTAGAGGGCACTTTGGCTTCAGGTACAATCTAGGTGAAGTTAACAGATTAATTGCCTATAACCTCAGAAGTCAGCGTCTCTTTTTTTCTTTCAAGTACACTACATAGAATCAAAAAAGATTCATCGATGAAAATATTCTCAATATAAACTCAGCAAGGCTAGTGTTTTTACAAGAAATCTCTTTTTTTATTTTAGCTAGTTGCAACTCCATGAGTATCCCAAGTAGGAACTGTTATAAGGACCAGTCCTCAATTCAATCAAAAGCTCTTCCAATTTCGATTTTTTATGAAGTAAACACAAAATCTATCAAGAACTAGACTTAATTTAAAAGTCCTTAAAACACAATGTTGTTTCTCTCATAATATGGTTCATCAAGGTATCTCCACATATGTATTTGTTTGGTGCTTTCAGCACATTATTCACCTGCAACATAATTTCTTTATCATCAAGTGAGAGGAAAAGAAGCACTGATGAGCTGTCTTTAAATAGCGCAATTATCTCAGAAGCTATATGTAATTTGACCTATAACGTGACTAGACATTCATCCACAAAGCAGTCAATTTGATGCTCAACCATGAACTTTAAACATCACTGTACTATCAAAAAAGGATAGACTCACATTCTTTTTTGCTTCAAAACTCTCATTGCTCGAGCTTTTACAGCATCTTGAGCTGGACCTGGCCGGGTCTTCTTTAGCTGTTCCTTGTATCTTGCAAGTTCAACATCAAGCTTCTTGATTTTCTCCTCCACGGTGTCACCTCTTTTATTAATCTGTACAAATAAGAACCAATACTAAAATCAGATATTGTGCAGAGAATTAGCAAGATCACAATGATATAAAAGTCCAACATTTCATAAAACACTACAAAACTCACTCCAAATTCTGAAAAAAACAATAGGAATCTAACTCACCATATTTGAAGTTTTCGTCTATAAAGAATTTTAGTAGCTCAGTTAATTGACTAGATGAACTCCTTATTAGTGATAGTTCAATTCCCCACCTTGTAATCCCCTGCCCCAATTTTTCTTATAAAAGTCTTCACATATGTAATAACTATACAATTGTCAATCAGTCTAACTAATCCAATCTCCATATCTCAAAACTCAAATACTCTCTCCATTCACTTTTACTTGTCTCGTTCCATATACCGACTTTGATCAACTATATGTTTTCATCAAATTAATATGAGAAAAGGCCAAAACTTTGATTTTTTTTCCGTATAGTTTTCAAACATCTAAAATACCGAATCGATCTAATTCAATACAGCTCCAAACAAAAATTAGTTAAACTGTACGTAGTGAGATTTTTTTTTTCATCATTGATAAAACAGCTGTATTACACACAATCAAACTACAATTTTCTAAAAGGATAATACAATACGCAGAGTTGATCATTGCATTGGAGTAATTAGAAGTACGTACCCGATCGGATGCGTCTTGAATGGAAGGAGGAGGTTCCGTTTGTTTCTTCGCACCGAAAACTCTCCTCATATTTCTAGAACCTTCTTCTTCGTCCTCGTTGATTCTGCTGCACAGAGATTTAGGGTTTCCGATTGAATTTCGAAACGGAGATTCAACAAATGCGCGTCAATTGGAATTATCGAATCAAAAAGGAGAAGATGAATTCATACTCCATGGATTTGATTGACTTGTTCCAGAAGAAGTTTCCAGGAATATTAGTTTGAGTCATTGTTTATGATAATAATAATCGCAATGTGAAAAGAATTTTGGGATTATCTAAACACGTGCTTATCACGTGTCATTAGGGTCGAGTAAATAATCTCATTTTGACTTGATACATAGCTTATACATACACTTATTCGTATAAAACTGGCTCGCATATATTTTTTATCTAAGAAAGAGAAAATAATATTTTAAATTTATTTGTTTGATTTTAAATTTTAAATATATTCACGTAGGGCATATATATGATCGTTTTCACACCTATTTTTTTTCTTTTTAATTATCATTTTTTGAATATTTTTTTTAAAAAATATTTATGTGAGAAATTTAAAGAGAAATGTGAATGAAAAAAAAAGAAAAAAGTGAGAGAAATGTTTGAAATTTTGAAGGGTTTACTAGAAGAGATATGGTAAGAAAAAATGAAGATATTTAGGCCAAGGTGGAGGTAGCCTCTGTCACGGACATGATGTCGGAGGCTGAGGTGAGTTGGTTCAGACATGTCAAGAAGAGATGCATTGAATTGACACTCCGATGAGGAGGATGTGCGAGAGGTTGATGTTGAAGGGTCTAAGGAGAGGTGGTGGTAGCCCAAAGAAGTGTCGGAAAAAGGTGATCAGGCAGAACATGACCTAACCGAGGAGATGTATAGACACTTTGAGAGTTCCCAAGTCCCAACTAGATGTAAAAGCCTTGTACACGCTCTTGTAACTGCATTAAAACCATATAAGAGGATTCTGTATTAGCTCTGCATTACACAATAACAGCATATCATTGCTACAATAAAATATTTGGATGAATTTTAGTGACATTATATCTTCAATCATTAGATTTTTTATTCATGTACATTGGACCCTCTTATAAAATTGAATAACGAAGACATGATATGTCAAATCAGACGAATAAACTTATTTTCTTTTGAAAGTTATATAATCATAAAAGGTCAAGACGTTTGTACACTGATCATTCAATGGTTCCTAAATGTTTCTGATTTCTGATTCAAATACATTGTATTCCAAAATTGAATAGTTTATCGTGAATAATAACGTGATCCATTTAACGACTCAATACATGAATGTCACAAATTTATTGGCACAAAACGATAATGTGGTCCATATGGATACAAGTGGTACCTTCACCGTCTCCCTACTCCGTAAAGGTTTCTTATCTCAGCTGCAAACATTGTTCGCAAAACATTCAAAAACAGGAATAAACTATACAACCAAACTAGTATGAAAGACATTTCCACTGCCCCTTCCCTACGAGTGAATTGTCGATTTTGTTAGGGGTTCACAAGTCAATATATATATCTATTTATTTAATTTTCTAATACAAATAGAATATCTATTGAAAAGTTAGTGGATTCATTGAACCATGAACTCTCACCTAGCTCCGCCTCTGTACACAAGTGATTTTTATTTTTTTTGTGTGAAAATGACGATTCTGTCACCTAACTGTTTGCGACAACATACCTGATGCTGAATCAAAAACCTAGTAATAGGAGAGTAAAAAATAAGAAAATTATACATTAAATTATGAACAAAACTCACCAAATTGACAAGATGTGGAAGTATATATATAATGAGAAGCAGTATGATTATCACCAGCTTCCTTCAAGTACCCTTCTTTTTCTTCATCCTTCCTTCCTTCTGCACAATTCCCAACAATAATTAAATATGTACTAATACATATGAAATGTTGTCTCTGTCCTAATTTATCTGATACTTTTCGAATTTAGAGAGTCAAGGAATCTACAATTTTTTGAAGTGAATATTTGTAACTCTGTAAAAAGTATTGTAAGTAATAATAATTGATAATTCAAAATAATTAAAAGACATATGAAAAAACTTACTGTAAAAATAGACTTATTTGAATCTCAAAATTTGAAAACTCGAAACGAAGATACCTTTGGAGTAATTCGAACTTGAAGCTCATAATTTCCGAGTTCTCTTGCTCTTGTTGAATTCTCTTTGCACTATTGTCTACACCAGAGCTGCAATATAGTATACGGAGTGTCATTATATCTCCGATACTCTGCGGAATCTCCTCCAGTTCATCCAATCCAGTCAGTATTAGTTGCTCAAGCATTGGAAAATTATCACTACCAGCTCCTAATTCCCACCTATCCAGATCTCTGCACCCATGTAGACTTAGATATTTTAATTTGTGAAACACAACGTCTTCATCTAGTTTCCAATCTGTTCCATCGAATGCATGATACCCTTTGAGCACCTCAAGATTGGGTAAATTAGCCAGCAATTTCACATCTTCCCATGGTATACAAGTATCTAGTAATATCAATTTCTTTATATTAGGACTTAATACCGTTTTCTTGATTTTACAAGGCAAAATATCTCCAGAGAAAATGTTAACGTCAAGACTCTCCAGCTTTATGAGTAGTGTCTCCAGCTCCTTTAGAAGAATTAGAGAATCAAGAATTGCAGGCCACTCAGAATGCTCTGAATTATCTACAAACCTTAGCTTATTTAGATTCGGAGTTCTTTCTTATGATTTCCGCAATAAAAGGAGACTTATACACATAAAGATTTTGCAAGTTATTCAGAAACAAACGATTTTCTGCCTCGAGAGGATTACAAATATATAGTGGCGCCGATCTGATATCCAAATGCCTAAGCTCTGACATTGTCAAGATATCGAGTGGTTGCTCCAACTCTTTCCTTCCAAAACTTTGAAGAATTATGGTCTGTAGATTTCTCAATTTGGATAGTGAAACACCTTTTCCAATTTTTGCAGCAACATATCTCAAATGTACAAGCTCAGGTATTACACTAGAGAAATCGTACCAAACTGTTAATACGTCCAACACCTTAAGCAACTTGAACTCTGAAACAATGGAACAAATCCCTTCTGGAAAATTATAATAATTAAAATATTGCATCGAAATAAAGGTACGAGCTGTACTTGTTATACCATTGCTATGCGCTGGACGATAAACTTTCTTCTCTTTATGGTTATGCAGAGCTATCACTCGCCGCTTATCATCTATGGCTTTTAATAAGAACATGGAAATTCCCATTTCATGATATGTAACAACATTTCAGTATGAGGTTCAATTAGGCATGTTGGCCCGAAGAAGATCATGATTTGCAAATTTCTCAGTCTTTCCATAGCCATCATGTGTACCTGGCCAACATTAAACTTCATCAATTAACTTTCCTTGTAGACATCTCTCCCATCATTCTACTCTTTTTTCATTTTGCCTTTACGAATTGTCACCAATCCATAGCCTAATCAATAACGAATTGCTCAACAATCCATAGCCCCTAATCAACTTTGAAACCCTATCTTCTCGCCTTCTCTGGAACACCTCCAACATAATAAAAACCATCCCTTCAAATATTGGGCCAGTACTTGTAGCTCCAGAGACATAATTGGATTGGCACCGGTTCAGATCCCGTACCAAAGAGTGAGTTCACAGGATTTCCTCAACTTTCTTCCAATTGTCATGCGATTAAGTCCCATTTTTCCAAAAGTCCGCAGCAACGGACAACAATCGAGAGAGGTAATCTTGACATTTGCGAACATCTGCTTCCCTTTTTTCTGTCTAGTAATATGAGGACAGGATCTTTTTTGAATACTTTCTCGTGATAGATATTCCAACTATCATCAAGACGTTATAAAGGACCTTACAATGAGGCGGATAATCAGGGGCAAATTGACAATAATCACACAAACTTGACCGAGTGGTTAGTAAAAAATGAAAATTCGGCTTCTAATTGTCATCATTTGGAAATATTCTTTGGCATTTGGTCCCATGCCTTAGTACTCCTCCAAATATATCTATGACCAAACGTTTTTTAAAATCTCCTAAATCTCCTACTCTTCAAACCTCTAAAAAACAATCTCCATTAGTTCATCATCACTCCTCTGATTGCTTCCGTAATGAAGATACAACTTCTAGAAGCATTTGACTCTCATGTATTCTGAGAGATAGTGACTCCATGCATGTTTATCAAATTAGAACGATATAATAACGAACAATCATAACTTTTCTGGCAGAGTTGTCTTTACTTACCTATACCAACCACCGCCCATACCAAATATTGGTATGACCGTTTACCCTCGTCTATTGTGGGTAGTGAGGTTATCAAGTCACGGTGTGAATTCATCCTCCATACATCCCAATAATAGTATTTTCTTCAATACTATTTTTTTTGATGAGGAAGGAGTTTGTTTTGCGAACTTCTGTCAAGATTTCTTCTTCCTTCCCATGCTCGTTACTAAACCGATCTCAAACCACCCCTCTTTTCCCCTGAAGAATCAACTCTTGTTCACACTTGTATCAATTCTTTCCACTTGCTCTTCTGCTCGAAGATTTACAAAAAGCCCTTCTCTAAATATCTTGCAATCAGCTACAATGATACTTCTTAGACTTAAATCAACTCGACTACTAACTAAAAATCTAATACAACTTCTACTATCTAAAAAAACTAAAATCAACTCGTACGCCTCCGCTTGCTTTGTATATACATCTTTTAATCCTCTTTTCTATAACCTTGAGAGTTTCAGTATCCTTTGTCGTAGTATTGTCAAGCAAAACTTGAATAGCAGAAAGATTTTGATAGAGAGATTCGACATGTTGTTGTGTACAATTTTGACAAATCAAAGATTGATTAGGTTTGAGGAGTTGTTCCAATGTATACATGAGTGAAGAAAGAGCAGCATAAGCCATTATTTCGACTCAATACATGAATGTCACAAACTAATTGGCACAAAATATATCTTTTTTGTTTACTTAAGTCGATCTGCAGTATGAGTTTAGGATCTTTTATTTGCTTTGCATGAAGCCTAAAGGTAGTCAGAGTTCATCAATTTTTATTAGACATGTATGATAATCTTCTGACTGCACAAAATTGTGAGAAAGAACTAATAAGAATTGTTGTCGCCTACAATTCTTCGACAGTGGCCAGATTACTCTGTAAATGGAGGATCGATAAGTGACTTTACTTTATCATATTCAAATATCAACAGAATAATTATCTTTACATATTTTCAAGCAAACAATATATATATATATATGTCTTACATGTTTAAAAAGTTGCAGCTAGGTAAAAACTAATTGAAATACTTAAAAACAGTGCACTGCAATTTACATGGAGGGATCTTTTCCAAACCCCATTAGAGCATGTGTTAAAAACATCGAAGCTCTACGAGATACCTCAATCATGCGCCCAACAAGTGGTACATTCACCGTCTCCCTATTCCGTAAAGGTTTCTTATCCCAGCTGCAAACATTGTTCACAAAATAGTTAAAAACAGGAATAAACTATACAACCAAACATTATATCATGTATGTAAAGTGAACATATTTGGCAAGCTACCTTTAGCCAAATTGGTCGAGGGTTCAAGTCACATTGTAGCAATGAAAAACTTAGCAAGCCTAACTCGTTTTTTTGCCAAAAATGGAACATCATTTGGCAAAATTATGTCATATGAGATAGCTAAGAGTGACATTAACCAATAACCAACCCTGCATATCTAGAGCCCTAGACAAACTAAAATGAATTTGTGCGACTTTAGGATTAAATTTATCAAACATGTGAAGTTGCACAGAATTTGAACATACTTAAAGAAGTACACTATACTGAAACTCAGTACCGTTACTGCAGATTGCCTCTTACATTTACACAAACTGTAAATCTCGTGGCAAGAAACCAAATGAAATGCTTAACATTTTCCTTGTTGAATGACAAATTCGACAAGTATTGTGGATGTGAAATATATACGTACCAGTCTTCATGACGAACGACCTTTCCTCCTTCCGTGTACAACTTGATTAGTGATATCATATGAATGTCTTTCCCCAAGAACTTGTAATATTGTTTGTTGTCGATTAAAATCTGAAGCCATCAACCATAACGTCAGAGTCCTAAACCAGAAAATTAACAAATCGAAAAGAAGATGCAATAGATCTTAAACCTCGGTATTTCCAGGAGATATTTCTTTCTCTGTGACGTTATACTCCACGATTCTCGACTCACTGAACACCTGATATGTACAAAAAGCAACAGAATATACACAACCATTCCAAGACTAAAGAAAGACATAATATAGTAATTAACTTTAAGAAGAAAGGATTGGCTAAGAACTATTGACGTAAACCATATAACAGTTACCGTCACTCAACATACAACAGAGATTATGCTGGGAGCCTTAGATATTTTTGTGATATATATTTCGAGAAATGAGTTTCAAAGAACAAAATTGTGATAACCAAATTTAAATCAGTACCGCGTAATGCAATTCCCAAAAAAGTTTTAGCCTATTTCTTGATCTTTTCGTTTCCACAATAAAATGTATCAATCAAGCATAGTAGAAGACTAGTATGAAATAGAAGATTTAGCACTAAGGAAAATTATCTAGACCTTCCCGAGTGAATAAAATGACGATTTTATCTGCTTTACCCTGCATTCAGCAGTAAAATTCATAGTCAGTGTTACTAACATAGAGGATTACAAAAGTGGCTTATTATGAATGAAATATAATTGAAAGGAACAGGCTAATTACTAGACGCGCGAACACTATAAGAAGAGGGTGATCTACATGGGGATTTTCCTAGGGGTTAGTATGAAAATTTGCAGGAAAATTTCCTGTGGATTTTCATACTAATCCCTAGGAAAATCCCATGTAATTCACAGTTTGAATGCATTAAAAAGGGACAAATTTTAGCGGATGGTGCTGCTACGTGGAAAGACAGAAAACAGAAAACAAGCACTACTCAGAATTTTTACTTAGAATCTCTCAATTCAATCAATCAACAACAATACTCAATGTAATCTCACAATAGGAGTCTACGGTCATGGGAGAGTAGTGTGTACAGAGACCTTACCCCTACCTCGGGAAGTCAAGAGATTGTTTCCCGTGGCCTAGAAATTTCATAAAGGGTGTCCAGAAATAACAGTTTGTTATGTTAAGTGTTCAAAATATGTTATTTAATGATTTTGAGTATTATTTTACTTGTATATATGCTATTTTTTTCGACAAAGGATGTCCAATTACCACATGGGGCTACGCCACTGGTTGTTTCTGATGGACTCTTGGTTCAAGTAAAAGCATTATAAAATCGTTTGAAAAAAAAGAAAAAGAAAATCGGAGTGAAAAGTTCAAGTATACCCTTCTGCACGCATAAGGGGATCTTCAAACGTCGCATTTGGAGCATAAATCTCAAAATCTTGTGATTTGGCTTGCGATGCATATCTGAAATTTATTTTTCATGAGCATAAAAAAATGATTTCATTAACTAATAAGCAACTGATTAACAGATATCATGACTAAGATGATAACTGCGTCTTTATTCTAAACAAGTATGAGATCGACTATATAAATTCTCATTATTTATTTTATGAGAGTAAAAATTCAGATTTCGTCACCTAAGTGATTGCACAACATAGTAATAGGAGAAAGTAAAAAAGAAAACATTAAATTGGGAGTAAAACTCACAAATTGAGAAGATGTGGAAGTATGTAATTAGCAGTATAATTATCACCAGCTTCCTTCATTCCCTCTGCACAAATTCCCAAAAATAATTGAGAAATACATAACAAATTAACAAAATTAAAAGTTTTTTTTAACAAGAAATACCTTTGGTGTGTATATTTTCCATGGTGATGGGGGTTGGATCACTTTTTTTTTTATATAAAGATAAGTAGGAAGGGTAGTATACAAGAATTGGAGAAAACAAAAAGGATTATAATAACAACTAGTATTTTAGAGTTTAAGTCTATTTAATTGAATTATTAATGAATATTTAAATATATTATCGTCACAATTTCATTTATTTAGGTTTAATTTTAATGGTGTCTCTCTCTACATATTATTCGTTGTAAAAGAATAATCTTCTTTTCTTTGTGATTATGTTAAAAAAATAATGATTTTTTTTTTGTAATACGTGACATATTTAAATCCACAAAATTAAAAGAACAGTTTTATATATTATACATAACTTTAATTTAAGATTATAAAATTTAAAAATCTTTTTCATATTCTTAAACTTCGTATCAAATCAAACTAGATCATTTTTTATAAAACGAAGTGAGTATAATGTATTACTATGAGAATGAGAGGTTTGTTGGTGCTCTACGTGTAGCTACTCTGTCCATTCATGAATTTGCTTCTTTTGTTTGCCTTTCTTGTGATTTCAAAATTTTACTTTGGGCATGATAGATAGGAAAAATTATTGATTTTGGTAATTTTATTTATTATTATTTATAGTCATGATAAATTGATAATATATATGAAAAGCGAATTATCTATGTCATATAATATGAATGACTTAATTTATATACTTGTAACTACGTAAAGTATTACTAGTTAACATAATTGACAATACATGAAAATAAAATTGAGTCTCTTTTAGTCTTGAAATTCGAAAAGTTCCTGCTGGTATTAACTAAACCTTTTACATTATAGTAATTGGAACGAAGCTCATAATTTCCCAAGCTCTCTTGCTCTTGTTGAATTCTCTTTGCACTATTCTCTACAGAAGAGCTGCAATCGTCTATTTTGATCAATTTTAGTGTCATTATATTTCCAATACTCTCCGGAATCTCCTCCAGTTTACCCAACCCATACAGTTTTAGTTGCTCAAGCATCGGAAAATTATTGCTACCAGCTGCTAATTCCCACATTTCCAGACCTACGAATTGTTTATCTCTCCATACTTTCCACCCTTCCATAGCTATGTAAACAATTTGTAGATATTTCAATTTGCGAAACACAACATCTTCATTTAACCTCCAATATTTTCCATTGAATGCACGATACCCTTTGAGCACCTCAAGATTGGATAAATTAGCCAGCAAATTCACAACTTCCCATGGTATACAAGTATCTACTAATATCAATTTCTTGATATTACTACTAAATGTCATTTTCTTGATTTTACAAGGCAAAATATCTCCGGAGAAAATGTTGATGTCAATGCTCTCCAGCTGTATGCGTAAAATCTCCAGCTCCTTTAGAAGAATTAGAGAATCAAGAATTGCAGACCAGTCAGGGCGCTCAGAATCATCTAAAAACTTTAGCTTTTTTAGATTGGGAGTTTTTCTTATGATTTCCGCAATGAAAGGAGAGTTATATACATAAAGATTTTGCAAGTTATTCAGAAACAAACTATTTTCTGCCTCGAGAGGATTACAAATATATAGTGGCGCCGATCTGATATCCAAATGCCTAAGCTCTGACATTGTCCAGATATCGAGTGGTTGCTCCAACGCTTTCCTTCCAAGACTTCGAAGAATTATGGTCTGTAGATTTCTCAATTTGGCTAGTGAAACACCTTTTCTAATTTTTGCAGCAACATATCTCAAATGTACAAGCTCAGGTATTACACTAGAGAAATCATAATATACTGATGATACGTCCAACACCTTAAGCAACTTGAACTCTGAAACAGTGGAAAAAATCAATCTTTAATATGCATTGAAATAATGTACGAGTATCCTTGTTTTATATCCTTTCTATGCGCTGGACGAAAACTTGCTCTCTCATGTTTTATGCAGACCTATCAGCTCACTCGCCGCTGTCATCTATACTTTTTTACTAAAGACCAATACGATTACATTCCCATTCGATACATGACACACCATTTTCAGTAAATGAGTTCACTTAGGTCTAGCTGGCGAAGAAGATCATGAATTTTGGCACTTCCTCATCCTTTTTCCATTTGCACATTCGTTTTACCTGTCCAAAATTAGACTTCGTATCAACTAACTCTTGTAGATACTACCTCTCCCCCCACTTCTAATCCTATTGTCCTTTCTTTTGCCTTTTACGAATGCTCAGCAATCCATACCTCACTCAACTGGGAACATTGATCTCTCTGTCTTCTGGAAAACCTCCAACATAGGAGAAAACAAGCCTTCAAAGATGGGGCAGTAGTTTTAGCGCAAGACCGTATTGATTGGGCACCGTTCATATACTGTCCACCGAAATGAGCTCAAGATTTTCCTCAACGTTCTTCCACTTGTCATGCGTTAAGTGCCATCTTTCCAGAAGATCCCGGCACCACACATCGATAGAGGTAATCCTTGACATGTTGTACATATGCTTCCCTATTTCTTCTAGCGAGGAGGACATGATCTTTTTGATATTTTCTCGCTGAAAGATCAACTTCTTCTAGACTTAGGAAAGACTACGAATGAGGTGAAAATCAAGGGCAGGAATTGACATATCCGCACATACTTAACCGGGTGGTTATAGAATTCCTGCTTTTTATATTGTCATCATTTGGGAATACTTTGCATTTGGTCCCTCCTCAAGTACTCCACCTATCATCTATGACAATTAGAAATCTTCCTACCGCTTGAGAACCTCCTCTATAACACATCGCCTTAGTTTCATCATCTCTCTTTTTCTTGATTGCTCCAGTAGTAACTGAAGAGACCACTTCAAGAGCATTTGGCCGCTCATGTATTCTTCTGAGATATGACCACCCAGGCGATGTTTTATCAAATCGAGACAACTAGAAGAATCATCATAACCTTTATCTGGCTGAGAGTTGTCTTACCGAGACACCATACCCAAAATTTGGTAATGACAGTCAACTCGTTATTTGGGCAGTGACGCGATCAAGTATGGTATTGAAGTCATCCTCCATCCCAACAACAGTATTTTCCACAATTGTACTTTTTTGATCTTGTGAGAAGGCTGCAGATTTACTTCCATGCTTTTTAACATTTATCTGCATCACCTCTTTAGTGAGAAAATGAATTTGTCCTTTCACTTTCAACAATTCTTCATAAAAGGATGTATAAGCTTTTTGCCTCTTGTCCTCACGATCTGCTAGAATAATCCTTCTTAGACTTGAATCAACTCTATATTCCGCTTTGTATATTACGTTTCTCATCCTCTTTTCTATAACCTTGAAATCGAAACTCATAAATTAGTTATTATTAAAAAAAATAGGTAAGATCGGTAAGATTTAAGATAACTATACTTCGTGAATTACATACCTTTAAGATTTTCCAATAATCCTTATCCTTGTGGTATCGTCAGGCGATCTTGCAGACAACAACGATTGTGGGAAAGAGAGATTGAACTGTGCGTATAGTCTTCGACAAACGAAAAGTTTGATTAGGTATTGACTAGTTGTATCCAAGTATACCTAAGTGAAGAAATAGCAGCATAACGCCATTTCTCTAACAACAAAAAAATTATTGCAGTTTTGCTGTATAGGATTTACTTTGTTATTATTAAGGCTAAGAGGTTTAGTCCAAATATTTAAACTTGTTTCTAAATTGGGGCAAAGATACATAGTGGATTTACTTTGTTCATTTGTTTAATTACATGAGATACTGGTTGTCATTGATAAATGATAAGCAAACAATTAATACACCAACAAGAAATCAAATTGTTTTCATTCAATTAATTAATACTACTTTAGATACAAGATGCTCAATGGGACATCTCTTTTGTATTTTATAATTGTGAGATAAGATGTAGTGGACTAAGCTTTTACTATCATTATCTTTAATTAAACAATTGATGATTGCTAATAGGTTTGTTGACTAATGATGGCACAAGGCAGCCACTTTACACTACTTTTATGGTTAATCAAAATGCATAATACTCTTTTTAACTTATTTAAATGGCATCTATGTGGTTCAATTTTGGGTGACGTGTATAAGTAGATATTTAAATTTGTATAAAATTGAACAAAAAAAATAAATATGTTTTACATGACATAATACACGTAGAACTCCATGCAGGACATAAAATTTTTATTTAGGACACCACATAGAACTCATGTATCTATTTGTTCAATCTTATACAAGTTAAAAGTGTCTACTTATACCCACTCAAAATTAAAGTAGAGTAAAATCTGTATGCCAAAACAGTAAAGGCGGCAGTGGAAGTAGAGTAAGCTAGAACTCCTCTTTTTACTATTTTCCTCAATTGTACTTTTTTCTGGTGAGGAGGGAGTTGTTGCTAGTTCTGCAAATTTTCTTCCATTTAACTACTCAATACACGAATGTCACAAATTAATTGGCACAGAATATACGTTTTCATTACGTAAGTCGATCTGCAGTATGAGATTGGGATCTTTTATTTGCTTTGCATGAAGCCTAAAGGTAGTCAGAGTTCATCAATTTTTATTAGACATGTATGATAATCTTCTGACTGCACAAAATTGTGAGAAAGAACTAATAAGAATTGTGTCTGTCATACAATTCTTGACATTTGACAAGATTACTCTGTAAATGGAGGATCGATAAGTGACTTTACTTTATCATATTCAAATATCAACAGCATAATTATCTTTACATATTTTCAAGCAAACATATATTAATACATGTCTACCTGTTTAAATGTTCAGCTAGGTAAAAACTAATTGAAATACTTAAAACAGTGCACTTCAATTTACATGGATGGATCTTGTCCAAACCCCTTAGAGCATGTTGTTTAAAAACATCGAAGCTCTACGGATACCTCAAACCTCAATCATGCGCCCACAAGTGGTACATTCAACCGTCTCCCTATTCGTAAAGGTTTTCTTATCCTCGCCTGCAACTGTTTCGCAAAATAGTTAAAAACAGGATAAATAAAAATTAACACAACCAAACATTATATCATGTAGGTAAGTGAACATATTTGGCAAGCTAACCTTTAGCCAAATTGGTATACTCACTGTGTTGTGTAGCGAGGAAAAACTTGCAGCCTAACCTCGGTTTTGGCCGGAAAATGGAACGGGGGGGGTCGTTTGCAAAATCCGTATGCATAGAGAGATGCTAAGAGTGAGCATGGTAAGCGCGATAACCAACCCTGCATATCTAACCCTAGCACAAACTAATGAATTTTGTGCGACTGTTAGGATTGATTGATCGAACCTGGGAGTTGCACAGAATTGAACATACTTTAAAGACGTACACCTAGTGAAACTCAGTCCGTTACTGCGATTGCCTCTGTACCTTTGACACAAACTGTAACACTCATGCAACGAAACCAATGAAATGCTTAAGATTTTCCTTGTTGACCGACGAAATGCGACAAAGGTAGTCTGGATGTGAATATCTCGGCAAGTCTTCATGACGAACGACCTTCCCTCCTTCCGTGTACAACTTGATTAGTGATATCATATGAATGTCTTTCCCCAAGAACTTGTAATATTGTTTGTTGTCGATTAAAATCTGAAGCCATCAACCATAACATCAGAGTCCTAAACCAGAAAATTAACAAATCGAAAAGAAGATGCAATAGATCTTAAACCTCTGTATTTCCAGGAGATATTTCTTTCTCTGTAACGTTATACTCCACGATTCTCGACTCACTGAACACCTGATATGTACAAAAAGCAACAGTTTGAAATTATTCATACACAACCATTCCAAACTAAAGAACGACAGAAGGAGTAATAACTATTAAGAAGAAGATTGGTACTAACTATTGACGTAAACCATATAGTAGTTACCGTCACTCAACATACAACAGAGATTATGCTGGGAGCCTTAGATATTTTCGTGATATATATTTCGAGAAATGAGTTTCAAAGAACACAATTGTGATATCCATATTTTAATCATTATCCGCGCAATGCGATTCGCCAAAAAAGTTTTAGCCTATTTCTTATTCTTTTCGTTTCCACAATAAAATGTATCAATCAAGCATAGTAGAAGACTAGTATGAATATTTATCACGAAGGAAATTATTTAGAGACCTTTCCGAGCGAAAACATGGACGATTTTATCTGTTTTTTTTCAAATAACCCCTGCAGCCACAGTAAAAATTCTATCAGTGTTACATATAGCGGATTAACAAACATGCATGAAATATAATTGGCAAGGAACAGGCTAATTACTAGACGCGCGAACACTTAAGAAGATGGTGATCTATATGGGATTTTCCTGGGGTTAGTACGAAAAGTTGTGCAGGAAGATTTTTGTGTGATTTGTCATATTAATCCCAGGAAACTCCCATGTAAATTTACAGTTTGAATGCATTAAAAAGGACAAATTTTAGCGGATTGTCTGCTACGGGGAAAGACATAACAGAAACAAATAACAAGCACTCCCTCAGAATTTTTACTTAGAATCTCTCAATTCAATCAATCAACAACTACTCATGATAATCCCAAATAGGAGTGTAATCCACAATAGGAGTCTAGGGTCACGGGAGACGAGTGTGGGTTTAAGACCTTACCCCTACCCTCCGGGAATCAACATTTTTTTTCCCGTGGCGGAGGCTTAACACATTTCATAAAGGTGTCCATAAATAACATTTTGTTATGTTAATGTCTAAAATATGTTATTTAATTATTTTGTGTATCGTTTTACTTGATTATATGCTAGTTTTTTTTTTTTTTCGCAAAAGTGTCCAAGAAACCACTATGGGGCTACGCACTGGTTGTTTCTGATGGACGCTTGGTTTCACGTAAAGCATTATAAACACATTTAGAAAAAAAAGGAAAAACAATCGATTGAAAGGTTAGTTAAACCCTTCTGCTCGCATAAGGTATCTTCAAACGTCCGCATTTGGGAGCAATAAATCTCAAATCTTGTGATTTGGCTTCGATGCATATCTGAAATTATTTTTTATGGCAGCATAATTACTGTAAAAAACAATGATTTCATTAACTAATAAGCCAACTGATTACACAGAGAGAACTGCTTCTCTATTCTAACAAGTTGAATCGCCTATATAAATTCTCATTTTTATTTTGTGTTTGAAACTTCAGATTCGTCACCGTGATTTCCAGAACATTGTCTAATAACAACCAGGAGACACCCCTTAAAAAGAAAACATTAATTGGGAGTAAAACTCACAAATTGATAGATGTGGAGTTGTCATTAGCAGTTATAATTGATCATCCATCTTCCTTCATTCCCTCTGCACCAATTCCCAAAAATCATTTAGAATCCTTCCAAATTACCAAAATAAAAATTTTTTTAAAACAAGAAATACCTTGGTGTGTATAATGTTTCATGGTGGTGTGGGTTGGATCACAATTTCTTTTTTTATAGATAAAGTAGGAAGGGTAGTATAGAAGAATTGGAGAAAAAAAAAAGGATTATAAATAAACAGACTCGTAATTTTATGTGTTTAAGTCCTATTCAATTGGAATTATTAAATGAAAATATTTAAATATATTATCTCAAAATTAATTTATTTATGTTTTATTTTAAATGTATGTCTCTCTCTATTATATATATTCGTCTAAAAAGAATAATCTTCTTTTCTTTTTATTATTTTTAGAAAATAATGATTTTTTTTTGTAAGAAATTTTTCACGTGACATATTTAAGGTCACAAAATTAAAAGAACAGTTTTGTATATTTAACATAATTTTAATTTAAGATTATATTCTTAAACTTCGTATCAAATCTAGGTCATTCTTTATTAAAAGGAGAGAGGGGAATAATGTATTAGTATGAGAATGAGAGGTTTGTTGGTGCTCTACGTGTAGCTACTCTGTCCCCATTTCTGAATTTTGCTTCTTTGTTTAGCCTGTCTGTATATCAAATTTTAATTTGGGCTGATTTTGGTGATTTTATTTATTATTATTTATAGTGCATGTATTTGATAATATATACGAAAAGTGAATTATCTATGTCATATAATAAATTATGACTTGTAATATAGATATGTATTTTTTTGATTTTTGAGAGTTGAGCAGTTTAATTTGATAAGAAATTTATACGTAAAATTTATATACTTGTAACTATGTAAAGTATTACTAGTTACCATAATTGATAATATATGATAATAAAATTGAGTCTCTTTTAATCTTGAAATTCGAAAAGTTCCGCTGGATATGAACGTACCTTTGCAGTAAAAATTTGAAGCTTAAGCTCATAATTTCCCAAGCTCTCTTGCTCTTGTTGAATTCTCTTTGCACTATTCTCTACACCAGAGCTGCAATATCTAATCCCGATGAATTTTAGTGTCATTATATCTCCAATACTCTCCGGAATCTCCTCAAGTTCACGCAGCCCACACAGTTTTAGTTGCTCAAGCATCGGAAAATTATTACTACCACCTGCTAATTCCCACATTTCCAGACCTACGAATTGTTTATCAAGGCTCCACCTTTCCATAGCTATGTAAACAATTTGCAGATATTTCAATTTGCGAAACACAACATCTTCATTTAGCCTCCAATATTTTCCATTGAATGCACGACACCCTTTGAGCACCTCAAGATTGGATAAATTAGCCAGCAAATTCACAACTTTCCATGGTATACAAGTATCTAGTAAAATCAATTTCTTGATATTACTACTAAATGTCTTTTCTTGTTTTCAAGGCAAAATATCTCCGGAGAAAATGTTGATGTCAATGCTTTTCACCTTTATGAGTAAAGTCTCCAGCTCCTTTAGAAGAATTAGAGAATCAAGAATTGCAAACATCCGTCGCACGGGCGCTCAAATCTTTGAAAATACCGGGTTGGTTGGGGGGGGGTTGGGGGGTTTAGCTTTTTTCATTGGGAGTTTTTGCTTATGATTTCCCCACAATGAAAGGAGAGTTTTAGATACAAAAGATTTTGCAATTTATTCAAAACAAACATTTTCTTCTTTTTTCTTTTCTGTCTGCCCGAGGAGGATACAACGATTCGTTGGCGCCCATCTGATAGCCAATGCCTAAGCTCTACATTGTCCAGATATCGAGTGGGTTGCCTTCAACGCTTTCTTTCCAAGACTTCGAAGAATTATGGTATGTAGATTTCTCAATTTGGCTAGTGAAACACCTTTACTAATTCTTGCAGCAACATATCTCAAATGTACAAGCTCAGGTATTACACTAGAGAAATCGTAAAGTACTGATAATACGTCCAACACCTTAAGCAACTTGAACTCTGAAATAGTGGAAAAAGTCCTTAAATATTGCTTTGAAATAAAGGTCCGAGTTATACTTGTTATATCCTTGCTATGCGCTGGACGATAAACTTGCTTCTCTTCATGTTTATGCAGACCTATCACTCGCCGCTGATCATCTATTACTTCTACTAAAGACACGACGACATTCCCATTCATTACACGCACAACATTTTCAGTATGAGTTTCACTTAGGCATAGCTGGCGAAGAAGATCATGAATTTTGCAACTTTTTATCCTTCCATTAGCACTTTGATTACCTGTCAAAATTAGACTTCTATCAACTAACTCTTGTAGATACTCCTCTCCCACCACTTCTAATCTATTGTCCTTTCTTGCCTTTACGAATTGCTCAGCAATCCATAACCTAATCAACTGGGAAACATTAATCTCCGTGTCTTCTGGAAAACCCACCTCCACCCATAGGAAACAGCCTTCAATATTGGGGCAAGTCAATTGTAGCTCGGACAGTATTGATTGGCACCTTCAGATACGGTACAAAGAATCAGCTCAGATTTTCCCTCAACGTTCTTCCAATTGTAATGCTTATTAAGTCATTTTTTCGCAAGAAGTCCGGCAGGGACCACAACAATCGTAGAGAAGGTATCCTTGACATGTTGTACAATATGCTTCCTAATTTCTTCTAGCAGAGGATGACATGGATCTTTGTTGTTGAATATTTTCCTCGGTGAATAGATTCCAACTATCTTCTAGACATAGGCAAGACTACTAGATGTGGAAAATCGGCAGTGACATAATCCGCAACAACTTAAGCTGGTGTGTTAATGAATTCTGCTTTTATTGTCATCATTTGGTGATTTCTTTGCATTTGGTCCCAGCCTTCTTACTCCAAATCATCTATGACAATTAGAAATCTCTCCTAACCCTTGAAGACCTCTATCACAATCGCCAGTAGTTCCATCATCCGCTCTTTCTTGAGTGCCATCCAGTAGTAACTGAAAGACAACTTCAAGAACATTTGCCTCTCCTTTGTATTCTCGGATATAGTGACCCTGCGAGTTTATCAAATCGCGAACAAATAAAGAATCATCATAAACTTTCTGCACGATTTGTCTACCGTACCACCCATACCAAAACTTGTATGAACAGTCAACTCGTTTTGTTGGGCAGTGAACGCCGATCGAAAGTCTGATATTGAAGTCATCCTTCATCCCAACAACAGTATTTTCCACAATTGTACTTTTTGTGATCTTGGTGAAAGGCTGCAGATTTACTTCCATGCTTTTTTAACATTTATCTGTCTCACCTCTTTAGTGAGAAAATAAATTGTCCTTTCATTTTCAACAATTCTTCTTCATAAAGGATGTATAGCTTTTTTGCCTCTTTCCTCACGATCTGCTTAATCATCCTTCTTAGACTTTGAATCACCTCTATTTCCGCTTTGTGATACTACGTTTTCTCATCCTCCTTTTCTCATGACCGTTGAAATCGAAACTCATAATTATATTATTAAAAAAAAATAGGTACGATCGGTAGATTTAAGATAACTATACTTTGAATTACCATACCTTTAAGATTTCAATATCCTTTGTGGGGTATCGTCAAGGAGATTCTTGCAGCGCAGAAAGATTTTTGACAGAGAGATGAACATGTGCGTATACGTCGACAACGCAAGTTGATTAGGTGAATATTTGTGTCCAATGTAGACATAAGTGAAGAATAGCAGCATAAGAAGCCATTTTCTCTTTAACACAAAAAAATTATTGCAGTTTGCTGATATTAATTTACTTTGTTTATTAATAGGCTAAGAGGTTTTAGTCCCAATGATTTACTTTTTCTAAATGGGGGACAAGAGTATAGTGTAATTTACTTTGTATCATTTGTTAATTACTGAGAAAGGGATTTTTTCCATTTGATAAATGAAACACATCTAATACACAACAAGAAAAATCAAATTGTTTTCACTTAGGTGTGTTTTGTACGAAGGAAAATGTTTTCACATGACAAGCAAGTAGACCAGTAACAACATTGAAAGGTATGATCAAAATTTTTGGACTATTTTCTTATTTTTGGTTGGTGATATAAAATATTTTTGTCGAAAATAATTTTTAATGTTTGTTTTATGATAAACATTATTTTGTGAGGAACATCTTTGTTATTTTTACTAGAGTAGAAAAATATTTCTGAAATTGACAATCTTTTTTTTAAAAATACCTTCATTTTTTTGGGAGTCGGGTGGTGGGGGTCTGGGTCTGCGGGGGCTGCCAGCGGCCGGGGTCCGAGTGACCACACTAAAACCTTGCCGTTGCTCGTCAATTTTCACCCAGCCCAAATTAATTTTTTGGGTGGTTTGGGGGGGGGTGGGGGGGCTGGCCAGTGGAGTGGATTTCGAAAATAAAAATTTGAAGTCCGACAACAATATTACAAAAGCAAAAATTAATTTTTTTGGGAAGGGGGTGGGTTGTGGGGGGAGGGGGCTGGAATGGGAGTGTGGTTAGGGAGCGGGTGAAAAAATCAAATTTTGTGAAATTGAAAATATTTTTAATTTTTTAAAAAATTGATGTTTTTCCAAAAAAAAAAGTAATTTGAAATTGGATGAGAGCTTTAGAAAATATTTTCCTTAATTTTTAAAGAAAAGTTATTTTCCTTAATTTTAAGAAAAATAAAAAAATTGGAAAATATTTTCCTTCGTACCAAACACACTCTTAATTAATACTACTTTAGATACAACATGCTCAATGGGGCATCTCTTTTGTATTTTATAATTGTGAGATAAGATGTAGTGGACTAATCTTTTACTATCATTATCTTTAATTCACATTGATGATGGGCTAGTATTTTGTTTGCCTAATGATGCACAAGGCAGCCACTTTACACTACTTTTATGGTTAGTCAAAATGCATAATTCTCTTTTTAACTTTAAGTTGGCGTGGTTCAATTTTGGGTGGTGTGCTAGATATTTAAGCTTATATAAAATTGAATAAGAAAAATGTATGTATTTTACATGACATAATACACGTAGAACTTCACGCAGAACATAAATTTTATTTAGGACACCATATAGGACTCATGTATCTATTCGTTCGATCTTATACAAATTAAAAGTTTCTACTTATACCCATCCAAAATCAAAGTAGAGAAATTTGTACGCCAAAACGGTAAAGGCGGCAGTGGAAGTAGAGTAAGCTATAACTCCTCTCTTTACTGTCAAGTGGTTTTTGCCCATCTACGCCTTTTTCTATGGTGAGTTTACAATTTTAATCATTACCTATTCAAGAACAAGAAAATATCATCGTGATTTGAATTAAGATCTCGATAAAGAATGGGAATCATTAGAGAGCTGATATACATAAACCCCTTGTTAGAAAGTGGCCTTCAATAAAAATAAAAAAAATACCCCTTATTTGTAAACAATGACTCAACATTTACCTTTTCCTCCTCCTCTAACGGAAAGGAAAAAATATAATTTTACTAAATTTATTATTTTTTTCTAAAAAATATAAAACCTATATGAGTAAATTAATCCTGCGTCAAACCTCTTTTTTGACTTTTTTTTGTTTCAAAGATTAATTTATATTATTATTTATAATCACTTTATTATATTTTACTATTATTCTTGTAAACCTTATTGTAATGACCAAAGTTTATCTTCGAATCGAATTAACATACATACACACAAAAAATAGTTTAATTTTGTTGCGTTAAACTATGAAAATAGAAAGAAAAAAACAAAATAAATAAGAACTCAAATAAGTATACATAAAAGAAGTCAAAAAAATATTTATGTATAAAAAAACTATATACTTGAACTTGATAGAATAATCATATATTCCCCCTAATATTTTTTTAAAAAAAACTCAGAAATAATAAATATAAATTTAACATAATTTTTTAAACTTCCGTAAATGACGGGTAGATTTGAGCCATTTTGATCGCAGGGGTCTATTGTGAGTCCGTTTGTATACGGTAAGGGCATACATGGAGCCACGTTTTATAACGAAGGTGTATATCAAGCTCATTGACCAAGTTGAGGGATATATCATACCTTTCCCCTCACAGATTGATCATGTTCATCCATTTCGCTATTTAATTGTAATTTTTACATTTTACCCTTAAAAGATAAAACAAAAATAAAATGGAAAATGAATAGAGAGAGGGGAAAGAAAATGGTAGTGCAAATAGACAAAGAGGTGTATGTCTAATTCAGAAATATGTGAAGAAAGATACGAATAATTAACCTATATATCCGTCTATCAAACTGATTAAACTAAAAATATATAGAATATACGTATAATTCACGTTCAATGTGTGTATAATAAATGTACTATCTATATATATTTAATTATGTGAAGATATTTTCAAGCAAAACAGGTATATTCCTTACATGATTATAAAACAGTACACTGCAATTTACATAGAGCGATCTTTTCCAAACCCCATTAGAGCACGTTTTAAAAGCTTCGAAGCTCTACGAGATACCTCAATCACGCGCCCAACAAGTGGCACCTTCACTGTCTCCCTATTCCGTAAAGGTTTCTTATCCCAGCTGCAAATATTGTTCGCAAAACATTCAAAAATAGGAACAAACTATACAACTAATCATTATACTTTACATATAAAACATAACGAGTGAGACTTGCTCAGTTGGTAAAACACCTCCACGGTCTAACCAATTATCTTGGTCGAGGGTTCAAGTCATGTTGGAAGCAATGTGGGGGCGTCCAGCTTAGCAAGCCTCATCCGTTTTGCTTCTCTGGATTATACAATATTTCTATTTTCACGGAGACATTTTGAATGTAAGCAGAGATAGCACATGAAACACGAGGAGTAACCAAAATCGTAGGACAAGAAACTATGAGAATAATATTACTACCACAGAGAAACAAGTACTCCGTACCAAACTACCACCAAGCATATCCACAGGATAGCGAGTCAACCTCCTATCTAAGACCATATCCTCATTGAATTTAAACAATCTCAAAGCAGAATTTGAAGCTAAACAGTGAAAATTCATGATTATTTTCAGAAAAAATGAAGGTTATAATTCGTTACCTGTCCGAATTAGCAGGCACAGTAGCTCGAGATAAGTCGGGCTGTTGAAAAAATGTGGACACTTTTGAGTAAACTTCGAAATAATTAAAAAACTGAAAACTTTACTGTAACAATTTTTTTTTGATGAGCATATTAATTAAGAATTGACTCATAATGAAAGATGGAAATGAACATACCATAGGAGTAATTCGAACTTGAAGCTCATAATTTCCTAAGCTTTGTTGCTCTTCTTGAATTTTCGTTGCACTAGTGTCTACACCAGAGCCACAACAGTTTATTTGGATGAATTTTAGTGTCATTATTTCTCCAATACTCTCCGGAATCTCATCCAGATCGCGCAACTGATGCAGTATTAGTTGCTCAAGCATCGGAAAATTATCACTACCAGATACTTCCCACCTTTGCAGATCTCCGGCTACAATTTTTAAATGCTTTAATTTGCGAAACACAACATCATCATTTAGTCTCCAATTTGTTCCCTTGAATGCATCATTCCCTTTGAGCACCTCAAGATTAGGTAAATTAGCCAGCAAATTCACAACTTCCCATGGTAATCTAGTGTATGATAATCTCAATTTATTTAGATTAGGAGGGAAAATATCTCCGGAGGAAATCATCGGGTCAAAGGTTGCTAGATGTAGTGTCTCCAAATCATATAGAAGACTGAGAGAATCAAAAACAGGATGCTCAGATCTATCTGAAATCTTTAGCTCTTTTAGATTGGGACTTCTCGTTATGATTTCCGGAACAAAAGGAGAATAATGAAGATACAGTGTGTGCAAGTTATTGAGAAACAAAGGGTGTCCTCCAATACTATGATTTTCAGACTCAAGAGGATTAGATATAAATAGTGGCAATCCGATATCTACATGTCTTATCTCTGACATTCTCCAAATATCTACGGGGTGTTTGAGCTCCGTCTCTTCAAGACTTTGAAGAATTATGGTCTGTAGATTTCTCAATTTGTCTAGTGAAAGAGCTCTCTCGATTCTTGCAGCAACATATCTCAAATGTACAAGCTCAGGTATTACACAAGAGAAATCGCATTCAACTGATAATACGTCCAACACCTTAAGCAACTTCAACTCTGAAACAATGGAGAAAATCCTTTTTGGAAAAACTAAACCAAAAGATGACATTGGAATAAAGGTGCGAGTTATACGACTGTTCTTCTGCATACTATAATATATGGCTCTGGTGACATCTCCATTCATGAAATTCAAACCATTTTCAGTTTTAGCTTCTCTTATGCACAGTTGTCGAAGGAGATCGTGAATTTTGCAAGTTTTCATCCTTCCATTAGCCCTTTGTTTACCAACCAAAACTAGACTTCTATCAATTAACTCTTGTAGATACTCCTCCGCAACCACTTCTAACCTTTTATTGCTTCTTCTTGCCTTTACGAATTGCTCAGCAATCCATAGCCTAATCAACTTGGAAACATCAATCTCCATATCTTCAGAAAAACCTCCAACATAAAGAAAACAAGCCCTCAAATATTGGGGCAAGTAATTATAGCTCAGAGAGAGAATTGATTGGCACCGTTCAGATACCGTACCAAAGAATGAACTCAGATTTCCCTCAACGATCTTCCAATTGTTATGCGTTGGGTCGATTTTTCCAAGAAGTCCAGCAACAACAATAACCGAGAGAGGTAATCCTTGACATTGTTGAACAATATGCTTCCCTATTTTTACAAGTAGAGGAGGACATGGATCTTTTTTGAATATTTTTTCAGTGAATAGATTCCAACTATCATCAAGACTTAGAAAAGACTTGCTATGAGGAGGAAAATCAGGACAACTGACATAATCAGCAATATTCTTGAGCCGAGTGGTTAATAGAATTCGGCTTTTATTGTCATCATTAGGAAATATTCTTTGTATTTGGTCCCAAGCTTTTGTACTCCAAATATCATCTATGACAATTAGAAATCTCCTACCCTTCAGACCTTTATACGCAATCTCCATTAGTTGATCATCGCTCATTTCTTGCTTGCTTCCAGTAATTGAAGAGACACTTCAAGAAGCATTTGGCTCCTGCTTGTATGCTTTGGAGATCGTGACCCATGCTGTTATCCACATCGGAACGCATATGGAATCCCCAAAACTTTTCTGGCAAGAGTTGTCTCCTATACCGCCCATACCCAAAAATTGGTATGAACATTACCTCATCTGTTTGGGTTAGTGAGGCGATAAAGTATGGTTTGAGCATCCGCCATCCCAACAATATTTTCCCCTCACATTTACTTTTTTTTCGAGTGTGGGCAGGATGTGGTTTTGCTAGTTCTGCAGATTTGCTTCCATGCTTGTTAAACTCGAACACCATCACCTCTTTTTTGAGAAAATAAACTTGTTCTTCCACTTTCAACAATTCTTCATAAAAGTATCTACAAGCCTTTTGCCGTTTGTCCTCGTGATCTTCTAGAATGATGCTTCTTAGACTTAAATCAACTCTATCTTCTGCTTTGTATACTACATTTCTGATCCTCTTTTCTATAACCTTGAAATTGAAACTCAATAAATTAGCACTACAAAAAAAATATATCTTTTTTATAAGATCAGTAAGATTTATATATTATACTAGTGAATTAGATACCTTAAGAGTTCCAATATCCTTTGTCATCGTATTGTCAAGGAAAACTTGCAGAGCAGAGAGATTTTGACAGAGTGATTCGAGATGTTGTTGTGTACAACATCGACAAATCAAAGATTGATTAGGTTTCAAGAGTTGGTTCAGTGTATAGATAAGTGAAGAAAGAGCAGCATAAGCCATTTCTCTTTGTTTGCTGGAATAACTAAAAGATTTAACAATCTCTCTGCATTGTTATGTATTAAAATGGTCTACTTTTTCATATCTTTCTTTTTCTAAAGGCATATTAGTGCAGTTACCTTTATCATTTGTTTAATTAAAAGAGATGATGCATTTCCAAATGATTTACTTTTTCAACCATTGGTCTATTCTAGAAAATACGTTATATGAAGTTTGAAGCAATGTTATGTTCACATAATTAATACACAAACAAACGCTCAAAACTTGGTCTCAACTGGCAAGGAAATATTCAAGGAATCTAACTTTTACAAGCTCGAATACAAATCAGATTACGAAGAACAAGAAAAAAGATGCAAGCATAAACTCTCCGAAACACCTTTTAGGATCAAAGATTCAATGTAAACACCAGCAGATTTTCCAACTAGAACAGGAACGCTTTCGACACACTCCTGTTACTGCATTAAAACCATATGGAACAATTCTCAAACTTAATAATCGAAGATGGAATTTTAACACACCAATAGGAGTAATTCGAACTTGAAGCTCATAATTTCATAAGCTTTGTTGCTCTTGTTGAATTTTCTTTGTACTAATCGCCACAAACCAGAGCTACAATGGCCTATTTTGATCAAATTCAGTGTCATTATCTCTCCAATACTCTCACGAATCTCTTCCAATTTATTCATTTTCACGCAAAAATAGTTCCTCAAGCACTGGAAAATTATCACTACCAATTTCCCATCTTTCTGCACGACAGGACGCAATTATTAGATATTTTAATTTGTGAAACACAACAGCTTTATCTAGTTTCCAATCTGTTCCCTCGAATACATGTAAGCGCCACATAGGACACAAAATTGTCATGTAACTATGACCTCTCGTTTTTAGTCAGCAACTATGACCTTTTTTAACATTGAGTGTGCACAAGTAGACATTTAAACTTGTATAAAATTGAACAAATAGACACATTTATCCTACATGACAATTTTGTATCTTACGTGTACTATGTCATGTAGGACACGTGTAACAACTTGTTTAATTTTATACAAATTTATATTTCTACTTGTGCACACCAAAACTTAAAGGACATGAATGTCAACTAAAGCGAAGCTAAGAAGTATAGTTATACCTTTTATGTATTATGCCTAAAAGATAAGTCTGTACAAAGCTTCACACACTTATTTTTTTTTCTTGTCTTTTGACTAATTGGCTGGATCCATGAAAAATGGATCACCAGGTGAAAGTGATAGCTTAGCAACTAAGCTTTAATGGCTTTTTTAAGTTTGAAACCTGTTTTAATAATCCTTTCTTAAATGAAGAAATTGATAATTAAGATCTAATCCTTTCTCTTCTTGTACTTTTCTTTAATCAATTGATATTCAAAATTTACTTGTTCAAATAATTTTGATAAAACAAACATGCCATTAGATATACTTGATAATAATTGCCTTTGCTATAATAGCTAAAACCAGAATATTGATATATAGTTTACATGTCCATAAAATAACCAACAACAACAACATACACCGTGCAATCCCACAAGTGGAGTATGGGGATGGTACAGTGTACGTAGATGTTAACTTCTATAACATGCATATTTCCTTATAAGCAGGACGACTAAACGCTGGGCTGTAGACCGAGTCCTTTGCGCGTCTTTCCAACAAATAGATCCCCAGATTTTATCATCCTGAAGCGTCCGCGATTAACAACAGGAAATGAGCCACTGCATCGTTTCTCCTAGGAGAACATAGCAATGCTTGGTTGCTGGTTTATATACAGCCAATTTGTGATCATCTTCCACTCCCTTTATTAACGACGTGATGTTCTTGGCTACTACCTTTGCGTGTTCTTGAGCCAAATATCCTTGTTTAAGTTCCTGCATTTCACCATCACAAAGTAAGAATGTCTTCTACGTAAAATGCTTCTTATGACGCGAGGAACTACTACGATTCATTGGAGCTTTTATTGGTAGAATAATAGTTATCCATTTACATACTGTACACATATTAACAAGGTTCTAGTGTTACTAGCGTGGACTTGAGGAGCTAGGAAGAGAAGATGCATAGACAGAGGTTCTTGAATGTACATTTAAGGTTTATAGGGATGATAAGTTGACAACAAGCTGTAAGAAACTAAAAAAGGTATGTTTGACTTACCGGAACGTTAGTGATGTCTCCAATAGCAAAGATATTTTTGCGACCCTTGATCCTCAAATTTGAATCGACCATTATCCTTCCACGACTGTCCAAACTATCCTTCAAGATAGTTTGTTTTAACCATACTGAACCAAATAGTGTACCGGTGCAAAGAAAATAGCAATCAGCAACTATAGTTTCTCCACCAGATGTTCTATAAACACCATCTGATTGAGAGTTAACAAGGACAGATTGCTCCAATATGACTTCAACTTTCTTTGAAGTAAGCCAATTCAGTGCCTTTTTGCTGGCGCTTTCTCCAATAAATTCCAATAATCTTGTTCCCCTGTGCACCAATGTCACCTTCTTAGCAGGAAAATCTGCAACAATTTCAGCAGCCAACTCCACACCTGTTGGCCCTCCTCCGACTATCAATATGGAATCAGCAGCCTTTATCTTTTCATACTCTGTAAACCAAGGAACAAGAGTTGAGCACAAGTTAATGCCCTGATTGGTTTAATGAACAATGGGAATTTGATTTGTATTACTACTCTTTCATTTGTTGCTTCATTTGCTTTTGTATCTTGCTATTGTGCTGTCATATTTTTAATGATGTCGTGATCTAAGTCCCAATATACACTTGGTATATCAAATGTAAAGAGCTTAAATCAATCTATGGTTTTCTACAAATAACATCCAGTAACATAACCAAAGCTAAGAATTTCTTTTAGCCCCTCTGGGTTCCTAAACAGAAAACAAGAAGATAAATCTGATTCTCTTTACTTTCTGTTCCTTTCTTTTCCATACACCCTAGCCCCCTTCTTAAAGTTTTCTATTATTATATGGTTTTTGAAGTGACCAAAATTTAAACTATGAGATTGTAAAGTAAGACAAGCTGTTTGTAAGGTGATGGCAATATATAGCCATTTGAGTACTCAATTACCCTATCAGAAAACCGTCGAATTTCTTAAGGTTAGTGTCATAAGATAAAAGCAAAACTAGTTACACATAAGATTTTGAGTTCTATGAAAGCAGAACACAAAAGTAACCGCGAGATTGGACCAATACCTGCTTGGTATTGACTGATTTTCTCCGTTCTCGTCTCAGCACCGCTTTGTGTATGACCAGTGGCAACAACAAGATAGTCATATGCAATTCGGCTGCCTTGTTTGGTCAATACATCAGTGTCTCTGATGTCAACTGCAGCTGATGGAATGATTTTCGCATGAGGAAGGTATTCAGAGTGAGAGATGACAGATCTTTTTGCAAATTCAGGTTCAACCATACACCTTAAGCTTGCCCATGTTATCTCATAATACTCTTTCCTGTTCCATTTTCATGTATTCAGTTAATTTAAGCACAATAAACTAATAAATAGAGTAATAAACAAGCACAAACAAGTAGTCATGATTTAAAAAAAGTCAAGAAACTGAAACGATGAGTAGAATCCCACAAGTGAGGTCTGAAGAGGGTATGCATGTACACAAACCTTATGGCTATCTTTTCAGGGTTGGAACACTCATAAATCTAACAACAACAACAACATAACCGGTGTAATCCATGAGTAGAATCTGGGAAGGGCAGGGTGCAGGTAAACCTTATCCCTGTCTTTACAAGTTAGGGACACTCGTAAAGCTAACTCGCGTAATCCCACAAGTGGGGTTTGACGAGTAGAAGATGTACACAGACCTTACCCCATTACTCCTATCTTTGGAGGACATGGACACATATAAATCTAACAACATAACCGGTGTAATCCCGCGAATGGAATCTACTTGAGCATAGCATATACGCAAATCTTACCCCTATCTTTGCAACGAGTTAGAGACACTAATAAAGCTAACACATTATCAATTTCACAATGAGAGGCAAAAAAGTTGATAAAAGAGAAATGCTTACTCATCAATGAGGGAAACATTGACCTCATTTTGAAGGGTTTTTGCTACAACAGAACCAGCAATTCCACCCCCAATCACAACCACATTTTTCTTTTCTCCCCCTAAACTCATATCCAAGATTCCAAATAAAAATCACAACTTTAAGAAAAAAAATTCAAGAAATAGCAAACCCAAATTGTATAAACGCAAAATCTTCAATTCAATATTATTCGGAGAACCAAACATCAATCAATCCTCTTTTATACCAGAAAATATTACGTGTATGCCAACATAAGAAATTGGAATTTTTTTTTTTTTTTTTAAAATGGTATCTTCTAAAACAAGGAAATCAAGAGGAAATTGGATTTTCTGAATAGAAAAAAAGAAAAAGAAAAAGGAAGATTCCTGGATTTTTTCTAAGTATTTGGGAAAAGAATTAATGCTTTACAGATTATGCTTATTTATTTATTTTTTGTTTTTAAAATGCTAGGTTAGAAGAGAAGAAAGAAAGAAGAAAAAGACAAATTGTGTGTTTAAGCTTTTTAGCATTTTTTAATATTATTAAATGACAAGGTAGTTGAAGAATTTAAAGGGGCTAAAATGACGTAAACAATGATCTAAATTCTAATATACAGTTGTCAGTAGTATAATCATATTTTATGGGATCTAATATTCTTGATTTTTGTTACAAAATAATAAATCATTTTTAGCATATATCACACGTCAGACGTCACACAAAACACAACTCAAGTATAAAAGATTTACCAATGAAATTGAAAAAATAAATGAGTTTTATTTATTGTCTTTTGATATACGAGAAAAAAAATATTATGTCAAAATATTAGTAATAGTATCTTATATGTTTTTCTTAAACGTCAAAATTTCAAAACGTTTTCTTGCCTCTAAAATCGAAAAACTTATTTTTTTTTCTTTGCGAAATTATATTGGTATCCAGTTTGTATAATCTATAAGATATTGTTATAATTTATTTTAAAGGGATACTAAAATATAACTCCAAGGGATACTCGTTTTCATATATTATAACGTTGATTTATTATTAAGTTGGATTACATCACAATGATAGATCATGTTGCAATACATTTATTAACCTATATGTCAAATGTGTACAACGAACTTCAAAGATTCAGAAACATGTTATATGTTGTTTGCTTCTTGCTAGAAACATTTCTCCCACTTGTGTAGCTTTGGTTTGGTAACAACTTAAATGTAAGCAAATGAACATAGGCAGTACCATTTGATCAGCAGTAATTCACATCTTTGACGTTAGACGACTGAGAGTCGCCTGAATCGTTCCATGTGGTTCATCCGTTGGCAAGTAAACATCGTCAGCAAACTGAAAGGTTATGATAGATAAATATCAGCCATTGATTCAAGCTCATGAGAGAAGTACATTATCAGTGGTAACAATGCATCTGGAAAACTAGAACATCTGAAGCAACTGGGTAATACATGGTTAAAGATATGTAACTCGAGAATCATTTACGTGGATTATTAACTGTACCCTCTTTCGTTTCAAACTCTTCCATTACATGTAGATACTGTATCCCCACGACTTGGCATGATGTGGATTCATTATCGCCAACAAATTCCAGCCCCCCATCACTTCTCTTCCTTCCCCGAGACCAAATCCATGTAGACCATCCCTCCAGTATTGATATGTTTTGCCATGGAAAAGCAGGTAGAAAGAACATCTACGTAGTTTGTTGGAGTTTCTTCTTAGCCAGTGTCGGATATACTAGTTTTTGTTCATTTATCAAGCATCAATTTTGATGTCGTTGCAGTATATCTACTTTTAAGTTCTCTTTAGAATGAATAAAATTTGGACCTGATCACTAAGAATCTTCTATGCCGGGTCCACTGATTCACTTCCATGAATGCCTTAGCACCCTTGACTTCCCCTGGCCCTTAGTCCCACCCTTCCCCCTAACTAATCCAGCCTGTCTTGCTTTCCTAAGACAACTCAGTTTCTCCATAGGTCTTCCTATCTTTCTTTTTCTTTTGTTTTGGAACAGGTAATGTATATTCCGCAATATTGAGGATCCAGCTGTCAATAAAGTTAGCTGAACTGTAGTTAGTTCCCTAACATTCCAGCTGTATTAGTGTGTTAGTTAACCAACTATAGCTTAGTTTTACATCCATCCATAGTTAACTAACTATAGATTAGCTTTATATCCTACAATTGAATTGGGCATTGTCATCTATAGATTACATTACATCCTACCAAAATTAAAGTAATCTATAGATTAACTATAGATGACAAGGCCCAATTCTGTCTTCACAAAGGGAAGGGCCTCACTCAATTAAGACTTATTTACTGTCCAGTTTTGGACGGGATGTTGCCTGGTAAGTATCATTACAAGGGTTGGGAAATAACTTCATATTCACTGCATTTCAGCACACAGTTCCACTGCAGTCCGGCAAATGAGGAAAGGGCAAGTTTACCTTAACAATGTCTGGTTTATCTTTGCTTGGCAAATTGACCGGCAGAAAATGGATATTTGGCATCTTCAACTGAATGAATGAAATGTCAGGAGACCTGAAAGAACAATACCAAGAAACCATAAGGATTCATAGCAATTATGAAACTTGAAGAAGAAAATAAAGTGATATCGAGGTTTAGTTTCACTTATGTGCGCGAGGAAAATGAGGAAACGTCTTATGAGTTGAAATTGAGAGAAAGACCTTCCAAGAACAGCCTTTGCCATTTCGTAAAGTGTGGCTTGAACAGAAGGGCTGTATACTCCTTCCTTAGATGGTCCAAAGAATGTGTTAAGCAGGACCTCTTTCACATCTATGTATCTATCTGTGAAATACAGTGGCTTCAGCGGAAGACTTGAGAGAGATTCAAAAGAGTACCTGTATTAACCAATGCTCAGGTTCACAACACGGTCAACAATGGGCAGAATGAAACATGGTAATATGACTAACAACTACCAACGCAAGACTAAGATCTCATTCATGTCGGAAAACTTTAACACCATTTCTTTTAGAAACATAAAAAGATGAATAATTTACCTCCAAGATGCAGTGACCTCTGTAGCCATCATCCTTTCGCGTGTTTCAGGCAACATAGTGTACTGGTCCCTAATGAATCCTTCAAAACCTGACTGTTTCAATAAGCCATTTGTTATACAAATCAACACTGCACTTATTGTTTTTGTTTAGAGTGGTGTATCAAAAAATGTGTACTACCAATTTTTTAATCAGTTAAAAAAGAATCTATGCTTAGTAAGTATTTAGATGCGGATGCTCCCATTTAGAGTAGGAAGCCTAATGAACCTATGTGGGGGGGGAAACTTCGAATGGTCTGTCTGACCCACATATAAACCATCTCAAACTACATACCAGCTATATCTCCATCATTCCTGAGAGTACTACCCTTGTTGCCTTGTAGCTGATCCATAGCCCCAACCTCCGTCCAGAAGGTGGGAGTGTCGAAAGAAAACAAACTAAAATGACTTCCTGGAGTGTGACATACCTCATTTTACTAAAGGAGGATCACATATCTTAATAGGATACTGTAAAAGTTCTCATTCAAACCCCAGAACCCTTTTCTTTCTTGTTTTTAGGTATGTGGAACCGTAACTTTACCTGCAACAACTAGAAGCAGAAAATAAAGAAAGAATCTTAGGCAGATGTATAACAGGGATTACCTTAGTTGTCTTCAGAATTGATAATCCTTCAATACCAGATGTCAGGTGCAATGTTCCTGATTTATCGACCATTACTTCAGTTGTGTGTCTTTCAGAGCCAAGCTTAAAACCTTGTAATGATGGCAACATACAACAATCATTAATTTCAAGGAAACCCAATTTCTTCATTAATATCAGTGGATCACCACCCTCAACATAGACAATTCAGAGTTGTATAATGGAACCAAGTTATTATTCAACCTTTAGAGATATCAAAAAAACATTATGGTTTAAGGCACTCGGGCATCCCAAAGCTTTAGATGCTTTCCCATGCAACCACTTGAATCCTCTAAACTCATTGAGCATCGGATCACTAGCAACAACTCTTTTTTGATTCATACAATTAGGACATTCCAAACCCCTTTATCAAGGATCTGTCTCCTCCAGTATTCAACTCCCAGATTGGACCATATTCTGAGCTAATAAATTCAAGATAAAAGGGGTCCACAAACTGCAACTCTTAGGATTTTGCAACTATGTTTCAGGAAATTATAGCTCCTTGTAATATATGATAGAGGACCAACTTTAAGGCCTTTTATTAGCTAAAAATTGATATGATCAGCTAAAATGTATTCGAACAGTATTCCCAAAAAAAAAGTAGTCAGACATAAAACAGCTCTTGGAGGCATTTGTTTTGACAAAAGAAGGTTGCAGGTCCTCATCTCCTCAATAACTCTGCCTACCAAGACTTAGGAAGATGAGAAGTAATCACCCCGACTGATTTCATTCAAACATAAACCAAAGCAAGCAAATACAAACTATGGAATCTCATGATGCGTTCAAACAAGGATTACAATGTTAGATCAGGTTTATCAAGTTAACTGCATAAACCAGATTGTAGTCATTATCAAGCTTAATGTTGTAGCATTTCATACAGATCTAATTTTAAAATATGATCATGATCAAATGAGAAATAGAAGAATCTAAACTCTTTTTTTTTTTTAAAAGTTAGGAGTATTTAGACTATTTAGGAAGCTTTGGTGGAAATAACTCATTATTTAAAAACAAAATTGTCTCGCACTTGATTTTGAACTTGATCTTGCCTTATCAAGTTTGACAGCATATTGTTAAATGAAAGCACAGAAGACTGACGCTGACTATAATTCTCTGAAAGAAATAACAACATAAGGAAAAAATATGTTAAATTACTCACAAAATGTCTTATCATAACTTACAATGGGACTAGAATTCCTATGGCTCATGTCCTGATCTTAAAAAATTAACTTGACATCAAGGAGATGAAACGAGTAATTAAAGAGGTAGGAATCACCAAGGGGGCCTCACTCAACTTGCAATTTTAGATTTACAGCATAAAGGTTGTTAGATGTTTCACTTTAACTTCTAAAGGGAGGGGGAAATTCATTACGGAAGTATGCAACTTATTCTGTTGTAAATCAAAAGGCTTACCATGTTCATGTTGTTGGCCCTTTATGCTAATGCGTTCCCATGGCTTCTCAACTATATTAACAATTGCAGCAGTGACCTACAACAACAGAATATGAAATGGCACTTAAGAAGATCCATGTAAAGTGAATCATAGAAGCCATATAATATACTAAGCAATGTCACGACCAAAGCACAAGAATTTCCAAACTCTGCACATAACACAAGGCAACAAATACACAATTGTTTATTCTTCTGAACAGAGCAATTGACAGATTAATGGACATAATCACATAATTGTCCCAAAAAATACTTTTCCTTGCATCATTATTTTCTTACTTTTCTTACTGGAACTGAAATTTTCATTAATTAGATATTAACAACAAAACAGACGCTCAAAGCCTCTCAGACCCAATAAGTAAGTCGGGGTGATCATAGATGTTGACAAAGTGGTTTTACCCTGCGATAAAGTGGAGGTGAAGTGCTTTGCAAGTACAATGGCAAAATCTTCAGCTGAAAGTTGCTCTGAACATTCCTTAGCTTTCGCATATACCTATTTCACAATTCAATAATCAGAACCAACAATACAAAGAAAACAACAAGTAAAACGTATAATTCAGCATTTAATCAGATTTTTTTCCAAAAAAATGTACAAGCTAATTATCTAATCAACAAAAGTGAAGAAAATCTGTGATCATGCAATATCTTAGACAATTAAATCAATCCTACAGTCTCATTCATGATCATTCAATTTCTTCGGGAAAAAACAGCGGAAACCAAAATACCAGCATTTCTGTATTAGTTTCACAGATGATGAAATTGATCAACAGATCCGTGGCCAGCCAGATGGTCAAGCCACTTAAGTAGCAATTTAGTCCCCAAAACTGCTCTCTAGCAATTTTCATTTTTCTAATCTCAAGCTCAAATCAAAGATTAAGTTAAGGACGTATGGAATACCAACTTTTACTCAGTCAAATAAGCCACCCGATCTGATAATCTAACAAAGTTTTCATACTGAGATTTCATTATTAGATCATCATTTATGCATATGAATAAGCTGTTATAGAAAGAAAAAAAAAGTAGAAGTACTTACAGTGTTCTTCATGGTATCGGTGGCGACGATATCGGAATTATCGCCGGAGACATATGCAGGTAAACAATCGGAGATGAGACTGATGTTAACGCTCCATTCAGCAAAGTGATGTTTTCCATCTCGATCCCTCCAAACCCTAGCTACTCTCACTCTGGATTTTCCATGCCTTTGCTCCAGTTTCAGACCTCTCAATTCCGCCATCTTCGTTTCAGTAATGAATTTGTCGCTCTATTATCTATCATAATGAATATATTTTTCTTAAATAAGGTCTAAAAATATCATATCCTAATTTGAAAATTTTTTAAATATGAATTTACAAGTTTAAATTTGTTAAAATAATTCCATGTATTTTTGGAGCTTGAAAAAATAGATTAAAAAAATATTGAAATGAATCATTATGATATCGACATATAAAAGAAAATTGTGATAGCTTATGCAGTATTACATAATTATTTACGAAAATAGAGGTAAACTTATGGGACCTAACTCATGATAGTATAATGAATCCATATCTTCGATTTAATTCTCCCTTCGTTTCTTTTTAATTGTTATATATACTAAAATATCAATAAAACAAGAATTATCTTAAGTTATCAATTAAAGATAAGTGAAAGTTTCCACTAAAAATAATTACTTAAATAAATAAAGAAAGACATGAGTCCATAGAAAATGAAATTTTATTGAAATAAACCAATTTAAAGAGAATAATTCATCTTCTAGAGTTTCATTAAGTTAAATTATTATTATTTAAAGTTAGACAAGTTGCAATAACTAATTAATTTTTAAAAAAATAAATAAAAAGAAAGAAGGATTTGGGCCCAAGTCTAGTTGTTGTTTGTCTGGGTCAGAACTTGGGCCTTATAGCCACTGATCTTTTGGGTTTTGGCCCAAATTTCATTCTTATATATTGTTTTTGTAGATACGCATTGTATATCGCTACATATATCGCTAATATATTTCATTTACATAGTATTTACATTATATCTAATCAACAACGGACCCAACCTCTAAACTATATATTATAAAAAAAGGACAGAAATTCATATGGTTCCAAAAAACCAAATTATATCGCTTATTTTAGATTGACCTATTGAAACATAAACTTCTCAAGCTCAAATATTTATTTTCTAGTTCAAACAATCAATGGTCGTGGACCTATGTTATTGAACAAAAGACATTCTTGATAACGAAATATTTTACCAGCTATATGAATCAAATTTCTTTAGATTCTTTTAATCTCGTGAATAATATAACTATCGAGATCAATATAATAAAAATAATTTTAAAAAATCGAAAAACCATAAAACAAAAAGTTGCAACGAAAAACAGCAGTTCTTTTCGGTTTTTTTTTTGGCTCCATACAAACCGTGTTTTATCTCCATTCTGATTTTGTGCATTCCCGCCGAAAGGACAGATTCCGGCCACGCGACCCGACCCGCCGCCGTCCACCCGGCCGGACTATTATTTCCCTTCTCGGACAACAAAAACTCAAACCCTTTTATAAATCTTTGGATCAACTCTTGGTACTCATATTAGCAATTTCATTCAGTATTAGAAAAACAAATCAGTTCAAAAAACACTTTTTTCTCATATCAAATTTACTGAATCCAACAGTTCAGAAGCAAATTTCAAGAAACCCCATTTACACAACCCCTTATTGTGTTCTATGGATGGCTCCATTTCTTTCAGGAGGTGGGTACAGTTCAGAAGCTTGGTCATATATTTTAGCTTTACATAATTACTCAATGAATAAAAATCCAGTCTTTAATTTGAAAATTGAGCAACATGGGGATCTTGAAAATGTTGAATTTTTGGAGGGTTTACCTTTAGATATGAGGAATTTGGCTGTTGAGCTTTACCATAGAGAATGTAAGTTGAATGAGACTGTTGTTGTTTGTCATAGTGAACCTGGTGCTTGGTATCCTCCACTTTTTGATACACTTCCATGTCCACCTATTGGTTATGGTCATTTTAAAGCTGTAGTTGGAAGGACTATGTTTGAGACTGATAGAGTTAATGATGAGCATGTTAAAAGGTGTAATCTTTTGGATTTTGTTTGGGTTCCACTGTTTCAATGGGAAACTGTTACTGAAGTGTGTGGTTGATGATCCCATTGAAAGTTGTAGTTGTCACGAACTGTTGTCTGATTTTTTTGATCCAGTTAAGTATGAGGGATTCGGATTAGTTCCTTAGGAATTTATGATGGGTCATTTTTCATCAATGGAGACAAAGTTTGTAATTCTTGAGTATCTTCAAGTGGGAATCTAAGAAAGGAGGGGAGTTTTTTTGAGTGTCCTTACGTTAAATGGTTTTTCGGGCGGTGGATTATGTTTTGTTTGTATCTGCTACGATTACGAATCCGTCTACATTCTGAATAGGGAGTTGGTACCAGATTGTTGACGAATGGGAGAGACCTTTCGGATTTGGAAGAACCTAACAGTGGTTGACGCTAGATGTAATAGGTATCGACAAACATAGCTCAGGTTGATCTCCTAGGCTATACAAAAGCTGCTAATTAATTTCAGCATTTGTTTTGCCCATCTAGAGTGAAGGTTGGGTAGCTAGGCTATTGTGGAGCATGGCACTGACATTTGCACGTGATTTCGACGAATTTGGGTCAGAGACCAACTGAATTCTGACAGACGACATAATAGTAAACACCCCGTGCCTGTCGACATAGGACTAGTGAAGTCCATAGACGTCCATTTAAGGGGACATCTGAGCATGGGGCTGAACCTGTCGGTTAAGAGCTTCACAATGACTAGGATGACATGTAAATGAAGAATCAGAGGAAGCTAAAGGCCAGATGTAGCAAGCAGGCTAGAACTTATCTGAGGAGCAAGTTTCTTTTCTCTGAGGTTTGTTGCGGCTGGCATAGTTAGTGATCATATTGAACGCATTATTTATCATACACAGTGATTGTTGTGTTCTCTTTAGGATCGAGAAGAGTAGATTGTACATTTTACTCTTGGCATCTAAGGCATTTCTTAGGCCTAGTTTCGTCACGGATTAAGTAACTCTGGTAGACTTTATCATCTCGGTATCCGTATGCGTAAATGAGAACGACTTTCTTAGTCGACTAGAATCACAAAGTTCTAAAAGCCTGAGAATCCATTTGGAGTGAAAAAAGGTTCTTCGTTTCGGGACAAGCCAGACAGTATCCTCCACAATCAAATTAACTGATAGCCTATTCAACCTCGTATTACATTTCCTCTGCATAAATTTCTCTGCTAAACCGAAACTGTGTTGGTATCCTTTATATCATTGATGAATATCAACACCCACCCGTCTACTTTTAACCAAAAAAAAATAGTAAAGCTTAAGTTATATATGGTTATGATGCTGTAGATTGGTTACTAATTTGGACTTCCGAGGTATTTTAGAGAATATCTGTCCCCTATGAACCGCGGATTATCACAACTGAAGGAAAGTAAGCAGCATATTTGCTAACTTGTCCCATTACACCAACCTGATGGACCACGACAAGTAGCACCTACAACTACGGAAAGGTAAGCAATGAAACCGCTTAACTATAAAAACTCTACAAGATTTAGAGCTGCAGCAATGGTTTGCACAGCATAATAATGAGCTGGTCCAAGTCAAGCTAGTTTGATGAATGATCACATTTACTTGTTACTCCTTCAATTAGCCAGTTAATTACGAATGCTCTTGCTTTTAATAACTTTTTGTCTTTTCAAAGTTTCTTGGGTAGCTGTGAGATTTTAATCTTAGATTCCTATCGCAATTTCTTGTCCGAGGGTCTATTTTCCCGGTATTAGGGGAGGGGGGGTATAGGGGGGCGGGGGGTAGGTCTGTATACACTCTCCTCTCCCCTCCTACACCCTACACTACTTTTGGAATTAAACACTGGCTACTTGTATTTGCTTGACATTTCACAACCATCTTCTCCTCACTTGGCAATTATAGTGTTTTCATCACAAAATTGGAACAAAAGTCAAATCTCATTTGAACACAACCCTTTTTTTATTTCTGACCCATTAGAAACAACAACCTCACACCCTATCCTATACCATAAACCCTAAAATCCTACCCCACCCACTAAATATAATAGGAAATCCACTCATAACCCTTCCTACCCCCAACCCCATAAACACCCTATCCTCCCCAATCCTAAATTAGGGAAATCAAATACAAGAACAAACCAGGAACGAATAACCATAACCCTCCCTACCCCCTAGGCCACACACCACCATATACCATACCTATCCTAACCCCACCCCACCCAAATAACATGACAAAAAAACTTGCCCAAATAAAATAATATCCCCTAACTCGCTCCTGAATCAACTAGTTCCTGAATCTTTTTTTGTTTGTAATAGCACACGCATATCCTTGTTTCAGAGTTTCAAGTCAGTCATTCAGTCAGAGCTTCCTGCTCCCTGTCCCGTGAGTTTCCATTCATTTTTCACCTTCACCACGCTTTCCACCACTTCACTCTGCTGTGAAATACATGCCAATCAACATGTAATTGTGCAGTTCAGTAACAGGCAGATGAAATGATTGTAACGTAACCCGAACTGATCCGATGGGATTCATATAAGCTGATTAATATAATACTATTTCCTCTTTTACCTTATCCAACTAGCAAGGCAATGACATTTCCTTCTCCAATGAGAGAAAACAAATGTAGTAAGGTTCACTTTCTCTTCTCCCACTACAATCCTACCATGCGAACATTCTCCGATCATCAACTACCTAACATTGCCGCTTGCTATCAAGATCATATGGTTCTGTCAATGTACCACAAGTTTTCAGTCAAACCACATTCTCAACAGTTAATTCTCTAACATGGTCATCACAGAGAAGCAATTAAAAGGGAGCTCTCGGTGTACTAGACAACGGCCCCCAACCAAAAAAAAAAAAAAAGCGCTAAGCGATTGAGTGAGATGTAGGGCCGCTCTATACCCCTGTGACCTATAATATCACACGAGAACAACTTTAAAACCGTTGCTATCATCGAAGGCAACCCTTCAAGTCAGAAGCAAACTGAAGTACAAATTATGTAACGGGTCACCAAAAGAAACACAACTTACCCCCCCTGAGACTTTGAGTCCATTCCAGGTTTTCCACATTCCATGATCCCCTCATTCTCAAGTGAGTAAGGCCCCTGACTTTATGCAGAGCTACACTAACAATATTCAAGATAGCAATGACGTTTTCACCTTATATACCGTCGAGTCTAGGGGTAAGGTTTGCATACATCATTACACTAGGTACGCTGGTTGCCCACCAAACAAAAAACACAAAACAACGAGTTTATTCTGTATTAGCTTACGATGAAGAATGATATCGATGATGAACATGCACGATGGAAGAGGAGTAGTTTTTATTTTTTTATTTTGCCTTAGCCAACCTGCATAAAATTACAACAAACTTATTGTTAACTAATCAGCTACAATTCTCCATTTATTTTCACTAATGAATTAGAAACTAAAATTGCAGTACCAAGTACCTATAGTCACTCACTGGCCCAGCATACAACCACATTATTAAGCCCACATCCTTCGTAAATAAAACTCCCTAATTTTGTGTTGTAAGTTGGGATTGTTGTTATCCATGATTTCCCTTTAAAATTGGTCTGCATAAAGAAAAGACAATTAGAGTTGTTTCTGAAGGACGCCCGACCACCCTCCTGGACTCTAAAAAACTCAAGAAGAAGAAAGCACCTAATGAAGGACAATCGACAGTCATCAACGCAACAACACAAGGGGAAACGTATCACCTGTAAACGTATCAAAATTTCTGTATTTGTCTGTCATAAACTTGCCAAGGAAAGAATGTTCTCGAAAACGAAATTCTTAACCGAACTCTGTACCACAACAAGCCATTGAGGCGGATCCCCTCCCAAGCTAGGAAGAAGACAAAAAGAACTTTGCCTAGATCCCTAAACAACATTTTTTGGAGACCAATCTAATCTTTTATTTAAACTTTTAAAAAATAAATTTAAAAACCCCTCTAATATTTTTAATAAAATTAATTATTTTTTTTTTTTCTTTCTAACAAACCATGAATTATAGGCCAGTTAAGTGTAAACCATCTTCCTTAGGATAATCCTTTCCTAGAAAATTTAGCTTTCAGCTATTTGCACAATGCTCAATTTGTGTTCATTCTCCAAATCAAGGATCACTAGCTCACATCTTCATTCAAAGTGTTCACACTATTCCATATACACTTCCCATGATACTCATCTCCCTTTATTCATTTTTAACCATAATTTCTTTTCTCTTTTTGTCTTTCTTTCTTTTTTTTCTTCGTTTTTAAAATACCATATTCTATTCTTTATTTTCCCTCATCTTTTTCACCTGTTTAAAATATACGCGCATTAAAATCAGACATGTAGACTTTCTATCAATAAAAAAAAAGTTCTAATTCCAAGATTTCATTTTTTTTGGTTTATTTATTTGGAATCTTACAAAATCATATGTTTGGTTAATGTGACTCTGGCGATAGAGTTCACGGACAATCTTTTGACGTTCAGTCTCTGTATTATAATCCCCCCGCTCTCCCCTGCAATTAATAATGAGTAAAGTTGAATACGGTGTATGTATAAATTTTTATAAAGATTTCTTTTCTTGATGGAAGAAAATAATATTAATTACCTGAATGAGTTGCCAAATGCATTATTGCCAGGGACAATAAATATACCATCAGAATTTGCCTTTTTGTTCTCCAATTCTGCTATTAACAAAATCAACAACATAAATATCAAATTACATAAATAACACTTAAAAATTAAACAATTAACGCGAAATATATATGTAATTACCAAACACTTTTCGTTTTTTGTTTTGCAAATTAAGTAGTAAAAAAAAATCTTAATACAAAATAATTAATAAAAATACAAGTTTCGAACATCAAAGCGAAAGATACAAGAATAGATATTTAAAAGACGGTCAAATAACATTGAGACACTTTTTTTTTCAATAAACACAGACTTTTAATTAAAATAAAAAAAAATTTTATATAACCAAAAATTTGCATTTTCCATCACAACATCAAATTGCATAAATCATAAATTAAAACGACTATATATAAATTTAAAATAAGAAAAGAAACAAAATAAAAATTATAACCAGTATCAGTTTGTGCAACGAAGGAAAGTCATAATTGGACGTGATTTGAGCATAAAAAAAAAAGCAGCAACCAATTGAGAATTTGCTTGTTCAAAACTTTTGCGATAAAAGGGTGTTTATAGTGGCAACACGACATCCTTTTTAAAAGTATAAATTAATTTAGTAAAATAACGTGCACCCTTCATCTTTTTTTAAAAATTAGATTTTTTTTCAATAATTATTAATGAATTAATTATAATTTAAAAGCTATTATCACCTAATTTTCAAATCATTCTTCAACATATTGTTGCTCACTAAGACAGTGTCCTTGTGAACAATGATATATTATATTGTATGCACAAATCTAAGTATAATAATACAAATAAACCCTAAATATACCTACTTTGTACACTTAGATGTGGTTCAATATTAATGATTTTTCCATATTATTTAATATAGTATCCATTTGTTGTTACAATTAATTATTTCCATCTTATCCTTCATAGATCTTGATTGACTTCAAATAAATCCTTCCAATTGGTAATTATTATGTAAAACACACACTTTTCATTAATCAACATATTTTTACTTCCTAGACTTGTTGAGGTTCTCTGTCTGCGATTCTAACAAGAAAACTGTAGAAGTGACTCCTTTTAATTCACCCACACATCTTCAAGGTAATTTTTGTGCCAACATCTTTTCGTTGTTCTTCTTTTTTCCCTGTCTATCCCCTCATACTATCCATCTATGGTATTAGTCATCTATAGATTTTTTTTTCATTATCATCTGTTGTTTTTCAAATTGTAAATAACGGTATCTCACTAAATTAAACCTTGAATATTTATCCGTAATCTTAATTTGAGCTTGCAGGCACGTTAATGATGAAACAAGTGAATGGCGATGGTACATGTGATTGAACGTTTTTCTTCTACTTAGTTGTTATAAATTTTTTAATTTGTTCTAAAAAAGAAGAAACAAGAATAAAAACAAATTATATTTTTTTGCTTTTTGTATTTTAAAAAATTGTGTTTGTAATGGCTTGCGTGGCATTGGGCGGTTTTGTGGCGCCTCATCATCTAATATTTTTTTAAAGTTGGATTAATATCATGGACCTAATTCTGAATTCTGAAGCCAAGGTGGTTATGACTGGAGGATAAATCATAACCAATACGAAAAAATAATCCACCTTATAATGACTATATCTAGAAATCATATAGTTTTTTTTTGAAATGTAACAAATAAAGCCAAGATTAAAAAAAAAATAATCTATAGTTTTCAAATTAAAACATTAAACTAACGAAATCACTATACTTCAATATATATTAAATTACTTACATTTGGATACTGGATCAACCAACGGATCATAGAGGAAAATTAAATATAAGTCAAAGAACTATCAGCTTTAAGATACCTTAACACTAAGTTCAAAAATATTTCTTTATGACTGACAGAAATAGAGGTAGGCCCTTGTGGACCCTACCCTAACTCATGTTAGTATAAAATGAATCCATATATCTTCGATTTAATAATTAATTTCCTTCTTCTCTCTTCCGTTCCTTTTAAATAATTTACTTAGTCAATAGACAAATCTGACTAAAATAGAGACTGACTTAAACTTTTCTCCCAACTACAAAATGATTTGCTTAAAATGACTCAGAAGTATACATGAGTCACAGAGAAAATGAAATTTCATTGAATAACACACGCATATAAAGAGAAATAATTCATCTTCTTTTCATCTTCTATGGGTTTCAAGTAAGTTAAATTATTATTTAAAGTTAGACAAGTTACAAGAACTAATTAATTTTTTTTTAAAATAAAAATAAAAAGAAAGAAGGATTTGGGCCCAAGTCTAATTGTTGTTTGTCTGGGTCAGAACTTGGGCCTTAGCCGCTGATCTTTTGGGTTTTGGCCCAAATTTCATTCTTATATATTGTTGTATACATCATTGTATATCGCTACATATAATTGTCAATAAATTAGTATTTACAATTATATCTATCAACGAACGGCACAACTCTAGAACATATATATATGATAAAAAAAGACAAGGAATTCATATGGTCCAAAATAAAACCAAATTATATCGCTTATTTTAGATTGACCTTGAAACATAAACTGCTCATAACTTTCTCAAAGCTCAAATATTTTATTTTTTCGTTATGAAATCTCATGATCTTAATATTTTAATCGATTAGAAACGAACATATTCTTAGAAGATTCGGTTAGCTCGTGAATAATAATATCCTACTATCGATATCAATATATAACAATAATTTTAAATTAAAAAATCGAAAAACATAAAAATTTTCAACTAAAAACAGAGTTCTTTTTGTTTTTTTGCTCATCACCCGGTTTTTATATAAGCTCCCCATTCGACCTAATGCATTCCCGCATGGCATCCGTTCCGATTCCGGCCGAAAGAGACTATTTTCCGGCCACCCACCGGACCCGCCTCACCCCCCGGCCGGCGCTTTCACCTTCATTCGGAAAACTCAAACCCTTTTATCTTTTATCAATCTTGGTACTACGCCATTACATTCATGCAGTATTAGAAAAACAATCAGTTCAAAAACTCTTTTTTTTTTCTTTTTCCTCATATCAAATTTTACATCGAAATCCACCGTTCAGAAGCAAATTTCAAGACCTCCATTACACAACCCACTTACTGTGTTTGACTGTGAGGCGCCATTTTCTTAGACAAACAAACACGACCCCTTAGTGTGGTTGCTATGGATGGGCTTCCATTTCTTTCAGGAGGGGGGTACAGGATTCAAGCAGAGAGCTTGTTATATAGGGTTAGCTTTACATCCTTATTACTCATGAATACCAATCCAGTCTTTAATAATGGGAAAATTGGGCACATGGGGACCTCCACTGAAAATGTGATTTTTGGGAGGGTTTTACCTTTAAGATTGAGAAGTTGGCTGTTGAGCTTTACCATCAGAGAATGTAAGTTGAAATGGAGACTGTTGTTTGTGCTGTCATAGTGAACCTTGGGCTTGTATCCTCCCTCTTTTATGATACACTGTCCCTGTGCCACCATATTGGTTATGGAATCTTTAAATTTAAAGCCGTAGTTGGACAAGGACATGCTTTGAGAACCTCACTCCGCCTCGAGTCTCATGAAGGAGCATGTTAAAAAAAAAAAGGTGTAATCTTTTGGATTTTGTTTGGGTTCCTAACCCTACTATTTTCCACATCGTGAAACTTTTTCCTGAACGTGGGCGTTGACCATCCGGGAAAGTTGTACAAGTTGTTCACGCATGCTCCGACGGCATTTCCCGACCTGTCTGATCTTGAATTTTTTTGATCCAGTCTAAGACGTGTAATGAAGGGCCTTGGATTTACGTGTTTTCATATGTTCGGGGGAATTTCTTGATGGGGTCCATTTTCAATGAGGAAAAGTCTTTGTATTCTTGAGTATTTTCAAGTGGGAATATAGGAATGGCGGGGAGTATGTGTTGAGGTCTTACTGAAGAAGTTTTGGGCCGGGAGGTGATGACTTCGTTTTGTATACTGTTACCCCCAACGAATCCCCGTAATCATTCTGATAAGTTTTTTTGGTACCAAGATCTGTTGAATATGTGGATATTCGATTTGGTACGGAAGAACGAAGATGGTTTGGGCTAGAGATATGTAAATCAACGACCCATACCCTCAGGTTGATTCATGCCTAGGCTTATACACAGGCTTGCGTGGTGGATGTTAATGCATTTGTTTTGCCATCTAGAGGTGAAGGTTGGGGTAAGGCCCTATGTGGAGTCAATGGCAACTGGCTTGCACGTTATTGCTCCGAATTGGGTCAGGACCACCTGCAATTCATTGACGAAGAAGATCGCTAACCCATTGAGCCTGTCTGATAGAAATGAGTGAAGTCCGAAGGTTCCCATTTAAGGGACATTTATGGGCTGAACCTTCGGTTAATAAGCTGCGAACGCTAATGAGACATGTAATGAGAAATCACGAGGAAGCTAAAGCCCAGAGTTAAGCCATGCTCACCCAAATACACCGCCCCTCGACTAAAGATGGCGTTTGTTGGGAGCAAGCTGTTGTTAAGGAATATCGCACAGAGCCCTGGGCGGGCGTGTCGGGTTCTGAATAAGCAAGGGTAGAGTGGCGGCCAAGAATGATATGATGACAGAGTTTTTCCTCCTAGGCGGTTGTTGCTGGCTAATATTTATTAGTGATCATACTTGAACCGCTTATTTTATCATACACAGTTATGGTTGTTCTCTTAGATCGTCGAATAGTAGATTTGTTACTTTTATTAACTTCAGGTGTCAACAGTTTTTAGTCCGGCGTTTCTTACATGTATTATTAACTACTGGTAGACAGACTTATCAATCTCAGGTTTCCTATGTGTCTTGCAGCAAAACGTTTTTTACTCTTAAATAGAATGGCGCGACAAAGTTTTGAAGCTTAATGAATCTAAAGGTTTGGAGTGAAAAAGAAGGATTCAATAGAGGGGGACAATGCTCAGAAGTTATACCCTGAGAATATCTATTGGATAGCCCTTATCAACCTCTAAGTGGATTCTTAAATGGAGTTGGACAGTTCGAATAAGTATACTAAATTTCTCTTTCTTTCTCGCGAACCCAGGAACTGTGTTGTTATCCAGTTTTCTTTTTCATCCGTTATAATATCAACAACAAAGTCTATTTTAAAGCCTATAAATAGTTGTATGAAGTGTATGCTGTAGATTGTTAGTTTTGGACGTCGACCGCAGTATTATAAGGAAAGATTGTCACAATGGACCGTGAGATTCAAACAACGGAAGGAGGGGTAACCAAGCATTATATTTGTGCAAACGTAAAAAAAAAAAGGTCCAACCATCCACACTGATTGGCCCCAAGTCTCAACTACTGAAGAGGAAGACTATGAACCTCACACTATACCGAGTATTAGAGGCTTCGAGCATGATGTGAACATAGAATAGCCTACCAATTGGTTTACCAGCTATGTTTAGTAAGATTAAATGATACAACTTTACCCTTGTTTTTATCTTCAAACCTGTTACGAATGTCTTGCTTTTATATTACTTTCTTTTGTTTCAAAGTTCCTTGTAGCTGTGATGATTTAACTTAGATATCCTTGCATTCTTGTCGAGGGTCTATTTTCCCGAGGTAGGGGGGGTAAGGTCTGTGTACACTCTGCCCTCTCTAGACCCTACTTTTGGAATTACACTGGCTACGTTGTATTTTCTTTGCTTGGCTTGCATTTCAAAACCATCAAACCAACGTCTTCTCCCGCACTAAATATATTTGGTTTCAAAATCACAAAATTGACAAAAAGTCAATGCAATTTTGAACAAACACAATTTTTTTATTTATGAAACATTAGGAACACCATACCCTACCCCTACCCCACCCCACCCCCAAGAACAAGGAAAAAAAATGCAGAAATAAAATACCATAACTAGTTCCTGAATCTTTTTTTTGTTTGTATACACAAGCATCTGTTTCCACACTTTCAGGCTATCCCTGTCTGGAAGATTTTTCATTTTCACCACGCTCACACTATGGCTGGTGAAATACTACTGCAATCAAAATGTATTTTGCAGTTCAGTAAAGCAGAATGAAATGATTGTACGGAACCGACATGATCAGTGAGGATTCATATAGCTGATTAATATATAACTATTTTCTCTTTACTCAACTAGTAAGGCAAATGACAATTTACCTTCTCAATGAGAGACATGTAGTAAGGTTTCACTTTCTCCACATCAATCCTAACATTGCTCTTGCTATACAGATCATATTTGCTGTCAATATACACAAAGTTCAGAATCCAAACCACAACGATATCCTCACAGGTAATAATTATGAAATGAGCATCAGAAGCAAGTAAGCGCAGCTAGCTCGGTGTCCTAAAAGCAAAGAGCCCCACTCTAAATAGTGCGATTTCGGCCCCCTCTACCTCTTCTACCCCTGTGACTATCGATCCCAAAGAACGGAGACACTTCTACCGTTGCTTCAAGGCAACCCTTCAAGTCAGAAGCAAACTGAAGTACAAATTATGTAACTGGAAAAAAAACACTGCTGAATAGTGACGCCATTTCCGGTGTGTCCCATTTTTCATTATCCCCTCGGTCTTCACACGTGACGTATACTGGGCCCCCCTCCCTATGCCCCCTGTATATATATGCCCATGCCCCGACTTATCAGAGCTACATAACAATAGGTCAAGATTAGCAATAAAGTTTAACCATTATATCTGTCTAAGTTAGTCTATTCTAAGAGGGAAGTCGTAGGGGAGGTTAGCATACTCATTAGCACCTAGGTACATCTTTGTTGAAACACAAAAAAATGCTCCTTATGTATGTGTGGCTTCCGGGATAAAGGCATTATACTCGGATGACGAACCAATCGCAGCCGGATGGAAGATAGTTTTATCTTTTATTTTGCTAGCCACCTGCATAATTACACAAACATTATGTTTCATCATCATAATCTCAACTAATATATCTCAGTTTTATTTTCACTAACTTTTTACACAGGGGTTTTTTATACTTTTTTTATTCATTCTGATAATAAGAAAAAATGCATTACCAAAGTACCATATCCTAGTCATCATGGCCCCCAAGACATCACCACGATCACCACAGCCCCACAATTATTAAGCCCACATCCTTCAGAATAAACTCCATATTTTGTGTTGTAAGTTGGATTGTTGTTATCAGGATTTCCCTTTAATTGCTGCAGAAAGACAATTAGAGGTTGTTTCTGAAGGACCCTCGACTCTAAAACTCGAAAAGAAGAAAAACACCTCATAAAGCACAATTGATTCATCAAAAGCACAACCAAGGGGGAACGTGTCACCTGTAAAACGTATCAAAATGTCCTTTAATTTTGTCTGTCTTAAACATGCCAATGAAAGAAGTTCACGAAACGAAATTCTTACCAACAACAGCCCATTGAGGAAGCCCTCCAAAGCTAGGAAGCAAAAGAACTTTGCCTAGATCTACAACATTTTTGGACAAAATATTAATACTTTTAAACCCCCTAATAAATTTTTTAATAAAATTAATTATTTTTTTTCTTCTAACAAACCATGAATTAGGCCAGTTAAGTGTAACCAATCTTCATTAGGATAATCCTTTCTAATAGTTAGGCGTTTTCATGAAAATAAAGGACATAAGTTCATTCCAAAAACATTTAAGCCAATTGAAAATGGGAAATTGGATATTTTTTCTAGAAAATATTTTCTTTCATACCAAACACACTCTAAAAGGTCAATCGTTTGGACGGTTAGAGTAGTATTTATTTATTTTAGATCGTCCTTAAAATGCAGCTTCTTACTTCTAAACTTATCAAACAATGGACCTTCCTTGATAGAGGTTATGAAGGATAAAAATTTAGATAGAATGTTAGTTAACCGTTGTCCGGCTAACTCGTGTGTACTATTAGCAATACTATTAATTGTAGTATTACTCTTGTCCTTTGAGCTTGGTTATCATATGTTATCTTTTGCAGTTTGATTATCATTTTATCTTATTACGATTATTTTTTAATTTAATTTGTCATATTATCCCTAGCATTTTGTCATAACTTCTTCATTTATATTATTTCTCTTAGCAATATTGCTTTGAACTAATTTTAGTATTTATTTTTAAATTGAAAGTTTATTGTTTATGGAAATTACATCAAAAATTTTTGTTGATTTTTCCTTAGATAACTTTTTTGTTGATTTTGTCTATCATATTTATCTCTAAAGGGTTGTTTATCTTGAATTTGACGTTTGCCACAATAAAACTAATGTAGATAAATAAAAAGTTTTAACTTAGGAAAATTTTCAAAAATATACTGGCCAACTAAAATATCACGCACGTGTATAAAAAAAAATGATTGATTAAATATTGGACTATGGTATGATCATTTATAGGTTATTAATTATATTTATGGCATAGTTGCCAGCAATAACAAACGTGACAAAATTCGTTGGGTATGATATTTTTAAGGGAAAATTACGTAAAAAAGTAATTTTATATTGTTTAATTTTTCATAATAATTATAATTTGCTATAATTATTATTCGTGACTAATATTATATATTAATTATGTGAGCTGATTTTGAATTTACATAATTAGTCTCAAAAAAGTTCAATTTATTTAGTCTCAAATCTTCTTTATGCATTTAATTGGGAGATACCTTATGGGTTGAAAAAAGAGGACATTGACATAAATGGTAGACCTGGAGTTACAGTGAATAAGAAAAATGACCTTTGCCTTATCCCTAAAAATTATTTCTAAATTACATCCAAAAGTGAGTCTAAAGGTTAGTTTTATACAAAAAGTGATAGTATTATGGCAGTTTTTATACACCGTTAGTAAAAATCGCCATAATACATCCTTTAGAATGATATCTAAACATATTTTGTGCTTATAAATATAATAAAATAATAATTGCTTCAAAATAATATTACGTTCCTTCAATATATGACCAATTATTGATAGAATTCGCTGAAAATCTCTTTTGATATTCGGCTAGGATTTATAAATAGATGAGAACCACATATTCTGTTATCCCTACTAGATATCTATTCATTCACCTTTGGTAACTAAGTTATGCACACAAATATCTTAAAAATTAAAGGCGCATTCAAAATTTTGTGTGGCACATAATTTTTTTACAATTTATATGGTACAATAATATTGATTGCTAGAGGACAAATGTCATTTTCAAGCTTTGTTGGTTCTATAATTTTGTGCTGTCACTTTATAGGTAAAATAGTCTATTCTAATACAAGTATTAGTGACTATTTCAACGATTCAAACTCACAAAAATAAAATAAAATTCACTCATTTAAAAATTAACTAATTTATTAATAGTTCACAATTTTTTACACTATTAATTTAATTAAAATTTTTGTAGCTAATTGTCGATCTTATATATTCCCTAGGTTAATGGTTTCGCTTGTTATGAATAGTTACTTATAGTTACTATATCTTCGATAACCTGATGGTCTAGAAATGGTCTAGACATACTTTTATACTGTCGGTATATAAAAGTTATAAAATCTAAAAAAAAAAATAGTTTAGCCCAATCTCCATTTATATATATATATAAGGCATTTCAAGTTACTAGGCAATAATTATACCATAAAATGATATTCTTTCTCCTCTTTGTGGGCATTTCTATTTGCCTCATTTTTCTTCTTGTTAAAGCCAAAAGGAGTGGTAAAAATAAGGTTCCACCAGGTCCTATAGGGCTTCCATTCATTGGAAATTTGCATCAATTTGATACTTTAGCTCCTCATATTTATTTTTGGAAACTTTCCAAAAAATATGGAAAAATCTTCTCATTCAAACTTACTTCAAATGTTCCAATTATTGTAGTTTCTTCAGCAAAATTAGCAAAAGAAGTACTCAAGACACAAGATTTAGTGTTTTGTAGTAGACCTTCTCTTGTTGGCCAACAAAAATTGTCTTATAATGGTCATGATATTGCTTTTGCACCTTACAATGATTATTGGAGAGAAATGAGAAAAATATGTGTTCTTCATTTATTTAGTCTCAAAAAAGTGCAATTATTTAGTCCGATTCGTGAAGATGAAGTCTCAAGAATGATCAAGAAAATATATCAACAAGCTGTTAATTCTCAAGTAACTAATTTGAGCAATTTGATGATTTCACTTAATAGTACAATTATTTGTAGAGTTGCTTTTGGTGTTAGATTTGACGAAGAAGCACATGAAAGGAAGAGATTTAATTATATTTTGGCTGAAGCTCAAGCTATGTTTGCAGGCTTTTTTATGTCTGATTTTTTTCCATCTTTAAGTTGGATCGATAAACTCACAGGAATGATAGATAGACTTGAGAAGAACTTCAAAGATTTGGATGAGTTTTACGAAGAACTAATTGAACAACATTACAATTCCCAATAGGCCAAAATCCATGGAAGGAGATTTTATAGATATTTTGCTTCAATTGAAGAAAGATCAATTAACACCAATTGATCTCTCTTTGGAGGATATAAAAGGCATACTCATGGTAATTTCCCATTTCTTTAACCTATCTACTTCTACACACGCGTTCGCGCACACATATATGCATATATACATTTATATGTACGTTTAATCATATGAAAAAGATGACAAATGAGTGGCTTGGATTAAATACGGATAGGTTAACTATATAGATTATAATCTAATTCACTCAAAATGTTCTCAAGGCAAAATATGTTAGAATTAAGATAGAAAAACGACGGGTCATAATTCAATTCGCTCAACATAACACAACCTCTTATCTTTTTGTTTTCTGAAAAAAAAATGTGAAAGCTAATTTATTTTTCTTAAATTGCTAGCTAGTCTAAATTTGATTTTGCATGTATATTTGAGCTTGGATGGTAATATAACCCATCTAGTTATACTTTTGTCTGTTTTAGCCCAAAAATTTAACAACTGTTAATAGAGTGTTAATTACAAATATCTGTATTTGTTATTGTCACTAAAAATATAGGGAAAAACGTAGAAGTACCTCCTTAGACTATGAATTAAATCACAGGAACACATCTTAACTAAATCAAAATCTTATTACTTTCCTGAACTCATTTTTTTGTAATTTTGTACACCTTTTTGGCTTAGGTGACACACCCTGTGACTTCACACAGTTGAGCCGCGTAAGCCAAAAGGTATACAAAACTACACAAAAAATGAATTCAAGGGGTAATAGTCTTATTACTTTCCTGAACTCATTTTTTTGTAATTTTGTACACCTTTTTGGCTTAAGTGACACACCTGTGACTTCACACAGTTGAGCCGCGTAAGCCAAAAGGTATACAAAACTACACAAAAAATGAATTCAAGGGGTAATAGTTAAGGTGTGTCTCTGAGATTTCGGTCATAGTCTAGGAATACTTATACCTTATCTCAAAAATATAATATAACGACAAGTATATATATTATAGCGCCTAATATTGCCTTGAAAATTTCTCATGAATTGTCAATTTTTATGTAGAATGTGTTACTTGCTGGATCAGACACTAGTTCATCTGTGATTATATGGGCAATGACAATCTTGATCAAGAATCCAAAAGCCATGAAGAAAGTTCAAGAAGAGATTAGAAATTTAATTGGTAACAAAGGCATCGTAAATGAAGATGATATTCAAAATATGTCTTATCTCAAAGCAGTAATAAAAGAGACATTAAGATTATTTCCACCAGCTCCACTTTTAATACCAAGAGAATCAATGAAAATATCTACACTAGAAGGATATGAATTTCAGCCAAGAACTATAGTTTATGTTAACGCATGGGCAATTGCAAGAGATCCTGAAATATGGGAAAATCCAGAAGAATTTATGCCGGAAAGATTCTTGAATAGTGATATCGACTTCAAAGGACAAGATTATGAGTTAATTCCGTTTGGAGCAGGAAGAAGAGGTTGTCCGGGCTTGGCACTTGGAGTTGCATCTGTGGAACTTGCATTATCAAATCTTCTTTATGCATTTGATTGGGAGTTACCTTATGGATTGAAAAAAGAGGACATTGACATAAATGGTAAACCTGGAATTACTGTGAATAAGAAAAATGATCTTTGCCTTATCCCTAAAAATTATTTCTAAATTACATCCAAAAGTGAATCTAAGGGTAGTTTTTGAGGTAAGCTAAATTCGTCAATTGCTTTCAACTCGAATTATGTACTAGATAGTAATAGTGTTATGGTGGGTTTTATACATAGTTATTAAAAATCGCCATAGATACATATGTCTATAGTTGTTAAGTTGTCATCCTTTAGAATGATATCTAAACATATTTTGTACTTATAAATATAATTAAATACTAATTGCTTCATAATAATGTTACGTTCCTTCAATATATCATCAATTATTAATAGAATTCAAGATGTTAGTTGTATTAATATACTTTATTACATTTCGATAAAAATCTCTTTTGATATAGGGGTAAAATTTATAAATAGTTGAGAACCGCATGTTCTATTATCCCTACTAGATATCTATTCATTCACCTTTGATAACTAAGTTATGTAGACAAATAGTTGAATAAATAAAGGCGCCCCATTAGATTTGTGGTCACTAATTCCTTTTACTGTTAATTATGCTAGTAGAGGAACATTCCAAGATTCATTGGTTCTTAATTGGCTACACATCGTATTAGTGATTATTTCAACGGTTCAAACTCGCAAACAAAAAAAAAACAATTTCACTCATTTAAAAATTAACTAAATAACTAATTTCACTTATTTTTGAAAACTTCCCAAGAAATATGGAAAAATATTCTCATTGAAACTTGCTTCTTTTCCAATTGTTGTAGTTTCTTCAGCAAAATTAGCAAAAGAAGTACTCAAGACACAAGATTTAGTGTTCTTGTAGTAGAACTTCTCTTGTTGGCCAACAAAAACTATCTTACAATGGTCATGATATTGCTTTTGCACCTTACAATGATTATTGGAGAAGAAATGAGAAAAATATGTGTTCTTCATCTATTTAGTCTCAAGAAAGTGTAATTATTTGGTCCGATTCGTAAAGACGAAGTCTCAAGAATGATTAAGAAAATATATCAACAAGCTATTAATTCTCAAGTCACTAATTTGAGTAATTTAATTTGTTGATTTCACTTAATAGTATGATCATTTGTAGAGTTGTTTTTGGTGTTAGATTTGATGAAGAAGCATATGAAAAGAAGAGATTTAATCATGTTGTAGATGAAGTTGAAGATATGTTGGAAGATTTTTTGTGTCTGATTTTTTTCCATCTTTAGGTTGGATAGATAAATTCACCGGACTGACAAACAGACTTGGAAAAAATTTTAAAGATTTGGATGAGTTTTATGAAGAATTAATAAAACAACATCACAATTCCAATAGGCCAAAATCCATGGAAGGAGATATTATAGATCTTTTGGTTCAATTGAAGAAAGAGCAATTAACACCAACTGATCTGTCTTTGGAGGATATAAAAGGAGTTCTCATGGTAATTTTCCATTTCTTTAACCTATTCTACTTCTACACGCGCTCACACACACATACATATATGTACATACAGACACAACCCTTTCGAAAATACATGATCTTTCGAAAAGGTTATAGCCATAAATATAATATCACGATAATTATATACTTTATTTGTTGCGTGTCCATTATTACGTTAAGAATTTCTCATGAATTGACAATTATTTTTAGGGAAAATGACAAAAATCTCACATTTAAGTTCTCTTATTATCATTATCTCCATTTAGTTTTACAAATACCCAAAATCCCTTATTTTTCACACATCAGATAATGTATCTCGCGCATCAAATTGGTGTATCATGTATAAAATGTAGATAAGATTGGTGTATCATGTATAAACTGTAATGTATCTTACTTAACGATTAATGTATCTCGCGCATCGAATTAACGTATCATCGCTTATATTGTTATATCAATTTGAAAGATTTCTGTAATTATAAACTTATAAGGAAACAATGGTAATTTTACCTTTAAAATATGTGATTTTTGTCCAATGCCTCTATTTTTATCTTCTTTCTTGTCAATTTTATGTAGAATGTGTTACTTGGTGGATCAGATACTAGTGTAGCTATGGTATTATGAGCAATGACAATCTTGATCAAGAATCCAAAAGCCATGAAGAAAGTCCAAGAAGAAATCAGAAATTTAATTGGTAACAAAGGCATTGTAAATGAAGATGATATTCAAAATATGTCTAATTTCAAAGCAGTGATAAAAGAGACATTAAGATTATTTTCACCAATTATTTATTATTTAATAATTTTATTTTATCTTTTATCCTACCATTTTATAATAGCTTTCTCATGTACCTTACATTTCTCGTACGTTTATTCTTCGAAGGGAAAAATATTAAAAATGCCCTTAGCATATCTTAAATAGTTCAAATATGTCCTCCTTCCATCTTTTAGTTTAAAAATACCCTCAACATTTTTGTAAGGTTTTAAATAATCATTTTTTAACAACTCATTGACATGACAAACGTGACATGAATATTCTTTACCCATTTAAAAAATGTATGACCCACTTAGTCTAGAAACCCATTTTTAAAAAACCTAACCCGATAGGTCAATCGTGTTTGGGTCTTTTGTTTCCATTAGTTCCGATTCTCTTATTTCTTCCTACCTCCTTCAACTCTTCTTTCTCCATTTCTCTAATTAATTTCACGAAGAAAGATGAAAGAACTACAAATTTATTGATATATGATACTATGTAATGACAACGAACGATACAATTTATCTAAGCGCTATCAATATGGTATATTATGGACAATGCGTAACAATCATCTAAATAAATGTGAACAAAAAATAATTAAACTCTCTTGATTTATGCATATATAAAATAAAAATTAAAATTTTCTATTTTATTTTAGTATAATATCAAATAAAATGAAATGGAGAGTGTTATTTTTTCAAGAGAAATTAATTTTCATCCAAGTAAATAGAAATTTCAATACTAACCATTTTTTTTTAAAAAAATTTCACTTACAGTTTGATATTTATATTTAAGCTCAATTAAATCTAAATTTCTATATAAAAAAATTTCATATTAAAAATAAAACGGTCCTTAACTTAAGCTATTTGCCTTCAAGGAAAACTGCGACCGAGAGTGCCGGCTAGAGTGTTATAAGCTCAATTAAATTTAGATTTACATTGAAAAATTCTATATTAAAGATCAAATGATTTTTAACCTAAATTATTTTGTATCTAAAAGTATTCGAACCCGAGAGCTCGTGTTAGATTTTAATTTTTATTTATATAAAATTTATATCCCACCCTGTTATGCATCTGTCCACCATTGTCAACCACCCCCCACCCCCACTTGTTGTTGTTGTTGTTCTCTCTGTTATACTGAATTAGTTTATTCTTCTATTCCTTCATTTGCACAACTCTTTTTTTCTCATTTCTTCTTCTCTTCTTAAAAGTAGAACAAGTCTTCAAGAGAAAAGGGGCAAAAAAAGATGGGTATTTTGCCAAGAAACAGAGGTGGGGAAGGAGGGATAGTTGTTGTTGATATGTTAAGCGAAAGAGCAACAATGATGAGAGAATCAGTACAGAAAAGTCAGTCAATTACAGATAACATGGTTTCTATTTTGGGTTCTTTTGACCATCGTCTTTCTGCTCTTGAAACTGCTATGCGTCCCACTCAGGTAAACCCCTTTTTGTGATTTTGCTTGTTTCGATTGAAGATCCCATGTTCTTGAATTGGATCTAGTTTATGCTACCAAGAATATTTGGTGCCAATTGTGATGGAGAAAAATGGAAAGAAAGGAACTTTTTAGTTTAAAAGTTTGGATATGTTATTAGTAGAAAAGAATGAATCTGAGAAAATTGAGAACAAAGTATGATCCAGTCTTTTTACTAAGGGGTTTGTGAAAGAAAGATTTGAACTTGGAACCTCAAGGTGAATTATGAACCCCTAAACCACTGAGGTGACCTGTAATGTTGTGTTTAGGAGACTGATAATCTATGTATGCATGATAAAAATGTAATTTTTTGCTGAGGGGCTTCGTTGATTTGTTTGTTTTTGGGATGGAGGTGGGGGTTCTATATTTGGGTGGGAACTGAAGTGATTATTGCTTGAATAGGATCTGAATGTTGAAAGAGATGAGCTTTGGGTTTGTTTGTCATTTCATGATTTCCATATTGAGCTAACCGGGCAGATTGAAATTCTTACAACTGATTTTGGTTAAGACTTGCTGATTTTTGCATAGACATTTTTGGTCTTTTCAGTTTCGCCATTTATTGATTGGTGCTCAATGTGCTCTTTGTAGATTAGGACTCATGCTATCCGGAAGGCGCATGAGAACATTGATAGGACTTTGAAGGCCGCAGATGTTATACTGTCCCAATTTGATCTTTCTCGTCAGGTTTGTTTTAACTTCTGATATGTGTCATTGATTTATGCAACTCTGGTAGAAAAATTGTTTGGCTTCTGCTAAACATTCCATGCATTTAGTAGCAGAGTTTTGGCGTTTTATTTGTGATCTGTTGAAGTATTTTGGGATTTTCCAATGAATTGTGCCCTTGCAGTGTGGAGATTAATTTGTAAAAACAATACATATCCAAGAAAAAATATAAGAGTAGTTTGAGGCTGAATGCATATCAGAATGGTGTCCCAATTGACTTGGGATTTTACTGGTAAAAGATGTTATCAATAGAATAGAATAAATAGTTTAGGATTTTTATGTACGCAGAGATGCCTTCAAGATAATTTTTACTGGATATATAGTTGCAGTCCATTACAATGTAGTTTCAGTGGAGTTGTATGGTGAAATGAAGAATCGAAATGTATTGTTCTCCTTCATGATGTCCTAAAATCACCTCTTTTGCATTTCTGCTGCCTACTAACCACAAGGTGCACCGCCATCACCCCTCGCATTTCTCAAACAGGCCCTCACCTTAATATTATTGGGGAAGGTTTCCTTCTAATTAGTTTCTATTCAATTTTTCTTTTGGTTGTATAAACTATTAGGATTTGTAGTCAAAGACAACAGTATGAATTAGTCATTAGTTCTTGTTGCCTATATTTTTTGGAATAGTCAGTACTCACTAGTATTTGACCAACCCTACAAGTGCTTAGAAGATAATAATTACAGAAGGAAAAGTGAAAATGCTTTCTCCATACTTGAGTCCAATCTGACAATCCTGAAGGGTTGGCTATCAGAAAAGAAAATTTTTGCTCTTCTAGTAAACTAAGGATCCCAAGCCCTAGGGATTTTGGTCTAGTGGTAAGAGTGCAGTGCGTGATATATGGATTAGGTGCACATCACGAGTTCAAAACATTTGTTTAGCAAACAAAAAAAATTTGGTTTTTTATGTGGAGAAAGAAGGCAGAGAAGGCCATATCTAACCGAGTTTCAAAACTGTGCGCCCGGTCCTCAAACATTGCGTTATTAAGAAAGAAGGAAAAGAAAAAGAAAAGAAAACTGGAGAGACCAAATATGAGAGAAGTTGGAATGGTAAACATATTTAACTACTCAAAATATAAAAATCGAGAGCTGCAGAATGAAAAAGGAAAAATGCTTTTTTAGTAGTATATTGCTTTTCCAAGAGCAATGGATCAAATGGATTCATTTGACAATGTGCTCCAAATGTTTTTTTTTGCTTGGTGTGTTCGAAGGGTATAGTTAACAAAAACCTTATTTGATGTTTTTCCAAAGGAAAACAGGAAAAAAAGGAAGAAGATCCACTATCAAAATGTAGTCATCTGATGCAAAACTGAGTTAAATTTTGAAGTACTCTTTTCAACTTGTAGGCAGAGGCTAAAATACTTAAAGGCCCTCACGAGGACCTAGAAAGTTACCTTGAAGCAATTGAACAACTGAGAAACAATATTCGCTTCTTCAACAACAACAAAAGCTTCAAGAGTAGTGATGGAGTGCTCAACAATGCAAATAGTTTACTTGCCAAGGCTATTTCAAAGCTTGAAGATGAATTTAAGCAACTTTTATCATCTTACAGGTCCGTTCAAACTCTTACCATTTAAAGTATTATTATTTTTTAGAGAAAGTAGACCATGCAAATTAATACCCTTTCTCATCAAAACAGAAAAAATTATACCTTCCATGATATAATCTCGATACCCTCGATACCTTGTTGTATTCTTCCACGTATTACTATTATTCTCTTTATTCATAAAAAACTGAATCCTTTTATCCTTATTGCAGGGTTAACAATATTTTATTATTCAAGTATCAATGGTTATAGTTGATTGTCATGTTCTTATCTTTTACGTAAATTATACCTGTGGCAATATATGGAAACTAAACATTCATTTACTCTTTTAAGTTGACCTTTATGCAGGCTGTTACTGAGGATTAATAACATTTTTGGGTTTGAGATTCAAGTATTTCTTGACTAGCCTTCTAATAAAGATATTTCTGTCTCTTTCATCACCATATTGGGCTTTCTGTTCGCAATATTCACCTGTCAATGGGTCTATATACACTGAATATATTTAGCCAAAGAAGCCTTGCTCTAATGGTAAAGTTAAGCTCCAAACACCTCAAAATCATAGGTTGCATTCTCCCTAAAATTAGTAAGCTGTGTTGTGCATTATAATAAGTTCTAACAGAAGTGTTGGCAGCTATATATATGTTTTGGCCGCGCTGTTATTAGTCACTTGCTTTGCAATAGTTTGTGTTGTACTCCTCTGCTTTCTGGGCAGCAGTGAACTGTGGTTGGCGTTATATTTGTTCATGTGTGTGCTGTTATTCTTTACATGTTGTGCTATTCTTTTGCATTTCAATTGAGCTCTGATTATTACTGCTTTTTCAGCAAACCAGTTGAACCAGAACGTCTTTTTGAGTGCCTTCCAACTTCAATGCGACCATCAACTGGATCACCAGGAGATCAGGACTCTAGCAGTAAGAACCATTTGCCCAGTAGCCATGGTGAGCATAATCATGGAACAGATGATACCGTCTATACACCACCAGCTCTTATCCCTCCAAGGATCCTGCCGCTACTGCATGATCTATCCCAACAGATGGTTCAAGCTGGTCATCAACAACAACTGGTTAAAATATACAGGTAAAATATCTGTTCTTTAACTATACAAGTACTAAACTATGTGGTCCTGAACAATCAGCTATGTTAGATCCATACTGTAAAGAGCTGAATCCTTTCTTTGTTAAGCCAAAAATGAGGTTACTCGTAAATGAACAAATATGATTGCTTTGATAGTGTCTTACTCCTCATTGTTGTTGATAGGATCCAATATTCTCAAATAGTATTAGTAGAAATGTGTGATGATCACATCTCATTTAAAAGCTAAAGCTGAATTTGTTAGAGAGAGTATGCTTTTCTTTACTTAAATTATGTCTTCAACATAATTCCTCATGTGCTGGGCTGTTACTTTTTCATGGGCCAAGTACATAGAGATTCTTTTGAGTAATTGGTGGCAGTGGGACTCATGTCCATGATCTTCGCCTGCTGTGATACAAAGTAGAAATATGTGACCATATCATTTAAAAGCTTAAGTTGTTAGAGAGGGAGTACATTTTTTAATTATGTTCCAATAGAATTCAACACTTCTTTTATCAGAACATATAGTTTTAAGTTAAATCTGACTAAATTAATCTGGAGCTCAGAACTGAACATGTAACAGTCTGGAGTACTTTTTTTATCCCAAAGACTTAGGCTTAGTGTTTTTCAGCTATACATTTATGATTTGTCATTCCTAACTCTGTGTGATTTTTAAGCTGTTCCAAACATTATTTGTCCTTGGATATATGTGATGCTGTTCGATCATCCTGTGCTGTTAATCTATCTACTGAAAGAAATAAATCTACTACTGTGGCCTTGTACTTGCTTTTCAAAGGTACCCTATCCCAGCCTGACTGCAAATTGCTGCAGTGGAGCATTAAAATTTTCTCAGTCCTCAGCTGAATATTCCAAACTCTCGTGTCATCGTTGATGTCACTGTTACCCATTTAGGGATTCAATGACTCATGAACCACTAAAAAGCACAATAGAAAAAGAATAACTTCTTGCTGCTCTAGAGAAACCATCATTGGAAACAATTAAATAGCATACATATATATATATAGGTCAATTCTGGTCACTTTTAAAATCGCGGATGCATTGGCAACACCAGCGTCCATGATAAGATATGCACTCCCAAGGGAGTGGGCACCCAACGGTAGAACAAGAATGCGTCCTGGTATAAGAATGGATATTATTGTTGAGGGCGGTGTAGGAGAGCTTGCATTTGGTGGATCAGAATGAAGAGAGAAGAAAGAAAGAAGAAGGCTTAATATCCGAATTGACACATCTACTTGCTCTATTTTGTAAGGCAGCCTCTTAACTTTACAATTTTTCAACTAAACACCTGTATTCTTGAGTTCTTTCTTGCCTGGACATGGATAACACATCCATTCTATGTAAGATGAAATAATGACATGAGACATCGTTGTTTTCATCAACTTAAACCAAAACAAACCTTGGCTACCCTAAGCAGTGCCACGGCTGCCACCACTCCAAGTTTACTCCATTGCCACTCTCAAACACTTCCTTACACTCTCTTCTAAAATCACCAAGAAATCCAACAAAAGTTTTCTCCCTTTAAATATTCTTTCCCTAATCGAAGCTTCATACCTTCACCTCTACTCTTTTTTTTTTGACAAAGGTAACAAGTTTTTGTATAAATCTTCAGAACTAAGGCTGGGGTCCCGAAAATTTACATCACAGAGCTACTTACAACTGAGTAGGCTCAACAACCCAAAAAAAAGAAAATCTATCTCTAGGTCCTATCTCGTCTTACAAGGATCCTAAGATGTCTACAATCGCTACAGGATCATCTATATATTCCGAACTACACCAATAGCAAAAAGTGATAATGCAGTTCATTTAATCCAATGCAGAGTACTGCTGACACTTTCAAAACATCTCAAATTTCTCTCCTTCCAAATGGTCTACTATATCACTGCCGGGACAATTTTCCATTTGTTTTTGTCCATGCTATCACTCCCCTCATAGTTCCAGCTTACTAGAGCCTGACCTGCCCTTTTAGGCATAGTCCACCTTATGCCTCTGAAATTAGTAAACAAGTTCCATAGCCAACCACTTTACAGTGTAAAAACAGATGGTTGATTGTCTGCCTTTTGCTCACAAAAAAACATCTTGGACACATTTGTATGCCCTTCTTCATAAGGTTTTCTTGCGTTAGAGCAGCCTCTTTCACTACCAGTCAAGTGATTACTGCCACATTGTAAGGAATTTTTACTTTACATATAAGCTTCCAGGGCAAGAAACTGATTTGAGACGGGACCACGTCTGATTCAAACTCTTATAAGCAGAGCTGACTGTGAATAAATCGTTGTTATGGTACTTCCATCTGAGAGTATCATCTCCTTCCTTTGGTCCTGTAAACTGATCTAAGGTGCCATAAAAATCAGCCCGTCTTTCCACCTTCCAATCTTGCATCAGTCTTCTATATGTCAGGTTCCACCCTTGAGGAGTCCATACTTCTTGTAGAGTAGACTCCTGTTGCTGATTTAGTAGGTAAATATCTGGAAAAAGTTGCTTGAGACTTCTGATGCCTAAACACCCCTGTTTTTTTTTTTGCTTTTTTTTTTTTTGGACAAAGGTAACTAAAATCCCACTATAGGTCTCTTTAGTGGGAGTCATATAGTGGGATACCATAGTTAGATTAGTAGAATATACATTATGAAGATTCTTGTATACATATCACATCAATTTTCTGTTAAAGCTAAATGCTACCGACCTAAAGCTTGGTACTTCTTTAGTTTCACCTTTTTTGTTTTTTTGTTTTTTTTCCTCCTCCTTTTCTCTTTCTCTCATTTGTTCTATTTATAAATTGATATCATAGGGAGGTACGTTTTCCTGTTCTGGAAGAAAGTCTTCGCAAGTTGGGAGTGGAAAAACTTAGTAAAGATGATGTTCAGAAGATGCAGTGGGAAGTTCTCGAATTTAAAATCGGCAATTGGATTCATTATATGAGGATTGCTGTAAGTTTTCTCTAACACCTCAATAAGTTGAAAAATATTTGGCATTTGACTGTCTTATGATAATCAAACAGGTCAAATTGTTATTCGCTGCTGAGCGGAAAGTTTGTGATCAAATGTTTGAAGGATTTGAGCAGATCAAAGATCAATGCTTTGCTGACGTTACTACTGGGAGTGTTGCTATGCTGCTTAGTTTTGGTGATGCGATTGCCAAAAGCAAAAGATCACCTGAGAAGTTGTTTGTCCTTCTAGATATGTATGAAATAATGAGGGAACTTCACACAGAGGTATGAAACTTTACTAGCAACAAGCTTTTATTTATTGCATTGTAGCAAAGAGGTAAAGGTTGATTTTAGTTTTCGTTAACCTTTGTTGCTCAAGTTCTCAATCAGGTTGTCTTTAACGTGGTAACTGTTGGTTTAATTAATACTCCCTCTGTCTTAATTTATATGACTTACTTTCCTTTTTAGTCAGTCCCAAAAAGAATGACACATTTCTATATTAAGTAACAATTTAACTTTAAAATATCAATTTTACCCTTAATGAAATGATTTATAGCAACACAAATTTCTATCATTCATTTTAGACCACAAGTTGTATAAGTTTTCCTTTTTTTCTTAAACTCCGTGCTGAGTCAAACAGAGACTCAGACAGTGCTCTTTAACTGAGGGTGTTAACAAGTTACTTGACACATATGAGTTTATCGATTAAGCAAATTTTAACATGATGTGAAAACACACTCCTGTTTACTTGATAAGGCAGTAATGGATTTTGATATGGTTGTTCCCGTCTTACTTTGTACTTGTAGTCTTAAAAGCTGCCCACTGTCTGACAGATACAATAATCTCAAGGTATGCTATCTGTTAAATTAATATGGTCCAAATGATATTTTGCACGATGTGATAACATGGTGATGACATGACAATAACAAATGGAGCATTGGTACCCTCCTAGAAAAGTGTGGTGCAAGTGAAGTAAGCACACACTTGGTGACCAACAATCTTTCTTCTGTATTTCTTGTTCTTTGATATAGTAATACTGAATTATGTTTATGTGTTAAACAGTTTGTTCCATATGTATATGTCTGTTTCCGTATATTTATATATCTGCTATATATTAGTGTGTATATAATAAGCCTCAGGTGTAAGTATTTAGTCTACATAGTTAGCACTGCTATGGTGCTGTTCTTCACTCTCTGTAGAGTTATCTTTGAGCTTATGTAGGCTTAAATAGGCCTCTCTTAGAGGTCTACTGCATTTGTTTTGCATCTAATATCTTTCTATTACGTCCCACAATGTTTTAGGTGTATTTTTCATCTATTTTTCATCTTCGTTCACCCTGTAATCTGTTTCCAACTTTCTGGTTTAATTTTCACATACGAATGCTGTGGATTTTATGCAGATTGAATTACTATTTAGAGGTAAATCTTGCAACGAAATCAGGGAGTCTGCTTTTGGTTTGTCAAAGCGACTTGCTCAGACAGCCCAAGAAACATTTCGAGACTTTGAAGAAGCTGTGGAGAAAGATGCAACAAAAACTGCCGTCTCAGATGGAACTGTCCATCCCTTGACGAGCTATGTCATTAATTATGTGAAGTTCCTATTTGAGTAAGTTTTCTCAACTAAATGACGTCTTTTACATTTATATACATTGGAAGCTTCTACCTAGTTGATATTACTAGACCATGTTCCTTCACTAGCTTTTGGAACAACTTGTAGTACACTTTACCTCACTGAATGTGCCGTAATATAAGTTTCTTGGTAAATGGAAGAATAGTGTGAAACTAGTTCAAACTACCATGTCTTGCGTTCTGCTTCTCTTGATTGTTTTCTCTGAAGGTGGATGGACAAGATGCTCAATTTAAAATTTCAGGGATGTTCATGGTATCTCAAGTAAATGCGTCAGAAAGACAAGGTACAGATGTATGATCTAGAAGTGAGATATAGGAAAATAGTGAACTAGGTCCTGAGTCATTTAGAAATTTTTAAACACTCAAAGAAGCAGAGTGGAAGAGTCTTTAATCTATGTGAATTTACATGCAAAGTTGATCATAAAATATTAAGGAACTTGCAAGTTGCTGCATCACAAGATGGTAAAGCAGTTGTCAGAATCAGAATCAAGGCTTTGGCTTCACGTGAGTTGGCGGGTGCATCAGAGGTGGCAGCCTATGAGTATCCTAACTGATTGTCACAATTTACCTATCATTATCCCTACTGATTGTCACAATTTACCTTTGATTATCCCAACTGATTGTTACAATTTACCTATAAGACACGAAAATATTGTCACAATTTATCTATGATTATCCCAACTGATTGAGATACAAGACTGTGGAAGGGATTGACCATTTGTCTAGAGTGCAAGAATCAAACATCACTCAGGCATTATTTAGTTTTACACTGGTTTCTGTGGGTAGAGTGGCTATTGTTGCTTCTAGTTAGTTTTAGGCTTTTAGCATCTAGATTTGCATCGTGCTTATCTTTAAAAGGAAGGAAGTGCCCGTTTGCTGAAGCTTCCTTATCTGTCTTTGTTGAGTTAATTTTCCCTCATGAGTTGCTTGGTTCCTTTTGTTCAGCTACCAATCAACATTGAAACAACTTTTCCAAGAATTTGAAAATGGAGACTCAAATTCTCAACTTGCTGCTGTCACAATGCGCATAATGCAGGCTCTTCAAACCAATTTGGACGGGAAATCTAAGCAGTATAAGGATCCATCTCTGACTAACTTGTTCCTTATGAACAATATTCACTACATGGTCAGATCTGTTCGCAGGTTTGTTGCATAGACTGTATATAAACCACAATCGTATATGTTTGCTTGGAAAGTGGTGCTTAAAATCTGTTCCTTGTAGGTCTGAAGCCAAGGATTTATTGGGTGATGATTGGGTCCAAAGACACCGGAGAGTTGTACAGCAACATGCTAATCAATATAAAAGAATTGCTTGGGCAAAGGTATTGATTTTCTTGCCTCTCCCTCCCCATTACTTCTTATCTCAAAGAGAAGAAACAAGGAAGAAAATATACACACTGCAAAATTTATAATGCTATATAAAGATGAAGTTAAGTTGGTGATAATATCATGAGTGAGTAATCCTGACATGATGATTTGTCAGTATTATCTTCGTGGTTTTGCTTGTATTTCTGTTCCATTTGTGATGTCCAAATTGATGATTTCATTCCATGACTTTGATTACTTTGTGTTTTATGTAATTTTATCTGTGAGTAGAACTCAGTCTGTCTGAGTGTGCTTACATTCCCGGTCCAGAGCATGTAAGAAAGTGGGAAGGGGTTGTTGGGTACAAGGGCATAAGATTTGCTTATGAAAAACAGCTGATACCAGTGTTGGGTAGTGACATGTCGAAGGGGGGGGCGGGCGGCGGGGGGTAGGTGGAAGATGACAACTACATGATGAGTTTAGGTGGACATCCTAAACTCCATCTATAAATAATTTCATATATGAAGATGACTGTTATGTAGGGTATACATGTATGCACTCCATGTGAAGTCCACCTTTGACGGAGAGATTCTGGACATAATTATCTCATAAGTCAGCTTTTATAACTCTATTTTAGATATTTGAATTATTTTTTAGCTGAGTCCCCGCACCCAAATCCATACTTGGATCCGTATCCCTGAATTGAAAATTTAGATCATGAAGGATCCGACCTCTAGATCCACAACCGTATTGGACACTCGACACCCGCTCCAGAGTCTGAGCAACTTAAGTGGTAGGCTGACAAGCCTGCATAAGGCTTGCCAACATGATAACTCCATATAATACAGACTAAAAGTGTGGGAGGATATAGCTGCCCATTCGTTTGGAATCCCAACCTATTTGTTCTTTCTTTAATTCATATTTCCAAAACTATGACTTCAACAAAGGGAATACTACTGAATATTACAGGTAACTAATGCTTCTCAAATAGATAGAAACATATTGGCAAAACACCAGAACACTAGAACGTGAAATTTTTGGCACTTCCATATGTGATTTGAGGTATCTCTAATCAGTGTGTAAACTATGAGATTGTTAAAGCTACCGATTACCATGGTTATTTTTATTTAACACACAGTAACTACCCATTGCTTCTATGCATTATCATCATCATCATTTTTTGGCATATTCTTTGGTATTTCCGTCGAATTACCATGGTTATTTTGATTTGTATTTTCCGGAGTTCTAAAATTGGCCCAAGTTATCTGAAAAGATAGGTTGTGCATAAATTAATGATAGTCATTAACTCGTTTTACTTTGATTAGATTCTGCAATGCCTCTCGATTCAAGGGCTAACATCATCTGGGGGAAGTAACTCTATGGGTGTAGATGGGCAAAATAGCAGTGGAGTATCAAGAGCGCTTGTAAAAGAAAGGTCATTCAATTTCTTTAGCGTAGTTAACTAACTTCACGATCAAGTATCTTCATCCCAGTCCGCTTAGCATTTGGTAATTTTTCACAGGTTGAAGACATTCAATATTCAATTTGAGGATCTTCATCAAAGACAAAGTCAATGGACAGTCCCAGACACCGAGCTACGAGAGTCATTGAGGCTTGCAGTCGCTGAAGTCTTACTGCCTGCATACATTCTTTCATCAGCTCGTCGTTTATGATATTTCAAGGGATTACGTTTGTATTTCTCTTTTCGCACAATGGAATCTTAACGTGGAATCACAACAGAATTATAATTTGACAGTTAACAAACTTCATATACGTAATTAGTAGCATCCAATATAGGCATAATACATAAACAAAACTCAAACTAGCTTGGTCTCAACTGACAAATAAACACTCCAACTTCGAGTATGCAAATCTAGGTACTTCAGCTTGTCTCCATCGTGTTGTCTGTTGAACACTCCAACTTACAAAATGATCATCTATGCACCAACAATATTTTATGTCATTTTCACATAGGGTATTCACATGACACCACGGGGTCGAGTTGGAGTGTTTTAGTTGCTAAAATTAAGACCAAGTTGAGGTGTCTAGATGTGCACTCTCAAAGTTGATCGTACTTGCCATCTGAGATCAAGTTCAATGTTTGTTTATGTATATTATGCCAATATAACATTGCTTCAAACTTCATACTTTCTTGTATGGGGGTGGTAACGTTTTTTTTTTTTAAAACCCCCCTTCTATTCTTATTCTGATAATTCAATGTATTTTCCGGAATAGGCCCATGGTTGAGAGCGGTAAGAACCCTCAAAAGTATATCAGGTACTCGGCTGAAGATCTTGAACGTATGCTTGGTGAATTTTTCGAGGGTAAGACGTTGAATGAGCCAAAACGATGAACCTCTGACTAAAAAAGCTAGCTGCATCTTCCACACTTTTTCTGTGCTGATACACGACATAGTTCTTCCGTCAACGTTGATGGCTTTGTTAAGGTTTATCATGTCTAAGATCTGCAGGTTGCAACAAAAGTTTGAGGAAATAAAATGTGACAAAAGTATATAGGATATATGACAACAGTAAAATGCAGTGCTTTTTCTTATAGTTCAAGTATTTAACATGACATGTTAAGTTTGTACAGAAAAATATCATTCTTATTCCATCATATACACATATTATGTCTTATTGAGGACAAAGAGTAAAATTATCATAGCGTTCGTTTCATGTTATCTTCTACATACACTTGTGTCATCACCATAGACTTTTTTAAATCATTATACGATTAGAATTTAGTTGAATGCAATAACTTTTTAAAAACAAAAAGAATGGGATATTAATTTTGAAAAGCCAATTGCAAATGTAAATGCATACATACCACACAGTTAGTGAAAAAAATAGTCAATTTTCCATCGAATAGTTCAGTGAAAATAGCAATTTGTGTCTTACGTGTGTTATGTCACATAGAGATCATGTGTCCACATTGTCAATTTTATACAAGTTAAAATGTCCTAGATTTTTCTTTTTTCAAATTCACCACTAGACAAAGTGTTAAGCGGTCTTTTATTAGAAATAAAAATCTCAATAGGGATAAGTACAAGTAAGGGGCGCTAGACCTTACCTTACTAATCCTAATGCGGTAACAAACCTTTACTAACTAACAAGCATGAAGATTAGAGAGAACTAGGTATTTTGTGATCATCACCGAGTTTGTAATACAATATTACAAAGGATGGTTGATAGTGTAAAATTATCAACCTTCCTTTTAAAGATGAACGAATTAAAATGAATTAATTGCCCATCTAAAGTAACCTGTAATATTTTGCTCCTGTGTATCCAACAACAAAACAAATCTAATGTGTCTATATTGAAATAAGGTTTCATAAGAAAAGTACATCATGTGCAAAATCTCTAATTATGCCTTAGAACAATAATCCGTCTGCTTGCCTGCTGAGGGTAGTTGAGTCATTTTTGACCTGATTTTTTTCTCTCATTGGTTCATATTATTGCAGATTTGTTTTCCTTGTAGCTGTATAGACATTTTTAGCCCATATTGCATTGCACACTGTGGGCTCATATTTAATCCAAATAAAATTTGGGTAAAAATCACGTTGGAATTTCGGATTACCAAAAATTCATGAATTATGATATACAAATGTCGACACAATAGGGTTCACTTGTTAAGGGACGTTTGGACCTGAAAATGATCAATTTTCCCGGGGGGTTTGGGGACTCAACAGGTTCATAGTAATGTCTTAACGGCATCCCTAAATAAGTTGAGCAAAACGCAACGTCATAATTTTCGGATCATCAAAAATTCATTGACGATACACATGAAATCGGCAAATATGGTTTGGCCTGCTGTATGGGCTTGTTTTTGAACTTTTAAAAATGAGTCGGTTTGTCCTGGTGAGCGAACTGACTCCATATCCAGGTCATAACGGAGGTCCATGAAAATTTAAGGTAAAAATCACGTTTGAATTTCGGATCACCAAAAATTTACACACTATAACACATGAAAATCAGCAAAATGGGGGGTTTGCCCGCTGTGGAGCTCGTTTGACCTTGAAAATGGACCGATTTTCCAATGGGGATCAATTGACTCCATAGATAAGGTCTTAACAGACGTCCATATAAAATTTGGTAAAAAATTTTGTCGGAATTTCGGATCTCCCAAAATCCATAGAGTATATATAGGGCACAGAAGAGTTGATAAAATAGGGGAGGCCCGTTTGATCCTTGAAATATTCTTATTAAAGTATATTGTTTAACTTGTTAGTTTATTCCTATTTTTGGATGTAATTCAGACAATTTTTGCAGCTGCGGTATGAAACCCTTTACGAAATGGGAGATAGTGAAGGTAACCACAATGTTAGGCCGCGTGACTGAGGTAATCTCGTAGAGCTTCCAATGCTTTTAAAAATTTGCTCTAATGGAATTTTGAAAATACGCTCTAACTATTTCACTTAGTTTTTATAATCATGTAAGAAATTATATATTTCATTTTTATACAATTTAAGTAGAACACCTTTGTCGTGTTTTCCCAATTTTATATAAGTTTAAGTGTCTACTGTGCACGTGACCCAAAATTGAAGATGTGGATGCCTCATTAGTTACCATAAAGTAGTATAAACTGGCTGCATTATTCAACAACCCATATCTCACAAATTTAAAAATACAAAAGAAGTTCCCCCCATTGAGCATCATTGGTCACTCTAAAGTAGTATTAATTAAGTGAAACATTTTTGATTTGTATTAGATGTGTTCTCATTAGTCTGGAATTCATTATCTCATGTTAAAACAAATGATACAAAGTAATACACTTTAATCTTGTCCCCATTGGAAAAAAATAATGCTAATATTGGAGAGAACCTTTTATCTAATAATAACAAAAAGAGACATTAAATCGCAAGCAATTGCAATATTGTTATCCTCTCTATGACTCTTTCTCCCCTGCAAAGAGAAATGGCTTATGCTGCTATCCTCTTCACTTATGCCATACATTGAACCAACTCTTGAAAATCCCCCCCCCCCCCCCCAAAAAAAAACACCTGATCAATCTTTGGTTGTCGATGTTTGTACACAACCCATCTCGAATCACTCGTCCAAAATCTTTCTGCTCTGCAAGATTTCCTTGACAATACTACGACCAAGGATATTGGAATCTTAGGTATATATCTAGGTAATCATGAAATAATCTACTCATGTTGTATATGTTATTTTTTTACTTTATCGATTGTCAATTTCAAGGGTCTCGAAACGGGATTCAGAAATGTAGGTTACAAGCAGAAGATAGAGTTGATTCAAGTCTAGAAAGCATCATTCTACTGATCGCGGCAAAGATGAAGAAAAGGCTGTAGATCCTTTTTGAAGAATTGTTGAAATTGGTAAGAACAAGTTTATTTCTCAAAAAAGGTGTGTTGATAGAGTTTAACAACCATGAAAAAAGCAAATCCAGAATTAGGCATCAATTCCTCCTCACCGGAAAAAGTACCATTAAAGGACAATAGTATTGTTGGGATGGGCGATGACTTCAACACCATACTGGATCGCTCACTTCCCCCACACGAGTTAACTGTTGTACCAATTTTTTGGCATGGGCGGTATTTGTAAGACAAATCTGCCAGAAAGTTTATGATGATTCATCTATTCGTTCTCGTTTGATAAAAGCATGGTCACAATAATCTGAAGAATACAATTAGAGACAAATTCTTCTTGAACTTGTGCCTCTTCAATTCACTGGAGGAAGTCACAAATGAGCAACGATGAACTAATGTAATTTGTGTATAGAGGTCTGAAGTGTCAGGAGATTCCTAATTGTCATAGGGAATTTTTGAGTACTTAGGCATGGGACCCAATGCAAGAATATTTTCCAAACGCAGACATTCCTACAAAGACTACTATGTTCTATTACTACTCGGCTCAGTAAGGTTGCTGATTATGTCAACTGCCCTGATTTTCCACCTCATAGTACGTCCTTTTCTAAGTCTAGAAGATAGTTGGAATCTATTCCCGAAAAATTTATTCAAGAAAACAGTGTCCTCCTTACTTGTAGAAATATGAAAGCCTCTTGTACAACAATGTCAAGGTCTTACCCTCTCTTCGATTGTTGTGGTTGCCGGACTTCTTGGAAAAATGGACTTAACTCATGACAATTGGAAGACGTTGAAGAAAATTCTGAGCTCTTCTTTGGTCCAGTATCATGCACGGTGCCAATCATACTGTCTCTGATCTACAAATTACTTGCCCAATATTTGGCAGGCTTTGGTTTTCTCTATGTTTGGAGGTTTTTCAAGAAGACAGAGAGATTAATGGTTTCAAGTTGATTAGGCTTGGATTGCTGATGCAATTCATAAAGGCAAGAAACAATAAAAGGTTAGAAGTGGTGGCAGAGGAATATGTACAAGAGCTAATCGATAGAAGTCTAATTTTGACAGGTAAACAAAGGGCTAATGGAAGGATGAAAACTTTCAAAATTCATGATCTTCTTCGCCAACTATGCCTAAGTGAAACTCATACTGAAAATGTTGTGCATATCATGAATGGGAATGTTCCCATGTTCTTATTAGAAGCCATAGATGATCAACGGCGAGTGATCCTTCTGTCTAAACTTGAAGAGAAGCAAGTTTATCCACCAATGCATAGCAATGGTATAACAAGTATAGCTCGTACCTTCATTTCAATGCAATATTTTCAGTACGACGAATTTCCAGAAGGGGTTTATTCCATTTTTTCCGCGTTCAAGTTGCTTAAGGTGTTGGACGTATTTACAGTTTTGACGGATTTCTCTAGTTTACTACCGATCTTAGTACCTATTGAGATATGTTGGCTGCAAGACATTGACGAGGTCCTTTCACTAGACAAATTGAGAAATCTACAGACCATAATTCTTCACAAAAATATTGGTGTCAACAGACCAACAAAGTCGGTGCAGCCACTCGATATCTGGAGAATGTCAGAGTTAAGATATGTGGATATTGATTCGCCACTATATATATATAATCCTCTTGAGGCAGAAAATCCTTTGTTTCTCAATAACTTGCAAAATCTTTATCTCTATAACTCTGACATTTTAATTGGGAAATCATAAAAAGCACTCCATCTAAAAAGTTTGAATTTTTTAGATGAATAGGGGCATCCTGACTGTCTCGATTCTTTGATTCTCTAATTCTTCTCTAGAGAAGCTGGAGACGGCTCTCCATAAGCTAGAGAGCGTCGCCGTCAACATTTTCTGTGTAGATATTTATGTCTTTTACACTCACGGAAATTAAGTCCTAACTCAGAAATTGAAATTATCAGGTACTTATATACCATGGGAAGTTGTGAATTTGCTGGCTTATTTACCTAATCTTGAGGTGATCCAAGGGAATGATGCATTCAAGGGAACAAATTGGAGATTAAATGAAGATGTCGTGTTTCACAAATTAAAATATCTGGTAATTGGTGAAGCAGATTTGAAAATGTGGGAATTAGCAGCTGCTAGTGATAATTTTCCGATGCTTGAGCAACTAATACTGTATGGGTTGAATGAACTGGAGGAGATTCCAGAGAGTATTGGAGATATAATGACACTAAAATTAATCCGTATACTACTTTGCAGCTCTGGTGTAGAGAAAAGTGCAGAGCGAATTCAACAAGAGCAACAAAGCTTGGGAAATTATGAGCTTCAACTTCAAATTATTCCAAAGGTATCTTCATTTCCATCCTTCATTATTATTTTCTTTCTATTTTGTTTTCACCTGCTAAAAGACACTTCTAGAAAACATGCATGTAGCAACAATTAAATATGTGTTGCAATAGATATTCATCCGCAACGGTTATAACCTTTGCAATAGACAACTGGACCTAATAAAACACTGTAAGTGTTAATTTGTTGCATTAGTACTACTACAACTGTTGCCATAGTATCTCTATATTGCAACGGTTTGTGAAAATCATCGCCTTAGGTACTCTATGGCAATGGTTCCGTCAATTATTTCCCCACTTATTTCACTACACCCACCAATTTTTTTAATTAATTGTTCAATTAAAATAAATGGTAAATATATCACATTAATTAGGTCAATATTTTTGTTCACTGTTTAAAACATTCCTCGTAAGTATCAGACTCCTCTCTCTTCTCTCTGAAAAACGAAAGCTCATCCATGGCTTTAACCATTTTCCTTTGCTTTTCCTTGTAGGAATCTGCAACTTTTGGGTCTTCTTCTTCGTGAGTTGTACGTTTCTGCAACTACAGGTATGTTGTGTTTCATCTTCTTCAAAGTTAGAAATTTATTAGAAGCTAGGGTTCTTGACAAATGGATTTCTTTAAAGTATTTTTTGCTAGAGTTTATGTTTATAATGTCATCTTTTTGTGCATTAGAGTGTGTATTTCGATTTTGGTGAAGATTGAGAAATCTCTCGAAATGTTTAGATGGAAATTTTCAGTTTGGAAGAGTTAAGTAATGAAAGATGATTTTGGAATTCTCAATCTGCAGATGTTTTATCACTGAAATCTTTTGTTTTTAAAAACGCGACAAAAGATTTCGGAAGAATATAATCTTCAATTGCATGATAGTTCTGAAGAAATCTTACCCCTAGATCAAGAATCAGGTTCTTGATAATTTTGCCTAAAACAAGAATTAAATAAAGCAATATACTTTTAACTAAAACCTTCCGCTCTCAAGGAAGGAAAAACACAATTTTGTTTTATTAAGTCTTCCACTCAAATACAATTGTCGATTAACTCTAATCACAATGCTTTAACTTACAAGAAGTCAAACCCACTTCTTATTAGTTAAATACTCTCTCTCCACAAGAAGTCAAACCTACTCCTTGTTTACAATTCTCACAGCCTCACAAAACTCACAACTCACAAGACTCACACGAAACAACAACTCACAAAAACTATTTTTGCTATTTCTCTCTTCTTCTCGCCTCTCTTTTCTATTTTCCGCGATTGCAAGAACTGATTTTCTTGGTCTTGCTATCTCTGTTTATATAGACTCTTTTTGATCAATATTTATCGCCTCTTCGAAGTTGATAATAACTCTGTTTTCTGTATGCTTCTTTGATATGGAAAGGTTTTCTTTATTTGTTGTATAAAGTAAACAACCTTTTAATAAAAGGTTTTGTCTTATTTATTTATTTCCGTAAATATACTTCTTTTATTTTTCTTCTTTGCATAAATAAATATGTGATTCAATTATTCTCCTTCGCTCCTTTTTTCTCATAAAACTTCTGATATAATAGATGAACCTGGTTCATGAGTTGTCATTATCAAAAGTATTTGTCATTATCAAAATTAAATAACATAACTTCCATATAGTTCTTATCTAAGTATTTTTCTACTATAAAATTCCTTGAAGTCGAGCAATAAGGGATTTTGTTTCTCTCTTTCGAGTATATTATTCAAGTTCTAAATTTATACTTACCTTCAATTAAATGTAATTCAAAGCTACATTTGGAATGTAGATGCATCTTTTGTTTGAATGTTATAATACAACCTAATAGAGTACAATGTTTTTTGCATTTCTTATCATAGTATGATGTCTTAATTCATCTTGCAGCACTTGTTTCAGTATAGGCATATAAAATTATGAAAATAAATAGAAATATAACTCTCATTTAACTGTTCAGCTGGTGTGTATATTAGATACAAAAAATCATTTTTGTACCCTCTGCTCCCAAAGGTGTTTGTTGGTACGATGTAACCGTAGTTCTTCCTCACATTTGTCAATGACCTGCACTTTATTGATTTAATGTTCTTGTGTCTGTTCCCTTTGCGGCTCCTTTTTTCCCGTTTGTCTGTTTCTGGTTTCCTCTCTTCCCTCATCTTGTTCGCTATTGGTTAGTCATTATTCAAGTACATCATTCCATATGACTATGTTGTTTCAAGTTAAGGTTTGTAATTGTCCGTTCAGAATGTGTGGCCACAGTTTCACTTTATGTTGACCGTAAAAAGACATTCATGAGAATTTTCTTTGTTAGGCGGTAAGACTGCGTAACCTAGATCATTCATGTTACTTTCTTCCGCAGAACTCCGCGCGTCTTCCGTTCCCAAGTGTACCAAATTGTTTTGCAAGAAGATTGCCCCGTGTGAACAGAGATGTGTATGGGGGGGTAGAGTGGTGGTAGGGATGGCGTCTGGGAAGGCGTTTAGTGTAACAATATCTCTAAGGCTACTCTATATTTGGACTTGATGTCGACAATTTTAACCATACATCCAAGTATCTCTAAGGCTGCTCCTTCCTTTTCTTATAATTTTAAGTTTTAACTATTGAGTTTTTTAGTTTCTTTAGTGAGGTTAATTGACTTTGAAGTTTTGTTTCTTTTCATTTTTTCTTTTCCTTTAAATTTGTTTAGAAATTTGTTTAGAAGTCTTATTAGAGGACCAACACCCTCAACTTATTCACTCAAATTTGCCTAGTCAGCTCGTTATTATTATCTATCTAACGTTAAAAGTTAGAAATAGTAAAATTTTCATGTAGTGAGCTCTTTACGCTGCTTTAAAAAAGGTAAGGTTGACTTGTCTCTTAATTAAAAAAATATGTTGTTCTTTTAGTCGATTTTCATTTTCATTATGTGTGTATGAATCTGATTTTCACTCTTCTGTTGTGTTGTTTAGTTATCATTTCCATTCCAGGTGATTCTTTCCCCCGTATATGTGCTCTTTATGTTGGGCTGTATATATAGTTTAGGAGTGTTGGACAAGATTTTCCTTTTATCGGGTGACTTTCCTATTAGTCTTTTTTTTTTTCTGATTCATGTTCCTACTTTGTGACCTTTTGCTGATTCTAGAACTGATTTAGTAGATACTGGGTCTGGTTGAACAGTAACTCATCCTCTCCAGGGGGAGTCGTGCATGTTGTAGTGCTTAGTTTCTTGTGTAGTTGTTGTTTAGACAAAATATATTATGTTGTGTATTTTTTTATCTGAAATTCTTACATCTTGTAAGTGTTTAAATTTGTGTCCCAAAATTGTTTGACTTTGTGTCGTGTCTTATTATCTTTAGATGAGTTTTTAGATTTTAAATCTTTTACTTTTTCTCTTTACTAATTGAAATTATAGGTAAATTTGCATTGTTTAAGCAACAACTGATTATGTATAACAAATAGTTCAAGGAAACACGCATTTTAGTTATAGCGTTGATTCGGTTGGGGAACTTCTTTAGAGTCATATGTAGCAAGGTGATAAAGAGAACAGATCTTGATAAAATGCAGTCTAAAATCAATATATGTGACCTTGAAAAGAATAATTGTTGCTATAGATGGTCTGTGGCAACGACTTTCAACTGTTGCTAGTAATCCGTTACTCTAGATACACGTCAGTTTCTGTTGCAATAGCTCAATTGCAACACTCTTTCATAATTATTCTTGTGTTACAACAGGCATGTTTTCTAGTAGTGAGAGGACTTGTAAACCTCTATATTAGTAAGGCTGACTATGAATTTTACTGTTCATTGCTGGATAAAGCAGATTAAATCGTTAATCTATTCACTTGGGGAGGTCTAAACAATTCACTTCTTGCTAAGTATCCTATTTCATACTAGTCACCAACTATGCTAGATTGATAACACTTTATTGTGGGAAGAAAAAAAAAAGTATAGTCAGGAACCTTTTGGAAAATCGCATTGCGCAATGCAGTTTTAAAATCAGTTTTGCTTCTAAAATATGGATATCATAACTCATTTGTTAGCCAACCCTTTCTTCTTAAAAGTTAATCAATTTATTACTATATTATGTCTTCCTTTAGGCTTGGGATTGTTGTGTATGGATATTTCAAATTGTTGCATTTTGTACATTTCAGGTGTTCAGTGAGTCGAGAATCATGGAGTACGATGTTAGAAAGCAAAAAGTTTAGCATACCACCTTGTTTGACGTATTATTGAGATTGAGAGCTTCATGATTTTAAACACAATGCCTCTAATGGTTTTGGAAAAATCCATACATGTAAATTAAATTGCTGTGTTTCAATTAGTTTTTACTTTTTACCACATATATGTTTGCTTGAGAAAATCATACAAGTTGAATCCCTTTAGGCCTGCTATTTAAATTTTGCCATATTACTAAGTGCACTGTCTTCTAAGTGCATATTATATATATATGCATTGTCTTTGTATAATGTTGAAGTAAAGTTACTTATTTTGATCCTCCGTTTATAGAGTGATAGAAGTAATCTTCTCGTCAAATGTCACGAATTGAAATGCAAGGTACAATTCCTACGATTATTCTAACGGTTTTTTGTGCAGTTTGACGAAGCTGACACCATACCAATCTCCCAAACTTACAACTATTAACACACACTTCGCACATCTTTTTAATATATGAAACAATTCAATTAAGAAGGGCATGGATACTATTAAAACTAACGAGTAACTTTCGCAAATAGGCTTATATATAGTTTTTCTCAGGGGCGGCTTAACGTAATTGAGACTCTAAAGGCAAATTTCAATTGACGCCTAATGAATTCCATACATATTTATTTTTCTAAACATCTAGGTAGGAAATTATTACTTTTTTTTATTATAGACTGATTTTTTTGAGTTCATCTTTTTATTTAAAATTTGTGTTTTAGGTAAGATTTAATCAATTTAAACGATTGAAAATACCTTTTTTTATTGAAGCATCACTGTCAAAATTATATAAGTAACAAATTGAATAAATTTGAAGCAAGATGAGTTTATCAAAAATAATAAATTTCGCAAAGGCATGTAATAAAAATATATACTATCTACTCGTTATTATAATAATTATGTTTTAAAAAAAAATAACACATACTTATTTTGTTTGGTTACAAAAATTGTAGTCTTTCAACTTGGAGGCCTATGGCAAGTGCCTTAATTTTATACGGCGGCCGCCCCTGTAGTTTTTTGTATAATTAAGTATTTTTGTTAAATTTGAAATAAAAAATTTAACAATCAAAAATCAGAAAATAAACGTTTATGAATTATATTATATAAATTATGAATTATACAAACATGCGAATTTTACAAAACTAAAAAGTTAAGCCGTGTAATTATAGCTAGCAAAGGTATGTCTTGATTGTAATTGATGTCAAACTATAACTATGTTAAGTAATTTACTAGTATTCTTTGTTTATAAGCGTAAACTTTGGGGGTAGAAATGAGAAGTCGTTAAAAAACTAATATGATTTTAAAACAAACAAATATATTTAAAAAATAATTATAATTCAATCTTATTGCATACAAATTCACCTTTTAATACATATTCAAAAAACTAAAAAAACAAATTTAAATTAGTATTATTATATGATAATAATAAAAAATAATTACTAAAGCAGTAATTATTTACTTAAAATAACCAATTCGTGTACTTTTTTTTTAAAAAAGTCCAACCTTATACTCATTTGAACCCCAACCATCTCTAAATAGAGCCCAAATGACTGGCCCTTCAAAGCCTGCTTATCTCTATTAAAAAAAGTAAAAATTTAAGGAACCCCATATAATGTAATCAATAAATTCATTCTTCCCGACAAATTTAGTAATTACAAAAACAATCCCTTAATTTGTTGTGAGCCGTTGATACTTAGACTCTAGTGATACATGGTCAATGATACATGGTAATTTTAAACTGTTGAGAAAAAAAGGGGAAAAAGTGCTACAATTGTTAATAAAACAGTTTTTTTTTAATGTTCTAAATTTTACGGTAACAATATTATTAATCAACATAAAATCAGCACTTAATTGGATATTAATTTCAAATTTGAAAAACAAAGATTAATATCAATCTATTTTGAAAACAATTTTTTGAACAATCTGTTAACTTTCAACTACGTAATTTTATATTGTTGTTACATTGGATCTTTCAAGATGAATACTTCGATTTTGATGAACATTCCGGGATTTGTGTGAACGCATTGCAGAATGAAAGTTACAAAATCGACGGATCGTTGTTGGAGAAATCATTTCGAATCTAATACATGTATCAGAAACATCAAACCGAAACAATATACACACTATTCTCTCTAATCATCAATACAGTTGATGACGCATTTATTAAACTTGTGATGATTACTTCTAACACTTTTCAAAACATGTATCTACATCAACCTCACACTAATACCTTACTGAACATGATATCAGTTTTCAGAAATTCATACTATATGCAAACATGTGATACAATCTACTACATGTATACAGTGAATTGACTAAACTGTACAAACTATATTCCCTATATGTATCGAAAATCAAGCACAGTTGCTTGATGCATTTACTAAAACGTATTATTGAATGATACATTAGGCAATTTTCAAATTTCATGATACATATAAATATTATGATACACAAACCAAATTCATGTCTCAATCACCATCTACAAACACTATACAACACTTCTTAATTTACATGATTTATGCGCTACTTATTTCAAATGATTATTTGGCAAGCCACTAGATTCCGTAAATTTTAACTATTTCCAACAACATTTTAAGTACCAAAATCCTACCGCGCGAGACAATGTAAGTCCTAACACACTTTAATCTTTGAGTCCGTCCTGTTTTGGCCTTATGCAAGTTGAATGCTAGAGAGGGAGGGAAGTGGTAACTCGAGAATGTTTGGGATGAGATGAGATTGTCTACTTGTTTTTATCACCTTAACTTCTTCAAGGCAGAGGCCGTGGTTCTTATGTTTTTGGTGTGTAAAGCAAAAAAGAGGAAGTAAGAACAAACAGTAGGAAAATGGGAAGTTATATCCTGCTCCTGATTTTGAATTTTGAAATTAAACTTTCAAATTTGGTCTTTTATTAATTATTAATTTACTAATTCCAAATCAAAAGCTATTAAAAAAGGTTAGTTTTAAATGGATACAATTTAAAATTCCAAAATAATTTAAAGAGGTGAGTTTTTTAATGGAGACAAAAATAGGCATTAACAAATTGGTAAATGTGTATTATAGGAAGATAGTGTAATGTACTAAAAACATTACACTACAACATAAACAAAAACGGGCATTCTGTATATTTAAAAAAAGTAGGGCCCATTTTAGAGCACTATCCCCATTATCGTTGTGTCATTACGTTATTTTTTCTTAAAAAAAAAGAGCCCATATAAGGTCAAACCACAACACGCCTATTATCATCAACATTTTTTTTAAACAAAAAATTCAGAAATTGTCGGCCATAATATAAATGTTAATTATTGGTCTGACTTCAATTTTTATATACAGCGATATTGATTTAGTTTTAAATTCTCATGCAAACTTCATTAAAAAATATTTCAAATTTGGAGCTTAAATATTTTTTACCTTCAATCTTGTATATTTAAAGTAGAATAATATGAATCATCAGTAACATATATTTCATACCTTTATGTAGAACTTACGTCATGTAGTTAGATGAAAATATTTATTTCTCTACCTATCTTTTTAACATCTGATCTCACTGTTTCGTGAACTTATTAAAAAATTTAACTCTGCCACGACGTATTTGTACCGAGTTATACTGGTGTGTTCAATTTAGTTGTCAGGCATGCGTGATGCGTCGTTTCATATATATGTCATATGTGAGTACACTGTTTATGTTCGATATTAAGCTTTCTATTGTACTAATAATGGTACGGATGTTTTCTGTCATACTAAAGCAACAATCTTGTCAATGGCATTGTAATCATAAATGATCGGTGAAAATGCGCGGATAAAATTGAATTTGAACAGATTAAAATAGATTGAGTTAATAAATAAGCAAGTTATTGGCAAAATGGGGGGTTTGCCTAATGTGGGGCTCGTTTGACCTTTAAAATGGATCGGTTTGCCCGTAGGGACCAACTGCTCCATAGTCAAGTTTTTAGCGAACGTCCATGAAAAGTTTGAGCAAAAATCACGTTGAAATATTGGATCATTAGAATAAATTCATGGACTATAACACGTGAAAATGGGCAAAATTGGGGGTTTGCCTGCTGCGAAACTCGTTTGATCTTGAAAATGGGTCGGTTTTTTACGTGGGGACCAATTGGATCCATATTTAAAGGCTTAACGAACGTCGATAAAATTTGGGCAAAAATCATGTTGGAATTTCGAATCACCAAAAAATAATGGACTATATAGGACACGAAAATTGGCAAAATTGGGGGTTTGCCTGCTGTGGGCTCGTTTGACCTTGAAAATGAGTTGGTTTACCCATAGGGACCAACTGGCTCCATAGCCAAGGTCTTAACTGACGTCCATGAAAAAATTTGGGCAAATTAAACGTCGGAATATCGTATCACCAAAAATTTATGGACTATAATAGCACACGAAAATTAGCAATTTGGGGGGTTTGTCTGCTGTGGCACTTATTTGACCTAGGAAATGGGTCAGTTTGCCCGTGGGGACCAATTGGCTCCATAGCTAAGGTCTTAACTGACGTCCATTAAAAGTGGGGCAAAAATTACGTTAGAATTTCAGATCATCAAAATTTATGGACTATAACACACAAAATCCACAAAATTGGGGGTTTGTCTGTTGTGGTGCTCGTTTGACCTTGAAAATAGACCGATTTGCATGTGTGGATACCCATGTGACACTAGAGTGTCAAAGCCATAAGAAAAGTCCACGCACCAGAAATGTTGTATAATCAAGAGAAGCAAAACGAATGAGGCTTGCTATGTTGTACGCTCACATTGCTTACAACATGACTTGAACCCTCGACCAATATAATTGGTTAGAGGTAGAGGTGTTTCATCAAATGAGCAAGCCTCACTCGTCTTTTCAAATATATCTTTATATAAAGTATATTTTTTTGTTTACTTTTATAGTTATTCCTATTTTTGAATGTTTTTTCAAACATTTTGTTTGCAGCTGTGTCGGTAGAAAACCTTCGAAATAGGGAGATATGAATGTACCACAGTTAGGCGCGTTGATTGAGGTATCTCGTAGAGCTTTGATGCTTGTAAAATGTGCTCTAATGTAATTTTGAAATTAATCGTCTATGTAATTGGCAGTGTACTGTTCTAACTATTCTCTTTAGTTTTATCATCATGTAAAAATATATTATTTACTTTTAATACAAATTTACGTAGAACAATTTGTCTTATTGTTCACTTTTAATATAAGTTTAAGTGTCTATTACTATGCCCTGACCCAAATTGAAGGATGTGACTGCCATCATTAGTCACCATAAAGTAGTATAAACTGGCGCATTAATCAACAACCCTTATCTCACAATTATAAAATACAAAGAGTACCAACCAACCATTGAGGCAGCTTGTATCTAAGTAGTATAATTAAGTGAAACAGTTTTGATTTTCTTCTTGTTGTTATTAGAATTGTGTTTCTCATTTGTCAATGGAAATTCATTATCTCATGTTATTAAACAAATGATACAAAGTAAATACACTAGTACTTTTTGTCCCCCCATTTAGAAAAAAATAATACTAATAATTTGGACAGAACCTTTTATCTTAATAATATAACAAAACAGAGACATTAGATCTGCAAGCAAATTGCAATAATTGTTATCTTCTCTCTCTATTGACTCTTTCTCCCCTGCAAAGAGAAGTGGCTTATGCTGCTATCTCTTCACTTATGCATACATTGAACCAACTCTTGAAACCTGATCAATCTTTGGTTTGTCGATGTTGTACACAACAACATCTCTTGCCAAAAAAGTTTATGATGATTCATCTATTCGTTCTAGATTTGATAAACAAGCATGGGTCACTATATCTGAAGAATACAATGAGAGAGAAGTGCTTCTTGAACTTGTCTTTTCAATTATGGGAAGCAAGCAAGAAAGGAGCAATGATCAACTAATGGAGATTGTGTATAGAGGTTTGAAGAGTAGGAGATTTCTGATTGTCATTGATGATATTTGGAGTACAAAGGCATGGGACCAATGCAAAGAAGAGTTCCAATGATTGACCATAGAGCCGAATTCTAATTAACCGACTCGGCTCAAGTATGTTGCGATTTGTCGTTGTCCTGATTTTTTCGCCTCATAGGAAGTTCTTGTCCCCTAAGTCTAGATATATTGGATCTATTCACCAAAAAATTATTCAAAAACGATCCGTGTCCTCCTCTCTTAGAAAAAACGGGGAAGCATATTGTAAAACAATGACGAGGATTACCCCTCTCGATTGTTGTTGTTGCTGGACTTGTTGGAAAAATGGACCCAACACATGATAATTGGAAGAAGGTTGAGGAAAATCTGAACTCATTCTTTGGTACTGTGTCAGAACGATGCGAATCAATTCTTTCTCTGAGCTACACTTATTTGCCCCAATATTTAAAGGCTTGTTTCCTCTATGTTGGAGGTTTTCCTGAAGATATGGAGATTGATGTTTCCAAGTTGATTAGGCTATGGATTGCTGAGCAATTCGTAAAGGCAAGAAGCAATAAAAGATTAGAAGTGCTGGCGGAGGAGTGTCTGCAAGAGTTAATTGATAGAAGTCTAATTTTGGCTGGTGAACAAAGGACTAATGGAAGGATGAAAAGTTGCAAAATTCACGATCTTCTTCGCCAAATGTGCCTAAGGGAAGCTCAAACTGAAAATGTTGTGCATCTCATGAATGGGGATGCTCTCAAAGCCATAGATGATCAACGTCGAGTGATCCTTGTGTCTAATGTTGAAGAGAAGCATGATTATCGTCTGCAATATAGCAGTGGTACTATAATACGTACCTTTATTTCAATGAATAAAACTTTTCCAAAAGGGATGCATTCAAAGTTGAAGTTGCTTAAAGTATTGGACGTATTATCAATTGAATACGATTTCTCTTGGATAATACCTCCCTTGTATCATTTTGATATTTCGCAAAATTGGGGAAGGTCTTTCATTAGCCAAATTGAGAAATCTACAGACCTTAATTCTTCGAAAATATCTCTTTTTAAGACTAAATACGATGCAGCAGCCAGTAGATATCTCGAGAATGTTAGAGATAAACGTTTGATTTAAGATCGCCACAAAAAAAAAAAATATGTGTAATCCTTTAAAGAACAAGAAACCCTTGTGCCTTCTGCTAACTTGCATACACTTTATCTCTATAACTCCTCCTTTGAATTGCGGGAAATCATAAGAAAAGTCCAATCTGAAAAAGCTAACATTTTAAGCTGATCTAAGCATCCTGCTGGGCTGTTATTCTAATTACAAGTATTTTACAGATCTGGGAGACACTAAAACCTCGATACACACAACAAACATTGAATCCATCTTATCTCTGGCGATATTTCTCTTCCTAATATTAAAAAGTTGACACTAGTAGGTACTCGTATACCATGGGAAGAATTGAAATTTCTGGCTAATTTACCCAATCTTGAGGTGTTCAAAGGGTTTCGTGCATTTGCTGGAACAGATTGGAAAGTTGATGAAGATGTTGTGTTTCACAAATTAAAATATCTATTACTCAGTAATTGCTATAATCTGGAAAGGTGGGAATTAGCAGCTGGTAGTGATAATTTTCCGATGCTTGAGCTACTAAAACTGATTGATTTTCATGAACTGGAGGAGATTCCCGAGAGTATTGGAGATATAATGACACTAAAATTCATCCAGATATTTTATTGCAGCTCTGGTGTAGGCAATAGTGCTAAGAGAATTCAACAAGAGCAAGAGAGCTTGGGAAATTATGAGCTTCAACTTCAAATTATTAATCCTAAGGTATGTTAAAATTCCATCTTTAATTATTAATCAATCATTAATTAATATTTTTTATTTCACCTGCTAAATAAAAAAACTTATTACTTCTCATACACCTAACACACCTGAAGTTTTGTGTCCAATTTTTACTTCTTTTAATTTCTGTTAATCAATACAATTTGTCTGATGGCTTTGTTTTTTCTAACTTTCCTCGCTCTTTTGGTCTTGGACAAAAAAAGCCTCGATGAATTTAATTGGAGCTGGCCAATTAGGTGAATTTTGCTGCTTGCTTTTGTTTATATTACCTGCCTCTTGATTGTTTCCTCACTTTCTTTTTTCCAATTCTTCATTATCTCCAGAGAGTCGTCAGCTAATTCAACTCACAGAAGTGACGTGCCTTCGATTGATGTAGTTTGGCAACATTTAACTTCTGATGCAAATTTTATATTTGAGAGATAATTTTAATGTGTTAGTTTTTTGTTGTATGTTTTCTTTACCTGATCATTGGTAGTTGTTTTTTGGTGTTGTTTTTGTGCAGTTTAGTGATTTTTGTGGAGCTGTTTTTTGTGCAGTTTCTATGCTAGTTTTTGTGCTGATTTTTGGTGGTTAGGTGTTGCCTGCTTGCGTAACAAGTTTGGTGGCGTTTTGGGAGCGTTCTTTTGTGCAGTTTTTGTGAATTTTTTTTTTTGGAGTGGTGTTTGTGCATTTGATGCCGCAATTTTGGTGCTGTTTTTTTTGGTGGTTTGTTCTTTTTTCTAGTGTATAGTTTGGGTGCGATTTTGCAGTTTGTCTACTGATTTCTTTTTGTGGGTGTTTTGGTGCTATATTCGATGCAAGTTTGATATCTGCTATTGTTTGTTGTGTTTTAAGCTCATTTTCGTCTGCACAAAAATTGTTGAAAACATAGCACTATATAAGTTTCATTAAGTTCTGATTTTTGATTTTCTGCAGTTTTCCATTGATGTAATGACCAGATTATTACAAAATGAAAATAGAATCATATTTTTGCTCACAATATTTTATCAGTTGTGTTGTTACCTAGCATTTTGCTTGAGTAACTAATACTGGATCGTTTGTATAATTTGATGGAGATTGCGGAGAGTATTGGAGATATAATGACATTAAAATCCACCGGAATATCATGGTGCGGCTCTGGTGTAGAGACAAGTGCAAAGAAAATCCAACAAGACCAACAAAGCTTGGGAACTTATGAAGCTTCAACTTAAAATCTCCGTATCAGTTATGTTTAAATCACTTTTAAATCAATCATTGTTGTTTTAGAGGTTTTTAATTTACATTTGTGATCATTTGGAGCGGCCGGTTGTTTAAATTGAATTACAAATTTAAACACACTTTGTTGACAGCATATATATAAACTTGTCAACAACACATTGTGTTTAATTTGTGGTGTTTGCTCAATTTGTTTTGGAAAGATAAGAAGTAGAAGGTACTTTGAGGAAGTTGGTGATGATTATCCTCCGTTTATAAGTGCTTAGGTATCTTGTCAAATGTCAAGAATTGAATGGCAAGGTACAATTCTTACGAGTTCTTCTAACGGTTTTCTCTTGTGTAATACATGAGCTTGTACATTTGAGATATGTTGCTGCAGAAAGCTCTTTCTCTGGGGATGTTTTCCAGAAGTTGACATTATCAGATACTAAAGTACAGTGAATGTACCACTCGTTGGATGCGTGACTGAGGTATCTCGAAGAGCTTCGATGCTTTTAACACATGCTCTGATGGGGTTTGGAAAAGATCCCTCCATGTAAAAGTGCAGTGCACTGGCTTTAAGTGTTTCAATTAGTTTTCTTCTAGCTGAGTCAAATTGTCATATGCAATATTTATCAGTTACACACTTGGGTAAATTCCCATTTTCATCACAAACTTGTCGAATATGAAACGGACTATTTTTGAGCATTTCTTCACCAAATCCGAGAATACTCTCTTGATAAACCTTACATCCAAGAAATCGAAAAAGAAACAATCTTATACGACAAAGATCAACAACTTCTGCAGAAAATAAACAACTTGATTTCGCATCAATACAGGTATATGGACTTTTGGACTTAAAAGAGTCCAATGGTATGGATCAGAGCCCAAAAAAAGAAGAAGCAACAATAGTCCAAAAGGATTTTAACACTTTTTTGATATGTTAATAAGAATCCTTACTGGTTTCACTTTAAAGGGTGTCCTATGAGTTATTCAAAGGGTGAGTATCCTATGCCTTTGTCCCCCATTAAGAAAAAGGTAAATTGTGTGGACAAAATCTCTTAGCTTCATAATAACAAAGGAGAGAGACATTAAATCTTTTACTCATTCCAAACAAACAAAGAGAAATGGCTTATGCTGCTAAAAAATCTTCTTCGCTTTGTATAGCATTGGAACCACTATCAACCACATCAATCTTTCGGTTTGTCCATGCTCTACACAACAACATGTCGAAAATCTCAAACACAAAAATCTTTCGCTCTGCAAGATTTTCCTTGATAATACTACCACACAGATATTGGAAACTCTTAGGTATGTTAGTTATCAAATCGTACTGGGGTCTTAATTATATACTTTTTAAAATAATAAATTAATGTTGTTGAGTTTCATTCAAGGTTGTAGAAAATAGATCAGAGATGTATTGTACAAAGCAGAGGATCAATTGATTCAGCTAAGAACATCATTTCTAGCAGATACCCAGAGAGTAGAAAATGGTCTTGTAAATTCTTCGAGGAAAATTGGTAAAAGTGGAGGAGATTGTTGATTCTCTCAGGAAAGAGGTGGGAACGGTTGTTGAGTTTAAACAATCACGGAACCAACTCTGCGAATTGCAACAACTCCTTCTCACCAGTCAAAAAGTACAATGGGTGGGAAAAGAACTGTTGTTGGATTAATGATGACTTCAACCTCATACTTGATCGCCTCACTTGCCCAACAACGAGTTAATTGTCATAACCAATTGTGGGGAATGGGAGGCATAGGGATAAGACAACTCTTGCAGAAAGTGTCTAAGATTCGTATTCCTCCTCGTTTGATACATCATGGGGTCACAATCTCCCAAGAAACAATGAGAGCAAATCTACATATCTATCTCTCGTTCCTAACTCGTTGCATTTCATTTAATCAATGCAGAGGACTGCTGACACTTTCAAAACATCTCGAATTTCCTCTTCTTCAAATGGTCCACTATATCACTGCAGGACATTGTAAGGAGTTTTTACTTTTACTATAAAGCTTCCAGGGCAAGAAACGATTTGAGATGGACCACGTCTGATTCAAACTCTTATAAGCAGAGCTGACTGTGAGAAATTTTTGTTATGGGCACTTCCATCTTCTAAGTATCATCTACCTTCCTTGTCCTGTAACTTGATCTAAGGTGCCAAAGAATCACCAGTTCGTTCCATTCCACCTTCCATCGTGCATCAGTCTTCTATATGTCAGGTTCCATCCTTGAGGAGTCATACTTCTTGTAGAGTAGACTCCTGTTGCTGATGTAGTAATAAATATCGGGCAAAAGGTTGCTTGAGATGCCATTTTCTAACCAATAAGCATATCCAAACATGATCTTCCTATCCATCTTTATTGCAGCTTGGTTCTTTTTCAATACAACAGCCCCAACTTTCTGATTGACCTTCCACGAGACTGATGCCATAATCAGAAGAAACTTCTTTAGTCTCCAGCATCTTCCTTCTCATATTTTGCTTGGATCACCCCTCATCACAGGTCTGCTCTTTTCTTAGAGGGAATCTTCCACAGCCATTTGCATACCCAAGCTTTTGTTATGTTTTCTCAAATTTCTGATGCCTAAACACCCCTGTTTTTTTTTTTTTTTTGGACAAAGGTAACAAAAATCCCACTATAGGTCTCTTTAGTGTGAGTCAAATAGTGGGATACCATAGTTAGATTAGTAGAATATACTATTATGAAGATTCTTGTATACATATCACATCAATTTTCTGTTAAAGCTAAATGCTACCGATTCTAAGCTGGCACTTCTTTTAGTTCACCTGTTTCCTCCTTTTCTCTCATTTGTTCTATTTATAAATTGATATCATAGGGGGTTCACTTGTTTAAGGGATCGTTTGACCTTGAAAATGAGTCAATTTTCCCTTGGGGATCAACAGGTTCCATAGGTAATGTCTTAACGGACATCCATAAATAATTTGAGCAAAACTCACGTCATAATTTCGAATCATCAAAAATCTATTGACTAACACATGAAAATCGGCGAAATGAGGGGTTTGCATGCTGTGGGGCTTGTTTGACTTTTAAAATGAGTCGGTTTGCCCATGGGGACGAACTGACTCCATAGCCAAGGTCTTAACGAAGGTCCATGAAAATTTAAGGTAAAAATCACGTTTGAATTTCGGATCACCAAAAATTTACGCACTATAACAAATGAAAATCAGCAAAAAGGGGGGTTTGCCTGCTGTGGAGCTCGTTTGACCTTGAAAATGAACCGATTTTCCTATGAGGATCAATTGGCTCCATAGATAATGTCTTAACAGACGTCCATACACGTTGCCTCTTGGTCCCCCCTATGTCGCTTTCCGGATCTCCCACCACTACATAGACGAATCTACACATTACGATTGACAACCTAGGTGCGGGCTCGTTTGACCTTGAAAATAGACCGATTTTCCCGTGTGGACTAACTAGCTCCATAGCTAAGGTCTTAACAGATGTTCATGAAAAATTTGGGCTAAAATCACATTGATATTCTTGATCCCTAAAAATCCATGGAGTCAGGGCTTGTTTGACCTTAAAAGTGGTCTAGTTTGCTCGTGGGTACGAACTAACTCCATATCCAAGGTCTTAATGGACGTCTCTGAAATTTTTTAGCCAAAGTCACGTCAGAATTCCAAATTACCGAAAATTCATGGACTATAGCACACGAAAATTAGAAAAATGTGGTGTTGGCTTAAAGTGGGGACCTTCAAAATGGGCCGATTTTCCCGTGGGGACCAACTGGCTTCATAGCTAAATTCTTAACGAATGTCGATGAAAAATTTGGGTAAAAATTATGTCAGAATTCTGGATCACCAAAAATCCATGGATGCACATGAAATTGGCAAAATGGGGGGTTTGCCTAATGTGGGGATCGTTTGACCTTTAAAATGGATCGGTTTGCCCGTAGGGACCAACTGCTCCATAGCCAAGGTTTTAGCGAACGTCCATGAAAAGTTTGGGCAAAAATCACGTTGAAATTTTGGATCATCAGCATAAATCCATGGACTATAAAACGTGAAAATGGGCAAAATTGTGGGTTTGCCTGCTGTGGAACTCGTTTGATCTTGAAAATGGGTCGGTTTTTACGTGGGGACCAATTGGATCCATATCTAAAGGCTTAACGGACGTCGACGTAAAATTTGGGCAAAAATCATGTTGGAATTTCGAATCACCAAAAATTAATGGACTATATAGGACACTAAAATTGGCAAAATTTGGGGTGCCTTCTGTGGGTCTCGTTTTGACCTTGAAATGATTGTTTTTACCCATAGGGAAACCCCAAACTTGGCTCCATAGCAAGGTCTTGACTGACGACCATGAAATTTGGGCAAAATTAACGTCGGAATACCGTATCACCAAAAATTTATGGATTATAATAGCACACGAAAATTGGCAATTTGGGGGGTTTGTCTGTTGTGGCACTTATTTGACCTTGAAAATGGGTCAGTTTGCCCGTGGGGACCAACTGGCTCCATAGCTAAGGTCTTAACTGACGTCCATTAAAATTAAGGCAAAAATTACGTTAGAATTTCAGATCACCAAAATTCATGGACTATAATACACAAAATCCACAAAATTGGGGGTTTGTCTGTTGTGGTGCTCGTTTGACCTTGAAAATAGGCCGATTTGCGTGTGTGGATACCCATTTGACACTGGAGTGTCAAAGCCATAAAAAGAGTCCACGCTCCAGAAATGTTGTATAATCAAGAGAAGCAAAACGAATGAGGCTTGCTATGTTGTACGCTCACATTGCTTACAACATGACTTGAACCCTCGACCAATATAATTGGTTAGAGGTGGAGGTGTTTCATCAAATGAGCAAGCCTCACTCGTCTTTCGAAATATATCTTATATATAAAGTATATTGTTTATTTGTATAGTTTATTCCTATTTTTGAATGTTTTTCAAACAATTTTTGCAGCTGCTGTATGAAACCTTTACGAAATAGGGAGATAGTGAAGGTACCACATGTTAGGCGCGTGATTGAGGTATCTCGTAGAGCTTCGATGCTTTTAAAATGTGCTCTGATGGGATTTTGAAAATATTGCTCTATGTAAATTGCAGTGTACTGTTTCTAACTATTTCATTTAGTTTGCTTAATCTGTAAGAATATATATGGTTAATTTTTATACAATTTAGAAGTAGACACATTTTTCCTTTTATTCAATTTTATATAAGTTTAATGTCTACTTGTGCACGGCCCAAAATTGAAGGAATGTGGATGGCCAATCAATTCGTCACCATAAAGTATTATAAACAAAAAAAAAGGGCTGCATTATTCAACAACAAACCCATTATTCTCACAAATTATAAATACAAAAGAGTTATCCCTTGAGCATCTTGTATCTAGTAGTAATTAATTAGTGAACGTTTGCTTTGTATTAAGATTGTGTTTCTCATATTGTCAATGGAATCATTACTACAAATGTTATTAAACAAATGATACAAAAGTAAATACACTAGTACTTTTTTTCCCCCATTTAGAAAAAATAATACTAATAATTTTGGAAGAACCTTTTATCTAATATATACACAAAACAGAGACATTAGATCTGCAAGTCAAATTGGACAATAATTGTATCTCTCTCTCTATTTTGACTTCTTCTCCCTGCAAAGAGAAATGGCTTATGCTGCTATCTCTTCACTTATGCATACATTGAACCAACTCTTGAAACCTGATCAATCTTTGGTTTGTCGATGTTGTATACAACAACATCTCGAATCACTCTGTCAAAATCTTTCTGCTCTGCAAGATTTCCTTGACGATACTACCACAAGGGATATTCAAACTCTTAAGGTATCTTTGTAATTCATTAAATTAATCTTACTCATGTTGTATATGTTCTTTTTTAATTAATCGATTTTCAATTTCAAGGTTGTAGAAAAGAGGATCAGAAATGTAGTTTACAAAGCAGAAGATGGAGTTGACTCAAGTCTACGGAGCATCATTGCTAGCCTGATCGGCGCAAAGAAGGAGAGAAAAGCTGTAGATCCTTTATGAGAATTGTTGAATGGAAGAACAAGTTTATTTCTGTCTCAAAAAGAGGTGATGTTGAATTGAGGTTTTAACAACCATGACAAAAGCAATTTCCATTTTCCTTCTCCCACTGGAAAAAAGTACAATTAGGAAATAGTATTGTTGGGATGGAGGATGACTTCAACACCATACTTGATCGCCTCACTTCCCAAACACACGAGTTAACTGTTGTACCAATTTTTGGCATGGGCGGTATTGGTAAGACGACTCTTGCCAAAAAAGTTTATGATGATTCATCTATTCGTTCTAGATTTGGATAAACAAGCCTGGGTCACTTAATCTGAAGAATCAATTAGAGAGAAATTGCTTCTTGAACGTGTCTTTTCAATTATGTGTAAGCCATCAAGAAAGTATCAATGATCAACTATGGAGATTGTTATAGAGGTTTGAAGAGTGGAGTTTCTGATTGCAGTGATGATATGTTGGAGTACAAGGCTGGGACCAAATGCAAAGAATATTTCCAAATGAGACAAAGAAGGCCGAATTCTATTAAACCACTCCAACTCGGCTCAAGTATGTTACTGATTATTCAGTTGTCCTATTTTTCCCGCCTCATATAATTCTTTTCCTCAGTCCTAGAAGATAGTTGGAATCTATTCACCAAAAAATTATTCAAAAACGATCCGTGTCCTCCTCTCTTAGAAAAAACGGGGAAGCATATTGTAAAACAATGTCGAGGATTACCCCTCTCAGTTGTTGTTGTTGCTGGACTTGTTGGAAAAATGGACCCAACACATGATAATTGGAAGAAGGTTGAGGAAAATCTGAACTCATTCTTTGGTACTGTGTCAGAACGATGCGAATCAATTCTTTCTCTGAGCTACACTTATTTGCCCCAATATTTAAAGGCTTGTTTCCTCTATGTTGGAGGTTTTCCTGAAGATATGGAGATTGATGTTTCCAAGTTGATTAGGCTATGGATTGCTGAGCAATTCGTAAAGGCAAGAAGCAATAAAAGATTAGAAGTGCTTGCGGAGGAGTGGTCCCCCTGCAGAGGTAATTGATATAATCTAATTTTGGCCTGGGAACAAGGCTAATGGAAGGATGAAAGTTGCAATTCACGATCTTCTTCGAAAATGTGCCTAAGGGAAGCTCAAACTGAAAATGTTGTGCATCTCATGAATGGGGATGCCTCTCAAACCATAGATGATCACGTCGAGTTGATCCGTGTGTCTAATGTGAAGAGAAGCGATTATCGTCTGCAATAATACAGTGTACTATAATACTAACCTTTATTCAATGAAATAAAACTTTTCCTAAAACTTTCCAAGGATGCCCTCAAAGTTGGTTGCTTAAAGTATTGGAACGTATTATCAATTGAATACGATTTCTCTGGATAATACCTCAACTTTTGTACATTTGAGATTATGTTTGCTGCCAAGAATTTGGGGAAAGGTCTTCATAGCCAAATTGAGAAATCTACAGACCTTAATTCTTCGAAAATATCTCTTTTTAAGACTAAATACGATGCAGTAGCCAGTAGATATCTCGAGAATGTCAGAGATAAGACGTTTGGATTTAAGATCGCCACAATATATGTGTAATCCTGTTAAAGCAGAAAACCCTTTGTGCCTTCTGAATAACTTGCATACACTTTATCTCTATAACTCTCCTTTTATTGCGGAAATCATAAGAAGAAGTCCCAATCTGAAAAAGCTAACGATTTTAGATAGATCTAAGCATCCTGAGTGGGCTGTTATTCTTAATTATCAGAGTATTTTACAGGATCTGGAGACACTAACCCTCGATTTAGAAGAAAACATTGATCCGATGATTATCTCTGGCGATATTTCTCTTCCTAATATTAAAAAGTTGACACTAGTAGGTACTCGTATACCATGGGAAGAATTGAAATTTCTTTCTGGCTAATTTTACCCAATCCCCCCTGAGGTGTGCAAAAGGTTTGCGTGCATTAGCCTGAACAGATTGGAAAGTTGATGAAGATTTGTGTTTTACAAATTAAATAATCTACTACTCAGGTAATATGCTATAATCTGGAAAGGTGGAATTAGCAGCTGGTAGTGGATAATTTTTTTCCTATGCTTTGGCTCAACAAAACTGATTGATTTTCATGAACTGGAGGAGATCCCCGGAGTGTGGAGATATATGACACTAAACTCATCCAGATAATTTTATTGCACTCTGGTGTAGGCAATAGTGGCTTATGAGCGATTCAACAAGAGCAAGAGAGCTTTGGGCAATTATAGCTTCAACTTCAATTATTAATCTAAGGTATGTTATAAATTCCATCTGTAATTATTATCAATCATTAATTAATATTTTTTTATTTCACCTGCTAAATGAAAAACAATTATTACATTTCTCACACCCTAACCCTTGGAAGTTTTGTCCAAATTTTATTCTTTCATTTCTGTTAATAACAACCATTTGTCTGATGTGCTTTGTTTTCTACTTTTCTCGACCTCTTTTGTGTTGGGAACAAACAAAGTCTTCGTAGAAATTAATTGGGAGCTGGCCAATAATAGGTGAATTTTTGCTGCTTTTTTGCATTTTTTTAATATTACCTGCCTCTTGATTGTTTCCTCACTTCTTTTTTCCAATTCTTCATTATCTCCAGAGAGTCGTCAAGCTAATTTCAACTCAACAAAGTGACGTGCTCTCGATTGATGTAGTTTGGCAACATTTAACTTCTGGTGCAAATTTATATTTGAGAGATAATTTTATGTGATTAGTTGTTGTTTTATGTTATTTTCTTTACCTGATCATTGTAGTGTTTTTTTGGTGTTGTTTTTGTGCAGTTTAGGTTAGCTTGGTGATGTTTTTTGGAGCTGTGTTTTGTGCAGTTTCTATGCTAGTTTTTGTGCTGATTTTTGGTGGTTAGGTGTTGCTGTCTGCGCAGCAGTTTGGTGGCGTTTTGGAGCTTCTTTTGTGCAGTTTGGTGAAGTTTTTCGGAGTAGTGTTTTGTGCAGTTTGATGCTGATTTTTGGTAGTTTGATGCAGCAAGTTGGTGCTGATTTTTTGGTGGTTTGATGTTGTTGTCTAGTGTATAGTTTGGTGCTGATTTTGCAGTTGTCTACTGATTTTTTTGGGTATTTTGGTGCTGTAATTCGATAGCTGCTATTTTTTGTTGTAGTTTAAGCTATTTTCTGCACAAAAATTGTTGAAAACAAGCATTAGTTCATTATGTTTGCCTGATTTTTGAAATTTTTCTGCAGTTTCATTGATTAATGACCGATTATTACATGAAAATAGAATATGTTTTTGCTCACAATATTTTCTCAATTGTGTTGTTTACCTAGCCAAGTTTGCTTGAGCAACTATACTGGATCGTTTGTAGATTTCTGGAGATTCCGGAAAGTATTTGGAGATATAATGACCTAAAATCATCGGAATATCATGGTGCGGCTCTGGGTAAGAAGACCCATGCAAAAAGAAAAATCCAACAACCACAAAGCTTGGGAAATTATGAGCTTTCAAGTTAAAATCTCTCGTATAAGGTAATGTTAAAATTCCATCTTTAAATCAGATCACGTGTTTTATAGGTTTTTTGATTTTGAATTTTTGATCATCTTGGAGCTCGCCTGGTTTAATTGAATTACAAGTTTATTAAAACAACCTTTGTTGAACAATGCATATATATAAACTTGTCATCAACACATTTTGTTAATTTGTGGTGTATTTCTCCATTTGTTTTGGAAAGATGAAGAAACAGAAGGTACTTGAAGGAAGCTGGTGATGATTGATCCTCCGTTTATAGAGTGATAGAGTAATCTTGTCAAATGTCAAGAATTGAATGGCAAGGTACAATTCTTACGAGTTCTTCTAACGGTTTTCTCTTGTGACTGAGGTATCTCGAAGAGCTTCGATGCTTTCAACTAATGCTCTGATGGGGTTTGGAAAAGATCCCTCCATGTAAAAGTGCAGTGCACTGGCTTTTAAGTTGTTTTCATTAGTTTTCTTTTCTTCTAGCTGAGTCAAATTGTCTATGCCAATATTTATCATCTAACACACTTGGTAAATATCCCATTTTCATCACAAACTTGTCGAATATGAAACGGAACGGACTATTTTTGAGCAATTTCAGACCAAATTCCAAGAAGACTCTCTTGTAAACCTTACAATCCCAAGAATCGAAAAGAAACAATCTTATACTACAAGATCAACTAACTTCGGGGCAGAACTAAACAACCACTTGATTCGCATAATACAGGTATATGGCTTTTTGACTTTAAACTGTCCAATGGTAATGGATCAGAAGCCCCCCAAAAAAAAGCCAACAATAGTCCCAAAAGGAATTTTTAACACTTTTGGATATGTTACTAAGAATCCTTTACTGTTTTCCTTAAAGGTGTCCTATGAGTTATTCAAGGGTGGAGTTATCCTATTGGCCCTTGTCCCCCATTAAGAAAAGGGTAAATTGTGTGGACAAAATCTCTTAGCTTCATAATAACAAAGGAGAGAGACATTAAATCTTTTACTCATTCCAAACAAACAAAGAGAAATGGCTTATGCTGCTATCTCTTCGCTTATGTATACATTGGAACAACTATTCAAACCAAATCAATCTTTCGTTTGTCCATGCTCTACACAACAACATGTCGAAAATCTCAATCAAAATCTTTCTGCTCTGCAAGATTTCCTTGATAATACTACCACAAAGGATATTGAAACTCTTAAGGTATTGTATAGTTATCAAAATCGTACTGATTTTAATTATATACGTTTTTTAACATAATAATTAGTTTATGGAGTTTCAATTCCAAGGTTGTAGAAAAGAGGATCAGAGATGTAGTGTACAAAGCAGAGGATAAAGTTGATTCAAGCTTAAGAAGCATCATTCTAGCAGATAGCACAGAGAGTAGAGAAGGGGCTTGTAAATTCTTCGAGGAAGAATTGGTAAAAGTGGAAAAAGATGTTGATTCTCTCAGGAAAGAGGTGACGGTTGTTGAGTTTAACAAGCACGGAACCAAATCTGCAGAATTAGCAACAATTCCCTTCTCACCAGATAAAAAAAGTACAATTGTGGAAAATACTGTTGTTGGGATGAAGGATGACTTCAACCTCATACTTGATCGCCTCACTGCCCAAACAGACGAGTTAATTGTCATACCAATTTTGGGGATGGGAGGCATAGGTAAGACAACTCTTGCCAGAAAAGTGTATGATGATTCATGTATTCGCTCTCGATTTGATAAACATGCATGGGTCACAATCTCCCTAGAATACAATGAGAGGCAAATGCTTCTTGAAGTTGTCTCTTCAGTTACTACTGGAGGCAGTAAAGAAATGAGCATCGATGAACTAATGGAGATTGTGTATAGAGGTCTCAAGGGTAGGAGATTCCTAATTGTCATAGATGATATTTGGAGTACTGAGGCATGGGACCAAATGCAAAGAATATTTCCAAATGATGAATGTTGACACCCAATTTTGGCCTAACATTTTTTTAAATTTCGTAATTTTGGTCCCATGCTAAAGCAAGCCCCGTCATTTAAGAAGTCCATTTTGAGTCTTTATTTAGTCAAAAAGGAGGAATTAACTTTTTCAGAAAGATAATAGGGAAAAAACCCTTCCCCCCCTCATGCTCCCATCCGTCTCCACTCTTCTTTCCCCCTTCTCTGACCTCCCATTTCCGCTCCAACCCAACCCCACCAGAACCCGACTCCAAACCACCACATCACCACAAACTTCGAAACCCCCCACCACCCAAAACTCTCCATCTTCTCCCCATCTTCTCCACCATTAAAACAATCTCAAACAACGACCAAACAACCTGTTAGGGCTCTCTTGCTCCTCACTGCCAAAAACAAAATAGGCCACCCGAGACCCCATTTTTCCCTCCTTCCTCCTTTCTTCCTCACACCACCCCCTTCAACTTGGAGTTCAACCATAACAAGAACGTCAAGCAACATCCACCCAGCAGCCTGCTGCTGCTTTTCCTTTTCCCTTCATTTTTCCCGAAGTAAACAACAAACATCCACCTCGAAACAACCTCCAACACCAAACCAGACCTCCCTCAACCATCGCCATCCCCACAAAGAATCAGTTCCCTTCCCCCTCCCCTTTCAACTATTTCCGCTATTTTTGCAGGTGTTCAATCGTCCGGCAGGCTTTAGCTCCCGCTGAACAACACCACCAGTCCCAAACTCCAACAAGAAGCTTTTAACTTCGGTAACTTTATCTATAATACATTTGGTTTGCCCTTCTTTCCCTTATATTTTAATACCACTAATATTGATTGAATCTCAGTATATGTGCCTTTACTTTTGTTATTATTCTAGTTACTGTTGTGAGTGTTTGATGAATTTGGTCAACAAGTAATTTATTTTTTTTTTTAAATTAATTTTGAGACTAATTTAAAACTTTTGAAAGGAATAAAAGTGACATTCTGTGATTTGCATTTGGTTTATTTTGTTGAGTCCTTATTTTAGGCGGTTGATTTTTTATTGTTATTGTGGATTTTTTTTCTTCTTATTCTTATTCATTTGTGCTAATGTTTGAAAAGACACTGTTCTTCTTGGTTATTATTTTATTAATTTATTTATTTTTGTTATAATATTGGTTGGATTTTTGTCTATCCAAAGTTTAGTTAATTATTCTTTTTTGTTTTGGTTATGAATTTTTACTTATTAATGTTCATTATGCCCCGCCTAGCTTGTGGTACTGTTGTGTGGATGTTTGTTCGTTATTTTATTATTAGTAGACATTGCCCTCTTTTATTGTTTTATTGATTATTATTATTTGGTGTGTTTTGGATATTGATGATAGTTTTCGAGTTCCAGTAGTTTGCGTTATTATTGATAGTGTTTTATTTTCTTTAGATTATTTTTTTTTTTTTCATATTATTATTATTTTATTTGTATTATTTATTTTGTTTTTGTTTTGTTGTGTTAATATCTGTCTTTATTTAAGTTTTGGTTTCATATTTTACTTTAGCAATTTTTATATAAATTGTTTTGTTTAAATTGTTTGAAAAGGGCCGATGAAAATCTATCCGTCGGTTTTATGAAAGGCCTCCCCAATTTTAAAAAGACGGAAATTTTAATTAAAGTTGAATATATAATTTTAGTTGTTGAGGGCCATGAAAATCTATCCTCGGGTTTAGAGTCCTCCCCAATTTTAAAAAAAAAAAGACGGAAATTTTATTAAAGTTTTACTATATCATTTGTTAGTTTGTTGAATGGACCCCGATGAAAAATCTATCCGTCGGGTTTAGAGGCCTCCCCATATTGACAGAACGGAAACTCTAATTTAAGTTTATTATAATTTTAGCTTGTTTGAAGGGCCGATGAAAAATCTATCCGTCGGGTTTAGAAGCCTCTCCATTTTTTAAATGACGAATTTTAAATCAAAGTTTTATATATTTATATATGGAAAATGGGGCCAATGAGAAATACCGTCGATTTCAAGGCCTCCCATGTATAATACGGATTTTTATTTTTTTATTTGTTATTTAAGTTATTTTCATTTTTATTTATAATTTATTTGCCACTAACTCTTTACTAAGTGTCTTTTAGGTACCCGGAGTGCTCTCCTTGAATTATTCGAAAAAGTTTCGAATTATAACTTTTAATTTCAATATCTGTGAATATTGACGTTAGGCAAACTTTAGGCCGATTATTAATTATTTTAAAATTGTGTATATTGTAATTGTTATTATTTGTACATATTATTTTATTCTTCCTCAATTGAAAAAAAAAAAAATGAATTTCATTCGGGACACCCACAATGGTTGGATTTCCGAAGGATGCCTAACCCTTCCTTCGAATAATTTAAAAACCCCTTACCTAGAATCGAATTGGTTTCGTAGATCATTAAACTGGTTTCCTTGGTTTTCCAAAATTAGGTGGCGACTCTTTTAAAAAACTCGTTTATTTTTAAAATTTTGTTAACTTGAATCAATTATTAATTTTCGATTGCCGCGCGACGTTTCCCGCCCTATTTCGACAGAATGTGGGGGATGTAAACAATGAAAATACAAGCCTAATTCTTATTAACTCTCTACTACTTCGCTCAGTAATGTTTCGGATTATTCAACTGCCTGATTTTCCACATCAATTGTACGTCTCTTCTACGTCTAGAATATAGTTGGAAATCTATTCACCAAAATTATTCAAGAAGACCAGTGTCCCTCCTCTTACTTGTAGAAAAGGAAAGCATATTGTAACAACCATGTCCAAGGATTACCTCTCTCGATTGTTTGTGTTTGCCGACTTCTTGGAAAATGGACTTAACGCATGACAATTGGAAGAACGTTGAGGAAAACTGAGCTCATTCTTTGGTACAGTATCTGGAACGGTGCCAATCAATACTGTCTCTGATATTACAATACTTCCCCCAATATTGAAAAGGCTTGTTTTTCCTCTAGTGGAGGTTTTTCCAGAAGACGAGAGATTAATGTTACCCAGTTTTTTTTTGATTAGGCTATGGATTGTGAGCAATTCGTAAAAGGCAAAGAAACAATAAACGGTTAGACAGTGGTGTCAGAGGAATATGTTACAAGAGCTAATTGTAGAAGTCCTAATTTTTGATGGATCAGCTTAACAACTAGGGAAGGAATGAAACTTTCACAAATTCATGATCTTCTTCGCCAAACTATCCTACGTGAAACTCATACTGAACTGTGTGCATATCATGATGGGAAGTTCCCAATGTTCTCTTAGAACATAGATGAGCAACGTCGAGTGATCCTCCTGTCTAAACTTGAACAGAAGCAAGTTTATCCACAATGCATAGCAATGGTAATAAACAAGTATAGTCTCGTCCTTCATTTCAATGCAATACTTTTCAGTACGACCGAATTTCCGAGGGTTTATTCATTTTTTCCGCCGCGTTCAAGTTGCTTAGGTGTTGGACGTACTTACAGTTTGGTACGATTTCTCTAGTGTAATACCTGAGCTGTACATTGGAGATATGTTGCTGCAGGGATTGAGGAAGGTCTTTCACTAGCCAAATTGAGAAATCTACAGACCCTAATTCTTCACAAAATTATTGGTGTCAAATACCAACACAGCTGGAGTCAGCCACTCGATAAATCTGAGAATGTCAGAGCTAAGACATGTGGATCTTGAATTCGCCACTATATATAGCTAATCCCTCTTGAGGCAGAAAACCTTTGTTTCTCATAACTTGCAAATCCTTTTATCTCTATAACTCTCATTTTTTTGAGAAATCATAACAAGAAATTCCCATCTAAAACGTTAAAGTTTTTAGTGAATCAGAGCACCCTGACTTGGGTCTGCGATTCTGATTCTCCCTAATTCTCTAGAGGAGCTGGAGACGCTATCTAAGCTAGAGAGCATGGACGTCAACATTTTCTGTGGAGATATTTTGTATTGTAAAATCAAGAAATTAAGTCCTAATATCAAGAAATTGAAATTATTAGGTACTTATATACCATGGGAAGTTGTGAATTTGCTGGCTTATTTACCTAATCTTGAGGTGATCGAAGGGGAGTATGCATTTTCTGGAACAGATTGGAAACTAGATGAAGATGTTGTGTTTAGCAAATTAAAATATCTGTTAATTGGTGAAGCAGATTTGGAAAGGTGGGAAGCAGCTGCTAGTGATAATTTTCCGATGCTTGAGAAACTAATACTTTATGGGTTTAATAAACTGGACGAGATTCCGGAGAGTACTGGAGATATAATGACACTAAAATTGATCAAAATAGACGATTGCAGCTCTTCTGTAGAGAATAGTGCAAAGAGAATTCAACAAGAGCAACAAAGCTTGGGAAATTATGAGCTTCAACTTCGAATTACTCCAAAGGTATCTTCTTCCATTTCCATCTTCTTATTATTTTCTTTCTATTTTGTTTTCACCTGCTAAAACACACTTCTAGAAAACATGCATGTAGCAACAATTAAATATGTGTTGCAATAGATATTCATCCGCAACGGTGTTCAATTAAAATAAAAGGTAAATATATCACATTAATTAGGTCGATATTTTTCTTCACTGTTTAGAACATTCCTCGTAAGTTTCAGACTCCTCTTCTCTTCTCGCTGAAAACGAAAGCTCCTCCATGACTTTAAAAACCATTTTTCTTGCTTTTTCCTTGTAGGAAATCGGCACTTCTGATCTGCTTCTTCTTCGTGGAAAGTTTTGTACGTTTCTGTCAACTACAGGATGTTTTGTGTTTCATCTTCTCAAAGTTAGAAATTTATTAGAAGCTTAAGGGTTCTTGGACTAAGGGTTTCTTTAAAAGTTTTTTCTAGAGTTTTATGTAATAATGTCATCTTTTTGTGCATTAGAGTGTGTATTTTCAATTTTGGTGAAGATTGAGAAATCCTCTGCAAAATGTTTAGATGGAAATTTTTCCATTTTTATTAATGAAGAGTTAATGTTTATGAAAGATGAGTTACCATTCTTCAATCTACATGAAGTTTTCTTATAATTGGGAAAAAAATCTTTTGTTTTTAAACCGGACAAAAGAATTCTAAGAATAAAATCTTAAATCTGCATGATAGTTTTGAAGAAACCTTACCCCTAGATCAAGAACCAGGTTCTTGATAATTTTGCCTAAAACAAGAATTAAATAAAGCAATATACTTTTAACTAAAACCTTCCGCTCTCAAGGAAGGAAAATCACAACTTTATTTTATTAAGTCTTCAACTCAAATACAATTGTCGATTAACTCTAATCAGAATTCTTTAACTTACAAGAAGCCAAATCCACTTCTTATTAGTTAATAACTCCTCCTCCACAAGAAGAAAACCTCCCTTGTTGGAATGTAACTAATAAAATCAAGACCATATTAAATTTCTCCTCCTCGCTATACTTGCAAGAAATAGGGATACGAAAGAGCTCAACCAGTAAAGGATGATAATGGAAAAGTTCATTTTGCTAAAGCTTGTTTCTCCATGAAACCAGAAGAGAAGAAGTTTTGCACTGCCCTTAAAAATGCCAAATTACCAGAAGGTTGTGTTTCAAATATATCAAGATGTGTGGAAGTGGATGAGATGAAAATATCAGATTACAAGAGCCATGATGCTCATTTTATAATGAATTACTTGCTCCAAGTTGCTGTTAGAAAAGTGTTGCCTAAAAAAGTTTCTATAGTGTTGATTCAGTTGGGGTGGCAAGGTGATAAAGAGAACAGATCTTGATAAAATGCACTTTGAAATCAATGAGATTATATGTGACCTTGAAAAGAATAATTTTTGCTATAGATGGTCTGTGGCAACGACTTTCAACTGTTGCTAGTAATCCGTTACTCTAGATACACGCCAGTTTCTGTTGCCATAGCTCAATTGCAACAACTCTTTCATAATTATTCTTGTGTTGCAACAGGCATGTTTTCTAGTAATCGACAACAAAAAATATTACTCGTCATGGAGTACAATGTTAGAAAGAAAAACAGGTTTAAGATACCTCCATCCTATTGCATCTTCTTTTCGCTTTGTTTATTCTCTGCTTTAGGACTCTGACATTAAGGTTGATGGCTTCAGATTTTAATTGACAACAAACAATATTACAAAAGATGTTTTGTGTACTCTCTTATATAATATTTTGTGTACTCATCACATGACAAAAGGGGTTTCGTTTAGGAAAAACGAACGAGGCTTGCTAAGCTGTACTCCCTCATTGCTACAACATGACTTGAACCCTCGACCAATATAATTGGTTAGAGTTGGAGGTGTTTCACCAACTGAGCAAGCCTCACTTGTATATTCTATATCTACAATATCATATTTGGTTGTTTAATTAACAATTCCTGTTTTTTTGAATGTTTTGCGAACAATGTTTGCAGCTGGGGATAAGAAACCTTTACGGAATAGGGAGAGAGTGAAGGTACCACTCGTTGGACGTATGATTGAGGTATCTCGAAGAGCTTCGATGATTTTAACACATGCTCTAATGGGGTTTGGGAAAACGTCCTCCATTAAAATCTCGCTCTATGTCCCATTGCATTGTCTGTTTCTAACCTACTTTCCTCTAGTTTTATACTCATTTAAGAATATATCTGTTTTAACTTTATAACACGTTAAGTAGAACACATTGTTTCCTGTTGTTCAATTTTTGTATAAGGTTTAAGTGTCTCTTTTGTTTGCATGCACGTGACCCAAAATTGAAGGATGTGGATGCCATCATTAGTCAACCATAAAGTAGTATAAACTGGCTGCATTATTCAACAAACCCATTATCTCACAAATTATAAAATACAAAAGAGTTACCCCATTGAGCATCTTGTATCTAAAGTAGTATTAATTAAGTGAAACAGTTTGATTTGTATTAGATTGTGTTCTCATTAGTCAATGGAAATTCATTATCTCATGTTATTAAACAAATGATACAAAGTAAATACACTAGTAGTCTTTGTCCCCCATTTAGAAAAAAATAATGCTAATAATTTGGAGAGACCTTTATCTTATAATAACAAACGAGAGATTAAATCTAAATCTGCAGCAAAATTGCAATAATTGTTTCCTCTCTATGACCCTCGTCTCCCCTGCAAGAGAAATGGCTTTTAGCTGCATCTCTTCACTTATGCCATCATTGAACCAACTCTTGACACCTGAATTCAATCTTTGGTTTGGTCGTGTTGTCCACAACAACATCTCCAATCTATTTATCAAAATCTTTCTGCACTGCAAGATTTCCTTGGCAATAATATGACAAAGGATATTGAAACTCTTAAGGTATATATATATGTAATTCATTAAATTAATCTTACTCATGTTGTATATATTCTTTTTTAACTTATCGATTTTCAATTTCAAGGTTGTAGAAAAGAGGATCAGAAATGTAGTTTACAAAGCAGAAGATGGAGTTGATTCAAGTCTAAGAAGCATCATTCTAGCTGATCGCGCAAAGAGGAGAGAAAAGGCTTGTAGATCCTTTTATGAAGAATTGTTGAAAGTGGAAGAACAAGTTTATTTTCTCAAAAAAGAGGTGATGTTGATTGAGTTTAACAAACATGAAAAAAGCAAATCTGCAGAATTAGCAGCAATTTCCTCCTCACCGGAAAAAAGTACAATTAAGGAAAATAGTATTGTTGGGATGGAGGATGACTTCAACACCATACTTGATCGCCTCACTTCCCAAACACACGAGTTAACTGTTGTACCAATTTTTGGCATGGGCGGTATTGGTAAGACAACTCTTGCCAGAAAAGTTTATGATGATTCATCTTTTCGTTCTCGATTTAATAAACAAGCATGGGTCACTATATCTGAAGAATACAATGAGAGACAAATGCTTCTTGAACTTGTCTCTTCAATTATGGGAAGCAAGCAAGAAAGGAGCAATGATGAACTAATGGAGATTGTGTATAGAGGTTTGAAGAGTAGGAGATTTCTAATTGTCATTGATGATATTTGGAGTACTAAGGCATGGGACCAAATGCAAAGAATATTTCCAAATGATGACAATAGAAGCCGAATTCTATTAACCACTCGGCTCAAGTATGTTGCTGATTATGTCTGTTGTCCTGATTTTCCGCCTCATAGTAAGTCTTTCCTAAGTCTAGAAGATAGTTGGAATCTATTCACCAAAAAATTATTCAAAAACGATCCGTGTCCTCCTCTCTTAGAAAAAACGGGGAAGCATATTGTAAAACAATGTCGAGGATTACCCCTCTCGGTTGTTGTTGTTGCTGGACTTGTTGGAAAAATGACCCCCAACACATATAATTGGGAAGAAGGTTGAGGAAAATCTGAAGCTCGTTCTTGGTACTGTGTCCTGAACGGTGCCCAATCAATTCTTTCTCTGACTACCATTATTTGCCGCAATTATTTAAGGCTTGTTTCCCTCTATGTTGGAGGTTTTTCCTGAAGATATGGAGATTGATGTTTTCCTAGGTTAGTTTTTGGCTATGGAATTGCTGGCAATTCGTAAGTCAAGAAGCAATAAAAGATAGAAGTTGTGCTGAGGAGTATGTCGAAAGAAGTTAATTGATAGAATCTAATTTGGCTGGCGCACAAAGGCTAATGGGGAGGGATGAAAAGTTGCAAAATTCACGTCTTCTTCGCCAAATTGCCTAAGGGCAGCTCCAACTGAAATGTTTGTGCATCTCATGAATGGGTGCTCAAAGCCATAATGATCCAACGTCGATTTGATCCGTGTTTGTCTAATGTTGAAGAGAAGCATGATATCCGTCTGCATAGTCAGTGGTACTATAATACGTACCTTATTTCAATGGATAAAACTATTCCAAAGGGTTGCATTCAAAGTTTGAAGTTGCTTAAGTAATTGACACGTATTCCAGTTCAAATACGATTTCTCTTGATAAATACCTTCAACTGTACTTTGAGATATGTGCTGCACGAATTGGGGAAGGTCCTTTCATTAGCAATTGAGAAATCTACATGACCTTAATCTTCGAAAATATGTCTTTTTTCAGACAACCACTGCGCAAAACGATGGCAAGCAATCCAGTAGATATCCGAGTATGTCAGAGATAAGACCGTTTGGATTTTAAGATCCGCACAATATATGAGTAATCCTGTTAAAGCAGAATACCCTTTGTGCCTTCTGAATAACTTGCATACACTTTATCTCTATAACTCTCCTTTTATTGAGGAAATCATAAGAAGAAGTCCCAATCTGAAAAAGCTAACGATTTTAGATAGATCTAAGCATCCTGAGTGGGCTGTTATTCTTAATTATCAGAGTATTTTACAGGATCTGGAGACACTAACCATCGATTTAGAAGACAACAATTATCCGATGATTATCTCTGGCGATATTTCTCTTCCTAATATTAAGAAGTTGACACTAATAGGTACTCGTATGCCATGGGAAGATGTGAAATTTCTGGCTAATTTACCCAATCTTGAGGTGTTCAAAGGGTTTCGTGCATTTGCTGGAACAGATTGGAAAGTTGATGAAGATGTTGTGTTTTACAAATTAAAATATCTACTACTGAGTAATTGCTATAATCTGGAAAGGTGGGAATTAGCAGCTGGTAGTGATAATTTTCCGATGCTTGAACAACTAAAACTGATTGATTTTGATGAACTGGAGGAGATTCCCGAGAGTATTGGAGATATAATGACACTAAAATTCATCCAAGTACGTTGTTGCAGCTCTGGTGTAGACAATAGTGCTAAAAGAATTCAACAAGAGCAAGAGAGCTTGGGAAATTATGAGCTTCAACTTCAAATTATTCAGCCTAAGGTATGTTAAAATTCCATCTTTAATTATTAGTCAATCATTAATTAATATTTTTTATTTCACCTGCTAAATAAAAAAAAATTATTTACATTTCTCACACACTACACCTTGAAGTTTTGTCCAAATTTTATTCTTTCATTTCTGTTAATAACAACAATTTGTCTGATGGCTTTGTTTTCTACTTTTCTCGACTCTTTTGGTGTTGGACAAAAAAAGTCTCGGAGAAATTAATTGGAGCTGGCCAATAATAGGTGAATTTTTGCTGCTTTTTTGCATTTTTTTAATATTACCTGCCTCTTGATTGTTTCCTCACTTCTTTTTTCCAATTCTTCATATCTTCCATAGAAGTCGTCCAACTAATTTCTCAACTCACAAAGTGAAAGCAAAGAAAAGAATAAAGAAAGGCCAAACGAACACCACAAGGCGGGACAATGACAGCGCAGCGCAGGCCACGTGCAAAGACGCCAAAACAACACATTACGAGCATTATATCGGTCTACATGAGAGCAACCGAGAGAAACCATTAATGGAAGAACAGCACTGCGACGCGGGAAAGGACATACGAGGAGGGGATTCGACTATGAAGGGGGTTCGCGATAACAATGGTCATCCCCATAAATACGTCAGACGAAGAAAGGGAGTGAAATGCGCGCGGTCGCACGGAGGTAAAGGTAGCTGATCAGCGCCGACCCACCAGAGACCAGAACCCCAAAGTAGCCACGGGGAGGCAGTGATTGAGGAGCGAAAGGTAAAAGAGTCCGATAAGAATGTGGGTCCGCAGGACAGAACTGCACGCGTAACCAGTGGTGGAAAAATGCGAGCGGATACGCGTTACGCTGTAGGACGGAGGAGATAGCTGAAGATAAGGGAGACGACAAAAAGGGGCAGGAGAATGTAAGGAAGAACAAAAGCTAGGTAGGTGTTGAGAGGTAGGGAGCCAGAGGGGGAAGAAATATGTAAGGCAAGGGGGGGCGATAGCAGTGGCGAAGAGGAGCACAAACCAGAAAGCAATTTGCAGGGGGCGGTAAAGCATTACCTATATGGATGGTCGGGACGGATGTAAACACCCGGACGCCCAAGGAAAAGAGCCGGACGGGTCGCGGAGTGAAGGGGGGAACTCGGGTGCAACTAGGTGAAGGTACACACGTGGGTAATCGTGGCGAGTTTTCTTTCCATCGTTGATGAGTTGGCAAACTTTAACTTCTGGTGCAAATTTAATTTGAGAGATAATTTTATGTGATTAGTTGTTGTTTTATGTTATTTTCTTTACCTTATCATTGTAGTGTTTATTGGTGTTGTTTTTGTGCAGTTTAGGTTAGCTTGGTGATGTCTTTTAGAGCTGTGTTTTGTGCAGTTTCTATGCTAGTTTTTGTGCTGATTTTTGGTGGTTAGGTGTTGCTGTCTGCGCAGCAGTTTGGTGGCGTTTTGGAGCTTCTTTTGTGCAGTTTGGTGATGTTTTTTGGAGTTGTGTTTTGTGCAGTTTGATGCTGATTTTTGGTAGTTTGATGCAGCAATTTGGTGCTGATTCTTTGGTGGTTTGATGTTGTTGTCTAGTGTATAGTTTGGTGCTGATTTTGCAGTTGTCTACTGATTTTTTTGGGTGTTTTGGTGCTGTAATTTGATCATAATTTGATAGCTGCTATTTTTTGTTGTAGTTTAAGCTATTTTCTGCACAAAAATTGTTGAAAACAGAGCACTATAGTTCAATTAAGTTGCTGATTTTTGAATTTTTCTGCAGTTTCATTGATGTAATGACCGATTATTAACATGAAAACAGAATCATATTTTTGCTTCACAATATGTCTCAATTGTGTTTTTCCTAGCCCAAAAATTTTTCTTGAGCAAACTAATATGGATCGTTTGTATAATTTGATGAGAGCCGTAGCTTATTGGAGATACTATAATGACAACATAAAATCCAGCGGAATATCAATGGTGCGGCTCTGTGTAGGACAAGTGCAAAGAAATCCAAAAGAGCAACAACGCTTGGGAATTATGGAGCTTCAAGTTTAAAATCTCTCGTATAAGGTATTTTAAAATTCCATCTTTAAAATCAGATCACGTTGAGTTAAGAGTTTTATTTTGGAATTTGTGATCATTTTGATCGTCGCGTGTTTAATTGAATTACAAATTTAAACAACCTTTTTGAACAATGCATATATATAAACTTGTCATCAACACATTTTGTTAATTTGTGGTGTATTTCTCCATTTGTTTTGAAAAGATGAAGAAACAGAAGGTACTTGAAGGAAGCTGGTGATGATTGATCCTCCGTTTATAGAGTGATAGAGTAATCTTGTCAAATGTCAAGAATTGAATGGCAAGAAACAATTCTTACGAGTTCTTCTAACGGTTTTCTCTTGTGACTGAGGTATCTCGAAGAGCTTCGATGCTTTTAACTAATGCTCTGATGGGGTTTGGAAAAGATCCCTCCATGTAAAAGTGCAGTGCACTGGCTTTAAGTGTTTCAATTAGTTTTCTTCTAGCTGAGTCAAATTGTCATATGCAATATTTATCAGTTACACACTTGGGTAAATTCCCATTTTCATCACAAACTTGTCGAATATGAAACGGACTATTTTTGAGCATTTCACCAAATCCGAGAATACTCTCTTGATAAACCTTACATCCAAGAAATCGAAAAAGAAACAATCTTATACGACAAAGATCAACAACTTCTGCAGAAAATAAACAACTTGATTTCGCATCAATACAGGTATATGGACTTTTGGACTTAAAAGAGTCCAATGGTATGGATCAGAGCCCAAAAAAAAAAAAAAGCAACAATAGTCCAAAAGGAATTTAACACTTTTTTGATATGTTAATAAGAATCCTTACTGGTTTCACTTTAAAGGGTGTCCTATGAGTTATTCAAAGGGTGAGTATCCTATGCCTTTGTCCCCTATTAAGAAAAAGGTAAATTGTGTGGACAACAATCTCCTTGCTTAATAATAACAAAGGTAGAGAGGACATTAAATCTTTTACTCATTCCAACCAACAAAGAGAATGGCTTTATGCTGCTATCTCTCTCTTCCTTATGTATTACATTGGAACACTATTAAACCAAATCAATCTTCGTTTGTCCATGCTCTACACAACAACATGTCGAAAATCTCAATCAAAATCTTTCTGCTTCTGTCAATTTCCTTGATAATACTACCACCAAGGATATTGAAACTCTTAAGGTATTGTATAGTTATCAAAATCGTACTGATTTAATATATACTTTTTTTTAACATAATAATTAATTTATGGAGTTCATTCCAAGGTCCGTAGAAAAGAGGATCAGAGATTGTGTACAAAGCAGAGGATAAAAAGTTGATTCAGCTTTAAGAAGCATCAATCTACTAGCAGATACACAGAGAGTAGAGAAGGGCTTGTAATTCCCTTCGAGGAAGAATTGGGTAAAAGTGAAAGAGATGTTCATTCTCTCAGGAAAGAGGTTACGGTGGTTTAAGTTTTAACATCACGGGACCAATCCCTGCAGAATTAAGCAACAATCCCTTCTCACCAGATAAACAAAGTAACAATTGTGGAAATACTGTTGTTGGGATGAAGGATGACTTCCCTCATACGTGATCGCCTCACTGCCCAACAGACGAGTTTAATTGTCATATACCAATTTTTGGGGATGGGAGGCATAGGTAAGACAACTCTTGCCAGAAAAGTGTATGATGATTCATGTATTCGCTCTCGATTTGATAAACATGCATGGGTCACAATCTCCCAAGAATACAATGAGAGGCAAATGCTTCTTGAAGTTGTCTCTTCAGTTACTACTGGAGGCAGTAAAGAAATGAGCAACGATGAACTAATGGAGATTGTGTATAGAGGTCTCAAGGGTAGGAGATTCCTAATTGTCATAGATGATATTTGGAGTACTGAGGCATGGGACCAAATGCAAAGAATATTTCCAAATGATGACAATAAAAGCCGAATTCTATTAATAAAAACCGTACAAAAAAAAAAACACAAAAAAATTCCATTTAACACAAGGGGAATAACCCACATCCAACACGCCCCGTCCCCCACACGCCTCAGGACCCACTGCCCCTTCATACGGTCCCCGTGATCCCCCAGAACACCCACCACACATACAGGAGAAGGAAACCAGGGAAAGCTGGAAAGAGTAGACTCTCTTGCGTCCCCTCGTGAATACGTAGTAATTACTTCCATAACGTTAGTCCCTACTCGGCCAAGTATGTGCTGATTATGTCAACTGCCCTGATTTTCCACCTCATTGTCAAGTCTTTTCTAGTCTAACAGATATGGAATCTATTCACCGAAAATTATTCAAAAAGACCATGTCCTCCTTTACTTTTAGAAATAGGAAAGCATATTGTACAACAATGTCAAGGATTAACCTCTCTCGATTGTTGTGGTTGCCGGACTTCTGGGGGAAAAATGACTTAACGCATTACAATTGGAAAGACGATTGAGGACAATCTGAGCTCCTCTTTGGTACAGGGGATGGAAAGGGTATCTGAACGGTGCCAACATTCCTGTCTCTGGAGCTACAATTACTTGCCCCCATAATTGAAGTCTTGTTTTTCCTCTATGTTGGAGGTTTTCCAGAAGACAGAGAGATTAATGTTACCACCCAGTTGAATTAGGCTTATGATTGCTGAGCAATTCGTCAAGGGGCAGAAACAATAAGGTTAGAGTGGTGGCAGAGGAATGATGTACAAGATCTTAATTATGAAGTCTAATTTTGATGGATAGCTTAACACTAATGGAAGGATTAAAACCTTTTAAAATTCATGATCTTCTACTCTTCTTCGCCAACTATGCCTAAGTGAAACTCATACTGGAAAATGTTGTCATATCCTGAATGGGATGTCCCTATTGTCTTATTAGAAGCCATAGATGATCAACTGGCGAGTGATCTCGTCTAAACGTTGAAGAGAAAGCAAGTTTTAATCCACTCAATTTGCATATAGCAATGGTATAACAAGTAATAGCTCGTACCTTCATTTCAATGCAATATTTTCAGTACGACGAATTTCCAGAAGGGGTTTATTCCATTTTTTCCGCGTTCAAGTTGCTTAAGGTGTTGGACGTACTTACAGTTTGGTACGATTTCTCTAGTGTAATACCTGAGCTTGTACATTTGAGATATGTTGCTGCAGGAATTGAGGAAGGTCTTTCACTAGACAAATTGAGAAATCTACAGACCCTAATTCTTCACAAAAATATTGGTGTCAACAGACCAACAAAGTCTGAGCAGCCACTCGATATCTGGAGAATGTCAGAGCTAAGACATGTGGATATTGATTCGCCACTATATATATCTAATCCTCTTGAGGCAGAAAATCCTTTGATTCTCAATAACTTGCAAAATCTTTATCTCTATAACTCTCATTTTTTTGAGGAAATCATAAAAAGAACTCCCAATCTAAAAACGTTAAAGTTTTTAGATGAATCAGAGCATCCTGACTGGTCTGCGATTCTTGATTCTCTAATTCTTCTAGAGGAGCTGGAGACGCTACTCATAAAGCTAGAGAGCATGGACGTCAACATTTTCTGTGGAGATATTTTGTATTGTAAAATCAAGAAATTAAGTCCTAATATCAAGAAATTGAAATTATTAGGTACTTATATACCATGGGAAGTTGTGAATTTGCTGGCTTATTTACCTAATCTTGAGGTGATCGAAGGGGAGTATGCATTTTCTGGAACAGATTGGAAACTAGATGAAGATGTTGTGTTTAGCAAATTAAAATATCTGTTAATTGGTAAGCAGATTTGGAAAGAGGGGGAAGCAAGCTGCTATGCATAATTTTCCGATGCTTGAGAAACTAATACTTTATGGGTTTAATAAACTGGACGAGATTCCGGAGAGTACTGGAGATATAATGACACTAAAATTGATCAAAATAGACGATTGCAGCTCTTCTGTAGAGAATAGTGCAAAGAGAATTCAACAAGAGCAACAAAGCTTGGGAAATTATGAGCTTCAACTTCGAATTACTCCAAAGGTATCTTCATTTCCATCCTTCATTATTATTTTCTTTCTATTTTGTTTTCACCTGCTAAAACACACTTCTAGAAAACATGCATGTAGCAACAATTAAATATGTGTTGCAATAGATATTCATCCGCAACGGTGTTCAATTAAAATAAAAGGTAAATATATCACATTAATTAGGTCGATATTTTTCTTCACTGTTTAGAACATTCCTCGTAAGTTTCAGACTCCTCTCTCTTCTCTCTGAAAAACGAAAGCTCATCCATGACTTTAACCATTTTTCTTTGCTTTTCCTTGTAGGAATCTGCAACTTCTGAGTCTTCTTCTTCGTGAGTTGTACGTTTCTGCAACTACAGGTATGTTGTGTTTCATCTTCTTCAAAGTTAGAAATTTATTAGAAGCTAGGGTTCTTGACTAATGGGTTTCTTTAAAGTAGTTTTTGCTAGAGTTTATGTATATAATGTCATCTTTTTGTGCATTAGAGTGTGTATTTCGATTTTGGTGAAGATTGAGAAATCTCTGCAAAAATGTTTAGATGGAAATTTTCAGTTTAGGAAGAGTTAATGTTATGAAAGATGAATTTCCATTCTTCAATCTACATGATAGTTCTTATCAATTGAAAAATCTTTTGTTTTTGAACCGGACAAAAGATTTCTAAGAATAAAATCTTAAATCTCCATGATAGTTTTGAAGAAACTTTACCCCTAGATCAAGAACCAGGTTCTTGATAATTTTGCCTAAAACAAGAATTAAATAAAGCAATATACTTTTAACTAAAACCTTCCGCTCTCAAGGAAGGAAAAACACAACTTTATTTTATTAAGTCTTCAACTCAAATACAATTGTCGATTAACTCTAATCAGAATTCTTTAACTTACAAGAAGCCAAATCCATTTCTTATTAGTTAAATACTCTCTCTCCACAAGAAGCAAAACCTACACCTTGTTGGATGTAACTGGAAAGTCAAAAGACCATATTAATTCTCGCTATGACTTGCAAGAAATGGGGATACGAAAGGAGCTTCAACCAGTAAAGGATGATAATGGAAAAGTTCATTTAGCTAAAGCTTATTTCTCCATGAAACCAGAAGAGAAGAAGTTGTTTTGCACTGTCCTTAAAAATGCCAAATTACCAGAAGGTTGTGTTTCAAATATATCAAGATGTGTGGAAGTGGATGAGATGAAAATATCAGGTTACAAGATTCATGATGCCTGCTTTCCATAAATGCATTAGGGAAACTAGGTGCTCAGTTGCGGTTAGAAAAGTGTTGCCCTAAAAAGTTTCTATAGCCGGTTGATTCGTTTGGGAACTTCTTAGAGTCATATACTTGGCACTGAGGAAAGGAACTGATTTTTGAATAACAAATGCAGTCTGAAATCAATGAGATTTATATGTGACCTTGAAAAGAATAATTGTTGCTAAGAATGGTCCTGTTCAACGTATTTCGACTGTTGCCCCCCCTTAAGGGGGGGGAAATTGCGTTACTCTAGATACACGCCAGTTTCTGTTTAAGATACCTCCATCCTATTGCATCTTCTTTTCGCTTTGTTTATTCTCTGCTTTAGGACTCTGACATTAAGGTTGATGGCTTCAGATTTTTTAATTGGACACAATAATATTTACAAACAATGTTTTTGTGTACTCTCTTATATAATATTTTGTGTACTCATCACATGACAAAAGGGGTTTCGTTTAGGAAAAACGAACAATGCTTGCTAAGCTGCTACAACATGACTTGAACCCTCGACCAATATAGAGTTGGAGGTGTTTCACCAACTGAGAAAGCCTCACTTGTATATTCTATATCTACAATATCATATTTGGTTGTTTAATTAACAATTCCTGTTTTTTTTGAATGTTTTGCGAACAATGTTTGCAGCTGGGATAAGACCTTACGAATCGGGGAGAGTGAAGTCACCGAATCGTTGGACCGTATTCTTGAGGTCTCTCGAAGATGCTTCGTGATTTTACCCCCAATGCTCTAATGGGGTTTGGAAAAGATCCATCCATGTAAATCATGTTGCAGTGTTTCAATTAGTTTTTAATACTGGCTATTTAAATTTTAGCCAGTATTACTAAGTGCACTATCTTTAAGTGTATAATATTTATATATAATTGTGTGTTGTTCTAACGGTTTTTGTGCAGTTGAAGAAAGCTGACAACAAATAAAATATCCCAAACTTACACTACAACTCGATTGAACAAACACACTTCGCGACTATCTTTTTAATAATATGAAACAATTAATATTAACAAGGGCATGGATACTAACTAACTAACGAGTAACTTTCGCAAATAGCTATATATAGTTTATCAGGGGTGGTTCAACGTAATTGAGAGCCTAAAACGAAATTTCAATTGACGCCTAATGAACTATCTAGATAGAAATTACTACTTTATTTTATTATAGATGATTTTTTTGAGTTCATCTTTTTATTTAAAATTTAGTTTTAGGTAAGATTTTATCAATTTAACATTGAAAAATACTTTTTTTATTGAAGCAATCACTCAAAATTATATAAGTAACAATTGATAAATTTGAAGCAAGATGAGTTATAAAAAATAAATAAATGTTAGCAAAGGAATGTAATAAAAATATATATTATATACTCTTTATTATAAATAATTATTTTTTAAAAAAAAATAACACATAATTTTGTAAAAATTGGAGGCCTTTCAAAATTGGAGGCCTAAGGCAAGTGCCTTATGTAGTTTTGTATAATTAAGTTATTTTTGTATAAATTCGAAATAAAAAATTTATACAATACAAAACATCAGAAATATAAACAGTTATACGAATTATATTATATAAATTATGAATTATACAAACATGCGAATTTTACAAAACTAAAAAGTTAAGCCGCGTAATTATAGTTAAAAGTATGTCGTGAATTGTAATTGAGTCAAACTATAACTATGTTAAGTAATTAACTAGTATACATTTGTTTATAAGCGTAAACTTTGGTTATGAAAATGAAGAGTCGTTAAAAAACATAATATATTTTAAAACAAACATAATATATTTTAAAAAATAATTATAATTCATATATATTGCATACATAATTCACTTTTAATACATATTGCAAATTTAAAATAGTATTATTATAAATGATAATAAATAAAAAATATTGCTAAATCAGTAATTATTTATTAAAATATACCAATTCGTGTAATTTTTTATTTTTTTTTAAAAGTCCAACCTTGTACCATTTGACCCAAAACACTCTCTAATAGAGCCCAAATGACTTGGCCCTATCAAGCCTGCTTATCTCTATTTTTAAAAAAAAAAAAAAAAGAGCCCATATAAGGGCAAAACACAACAAGCCTATTTATCATCAAACATTTTTAAAAAAAAAAAAAAATTCAAAGAAATTTGTAGGACAATAATTTATGTTAATTGGTCTGACTTCAATTTTTATATACACGATATTGATTAGTTTTAAATTCTCATGTCAAACTTCATTAAAAAATATTTCAAATTTGGAGCTTAAATATTTTTTACCTTCAATCTTGTATATTTAAAGTAGAATAATATGAATCATCAGTCACATATATTTCATACCTTTCTATAGAACTTACGTCATGTAGTTAGATGAAAATATATATTTTCTCTACATATACATTATTAACATCTCGATCTCAACTTTTTCGTAAACTTATTAAAAATTTTAACTCTGTCACGACGTATTTGTACCGAGTTATAGTGGTGTGTTCAGTTTAGTTGTCAGGCATGCGTGATGCGTCGCTTCATATATATGTCATATGTGAGTACACTGTTTATGTTCGATATTAAGCTTTCTATTGTACTAATAATGGTACGGATGTTTTGTGTCATACTAAAGCCACAATCTTGTCAATGGCATTGTAATCATAAATGATCGGTGAAAATGCGCGGATAAAATTGAATTTGAACAGATTAAAATAGATTGAGTTAATAAATAAGCGGGTTATTGACTCGTCCAAAATTTAGTTGGGATGAAATAAGATAAAAAAGAGAATCTTATTAAGTTTTACATTGCTTTGTTTGTGTTGTTATAAGTTTTTTTACCTAATAAAACTATTATTTTTTTAATTTTTATGATTATATATAAGTTATAACATAACAAATAAAAAAATATATCAATATAAGCTATATATATATATCTAGTTATTAATAAATTTATATAATATATAAATGGATTTATAAAAAATCTCAAGCCTGAATGAGTTAGACGAGTTTATTTTCATAAGCTAAATTTATCATATCCTGGTAATTACTAGAACATTCAAAACCCTCTTTTCTATTTCGCTCTTGTTTATTTATTCTCAATTTATGTTATTTTATTTAATTAGACTTATAGTTTTTAAAAGCTGAAACTGAAGATTTTTAAATTTTTATGTCTAAAACAGATCTTAGATACTTATGTGACTATAAATTGTTTCGTTAAATATATAAAAAATTAAATTAAAGTTATTTCTGATTTTTTTTTTAAATGGCAACATTTTTCATGTTACGGATTATACGAGAAAGTATGTCATATCAATTGAAACAGAAGAATATATATAAAAATAAAATCTAGATTTTCTCAATTCACCATGTGTAGAAAAAGAAGTTTAGTTTCGATATATATTAGTCATGACACAATTAATGTTGAAGGATTAAAAAATAATTTGTAGTATGGAAAGACTCAAGCATGAGTTAAAGAGAGATTTAGTTGTAGGATTTGCATGGGATATTACACCCTAATTTTGAGTTTAAATCTTTGTTAGGATTTGCTAATTAAGATATAATCAGTTCCTAAGTTCTAGGTCATGCTTTGCACATGCCAATGCTTCTCTTTAATTTGTTTCTCAAGAAAGATGGAGGGGGGGGGGGGTGTTTAAAAAATGTACAATGACAAGAAAATTATTGAAATAATATGATGTAATATCTATGTATTGATGATGTTAAAAAAAATAAATTATATACATTATAATTATGTATAAATACTCCCTCCATTCATGACTTTTACTAATTCAGTTTGATAAATAATATTTCTTATATCTCAATATATAGGGCACAATTTTAATTTTGAAAATTAAAATTTAGAAATTATATAAAAAATATTATAATTCACAATAATTAATGGTCGAAAGATATCACATAAATTTGAACATAAAAAATAATTGATATGCATATTTTGCCATAATACCCACTTTATTAATGTTTAGTCACAAGTGAAAAATGATTTTGGGGTATAAGTGATGATTTTATTTTATTTTAGTTGAGATAGAGGGAGAAAAAATGGGGCAGGTGAATAACCAATGAGTAATGAATGTTTAGGATAAAATATATATGGAGGAGGATATGCTAAAATCACAAGTAAATGTGAAAATATATTTTTAATATAATAGATAAAAAAAAATAATGAAAAAAGTATTTTTTGCTCTCTATATTTAGTGTAGTCGGACAAGTGAGATTTTACCTTTATTTTTTATGGTGTTGTAAAAACACAGTCTTCAATAATACACTACAACAAAAAATATATTTAATGGCAATATTGATTGTCACAAAAATATTCAATGGCGATCAAGTTATTATCGTTGCATCTAAAGTCGCCTTTAACAGTACTTATATTTATACCTATATTATATTATTCCTGCTAAACATAATATAGCAATGATTATATTATTGCCACTAAATAACTATCAAAAAATTCTTCATTTTCTTACAAAACTCAATACATACATAGACAATGTAGATATACGTAGACATCATACCTACTTTTTACCGATAAAGAGACTATTTCTGATATACTTAAAAAATAAAATAAAGTGTATATCTTATACTCAAAAAATTGAACAATATATTCTTGTTAACTTTAATGTTTGAAGGCACATATATATGTATATATGTCTTTTTGACTAGGTCAAGATCCTCATGAAGCAGTGTATATATTTTGAAAAGAACCCCACATACATAAACATCAAAAAACAACAAGATGTGTGCCTCTCTCTTTGTGTATCTTTATAGCCTGTCTCTCTGAATCCAAAAAACATTTATTCATACAATTATTTGAATGATCTTATGATTATTGAGGGATCCAAGGCTTTCATCATAAGAGAGAGATGAGAATGATCAAAAGTTAAAACAAATTACTAATATAAAGTTTTAAAAAAAGCAAAAAAAAGCAAAGCAAAGATTCTACATATCATTCATTGTTTTGTTTGGCAGCAGATCCAAGAAGAGAGTTTTATTAATTTGCTTACTTTCATGCACATAAAAAAAATGTAGTATAAAATAGCAAAAGAAAGAGAGATAAAAGCTTTATGTTGATTGTGACTATATGTAAAAGAAGCAATTTCTCTATCTTTTCTCTTTAATTAAAGAAAAAGTCTGCAAAGGAGCATGCTGTGGAAACTTTGTCTCCATTACATTAATTAGATCTTTTTTTTTCCCTCAAATATTTCAAAAACATTTTGGATTGGAATAATTGCATGTTTCATCCTTCAATTATGGTTCAAAATCATTGATAGTTCATTAAGTTTGTCAATATATTTCATTTAGACATGCGTAGTCGAATTATAGCCTATTACAATTGAGCATTTAAATACATGATACAATGTTTCTACCTCGAATGTGTTATCAAGAGTCCATATGTAAGTTAACTGTATAAAATATATCAACTTCTTATTATTATCTTTCGACAAGATTTGTGGTGTCTGGGTGAGATTACGCATATATCGATTATTTTTATGACGTATCTATCACCTCTCACTAGCACAAGTATTAAGTGTGGGAGCCAGATGTACTTTTGACGTCATTCCTTCGTCGAAAAATTACATTGTGCAGCTAGGTAACAATATTTTTCTTATGTATACACATTGTATATTGACACCCTTTTGGTTTCTTCGTGAATTTACTTAATTCATTATATTTTGAGACTCTTAAGTGAATCTCAACTATACAATGTTTGGATATGCGAAAAGAAATCATCTATATACATTTATCTCTGTTGAAAATTGAACATGAGAATCTCGTGATTCTCAGCTCTCTTTGTTCACTATTGAGTCACACTTTTGAGTGTTTTACACCACCTACTTCAATTATACACATTAACCTTAATAGCTTTGTGACTTTGGTTCAAACAAATAAAAATTAAGTGACATTTCAAAAATCATATTATCTTCAAATACTAAAGTAACACTACAAAACATTAACACCACACATGAATATGATAACAAAATGGTTTAAGAATTATCAATCTATATACATTGGTGAAAAACTCATAAGCAATATGATCAAAAGGACACATATCAACTAATCTAAGGTTAATTAATTTTGTTTAATTATATATAACAAAGATCAAAATAAGAATTTTTCAATATTTGAAGGACTAAAATTGGAAATTTCCCTTTTGGATATATATATATATATATATATTATGTCCCACTATCCCACCCACCTTATCCCACTTCCCATATATTCTTCCCTTTAAAACTCAAAAAAAAAAAAGTTTCTAAGTGTGGAAGCTTGTCTTGGTCTTTGGTAAGACTGTACTACTGCCAATATTGAAAGATAAAAGTTACATTGCCTTTCAAAAGTGTATACAAATTTTATACAATATGTTATTAACCTTATGGCCATATTAATAAATTCCAAAAAAAAAAAGGGACAATTAGTGCTTATACCCTTTACTTTTTCTTCTAAATAGTAATCATTTCTTGATCATGTTGAGAAATTTATAATTGGTGGCTTGCCTTTAGAGCTACATATTTTTTTTGTTAGTTCAATCATTGGTTAAAGAGAAACAAACATAATTATTATTAATGTACAGATCAGATTGCTAACAGAATTATAATTATGACTTATGAGGATTATATAGTATTATTTTGTCAATCATGATTTTATAATGTGTATTAATAATTCAATGGTGGATTTTGTGCAGCTAATTAATTAGGTGTATCTTTCTTTTGACAATTTTAGTACCTATAGTACAATGTGGCTTGGTGGTGGGTGTGGGGGTTACTTCAAAATAAAATAAAAAATAATATATTTGTTTTTTCCATTGTTATAAGTATGAGATTATGGTGAAATGAATAATTTTTTTACTTATCAAAATAGTAGAGTGATTTCGAATTTAGTGGATCCTACGCAATACGAATAAAAAATAATTAGGTTATAGTAAATTTTGGAATTTGTAGCATAAATGAGACAAAAAATACAAGATTTTTATTTAACTCGAGTTGTGTTAGTTAGCGTCAGAAGCGAGCGAAATAGATGAGATTTTTCTATCCTTAACCTGAGGTTTCGTCGAGTCCTAAGAATGAAAACAACTTAGATAAAGAGTGCAAGTGCTTCCAAATTTAGTGAGTCCTACGTATAGCAAAAAATATGAATTAATTAATTGAGTTATATATTAACTTGTACGATATTTTTATTCATTTCAAGTTATGTTAGTTAACGTCATGAATATAACTTTAACCATGCTCCAATTCCCTCAATTAAGGAGAGCTTTCGATTTTTATAAATCGTGTATAACATTGAATTTGAACTAATCGAGTCAGCAAAATTCTGATGTATAAAAGAAAACAAACATGAGATTTTCATTCAATTTATTAATTATTGAGAACAAAATTGAGTTGAAAAATAAAGAAAACACTAGTGTTTATAGATAAAGATTATAAGTTTGAAAGTTGCATTTATTTTATTTTTTTCAGTCAACAATAGTTAGCAACTTTTTTTTAATATTATTTTTATGGTTAGCAACTTATATTAACATTAAAAAAATTGAGGGACATCAACTTGTTGAGGCTCCTAAATCAAGAAACAAAAAGATCTCTCTATGTCGGACCATATTTTTGAATTTCACCTTTCAATTTTCAAACTTATTTTTTCTTCTTTTTAATGAAATAATTTTCAATTAATATAATCATCTTATTCTTTTTTATATAATATTGTGGATAATTAATAACTGTATGACATGATCTTGAATTATATTAACGGGGGTTTAATATGTTACCAGGACCTACCGGTCGGACCACCAAGAAGGGATGGGAGGTCCAGGTGCGTGCATCTAGTTTTTTAAAAAAAAATATATAATTATGAAAATTTATCAAGGAATTATCGAAAACAAGGTATCTATACCTCTTGACTATATAAAGGGTAACAATAAAGCCGACATATACTATATTCTACTTATGAAACTATATTAGTATACTTAGATTAAAATTTTCAAGTAATTAAAGTCCATAACTATATGATTACAGAAGTAAAGGATTTCATAATAATGTACACAAAACTAAAACGAACACATAAATTAGTAGTAATTGTTTGGCTATGTTCTATATGAAGCAACAAAATATGAGCTAATAAGTTTGTTTTGGCTCTAGAGCGAGAATAATAAATTAAACGATGTACTATATTTATTGTTACGTGTGTTTTTTTTGTGATAAAATTTAATTAATTTTAAAGGTTAGGTGAGTATAGCGGTAATAATTGTTCAATTTTGTATAGACTCTTATTGGTGGGATAAGTTATTCATGAGGGAAAGAAACTTTTTACAAAGGTGGTTTTTTTTTTAAATTATTGTTGTCGGGTGGGCCCTGCCCTTTGGTTATTATCAGTCGTTGAAGCACGTATACTCCGTAGAATAATTGTGGGTTGCTTCTGGTCTTTTTGTATCAATTAGGTTCAATTTGAATATTTAGAGTACTCAAGGTGTGTAGGTTGTAGGTTGAGCAATTAAGGAATTATGAATATGTTGGTGACTTGGGGTTTGTTGAAATTGCTGGGGGGTCAAGGTAATTATTATTATTGCCTGAGGACTGGGGTGGGGTGTTGGCTGGCATTCCGGGGTGGGATGAGTGGTCGTCTGGGTTATAGTGGTCGTCAGGGTGTTAGAACATGTTTTTTGGTGGGGTAATAGCGTAATGGGGGGGGGGGGTGAATTGGGGGGGGGGGGGGTGGTTGTCTCGGGGTTGACTATAGATGGTGGGTATGATTTGTTGGGCTTTTTGGTTTACTAACGGGTTTGGCGTTAAAAGGACGACCTGGTATTTGAGTGGTAGCGGAGAATCACCGTGTTGGGTCTGATGTTCATGGGGTGAATGGTTTGGTGTGTATGAATAACAGCAGGAGAGTTATTATGAAATTGGGTTTAGAGGCGGTCCTTGTATAGGTATCATTTGTGTGGGGAAATTTGTAGGTAATTACAATCAGCAAAAATCACCAAGGATGAGTATGCAATTTCAATTTCATGCTAGTGCAGGACCGGGAAAAAGGGGGAGAGTAAATGGGGGGGCAAAGCAAGTTAAATGGGGTGACTCGGTGGGTAACTTTGTGCATTATTAGAGCAAATATTTTTTATTTCATTGCGAATTATTTAAAAAATAATATTTATAAAATATGATGTTTCACTTATTTTTTATTGAACCAGTTTAGACATAAATTTTCACTTAAATATTTAGATTTTTTTTAATTATTCTGTATGAAATTATTAATATCATTTTTTTTCTTATCGATTCAATCAAATTAGTGATTTTCTAAATCATCGTAAAAAGAAAAATCAAAATAATGTGAATAATTAAATGTACCTATGCAATATCCTACAAGATATACTTAACAAATTCTTTTTTTGAAAATATTATTTTTCTTTATCATAAATAGATAATGATGTGTGACTTTTTTTGTCATCTCTCTATATATAATAGTTCATTCCATATAAGTATATAATGGGAACAAAGCTCGAGGCTATATTATTAATAAAGTAATGTCAAATTGACATGGACTTCCACTAACTACAATACTATAATATTATTTCCTAAAAAGCTTATTAATCTTTTTATTGGACCTAAAAGTTTGGATCCACCAATAAAATTATGACAACTCATTGTAATCTTATTAAATGGATCAAATATGAAATGGGATCTCACAAGTTAAAAAAAAAAGAATTTCCAGACTTACGTGTCGGCAAGTCCTTATAAGTGCGTTTGGATGTTAGAGTATATTGTTTGAAAAAATTAAAACATTTATATGAAAAAAAATTTGTTGTCTCTTTGTTGTAAGGAATATAATAAACAAGGACCAGTTTCTTTCTAATTTGTCTCATGATGTAATGATCATCTCCTTTGTCCTTAGTGGAGACAAATCTATAAGTAAAAAAAAACAAAAAAATTAATTACATATTTATGTTCATATGGGTTCAAGTTGTTAAAAAGAATTTTTTCAATTAACTAATTGTCTTCATCAAAGGTTAGGATAGGCTATTCTATTTTTAATCAGAGATTTGAGGTATGAATCTGGATATGAAGTCTTACTTTTAATTAGAATTGTGAATTTGATTTTATCAGACTCCAATGGACATCTAAGACAACGTAAGTTACATTAAAAATTAATCAAATAAATTTTAAATTCGCACAAACTTTTTAAATAATTTGAGTATTCGAAATTCATTTGACCAGACTAATTAATATTAGTGTTGTGTAGGATAGGATCCGTAAAGAGGGAAAACACTTTTTCTATTTTCATAGTTTGAACTTGAGGACTCGAGAAATGTTGATCATTGTTGTTTGACTATCTAAACTTTTAGTATCTTATCGACCCCTACATTGTAATCTCATCCCATTTATTAAAAAAAAATCAAAACTTCTGATTAAAGTTTAAAATACTCTCGTCCATATTTAATATATGAAAAGAATGGAAAAAGAATAAATTCAAAAAGCTATAACTAAACTGCAAAGAAAAGAAGCAGAATTTTATAGTCAGTGTACTTTTATCACTTCTTGACCAGTTCAACTGGTAAGGGATAATGCTAAGAAAAAAGTAAAATAAAGATGAAAAAAATGAAAAAGAAAAATCTCACTTGAAACTTGATTTATTTATTTTTTTATAAAAAAGAAAAAGGGAAAAAAAGAAAAAAGGGGATTTTATTCCAACACTAAAACACAAAAGGAGTTTCTAGTAGGTAAAAATAAAATAAAAGACATTGGGATAAGCAAGTGTGTTAATTTTATGTTTTTAAGAAAAAAGAAGATTATATTGTTCTACACCTTCTCCATGAAGAAACAAATTAATTACCACATAATTAAGATATTAGTGGTTATATTCTCAAAGTTTAATTTGTTGATATCAAAGTTAATTACTTCTATGTTCAACTTTTGGATTTGCCCATTGATATATCATTTTTTTTTATGTATATATATACTAATTAACTAATTATATGATAATGTAGGGAATAAAATTTGATAATACTAGGGTAGAGAGATTAAATATTTCTGATAGTCCGTCGACTCAAAAGAAAAGTTATTGAACAAGGATGACAAGAAAAGATGTCAGTTAAATAGCAAGATACAAAGCAAATACATCAATCTAACGAATAATTGATAAACTTTTAAAAAATAGTCAAAAGTATTAATATATGCCCTCTTTTTCTTAGTATATTTTTTAACTTCTTTTACTCCATAAAAAAAAAAAGTCACTTTAATTTGGCATAGCCGCGCTCTTACGTTATGAATCACATACATAGATCTATTTTTAAATTCATATGCTTTAATTTCCATCATTCAATAATGATCTATATACCTAGAGATAAAGATATCTAATAGAAAAAAGGGAAAAAAAACTTATCTTTTGAATTATATTGCAAGGCTTGGAAACAAAAAGGAATTGGTTAATTAAATATGCCTAAGGATAGAGTAGACAATTCCTATGATTGCAAGAAAAAAAGGCTTGAAATGATGAGCGTGTACGTGTTCGATACAAGAAAATATTTTTTTTTTGCATTTTTGGAATTTGTTACTTATTTTTTTGCGTTTGTAAATTAGATAAATAGGATGAGGATGAAGTGTGTCAAAGGGTGAGAAGGACGGACGGACGCGGTCAATATATCCGATGTGAAACTTAGCTAATTGTATACACTGAGAAAATCATTTTAACACACTCTCATTTTACAAAAAAAAAACAAATCAAAATTTTCACTGATCGAATTTAAAAAATATTTTCCTCCAATAAACTTGGAAGATGAATCATATTATATTTATATATTATATATAATATATATTCCTTGTGGACGTGCATGGAATTGCTGGTCCTTAATTAGGTTTTCATTTTTGTCTCTTTTGCATGGCATCCTTAAAACTTTTTAATACTCCATTTTATGACTCAGTAACTAATATTTGATGAACTCTTGGAGTTGTAATATTAATTAAATCTAGATTTCATAAATTTCAAATTCTCGCTTAACCTTTACGATTCCATTCTTATATGGAATAATCAACTTCTTTTGTAATATTGCCTATTTATATATTGAGAAATGTTCTTAAATATTACTATTATATATGATAACTCGCTTCCATTTTTAGTTGAATTTAATATACACTGAAAGTATAAGTAATATTTTTCATTATCAATATAGCTTACTTATTACTACTATATAACATGTTGTATGATTTATTTTTCAGATAGTTTCACTTCTTACGAATAATTATCCGTAGTTATTTTTTGTAATGTGAGTGAATCCTCGACTTTTTTAGAGTTTGAACTAGGAGCAAACCAACAACCATTCTAATTGAATACCATCAAGAGGGAAAGACATGAGTAGCCCGTTGACGTCTAAGCTCTCAAGGACTCGCATTACGGATCGAGTCCCTTGAAGATCCACAGCTTAGCCTAACTGCTATGGCTACATAGATATTTTCTATTTTCCACTTATTTTCATATTTAATCAAATCATTGTTATTTAAAATAGCTTTAGAGTCGTTGTGAATTTCACATCGAGAGAGAATTAACTTCTTGAGAATCTACTAGAGTCAAATCAGATCAGTATGAATATTCACGCCAGAACTCGATCTTAATAGAGAAAGAACTCATACATCGACTTTTAATTTTCTCACAATTGAAATGAAGGAAGAGGAAAAAGAGAAAGAGAAAAATATATATATGAAAAGCTAAAGTTGAGCATTAATATATAATAGTATTACAAAAGATCAAAGAGGTGTTACATGTACATGAAATCCTACATTATCAAACTCTCCATTTAATCTAATTATAATCTAAGGGACCTATTTCTTCTTCAGTTAAAACTCATGTTTACCCCTCCCCAGTATTTTAACATCATATTGAAAAATTAAAAAACTTACACTAAAACTAAACAACTTAGGTAATTAACAACAACAACAAACAAACAAACAAACAAAGAAACACAAAAACTACAAGACTTGAATCTTGAACATGACTTGTTTGTCTACTACTTCCCAAATACCAACTAAATTTTCATCTCCATTTGCTAATTCCTCATGACTTGCAACATTCAAATCCAATGTACTTTCATCATCTCCAATATTTTCTTGATTTTTCTCCTTAGAATCTTGATCATCATCATCATCACATTTCTTTGAACTTAACCTCTCAGAGTTGAAAATGATTATTGCATCTTTAAAAGATACTAAATCACCATCAGGAAGTGTTAATCTTCCTGTTTCTATTGATTTCTTGATACCCTTTAGTGAAAAGGTATCAACTTGATCAATATCTTCCATGACGAAAACTCTGTTTGGATTTTCTTGAATTGCATCAACAAATCTTTCAAGATAAGTCCTACCATGTTCATTTCTTGATCTTTTCTTGTTACTAATCACTTCTTGATTGTTAAGATCAGTTGAATCGGATTTCAATGATGATGAAAAGCTACTGATTCCAATGGTAACAAAGTTATGATCTTCGCCAAACGCGATTTTTGCTAACTCTCTTGAAATCTTCTCCTTCCCTTCAGAGTCACTACCTAAAAAGAACAACCAAGATTCTTTCTTTTTGGACCTACATTCAAGAATTGTATTTACAATATCATGAATGATGTCTTTTTGCCATGGTACTTTTTTCTCCAATGCCTTACAAAGGACTTTCATGTTGTCTGGATTGAAATCTTTGAATCTATCAATGTTCTCAATGTACCCACTTGCTTCACTTGATGAAGCAGAGTTAGGACTTGAATTGGGATTTGACAAAAGCTCTGGCTTTGTACTACTACTAACGACTTCGTTTTGATCGGATATGAAGAATTGATGTTCTTTTGGTGATTGATTTGGTTCAAAGATGACAGGCCAATTCAAAAGGCTTTTATGCAACTTGGTGCAACTTTTTATCATGTGGTCATTTGAAGATGATATTGAATTAGAGGAACAAGGAGATGGTGATGATGAAGATAGTGGACTAATTAAGCCTTTTTCAAGAAAATGAGGTTGTTGTTGCTTATGAACAGAACTACAAATTGAATTCCACTTCTTGCATAGTTCTAACATCACTTCAGATTCCTTAAAAAAAAAAAACATAGGATTAGCAAGTCGAAAAACATAAGACAGGTTACCTGCTACAACATGTTATAAAAAGGAAGTACAGTACTATCAGTGTATATAAGTTAAAAGTACTTAATTTCTATGATGGTCACTCTACTATCTCGAAAAGTAACCTTATTGGAATCGTGAAAAAAAAAAGACTTTCTGAGATAATAACTATTAATTGAGTACTACTTTAATGCATGCAAATTTCAAGATTTGGATTACTAGAATAAAATAAGGACCTGTTGATTGTTTTCTTGTTTGTGCTCTTCTTTGTACTTTTGGAGCCATAAAGGCAAACTTGAGGTGGAATATGTTGACTCAGTTTTAACTTGTATGCTTGTAACTGTTTTAGCTTCTTTGTTGAAATTGGCTAAACAATCAGCACAACAAGTTAGATTCTTCTCAACTCCACCTCTACCAATTGACCAACTTGAACCATCCATTGCTGCCTTGTTCCTAAAGTGACTATGCAAATCACTACAAAAAAAAAAACAAGAAAAGGTAAAGAAAAGCTACAACAGTAACATATATAGTGGGGTATGGAGAAAGTAGAGTGGACGCTATCTTGTTAGGTAGAGAAATTATTTCTGACAGATCCTCGACTCAAGAAAAAAGAAATAACGCAAAGTGAAGAAAATAAAAATAGGATCTTTGTTTACCTTGTAAGATTGAGACTGAGACCCAAACTTCCAACAGGAATGGTAAGTGGATAAAGATCCCAAAGTGTTTGTAAAGAAGGATGTCCAGTTTTACACTTTGTGTAAGTTTGAAAACTTGCAATTCCAAGAAGCCATAGCCTACCATTTTCACCCATTGCACTATTCAACAATCTACTTAGCTCCATTATCATGTGTTCAACAGGAGAATAGTAACTAATATTCCTTTGTTGTTCACCATATTTTGTCCAAAACTCAGACACCCACCTAAGATCACCTAAATACAAAACAACCCCTCTATTCATATAGTTCTTCACTAAAGTCCTAAGCTCTCTAAGTTTGACCTCAAACTCTTCTCTTGAAACATTTCTAAGTGTGAAAAGTGGTACACTTATGAATTGTACATGTTTCATGTCTCCTTGTACTTCACCTTTATCAAACTTATCTATAACTCCTCTAACAACCCCTTCACTTGTGGCTAAACACTCACCAATAACAACAATGTTTCTCCTTTTCTTGAAATTCATCATACTTTCCACAACACTCATAACATCATCATTCTTTACAACTTGATGTTGTCCTGTTTTACTAAGTGACAAATTTAGAACATGATGATGACTAGTTGATGACGTTATTTGTGTGTTTGTGTTTCCTAGTACTAATGGCTTTGTGCTACTAATTATCTCCATACTAGAAACAACTTGTTCTACATTGTTTTTCACTTGTGTACTAGAAAAACCAGCCTCCCTCATGACTCTACTAATACTAGGATCATCAAGAATTGAGATCACTAGTTGTTCTATCTCAACTTTAAGAGCTAAGATAGGTTGTTGTTGATTTTCTATCGATCCACGACGTTGATGAGCTTGAGCCCTTTTGAATGCAGCAACTAAGGCATTAGAAAGTGAAGGGAGGTGAGAATGAGGACCTAAAATTGGACTTGAAACTGAGGTGGGAAGTCTATTAAGTGCAACATTGAAACAAAGTTCAAGTGCTTTACATTGAAGTGGATGTGTATGGGATTGAAGACAAGCTCTTTTAAGAAGACCACTAGAAGATGAAAGCATAGCACTTGCTACATGAAGAGGAGTTACTTGTGCATGTCCTCTTCTTCTAGCTAAGTTCACAGCTTGTTTAACTATGCTTGAAGATTCAGAAGTTAATGATTGTTGAAAAGTATAACCGCCCGTCCTCATGTTATAGAACGTCGATTAATTTATGATGAATCCTCGCGATACAAAAAAAAAAACCTTGTTATAAGTTGGAAGGAAACTAAATTTTCATTGAGTGGATATATAGTGTAACAAGTTGTGTTTTTTTGGTTATGTAGTGAAGGGAATTAATAGGAGTTGAGGGGGAGTTTGTTCTTTTCTTGTAGTTGTTGGTTTAGTATGAGAAAGTGGAAAGCATGTGAGATAAAGCTAAAATTGTCTCTCTCTTTATTTTTATTTTTTTTCTTTTTGGCTCTCATATAAAGGGATAAAGGCAAGATGGATATTTAGAAGTTGGACTAAGCTAGTTAGCTTTTCTAGTTCTAGAAAGAATTAACTAAGAATGATTCAAATAAATTTAGGCTATACTAAGTTTTTTTTTTTTTTATGAAAAAAATAAATTATGTGGGCTTTATCTTTCACAGATTTGTATAAAGGGTAATTTTTATTTAGACTAGAAGTGTTACTTTTACTTGGTTACAAAATCAACATATTTGAGGGGAGAAAAATAGTAAAGGGTCCCTTATGCTTGGAGGTAAGTTCAAAGTAGTCCTTTTTAAGTTTATCTTGAGTAGTTTAAGTTGGGCAAAAGTAAGCATTTTGTTCTTTAAGTTAAATATTTTAAAATTTTGGGTGGTTAGATTTAATGGGAATTGTGAAAATAAATAGGGTTTGATCACATGAACTCACATTTGATTTTTTTTTCTCTAGTTTTTAACTATTAGTCTATTTTTAGAGTCTGATATAGCTTTTTTGAGGTGTATTGTCTGATGTAGTCTCTTCATTGATGAAACGAGTTAAAAATCACGACAAATTATAATAGAAATCCGAGCAAAAAACAAAAAATACTAATTGATTTCTTTGCATCAACTCAAGCTCTAGGTATAATTTTGACATAATATATAAACATGATTCTTAACTTGGCTTCAGTTGACAACAATGATCTTTAAATTTGAGTCTGCATAAGTAGACACTCAAACTTATAGATACATTCATCCTACATGGCATCCTGCATGATAATTTTGTAGTCCTACATGGCATCTTATATGTAATTATGTCACGTAGAACACGTGAATCTACTTATTCAGTTTTATACAATACACATCCAGATCATAAAAAAAACTAACTAAAATCAAATTAAAAGACATATTATATCTATAATTTTTTGACACCTAAACTAAAGTAAAGCAAAGTATTGATCACATAAATAACTAAAAGTGAGTACAACAAACTAATCCAGATACCATTATTTTAAAAAATAAAATACAAGTTGTTATGATTATAGAAAATAGAGTGATGAGTATGATATGAGTAGTAGTTTTTTTTTTTTTTTAATTTTATGAAATGAATGAGAAGTTTGGTAAAAAAGAGAAAAGGTGATAATGAGGACTGACTGTCGGTTTGAAAGAATTGGGAAGTGTGTGTTTTTTTTTGTGGTTGAAGCTTCAATAATCTTCTTTCTCTTTAACACTCAAAAAGAGTAAGGAATAAAGCTTTCTTTGGATCATTACTACCTAAAAAGTATTCTTTAAAAAGATGATGATTGGGATTTTATTCTACCATTTATAATATCAAATTTTGATTAGATCATCATTTTCTTTTGTTGTTAAAAGAAGATAATTATTTAGTTGATCCGATTTTTTAAAAATAGGTATAATATATAAACACGCGATCTTTAAATTGGTTTTAGCGAGTAATTACTATTTTCTCTAATTTTGAGTTTGCATAAATAAACACTTAAATTTGTATAAAATTGAACAAGTAAGCACACGTATCTTACATGGCATAATACACGTAGGATGACGTGTAGGCTACAAAATTGTCATGTAGGGTACTATATAGGACGAGTGTGTTCATTTGTGCAATTTTTTTATACAAGTTTAAGTACATACTTGGTGCACATCTAAAGTTAAAGACTATAGTTGCCACACTATTGGAAAAATGTGAATTACATGAGAATTTTTCCTAGGAATTAGTATATGAAAACCCACAGGTTACTTATTTTCTTGTAAATTTTCATACTAAAATCCACATGTAATTCACTCTTTTCTAATAATGTCAGCTAAAATCAAGTTAAGAGTCATGTATATGTATTATATCAATAAATAATGTCATTGTTTGTTGATATTTTTTAAAAGCTTAAGCAACATAGCATCTCAAATATAACGACTTTTCTTCTATAGTAGTATATATATAATATAAATTTAGAAGTTTTTCTCTCTGTGTTGATTTGATGGTGTTCGACTGGGCACGCAACAAAGAATGAAAGAAAAACTTCTAAATTTATGATCTAAAACAAATTATACTTATGTATAACGGTGAATAATCTTACTAAAAAAATATTAGTGTTGATACATAACTCCAATACTTATATTTCAACTCTCAGATACATTATAACTTTATTTGTATACAATGTATCTTGTTTTTAGTTGTGTATTTAATACATAACTATGTCAGCTTTCATTATATTTTAGTACCCGACACATACAGTGCCCACTATTATATATCAAATGCATAACTAAAAACACCTAATACAGAGTTGACGCAATACATATGATTATGTATCAGATTTGTACTAGGTGTTTTTAAGTGAGTTTAATTACGTATCAAAATTATCTTCTATGATGTTGTAGACACTAAAATTTTGTGGGCCTCTACATAACTGTTCAATTTGAATTTGGGCTCTAGAAGGTGTATTCAGTTTCAATTAGAATTCTTAGAGGCTACTCAATCCTTTGATCCTGGTTTATATCTATATAAAGAGTACTAAATTTTCTTTAAAGACATCTCAAAAATTTTATTAGAGAGATCAAAATCTTGATATTCCGTAAATTTAATGTATTGTTTTGAATTAAGTGTCTTTAGATATGTTTAGTCATGTATCAACCTTTTACCATCGAATATCTTATTTTTTCATCAATTTCTAATCCAATTGCAATTATTGATTTCATATTCACAAACAAAAATGTATTCTCCTATAATAATTTCATCGCTTTTATATCATTTATACCATACTTTAGATCTCTCGATTGCTGAATGTCTCAACAAATTCAGTAATATTCATGATGTATCTTCTCCAAATTTATAAATTTTTTAAATCAAAGTCGAACGAATATTGGACGATTTGCTTAAACAATTTTGCATTTTAATTATTGAAGTTGTTACACATTGCGAGGGATTAACTAGCAGTGACTAAAATGTGATTGTGTATTATATGAATTGTAAAATGATTTTTCTTTATTTTAGTGTAACATACAGAACATTTATGTATCAGCCAGACATTCTAGGATGTATTCGAAATCCTTAAATTTTAAGAGATTTTTGTAATTTGAAAAAAAAAATATAAATATAATGTAATTAATTTTTAATACTTTAAAATTTATGTAAAATATACTTCTTCTTTTTTTTCTCTCTTTTTTCCTTTTTCTTTTAAACTTTTGTGTTTTGAGAATAAAGTTATAATAACGGCCCACATAAGATTTTTTGTTCTTAAAAAGAAATCCATCTAATATTTTGATCATATGCATGTTTTGTGTACTAATCATATATTTTAAACCACTAATAAATCATGAATCATTGAAAACTATTGTCTTGCACTATAAAATATATGAGCTTATGTTTTTTTGTGCTAATCATATAAAAAAAAATTAAATAATATCGATTGACTATATGTAACTCTTGTTGGGTTTTATTTGCCCTAAATTTCTTACCATAACATAGGTTTTCTTTAGGAAAAGGTTTTGGATGACTAATCTTTTGTTCGGAAGGAAGGTTTTAGAACTCTATAAATAGAGGGAATGTTCCTTCTACCTTAATCAAGCATTCACAAATGTAGTCTAAGGGCTTTTTGAGGTTTTTGGTAGACGGGAGAATTTATGGGTCAACAAGCTTGATATGTTATCACTTGTTGTGAAACCTCCAATGTATTCCGAGTATTTGGGTGAGGTTGTTTCCCTCTGTATTTGTACTATCATATTTATAGGGATTGCTGATCTCCTTGTGGACGAGGTCAATGGAAACCGAACACACGCTAACTCGTGGTTGTCTTTTGGTCTATTTCTCGTTTGTCCTCGTACTAGTGGTCTTTCGAGGTTTGCATTGCTAGCTTACCGCGTTTACACCTGCTTATTTCGGTCCTAACAACTCTTTATATCAATATGATGTCCGTAAGTTTTTTCTTTTCAAAAAAATAGAATGAAAAAGAATTTCTATAGCTAAAAAATAAAATTTCATTAATAGTTCTTTTTTTAAAAAAAAAACAACAACCAATATATATAACAAATTCATAATCAAATGATAGAACTATACAAAACAAACAAAAACTAAGTGGGTGCTTCTAGCCCATCACACTCTGACGGGCCCAGTACATTTTGGGCTTGGTTAAGTGGAGGAAACTGAAAATGGGCCAACAACAATATAAACAATAGGAGAAAGAAACATGTAATTGTAATTGCCATACTTCACATTATATTTACTATTATTATTTTACTTAAACATCTATATATATAATACTAATTATAGAGGTTTTCTATCATATATTATGAAAGATATACCTAGATACATGTGTTTTGCTATTGGATACACTAAAATAGGGAGAGAGACAAACAAGATGGGGAGGAAAGTGAGTGAGATAATCATGTATCTCATATACATGTGGATTCCCCACACTATTATTGCAGTAGTATATTGTATATGTATATTTTCTGGACGGGATGGAGGGAGGATTCACATGTTCTGAAATGAAATACCAGATATATAGAAGAAGGGTAATCGAGAGAGGACAGAAGACCAAGTCGAGAGGACGAGGACCAGGGAGAGATTTGTTATGATCATCAGAGACGTATAAAATATTTAGATCTTAATGTTATTCTATGACAAATTACACTTAATTTTGACCCCATATATCCCGAGATACATGTATGTGATGCACCAAAATATGTTAAGATTCATAATATTACAAATTAGCGTGTATTTGAGTAATTAGCTCCTAGACTAGTGAATTTATGTAAGTTTTATGTAACAATATATCCAGTGAAATTTTAAAACAGTAGAATGTATGCAAATCAACTCGAATTCAACAAAACAAAGTAGGTAAATAAAAGTGGGGTTACAAATACCCAACTTTGGGTTGCTATTTAAGTTGTTGAAATTGTTTTTTTTTTTGTTTGTAAATAGATTGATTTTGTAACCACTTCAGACATATAAGATTGAAAATATATTTCTTTTTTCCGAAAAGTATTAGAAATGGTTCAAATTTTTTCTCCTTTCACTTGTTGGATCAAATTTGTCCTTCCTTCTGTTTATTGGATAAAGAATGACCTTAACCTATTTGAAATAGTTCAAATTTGCGCCTCATTCTACCTATTAGATCAAATTTACCCATGATTCCACCTATTAGGTTAAATATGTCTTTATTGTATGAGAAAATAATTCAAATTTCCCCTCATTCTACCTAAAACTATATTGGGCAACTTTTCACATATAGCAAAAAAAAATTATATTTGATATGCTATAGCAAAAATTTGCATAAGTAGCGGCTCCATAGCAACATTTAAAAAACTGTATAATTTCGCCCCCACCCCCCCCTTATACATACAAGTGTATAATCGGGGCTAAATTGTATAATTCGGGCGCTATTAGCTTTGCGTGCAATTGTCCGCTTCATAGCTTTGCATACAGTTGGAAAAATCGGAATTAAAATGTATGTATATTGGACATTAATTAAAGTGTATAAACAAGAAGCTCTATGTTTTTCTCTTTTTATACCAAAAAACCAGAAACACAATATATTACACTTCGTTGTATAAAGCTAGAAAACATTGTATTTCACTGCAATTGTATAATTCACCAATTGTATATTCTTTTGGCCCGTTTCTCTGCAATATGTGAAGTAAAATGTTTGTAAATTAATATATATTAAGTGTGTTTAGTGTATCACACGAAGATATACATTTTTGGCATGTGTATATACATTTTCTCTCGCGTTATCAAAAACAGAAAACAGAAATATACACTTCTGTGGTTATTAAAGCGAGAGAGGCGAGAATGGGAGAGTGGCAGTGAGCGAGACTTCTGGGAGAGAGGACGCATGGGACATTTTTGCTAACGTTTGACTATGGAGCACAATTAAATTCAAAACCCCTACGCTATTAAATTAATTTAGGTTATTAGTTCTGCATTTATACAATTTTTTTCAAAACTAGATTTACCCAAAGTTAATGTTGTTAAAATACATGCATCATGAATACATGCGGGTCAAATCAAGTGTAATTCATTTCAAATAAACCTTATTCAAGAATAATTTACATGTATATAAAATACACTCTATTGCCTGCTTCTCTCCCTATAATTCTATATTTTAAAATGTATGATACATATATTAGTATCAAAAGATACTTGTTGATTCTCTCACTCTGCCTCTCCTCTCTCCACTCTCGCCCACCTCTATCCGTCTCGCGCTCATATCTTCCCTCTCTCGCTAACATTTCTTTTTGTATCTAGTATTAAAAAATACATGTATCTCAAGTATCTCTGATACATATTATTTCAAATTATAGAGTTAATTAATATTTATAATAGAAAATATTTGCATACTTAGATAGTTTTTCCCTAAAAATACTCTAATAGTATAAATAAAAATCCTATTGTTTTTTACCAAAATAAAATATTTCTAATTTGATGATCTCCGATAAATACTCCAATAAAATAAGAGAAAAATGAAATATTTTTTTGAACAGTAATATTTTTTCAAAGAAAGATAAAAATAAAATAAAATAAAATAAATCTACTTTCTCAATTACTCTATATCAAAAACAAATACATGAAGTAACTCCTTTGTGATATAACAATTAAAAGCAAAAAAGTAAAAATTGTTGGTAAAGTTTTCAGTTTTTTTATTATTTCCAAGTTTACACAAAAGGGTTTCCACATTTTTCATTTTGTTTGTTTGGCCACATCTTTTGCTTGAGATACTGCCCTCTGCGGCTTTTCAACTGGTAAGTTAACCTTCCATTTCTCTGAAATTATCCTTACATTTTACATTGTTAGCTTCAAATTCTGATTCGAGGTTGTTTAAATTCAATTTAAAAGAAGGTATTGGAAGTGATTTGCTTGTATTCGTGTTTTTTTTTTGTTTTTTGCTTCAGTATCTTCAAATTGATTGTCTTATGTGTGGGTTGACTTATTGTGGATTTACTGGTTGTATCAATCTCTATGATAGTTGTATATGTCTGAGAAATTTTAATACTAGAGCTATTTGTGTTGATAACTAGAGAAATTGATGTAGATATACTAAAATAAGATTCAAAATATGTACTCAGTGTAGAGATTAGATTAGCACTGAAGATATCTGTGATAAGGTGGGGGTGCTCTTTGTGGTGGATAAGACTAGGGAAGCGAGACTGAAATGGTTCAGCATAAGAGGAGATGGTGTAGGTGCCCTAGTGAGGAGGTGTGAGAGGTTGACTATGGTGGGTTTACAGAAAGGTAGAGGTAGGAGGCCAAGGAAGTATTGGGAAGAGGTGATGAGACAGTTGACATATCATATTTTCAACTTATAACAAGAGGTGATGGTGTGGGTGCCCTAGTAAGGAGGTGTGAGAAGGTGGCTATGGTGGGTTTAGTGAGAGGTTGAGGTATGCCGAGGAAGTGTCACCATTTAGGAAGAGGTTTAGATAGGACATGTCACATCTTCAGCTTACCGAGGATATGACCTTAGAATAAGAGGTTGTGGATTAAGGAAGAAGGTGCGTAGGTAATTGATAGTTGACTCGCTATCTTGTGGATAGGCTTGGTGGTAGTTTGGTGCAGCATACTTGTTTCTCCTTTCATACCAGTAGTAGCAGTATTGTCATATTTTCTTGTCCTAAGATTTTTGTGACTCGTTGTTGTTTCATGTGCTTTGGTTATCACATTATTTAGCTATTGTTTTTCCTTGTTTTCCCTTTTATTTGCTTTGTCCTCTTTACTTCTGTATGTTTCTATTTTAAACTACTTTAACGTGCGTTACTTGAGTTGATGGTCTTTCTGAAACAATCATTACCTTTATGAGGTTAGGTAAGCTCTGGTAGACTCTACCCTTCCTAGATTCCACCTATGGAATACCCTGGGTATGATGTTATTGTTATCGTAAGATTTGAAATGTATGAAATGACTGCCCAATGATTATGTCAAAGACCCAATCTCTTTTTTTGTTCTACAATTTATGGTTCGCAGCATCTCGAAAGAGAAGTGGCTTTAGTTTGTTAGTTAATATGAAACTTGTTTAGTTTTTTTATGAATGTCATCTCATCTGTTTGCCATTGATTCTACTAGTATTAAAGGTATTTTATCATGAGAGGATGATAGAGGATAATTGTGATTTGATAAAGCCTTGGTTGCTGCTAATTCTTAAGATTTATACTCTACTGTTGTACTCCTCTTCTATATTTCGATGGATGCATTTCTTTTTGGTAGTCAGGGGTGTGTGATGAAGTTCAATTGTGGAAAATCATAGCATTCATATCTTACACTCAGACTATTGCATGTGTAGCATGATAATGCTAGATAAAACAGACTAGATATCAGATTATTATGTCCACAGTTTATAATGACCGAAAAAAGGCGTTCGATGACTAAATGATATCTCCCGACTAAACCATGTTGATAGCTAAAAAAGCTATAGGGTGCTGAAAAATGTGTATTATCTGTTTTATTTACTTTTGATTGTTTAGGAGAGATTGTCAAGTTTTTCTTCATTGATGAAGCCCTGTAATTGAATGCTTAGTAGTACGTACTGGAGCATGCGCCTGAAATTTCTATTCTTACATTATCTTTCTGCTTATCTTCTGAATTTTGCAATCCCGATGATGTGGACTCTAATTTGTCTTCAATTTGCTTCCTCGGTCAGGCTAATTTATAGCTCAACTTAGCTTGTGGTAGTATCTATTTGCAATGGCAGATGGCCAAGAAAATGACAAGAATATTGAAATATGGAAAATGAAAAAGTTAATCAAAGCCCTTGAATCTGCAAGAGGTAATGGTACCAGTATGATCTCTCTTATTATACCTCCTGGTGATCAGATATCTAGGATTACCAAGATGTTGGCGGAAGAATATGGTACTGCATCAAATATTAAGAGCAGAGTGAATCGTCAGTCTGTCCTTGGTGCAATTACGTCTGCCCAGCAGCGGCTTAAACTGTATAATAAGGTACCTCCGAATGGTTTGGTCCTTTATACTGGAACTATAATGACTGAAGATGGGAAGGAAAAGAAGGTAACCTTTGACCTTACACCTTTTAAGCCCATTAACGCGTCTCTATACCTATGTGACAACAAGTTTCACACGGGACCTCTGGGTGAGCTTTTGGAATCAGATGAGAAGTTTGGTTTCATCGTCATGGATGGTAACGGTACTCTTTTTGGGACCTTAAGTGGCAACACTAGGGAAATCCTTCACAAATTTAAGGTGGATTCCCCAGAAAGCATGGAAAGAGGAGGTCCAATCAGCTCTCCTGCGATTTGCTCGTTCTCGAATGGACACGCCATAAATATTGAGGAGACAGCAGAGGAAGCAGAGCTGTACTCAGTTCTTCATTAATCCAGCCACTAGTCAGCCAAATGTATCTGGACTAATACTTGCTGGGTCAGCTGATTTCAAGACGGAGCTGAGTCAGTCTGATATGTTTGATCCACGTCTTCAGGCAAAGATACTTAATGTGGTTGATGTGTCCTATGGTGGGGAAAATGGATTCAGTCAGGCCATCGAGCTATCTGCTGAGATTCTCTCGAATGTGAAGTTCATACAAGAGAAGCGCTTGATAGGAAAATTCTTTGAGGAGATCAGTCAAGATACTGGAAAGTATGTATTTGGTGTGGATGACACAATAAAAGCTCTGGAGATGGGAGCTGTTGAAACTCTTGTCGTTTGGGAAAATCTTGATATAAACCGTTATGTGCTGAAAAATAGTGTTACCAATGAGATTGTCATTAAGCACCTAAACAAGGACCAAGAGGCTGATCAAAGCAACTTCAAGGATCCTGAAAATTCAGCTGAATTGGAGGTCCAGGACAAAATGCCTCTATTGGAGTGGTTTGCCAATGAGTACAAAACCTTTGGTTGTTCACTTGAGTTTGTCACTAACAGGTCTCAAGAGGGGTCACAGTTTTGCCGAGGATTTGGTGGCATTGGGGGCATCCTTCGTTACCAGCTTGACATGCGTTCGTTTGATGAGCCATCTGATGAAGGGGAATATTTTGAAGATTCTGATTAAGCTTACCATATGATGGATAAAGAGATGCAATTTGTTGAAAGTTTTGAGGTTATCTTAGCAATGAGTCTCCTGCTATCATCCTTAGTATCAATCACCGAGTCTTTGATGTTTTTAAAAATTGTTTGCCTTTCCTTTACATGTGAAACAGGTTTCATTTTGGGACTATCTTCAATTGGAAACAGGACTTCTTATTGTTTTGAGCCTATCTACCTTACACTTGTGAGTTTGCTACTGCTGTTATGAACTATGTCTTGCTTGTAATGGGATTTAAATTGCTAGTCTGAACCGCGACCCACCTCGCTATTTAATTTCCTCCTATAACAACTTGGTTACTTTGTTGATTCTATCTGTTGGAAACCTTGTTAGTGCAGCTTCATTTTTGAACTAATGCTTTGTTCAACTGATACTTGTGCCTTGCTTGATTCTAGTGTAACGCCTGTTGCGCGAACAAAGTAGATTTGAAAGCTACATATAAGGTGTAGGATCTCCTAATGGTGTGAGGTTTGTTACGAGTATCTTTAGGCTGATTTAGCCCAACACTTTTTGATATTTTTGTTGCATGGGTATGTGGAAGGATAAGTTTCCAGATTGATCATGATTGGCGGATTCAGGATTTAGAATCAGTCTATTCTGACTTAGACACAACGGATTCGGCCAAATCCCACGTGTCTACTCTATGTTGGCAAGCAGCACAAATAAAATAATTACGTTTATGTAAAATTGAGTTGGGTGGGATCTTGATATCCATTACCTAACCCGTTTTGATCCAAGCAAATATTGGTTGGGTTGGATTTTGATCAAACATGTCCAATTGTCACCACCCCTTGTGTTTACTCTTATCAGGCTAATCATGTAGTTGTACATTGCATGTTCCTGATTCTTTCAAAAAAAACTTTGTTCACAAGAGTACCTGTTAGAGACGAGGTCAAAATTTGAAGTTTATGAGTTTGAGATTCTATATCAATAATTTGTATACATTCAATTGATTTATTTACGACATGTACATGATTTGGACCAAAACTACTGCGTTTAGCCAAACCGCCCTAGCTTCGCCATTTGGCCCCACCTCTCCCCGTGCAAGAGGCAAAGTCAAGATTAAGAGTTTGGAGGTTCTAAATTTTGTTAATGATTGTCAATCAACTTCGTTAGCGCTTCACAAATCAATATACATAAATGTTTAATTAATTTTCTAGTACAAATATAGGATCTACGGAAAAACTAATGGGTTCGTCCGAATCCATGAACCCCAACCTAGCTCCGCCTCTATATTTATCGCCAAAAACCTTTTTCTCTACTTCTTTAAATGCAAGCAATACTCGATTTGATATGTTTTGCTTGAACTAAGGGTCTATCTTCACAATAAAGTGGTAAGACGGTGTACACATAACTTCCTTCTCATACCTCACTTGTAATGAGATTACACTGGATATGCCGTTATTTTTTTAAATGCAATACTTGAGTTTAACAAGTATGTTTCACTTGAACCAAGGGCCTGTCAGAAACCTCTATATCTTCACAAGGTAAAAAGTAAAGTTGCGTACACACTCACCTCTTTCGACTCCACTCGTAAAATTACATTGAGTATATTATTGTTACTCTTTTAAAATGCAATATTGACAGACTACAGTAGAAAGCAAGTGGTCGGTTTGCACTTGTTTTTGAACAAATAGATGATGAGTGATAGTGATGTAACAACAAAAACAATTGAATGAAAAAAAAATACTTTGATCATTTGTTCTTTGTCAGTTTATAATAGTGACCTCATTTTCTGTATATATTTCACTATTCTCTTACATCCATGTGCTAAGATTGTATACAAACTATTCATCATCATAAAAGCAATGTAGTCATAATTCCATTTTTTCATCATGAAATGGTCAAATAACTTTTTATATTTGTTTCCTTTACAATAACAACACTGTTCTGATGAATTCTTGCTTCTTGTTCTTTTTTGCTAATAAATTTTTTACTTTTTATCCTTTTATAAACATATGGGGTCAATATCGCGATCAGGTGAAATACCCGGTAGATTTGTAGGTAACACTTCGTAAAAGTCATATTATAGGAGTCTACGAATTAAGTGCTCGTTTGACCATAGATAAGTTTTACCTTTTTTCCGTTTTTGGAATTTTATTTATGGAAAACTATTTGGACGTAGAATTGTGGTGGAGTAATAATTTTTTGCGATTACAACATGTTGTGGGATGTGTTTTGGGTGCCTTTATGTATGGAAATTACATTATATTTTGATTTTATAAGTTTACTTTTCATCCTCAAAGTTGAGCTTAGTTATGATATTAGTCCCATAATTATTCACATTGAGTAAATTCAGCCTCCAATTTATATCAACTTATGCAAACATGGTTCCTCCAATGGGAAAGAGCAAGTAAGAATGAGAATAGTGAAAACTCTCACTAGTATTAGTAGATTCTACATTAATGTCCTTCGAGATCATGATTTTAGATAAGAAGGTATGAAAATTACGAAGTCAATATTTTGTTACTAGCTTTATTCATGTATGTTGTTGTTTTGTTATTTGTTATCTTCGATTGTTTATTGTGTTTTGGATATCGCATTTTGCTACTTCACTTTTATTATTGTTCGTAGTATGTTAAGTATGTATTACTATCATGTTTTCTTCAATACTGTCATATTCCATCGATTCTTATTACTTATTCACTTTTAAATTGACACATTATTAAAAAAATAATTATTGACATAATAAGTTTATCATTTTAATCCTATTAGTTATGAAGTGGATGAATCAAAATTTAAGATTTTTTTAAAAATTAATTAATTAAAAGCATAATATTAAAAATTGTCCATAAATTAGATAACCAAAAAAAAAAATTCTTTTAATTGTTATACTTTAAATTAAAATATTTCAAAAATAATATATCTATCTCCATGAGATCGAAGCGATAGGAATAGGAAATCTAAATTAGTAGGTACAAAATACATGCAAGACAATTGATTGGTGATCCATATGTCTTTTCTTGGGAAAGAAACTTTTGACTTTTATTAATTCATGTTTTAACAGGGTAGAGGAGCTAGAGATTTATATTTCAAACTAAAATGTAAAAGATATTTATAGAAATACATAAAAAAAAATTGAAAAATAATAAATCACTTCAATCATTTTTTAAAGACCATTATTTTTAATGGTTTAAAATTGAAGAAATTCGATAACTAGTTCACATTGTGTAAGGTTAAATTGAGCGTAAATAGATAACTTTCAATGAGAAGTTAGATTAGTAATTAATCTTAAAAACAAAATAAATTACGTGTTATGACAAATAAATATGATAACTTCACAGTCTTTGCTTTCATAATGCTTAAATTACATGCACCTTAGTTAATTTTACAAAATACTTACTCTTTTTTATCAACAAAAATACAATACAACTATATTTATCAAAACTTAAATACATAAAAGAAATTATTCATAAAATTTGTCCATACAAAAAAACAAATTTAAAATATCAATCCACCTCGTCGAACACTAGATAGGTCACACCAATGGATCATGTTACTTGTACACAAATTTCATTATCTCCCTTTGAATTCTCATGCAAAATTCATGCCTAACTCTTAATTAAAGTCAAAGAATATGGTCCAAAAATAAATAAATAGTGGGCACATAGTTGAAAGACATGGCATTATATTGTTTGAACTACTATGGTCCAATTAATAATATTACAGCTAAAATTATAATCCTTTTATCCAGGTGTGTCTGTTGTAGGTAATAAGATACATATAGAAAACTACTTTTAACTAATGTTTATAGAGACATTATTCTTATTCACACCACATGATCTTCTAACTACCCTTTTTTAAATCATAAAGATGTTTTTGACACAAATTCCTAGCAATGAACACATGCTTCTTTCTATATGTAATAATATATTTTTTCCGTTTCAAATTATTTGTCCTTTTTTTTCTTTATACGCTAATATTAATCATAAGGACTTTTTATTAGTATTATTTTAATCTAGTTTGTATCTAAATTGTAATTTCTCTTCGTTAAATATTTACTCAATTTATGTGTCATTTTCATTAATGAGTATGCAATCGCTAAAGTCACCTTGCCAAGAAATGTAGAAACCTGAATAGATATTTAATTTGACTTTATTTGTTATATGTAAGCTTTAATTTTAAGTGTGCACAAATAAATGTTTAAGATTTGATAAACGTGAAACAAATAATGATGATACACTTAGACAGAAAAAATTATCAGGAGGATGTCAAAGTAAGATGCATTGTTTTAACATCTACTTGTGTTAGCAGTTAGGAAGAACTAATATCAGTTGAGATCAAATTAAAGCATATATTTATGGGATAATTGTATAGAATGACAAATTAATAATTATAAAATATATATAGTAGCCTTACCCTTTGATTTTAGTTGTTTTCATAGTTAAACTGTTGTCAGTACCCTCTCCTCCCTCGTATTTCACTCGCCACTCTCCCTTCTCGCTCGCTGTTCTTGTCGCTAGGTCTCTGATTTTACAATAGAATTGTATTTATAATTGAGTTATAATGTTATTAAAGCGAGAGACAAATTGTATAAACACATGCAAATACATTATATCTTCGTCCTTGACTTATAATATATAATAAAAATATTTTCTGTCAAATCCTTTCGCCTTGCTCATTGTATACAAATTCAATTGTAATAATTTCTCTTTCATTATCATTTTATATAATTGACTCAATTGTATATTCCATGACACAGTCTCTTTTTACCTTTTCTCCGTTGCTGGTTTTTTACAAAATTACAAATTGATATTATTTCCCACTTATAGTTTTATACAATTCAATTCTGCTTTAGCTTTCTCGTTTTTTATACAATCAAATTGTATATAAGTTTCTCTCTTTCTCGTTTTATACAATTCGCTTCAATTGTATATGTATAGCGAATTATATATATAAGTTTGCTATAGAGCACTTATGCAAATTTTGCTATAACATACAAATATAAATTTTATATTTACTATATATAAAAGTTACCCTATATTTATTTATTATGCCGATAAATTAAATTAACAACTTCAAAAAGTAAATAGCGCCTCATATCAAAGACTTTGTAATTTTCAAGAAAAATTATACCAAAAGTAAAATAAGGAAAAATTAATTAATTTTATCTTAAACTTCAAAATCGATAAAATAATTTTATTATTTCAGAAAAAGTGACAAATAATTTTAAATAGAGGGAGTATCTACATTGTCTATCTATTATGCTTCATTTAATGTTGCCAAACATTGTCTTAAAACCCATGAAAAAGGCAGAATGATAGTGTTTGTTGGTATGTCAAACTCAAAAGGAAGGTACTTTTAATCATGGTAAGGTACAATGATATTATATATTAAAAAAAAAATTAACGATAATTAATTAATAATATAAATATTTTTTAAGTCTATAATAATATTCGATTCATTGACAATTAATGAATAATAACAAATATTTAACACTTTTTATTAATATTTATAAACGCTATAATATGCAAGGGCATCACTCTAGTGAAATTGTTAAGAGGCATTATTTTTGGTTTTGTTGTACCACTCTTCTCTTTGAGATGGAGAGCCACTTGGAGTAAGGAGATTAATGATAATGTTACATATTATATGTTGATTAGATCAATTATGTTACCTTGTATGAAGTAAAGTATTTGTGGATTAGTCAAGAACTCGTATTTTCATAAGATAAGGATAATAACAATAAGAAGATAACGCGTGCACATAGTAAGAGAAATATAATAAGGATTCAGGAACGGAGTTATTCAAAACAATATGTGAGTGACCTTCATAGTAAAGAAGATACGGAAAACGAGACTGAGATGGTTCAAACATATAAAGACAGATACATATATGTTCTACTCCATTCGTCCTTTTTTATAAGTTAATTTTAATTAATTTTCAAAGTTAAATTAAATTACATTAATTCGATATTTTAAACAAAAAATTTATATATTCAAAAACTATATGAAAAGTACTATAAAGTTCAATTTTGCATATCTATATGATAAATAAATAAATCTTAAAATGTTAGTCAATTTTTTTATAGTTTGACTCTAAAAATAGTAACATTTACAAATAATAGTGAACGGAGAGAATAATAAAGAGGTATAAGGAGAGACATGACACAACTGTAATTCGCTGAGCACATGAGCCAAGATAGAAAGATAAGAAGATCGAAGAATAGAGCAAAATATTAACAGGTAGTCGAACATTGTCTAGTTCCGTAATCCATTGTCACTACTACTTTTTACCATAATAATATACATAAATATTACAATTACTATTCCCCCTTTTCCTCAATTGAAGATAGAGGAGAAGAAGGAGCAGAAAAAGAAGAAGCAGCAGAAGAATAACAAGTAACTGAATCACAATTAGAAGGTGTAAATCCAATAAGTAAATCAACAAAAGCAGCAATAATAAAACCATGATTATTTTTTCCATTCATCTTCAAATACCATTGTAATAATTCTTGTAAAGATTCCCAATCTTTAATCTCATGTGTGTCCACCATTTCTTCCATTGATTTCTTAAAATCCAAATATGGATCCTCTGATTCCAATGCCAATGCCACACTTTCCTTAAATGGCAATTCTTCATCAACATCTTCTTCAATTTCTTTTAATTTTTCCTGACTCTGACTCTGATCCTGATCCTGATCCTGACTCTGATCCTGATGTTCTAAGATTGATGAGCTAGTACAATTTGGCTCAAAGAACAGTCTTTCGGAGCGAACCCCTTTAATGATTAACTCCATTAATGGTTCCCCTGTTTCTTCAGACTCTGTTGAAAAACTTGCTGATTCTGAAGAATTTGTGAACCAAGATTCTGGTGTGGTTTCAATTTCAACAACCCCATGATGATGATGATGATCAGTGTTTGAAGGGTCTAAAAAGATTGAATTTATAGTCTTGAAAATGTGGTTTGCTCTAAAAGATTGAGTCTTGGAATGAGTACAAGAAGGCCATTGCCATGAACCAAGATTCATTTTTTTGCCCATAAAAAAATGGCAACTTTTTGGGATACAAAAAAGTTGTGATTTTTTTTGTTTTCAAGAATTCCAACTTTTTGGGGTTATTTGTATTGGTATTTGGGATATACAAAAACAAAAAAAAAAAAAGTTTTAATTTTTTTTTCCCAAGAATTCCAACTTTTTGGGGTTGTTTGTAATGGTATTTGGGATATACAAAAAAAAACTTTGTAATTTTTTTTTTTTTCAAGAATTCCAACTTTTTGAGGTAGTTTCTAATGGTTATTGGGATACAAAATTTTTTTTTTGGGGATAGTTTGTATATTCTAGTGATTTTTTTGGGATTTCAAAAAGTTTGTGATTTTTTTTTGTTGTTTATTAATGTGCTAATAAAAAGGAAAACAGGAATAGGAGGAGTATAAAGGAGAGAGAGGTGAGAGGAAGGTGGAGAGGAAATGGGAGGGTGGTGGTTAGGTCTATTTCATGTGTGTTATTTAATTGTAAGATATGTTTTTTTTTAAAAAAAAAAAATAAGAATTTAATGGTTTTAATAAATGCACTATCACGAAAAAATGAAGATAGCAATAGTGCAATTGATTGGAACTGAAAGTTATATACCAAAAAAAAATTCATAGTAATATTTTTCCCGTTTCTAAATAAGTGATGTTCTTAGCTTTAACGTATTCTCTAAGAAATTATTTATTTCGAGAAATTAAATCAGCAAAATCTTGAAAAAAACATTTTAGAAGAGAAAAGAGAGTAGATCGAGAGTAGAATAAAATATATGTGTTTGCAACAAATTTTAAACATATGGAAAATAAATAAACCACCAATAAAATATGAAGAAAGAAAGAAAAACATATTATTAGCGGGTTACAATTCGTTGATCCCTTGATTCTAACTCTTCCTAGGATTTTATCATGATTCGAGCGCCGTCGTGACATATTTCTCGGAGCTAGAAGATTTAGATTTGACCTCTCTATGTGAAGTAATCCATCAATTTGTGGAGTCTTCGAGTTTTGATCTTTTGTTAGGAAAATTTCCGAGATGCCTTTTAAGGGAATTAGTTACCTATTTAGATACGCCATAAAAAAAAAAAACAAAAATCTAGGTTTTGGTTGAGTTATGTTGAGTAGCCTCCAAGAATCCTTATTTTGAGTGAACACAAGTTTGTAGAGTCCCAACTCGAATTGAACGCATTTTGTAGAGTCCCACAAAATTTCAATATCTACAATATGTATACGCTAATTTTTGAGACTTTACTTATTAAATTAAGTGGATATATTATTATTATTATTATTATTATTATTATTATTATTATAACTTTTGAAGAGGTGTGCATAAGAGAAATGTTACAATTATTTTTTAATCATCAAGTATGCTTAGCCAAAAAAATGCAGCCTCATAATAATTTAATGTCTTAATCTTATCATTGATAAGTTCTTATAATAATGTTAGCTACAGAATTTCATGATAAGATATGTTCCTTCAAGCTAAATCATATATGTAATAAATAATAATACAAATAGATTTTTAATATCTTTTTTTTCTAATTTATTTTTGGTCCTTTGTGCTTTCTAAGAACCAACATTATTTGCATAATTCATTTGTTGTTATCAAACATTTTGGGTCATTTTACTTTTGTCATGCATAATCAAGATTTGTTTTAGAACAATGTTTGTGAAACTTAAAAAAAGCTTACGATTTGAGGGGTACTCTTTTAAAATTTAAGAAAATTTACAATCGCTATTATTTTAATGTGAGTTGTATGATCACTCTCATATATATATATATATATATAGATATAAATTTCTCCTAGCTAAGTTAAGGTAGAAAAGGACATAACTTATGAAGATAGGCAGACATCATGTGAGTTCTTTATAATTGATAAAATACATAGATATATATATATATATATACAATTAAATTTCAATTAATAACTAAATATTTTAATTTTAAAGTATACACATTCAGACATGACGTTTTATAAAATGATCATTATGACCTTTAAAATTTATATGGTATAATAATATTGTATATTCACGAAACACGATAAGAATGAATTCAAATATTTAAATCAATGTACATTTTCAAAATTAAAATATTTACTTTATCAGCTAACATTATGATATAATTTCTAATACATCAAACATTATTAAAGAAATCAGAAATTGAGAGAAAAGGACATCAAAATGTTGATATTCAAAATTATATAGTAAAGTTATAATAGTATAATTTGCTTCTATTTTTTACCTTTCCATTTATTTGCAATGAATTTATTATTATTATTATCATTTATAAGGCTCCTCATGTACTCACTCTTTTTTCCTACTTTTATTTCTCTGCAACCGCTAATAATTTATGTTTTAGTTTTTTCTCTTTTTAATTTTAAAATATAATATAAAGTAGTCAACATGTAGTACAACCATTAAATAACTATGATACTTCAAATATTGAAGTGACACTTCAAAGTTTAAATTTCCGTAAATTTAGATATAGAAGCTATAAGAAAATTTAAAAAATTATTAAAGAATTATAAAAATATTTGTTGGAAATGGTAATAATCAACAATTTCGAATAATTAAAAAGGCAATATTAAAGTAATTCTATCAATATAAACAAAGTTGAGTGCTGTTTAAAGCATTCCAAATGTCTTGTATTAATCAGCACGGAGGAAATATTAATTTTGAAAAATTTACATCATTATTAAATTATTTTATTTTAAGGATAGTCTAAGTTAATGGGTAAAACTCTCCCTAATAAAAGCAAGTCCGTACCCCGAAAGATGGTAAAGGACTATATTCCAATGGTTGTTGCTATATGGGTTCAATGCATTAAAAAAAAGAGGACTTGTTATGGGACAAGGTCTGTAAGGGATATTGGGGGCGGGAGAGTTTAAAAATGACGAAATTAAACAAACATGTTGTAGTAAAGACACTTGAATATTTAAAAAAAAAAAAGGGCAAACAATTATCATCTTCCTATTTATTCTAAAAAAAATTAAAAATTATTTTCTTAAATTTTTTAATTTAAAATTGGAAAAATAATTACCACCTTCCTCTTTACTGTGTGCCATCATTAGAAAAGGCACTTGATATACTATTCATGTAACAAATGCATATATATAAATGAATAAAGACAAGAGTATATAATACTGTAGCAAATAAAAAAAATTTATTATTTCAACCACCTAATTGCACACACAAAAAACTCAATAAATATTGTTTCATTTTTTCATGTTAAAAATTGGTTATTACATAGTTCAAGAATTTGGAGTAAAATTTTAAATAGACATAATTTGAATTACAATTATTTTTTCGAGCATCTAAACACGTAATAAAGTATTCCTATTATATATACTTTTAATTTCAATTTAAAAAATAAATTGTGTATATTCATAAGTATTGTATATTATGTAAATAAGCTAAGTATTTAAAATACGTTATTTTTCTTTAATAATTATATATATGCATTAGTTCAATAAGCAACAAAGCATTAGACTTATTTCAATTGAATTTGATGCATATAACTAAAAAAGACATATTTATCGTGATTATCTTAACTTCCTAACGGACTCTTTAGAAGACACAATTTTTTTAAATCAAAATTTGAGTTCAAGGTTTCCAATAGAAATGCTTAATCATGCTCTTAGTTAAAACTAGTGACATATCATTTCGATTGTTTAAATAAAATTTATCGAAAAACTTAAAAGATTTGTCTATCTATTAAACCAAAAAATATTTGAAGGGAGCTTAAGAAAGACAAGGAAGGGGTTCAGTTTCCTTATGAGCTAATAATCAGGCATGCCTGCAATTATAATGCAGAGTAAACTCTGATTAAAAGGTTGTCTAATATCTATATAGTATAAATTGAAGACAAGAAATTGGACCATAGCCTAATAATAGTGAATCAACAATTTTCTTGCTTCATAAAACATAGAGGATATTTCTTTTAAATGTGAGACAACAAAAACACATGTGTCTATCTTCCCCATCTATATTAAATTTCTCAAGAGGCAAGGGATTTATAATGTTTCAAAATTACTCTTTTTTAAAAAATATTTTTGTAATTTTTTTTCTCAAATAAGTGAGATTGTTAGTATAGTGTTACTAATATTTATCAATAAAAACGCCGCGGTATAGTAACAGTTAAGGAAGTTGTGACACTGGACGAGAAATCCCTTTTTTGACTTTTAAGTAAGTAAGACCTTGTCCTCTTCCTTTTCGATATCACGATATGACGAAAGCTGTGTGATGACGTTGAACATTCGTGTGTGAAGTCGAAAGGACATATAACGAAACTTCTATGTGGATGTACCCAATTTGTAACTCTCAATAATGCTTAAGGTTCTATACATTCTTTATTCAATTCATTTATATCCTTTTATTTTTAGTTTTTAGGTTTCCTTTCCTCTTCAAGCCAATCGATCGCCTTCTAGCTAGCATTTGTTTTAGACTGATTAAAATGAAAAGTATGTCGATCATATAATTAATTGGAATTAAAAGTAATTTTTAATTCAACAATAGTATATCTGATATAATATCAAAAATAAAGTTAGTAAAAGGCAAATGAAAAATAATTCCATAAGATATAACACATAATTAAGTAAACAGCCAACATCCTCTGTTATATGATAAAATTTTTTTGAAGTAAACGTGAGAATTATATACATATTATAGTCATTAAAACCTACTAAGTCCAAAATATTTAGGTATTGATTATTAGTCTCAATTTATTTTTAAATTATCAAGAAATTTCTTCTGATACTTCCCTCGTGTGATTAATTAGAAAATTTTGTTTAGGAATATTGAGATTCTTATCTTCATAATCTTAATTAATTAATTTTTTTTTATAAATATTTTCTCAAGTGGCAAAAATTTATGTATATGAATTGTTTTGTCCCCTCTCTACCACTCCTCATGACTAGTAGGTGAGGTACATAATGATAAATTGACCTTAATTCTATGATTAGAGTTCAATTATATTTACCTTTAATTTGCTCTAATTGTTCTCATAATTACTTTCAATTAATTAAAATGATAAATTTTGATTTGTAGAACTGAATAAGTATATTTAGCCTTTAATTAATTGAGATGTGGTGTGTACTTTTGATCCATAATTCAAAATTTATTCTGATAAACCATATAAATTTTAAAGGTTGCATCTTGTGAGGGGGTGGTTGTGATGAGAATCATCTATCCTGGATGCAAGCATCGGACCTATTTCGTGGCTGAATTGTGATCCTGTAAATCACACAGAGATAATTTTACTGTTATACCAAGGCGCCCTTAATATGTCCCCAATTCCCAGGACAAAATAGTGAATTACAATAACGAGGGAAAACTAAAAGTGACCATTATCCTACTTTTAATTATAATAAAACACAGATTAGAGTGAATACATGAATGACCAAATTCAGATAATTATTGGAGGTTTTTGAGATTATTGATTTTGATTTTTAATTAACATAGACCCGTCAATTCATGGAGCGGTAACTAATTAATTAACACTTCTGCAGTGACTTATGCAGTGTTTTAGGATGTGCTATTATGGAAAACTTTTATCCTAACTTACAATAATAGTCTGAAATATTCAGGTCAATATTATGCTGCTATTATCCAAATATATTTTTTTTCGAAAATATTTCACGTTTTATATTTAGAGGAAAGTTCTTAAATAGCTTTATTTATTTAATTAGGAAATGTAACAACATTTAGATTTTCAAAACATAATAAAATACATTATATTTGTATCTAACAAAAAATAATACTCATATGATTTCATTTTAAATGGAAGTAATCGCTAACAAAGGTGTAATCTTTTTTTTTTATAATCACATAATATATATACGAAATACTTTATGCACCTGACTCTCTTTTATCTTGCTCTTAAATATGATCCCAAGCATTTCTATATATATAAAATTAGAATTAGAATGGGGTCTGGGAGTTATCCTCCACTTCGTTAACAGTGTATATGTAATTTCACAATTTTCAAATATTGTATTTATGTAACGAGGACTACATGTCAAGGAAAAAAGAAAGAAACTATTTATTTTTACATACTAAGAGATTGTGTTTCACATGAAGAGGATATTATAAAAATTAGTTTCTCTATTAAAATGTAAAAGGTCAAGAGATGTCGTTTCATTCATTCACAACCTCAACAATGTAGCACTTGAAACCAAAAAACTAAACCTTTTACTATTTCTATTGTTTTTTTTTTGGTCTCTTCTTTGTATAAGCATCTTTTGTTCACCAGATTTATCCTCGTCCTTGTTACCTTTTACATTTTCAGAGGTAGGTTTGCATTAGTTAAATGGAATATGTACAATTCATTTTTGTCCTTAAATTAGGGAAACATAAATTATTACATCCATCTTTATTAGAAGAAATAAGAGCCAACAGAATTTCAAATTTTGATAACAAATTCGTATGCTTATCGTGTCTAAGCACACCAATTGTGAGGTACCCAACATTTGGCCTCCAACAAAGCAATTTTTGAGTACCATATGTTTGTGGGTCTATCACTCTGACGGTTTACTCGTTTCAATTACTGTAGCATGTTTTGATGACGTAATATATAACAAATGAAGAAAGAGACTTTGAAAGTTATGATCTAATAAAAAACAAATGTGTCGCAATTTAATACTGTGACATATAATCAAGTATCAATGCAACTAAGGGTGACACCTTAAATAAGAGATGGGTGAAAATTCAGAGGAGATTAGAGTTGTAAATTTAGCATAGGTATAAAAAAAGTTAAGTGCTAAATAAGACGTAAGAATTCAAGGGTAAGGGCAAGATGACTTTTTACCGCGGTTCACCATTTCAAAAGGAGAATTTAGTGTCTTTCTGGTTCGTAATGGAAGTAATCGTCTCTAGTCAGGACACCACCGTTGTAAAAAAAAACTCAACCAAGGGTAAAAAACAAAAAAAAACATAATATACATTTTAGGTTGAAGACACATGATTTTCTGTTGTCTACAATATCTCCAAGATATCTGGAAAAAAGTAAAGACATTTACAACAAGAATAGATTGAATTTTGCAATCTTGATCAGACAACATGAAGACACAACTAGTGTCAAAAATATCCACATTAACACTCTTTTCTGTTTTTCTTACACAAAAAACAATAACCCTAGACATCTAAAACAGCTGGGAGAGGTGGCAACGAATTTCATCAAGCTACGCAGGGGCATTTGTATCATCGTCACTGTCAGTCTCATAGAAAGGACCATCATCGTAATCATCGTTGTCTGAACCTTCAGTATTCCCAGTGTTATTTGAAGCTGCATACAGAGGTTGTGCGGAATTCCAATCAGGAGGAGTCCTTTGAAGTGCTACTCGGTTAATTAAATACCTCCGCGTCTATAATGCAGTCCGCAAAGCTCGGACCAAAGAACTGGCAGTTCCCAATTTTCATCAACAGTCCAATCCAGGACATCCACACTCTTCACAAACACGGTGGATCCCCTCTATAATGTAATATTCAGCAACTGTGGCCCTTGACAACAGCGACGTCATTAAACAATGATAGACGGCTTTGTCTGGCTTCAAACCAGATCGCTTCATCTCTTCAAAGCATTTTAGAGCCTTTTCAGGAAGTGAAGCCCGTGCCCACCCGTGTATGAGAGTGGTGTAAGTTTTAACATTAGGTTTAACCCCAACCCTTTTCATCTCTAGAATTGTGTTTGTCGCTTTCTGAAATGAAAAGAAAACTTATTGTAGTCATTTGGATATTTGGGAAAATAAAGAGCATACATTCTTTTGCCAATAAAAGCTACCACTATGCAGAGCATATGATAAGAGTCAAAGCAACTACACTCAAATTCGACTAGCAGAAGCATTAGTAGAACCACGAAGTTGGAAACTTGAAAGGCTACATGAGTCAAACATATTTGACAGTATTAAATTCCAGGATGTTCATAGGAAGTGCTTGAAAAACCCAATAAGTCTAAAGCACATCATTACTGAAAGTTAAACGTATAGAACAGTACACAAAGCAACAAACGAGACCAAATATCCATTTGCAGGCATTTTGACGAAGCTGAATTAGCAAACATGAAAGCATCTAAACTATATAATATCATCAAATGGATACCTGCATGTCTCCAGCTTTACAACAAGCATTTACGAAAGAAGTATAGGTATGGATGTCAGGTTGAACCCCTTCTTGCCTCATTTGTTGCATCAGGTCAGCAGCCTCCCAAACATCACCTCTTCGAGCCCATCTGCACAGAGAACATAGCAAAATACCATCAAATAGAAGGTTTATATAGCTGTTAAAAGCAATGTGCTAATCAACATTTATTTCCTTCCTCCCATCCTCCAAAGATCCAAAATCAGATGAAAGTTCTGATGCTATAAAATAGTTTGCAAGCAGATACAACCAAATATGTAGAGTCCATACCCGTCAATTAATATGTTGTACACATAGGTGTTCCTCGGGATGTTTTTGGCACTCATTTCTTTTGTCACTGCCAAAGCACTTTGCATCCTGCCTGCTTTACAGCATGCCTTGAGTAATGCCTCATATGTATATATAGGTCAAGCTTCCAGACCATGTCTTTAAATCTGACAAATACTCAAAAGCTTTTCTGTCTCGCCAAGGATGCCATAAACCATCCATAAGGGTGTATCGTACGCTAATTTGGTCCTACTTCTTCAAGCCACCATCTCCTCCAAAACCTTGCAGCGCTTTCTCCATCTGCATCGAGTTAAATATAAAGCAAACAAATGAAAAGGGTCTACAAAAATAAGTTTGATAGGTCTGATAATTTTCAAACATGGAATTACAGACTCCACTATGAGAGTTGAACCCGTAAGTAAAGGAGTTCAATCACACAGCAAAAGACCAGGCACAAGATACAAAAGTTGTTGATCCTTAATATCCATATAGCATTTCATGCTGATAATGTCCACAGTTTGCTACATCAAGTCCAGATATAGATCAGTTTATTTCTGTCTAAATGGTCAATAAGGTTTCTCTTCTTTGAAAGGTCACCAATTTTTGTCATAAGGACTGTAAAATACTTTCTACTATACAGAAGCAGGAAGAATGCACTCTCAAGTTGTAAATGAGAGTGCATTTTTCAGAAGCTCAGATAATGTGGCACATGAATCAATTGTAGGAAGGTACGGTAGTAGATTAGTTTAGCTATGCGGAGTGATGCTAACGCATAACAAAGCCATAAAGCTACATCTTTCCATTTGATTAATTTTACGCCTGATTACTTCTCGGTCAACCCAACCAGAATGACTATGAGAGAAAGTTGTTCTTCTATTTTAACTTTCTACAGGAAGTGCAGATGAGTGGTGAGGCAGAAGTCCACAAGTTCACCACAAGAATATATTTTCATGTGAATTCTTGGTGGTTTATAATTGGTTGTTTAGAAAGTTAATAAAAAAATCAATTACGTATATAAATCACTGGAACCTGTCAGTCAGTACACATACCACGTCCAGTACCCTTTATAGAAATGGACAGGTAACACAAATATTTCTTTTTTAAGCGTGTCCAAATGAAAATTACATTCTGGAACATAGCGCTTTACCTGGAAGTTCTAACCACGTACAAGACTTAATGCGTTGAAAGTACCTGAACATGGGATGCAGCCATCCTTCTCATTCATATCCAAAAAAACGTCAAGTTGCTTTTCTTATTCCCAGCTTAGCAAAGGCCTGTATAATTGGATAACAGCTTCGTGACGTAGGGTATGCCTCTCCTTTTTCATTCCTGCAAACTATAGTGAAGCACGTTTATGTTACCAATGCCCACCAAAAAGCTCTGATAATGTATTTAGAGGACACATTCTCGGGCTTCAAGCGTCTCTTATCACAACTTCCTCAAAAATCTGCAAGATGCATGCACATTTTCCCAAATTACGAGAATCCCGTTGTGATCAACATGGACTAGTCTTTCAGTTCGCTTTATGCCAGCACTCATCATTCACGACAGCTCAAAGGCTTTGGAGACTTACTCGCAACCTGCAAGGTACAAAACAATGAATACCAAATGTCAACTGATTAAGACCGTGGTGCACAATCCATTAGCAATTCAATATATTGCAATTAGCAGGGGCAGATGCAACCTTTTCGTGCGGGGTTCATCCAAAACCAATATTTTTATTTTATTTTTATTTTTTTGATGACAAGGGAAACCCGCAGCTGCTATCCTTTGGGTGCGCACAGGGTAAAACCCAATATTTTCGACGTGGAGCATAGATATATATGTGAAAATCTACTGAAATTTCAACATGCACTAGATCTGAAGTTATCTGAACCCATTGATTTTTTTATATAATGAGTTCAGGTCTAGAACCTCAAAGGCTGAACCCATCAAGTTTAAATCGAGATCAACTTGGAGATTAATATAGAAGGATAGGCCCCAAAGAGTAAAGTTTTCAATGCCGGAGATACAAGATGCGTTAGACCATGGAATCCAGTAAATATGTTATGATTACAGTAAGAATAGTAAAACATTTAAATTTGAGTGTTGGATTGATACTTAAAACACTTCACCAGATGTTGTTCGTCTTTACTTAGTGTTATAAACCAGCAACGCTGTAAAAGCCAGAGAAAGCAATAGCCTCAAAATTGAGACTATCAAGATGGCATATTGCACCTGTTATTCTAAGACATGAACAATGTTGAAAGACAGACACCTTTTAAACTTGCTGTATATAAGGAAAAGGTATGGAAGGCAGATACTAAGACCACGCACTCCAATTAGTTAAAAACTGATTGATGCAATGATTATCTCCCCGCCACTTCTGGGAACTGCTGTTCCGAAATTGCTAGGGACTTATTGGTTTCCGATTTCCACCAGCTACGTCCACCATCTTGTGTGCCCCTTTGGTTTTGGGAGGGCCACTGGTGGTCTCCACTAGGGCGCCCATGGTCGGGGAATGAAACGGCACCGTCCGAAAGGAGAGAGGAGAAGCAAAAGAAACGAAGGGAAAAACGTGGCAAGGAAAAAGGCAAAGAGGGTTGGAGAAGCTGATTATATGAGAAAGCGCACCAGAGGGGAGACCGCAATGAGAGGAAGAAGAGACGAAACTGTGATAGAAAGGGGAGCTTAGAAGCATGCACTTGTCCGTACACTTCAGAATGTCTTCCAAAAGGACCAAAAACCAATTCAGTACGCTAATGAATGGAGTTACAATTAATGGCAGAATGGACAAAAAGGCACCTTGATAAAGAGATTCATTAAACATCCATAGCTGACAACTGAAGGTGTAAATCCACACTCCTGCAAGAGAAATTACAATACCACATTAGACAATTCAGGAATGCAAATAAAGATTCAAAGAACGCATAGCTGTTCATGAGCATTGCTAGGTCTACTCAGAAGTCCTATTTCATATTCAAAACACTGTCAAAGGTTTTGTATTTTCTCCTTTCAGAACATTGTTCAGAAAGGTGTTTCTTTTTTTAAAAGAAATTATAGTATCCTTCTGTGAAGAGTTCCATACTAGACAGTGACATCATGCATTCATTTTGTAGGTTGATAATTTTTCATACTATTCTATATTGTATGTAGTACAGAAAAACATTTGACCAAGCATAAGTTCCATTCATCTATGCAATTATCCTGAATGATACTTGCCTTAAGTCTATCAAATAACCTGAGCACATTTGTCTCATTTACGATGAGGGTCTATCCATCCACATGGCTATGATAGATATCCATTGGAGCATTCACTACCTATTTTTCATTCCTAACCAACTCTCAGCGCGCGGTCCAATGCATGTTTGGCTGTCAGTTCATTAAAAACCCAAACAGATAACATTAACTTGCATAATCCCAACAAACATGAATAAATATAGGAAGAACAGACGTGAAGAAGTGGATTCAGTGAACAGTGGGAATCAGAAAAATGGTTCGCTAATTTGAAGTTGCATGCATAATATAAGACCATAATGAACTCCAACTTAAAATTGAAAAGCAGAAATGCTAAATATTAAAGAAAACATACCAGTTAGCATATATGATGCTGCCATATATAATAGCATTTAAAGTCAGATGCCTCTCTTTAGCCTCCTTAAACCATTGCTCTGCAGCTCTTCCACAAAAATGAACAACAATTGAAAGATTAGGAACAAGGTTCTCACTATGTAACCCAAACAGAAGTTGAGATAACTAGTTTCTCCCAAAAAAAAAAAAAAACTTGATAGCACAAAAGTAGCTTTAGTGTGAAGACATTGTTTCAGGTATCATGTATTGACCTCAATGAATTCCAGCATAAAATCAAGACTACATTGTGGGAAGATGTCATTGCGATACAATCAGTTTCAATTACTTCAAGAGCTGTCAAGCTACAAAATAATCTAGCAAGCACTCCCACAGTGTGAGACAGGACATCTTATTCCCGCAGGGGGTTGTGTTGGATTAGCCCATAATCCATATAGCTATCATAATTTATAACACTAATAAAACTAGCACATAGGTTAGGAGATTTCTATATTCAAAAAAAAATAGTAATACACTAGCCAAGTTAATATTATCCCACACTTGCAATAACAGTCCAATAACATGTGTTGAACGTTACGGTTTCGAAATTTTAACTTCAAACTTCAGTATTTTGTTTTACATTTCCTAGGTCATTTACTAAACCAAGATTAAAATGAGAGCAATACACTTTCAAACTACACAACCTTATAAAAATCCAATGGAAACACAACCAAAATATCAACACAGACAAAAGCTTTAAAAGAAGAGGTAACCAGAGACGAAGCTGCGTGAATAACAATTAAAGGCAGGTCGATTCCTCACTCTATATTGCCCAGTTTTGCAAATCCATCAACAAGGATGCTGTGAGTCACGAGACTCATTTCAATTCCTTCATCTTTCATTCTCCTCACACAAGATAGTGCTTCTTCCATGTCTCTAGCCACTGCATAAGCATGGATGAGGCTGCAATAACAATACAGAGAATATGGTAAAATTAAAGCTTTTTGAGCAATGAACTTGAGGCCAACGAGTGAAGTAGTAAAAAATTTCTAGATGCTTTAGCCATACTAAGAGAATGAACACAAACATTTTCAGTATTTAACAGTGAATAAATATTTCCAACCCACATTGAAGGAAAATTTCCTTTTTCGAGTACGAGAGAGTGAAGAGAAATGAAGGAGGAAGAGTGGGAAATTTCATGGGACAACCACTGGACGAGAAGAAAATTAGATGGAGACACAATGAAGATGGGCAATTCTAAGTGAATAAAGTTCACAAGTGGAGTCTATTTGAGATGGAAGGAAGTCCCAAAGGTCCATTCGAAGATACTTGGAAAAGCAGGCACCAACAAAGTAGAAATGTTTTACATGGCTAGTGGTGACAAAAGAATGCCTCACCCAATGAGGCACTTCAGAAAAGGAAACTTAAGTAGCCTCTAGATTCCCTTTACGTGTGGGGGCTGCAGAAATTAATAGTCACTTGCCTTCATTGTAAGGTAACTACACAAGTTTGGGCACTTTTTATCTGTTTGGGTAGGGAGGAATGGACAACGTCAGAGCACACTGCAGATTTACTAAGCTGCTAGATAAGAAGAGGTGGGAGTAAGAGTAAAAAATGATGGTAGAGAACATAACAGCCAGTATTTTGTGGAATATATGGAAGGAGAAAAATGTGAGATTTTTTTAAGGCAGATCTAGTTCCATACAAAAGATAAAAATGGAGCTGTATCACAATTGTATGTTTTTGGTGTAAAGAGTAATGTAAAGATGGAAGATGAAGTTCAGATAATGGACTTCTTAGGAGTTTTGTAATTAATATTCTCCTTGTAAGCTCATATTTTGGAGGTGGCCAGCGTTAAGGTATGTAGAGGAATACATGTTCCCAGTTTTCAAAAATAAAAATAAAAATGAAGGAGCACAAACTATGCAATTAATAAATTAACTCATGTTCAAACCTTGGGAAAAGAGAAAATTTCAGCAAGAATCATGTTAAGAAAACAATGAGAATAAGCGATTATCAAAAAGATTAATAAAGTAATGTATGTAAAAACTGTCTACAATCACACCTAAACTCCTAATTAGGGCCTCGGCACGAAATCTTTAATTGAGGTAGAATTAGTCTAGGCTGATTCAAATTAGGATTACTGCAAAATGCGGGGAAAAGTACCACATCAGAAAAACTACAAAATAGCAGAAAGTAGAAGAAGCCTAGACAGTTACTTATCGACCAAATTCCACCAGGATCATGGTCAATTGTCCTAAGCAATAGATAAAAAGAGGAAGCGGGCAATGAGCACTGGCTTTAGGAAAAGGGAAAGGGAAAGGGAAAGAATGTCAAGAATGGATGGAGAAAAATACATTGGCTTTCAACATATCTACTCACTAGTGTAGGGAGTAACTTCCGACAATATTTTGCTTAATAAAGGACTAATTAAAACATAAACAACAGTTTGGCAGGGGAACTTACTTGGTATACACATGAACTGTTGGCTCTATCCCTCGAGCACGCATCTTTTCAAAGGTTTCACGTGCACGATGCATGTCACCACGCCGTCCATAATAGTTCACCATTAAACCAAACTCTTTCCTGGATGGCTACAAAAAGAAGGTATCACTTCCTCTGAAAGAATATGATCAAGATCTCTGCAGAAGCATGTTGTACTTTACCCACTTCGAGTATAAATTAGCTAATTACCTGTCAACCGAAGTAAAATCCATTGTTTCATAGAGAAGAAGCTTATGAGACTCGAATAGATATAGAATATAGCAAGAATATACATGACCTTTTATTTGATAATCACATTGTGGTTGTGGATAAGCAATAAAAAGAGCAAGTGGATAATCACAACTTGCACTAATGAGACTCATATTTTTTGCAATACTAAAACTTGTATCATATAAAATACTCTTCCTATAACGGGGAGTCCAGAATATTAGCCACCATTTTACTAACAATATTGTTCTGTACAACATTCAAATGTTTCAAGAACATAAATTCATTTACATAAAATGGCCAGAGGTACATCATTTTGATGGACAAGCTACATCTTATGAAAGAAAATTGATTCCCTTCATTTTGCAGCCTAATAATGGTACCACGTCTGATAGCAGGTCAGTACTCAAAAGAGATTTTTGGCCTTAAATTCCAAGCTTCTGGGGTCTATTAAAGAAGGTCACTCAAGTCAACTTAACCAGTCGCTAACCATGCCCTGGCATGACGAAACATGTTCACAGCCTATATCTTTTTTGAGGGATCTAGTTTAAGCTTTGCTAATACGGTCAAGACTATCAATTACTCATTAGTAAAAAGTAAAATCACATTAGCATGCAAAAGTAAGCACCAAAACTATAGTTATAAGAACAAATCCCATACTACATACTTAGAATTCCAATTCCTTATCTTCCTTCATTGTTTTGCTCCAACCTTACTGGAATTACACTTCAAGGAGTTATGAGCAATGCAAGAAAAGTAAATTGCGGGAAACTCAATAAACATGATACCTTCTTGATTCTCTCGAAAGCTTGGACAACGGCCTGCCAATTCTCTGGCTCTGTATCTAAAACCTTTCTGAAATCATTTCTTGAGCCTTCCCTCTCCTCATGCCACTTGGACCTATACTCCACATCATCTTCCCCTTCCACCCACCTCCTCCTTTCCTCGGTTTTCGCCTTCATTCTCCTCCCATCATCCAATTTAACAGTCAACACCCTCCCGTGAAACTCAACCCCATCAAACTCAACAGCCTTCATTGCTGCCTTTTCTGCAGTTGAGCCTCCATATATCACAAACCCAAATCCCTTATTCATTTCTGTCTCATGATGACCCTTTATCAAAATCACATTCTTGATAGGCCCAAATTGTCTAAAGAACTCAGTAAGCTCCTTCTTCTTAACCCAAATTGGTAAATTCCCAATAAAGACTTTCCCTTTTTCCCTAAATTCACTACTTTTTTGCATTTCTTCAACATCTGAACTGTCTAAATCACTCTCATCTCCTTCAGTGGGGGGACTCGGTGGTGCGGATGGGGGTGGGGGTGGTGAGAGTTTGTTAGATAACCAAAGTTTGTTACTGAGGATTGGTGGTGATGAAGTGTTAGGAGGGGAATTAAGGAGAAGTTTTAAGGGGTTTTTGGAAAATTCGAGATTCTGAGAATGAGTGGTGATATCAGGGGGCTTATTGGTGGTGGGGCGGCGGAGGCTGGTGGAGGTGGTGGGTTTTTCAGTGGAGTCAGAGGATGATTTCAGGGAGAGGATGCAGGTGGTGGAGGGATGATGTTTTCCGGCGAGAATGGAGGTGGCGAAGGGTGGCGGAGATGGAGAGTAGTGTGCGGTGGAAGAGAGGGAGAAGATAATGCTGTCCATTATCATCAACTCAACTCACGGAGAGAGCTCAACACTGTGTTGAGAGTTCATAATGTTAAAATGCTCTCTGGCACTTCAAGGGCAATTTCGGTAATTGATAAAAATACACTTCACTCACTCGATATTTGATATCCAAGTTAGGTTTCTATTGTGTAATACTCGTTAAATGGGCCGTGTGTGACCAATATTAGATCCTTTAAGGAATCCAGAGCGAAAATTCACGATCTCTAATCAAAGAGCAAAAGAATTATCATTCGACCACGATATTTCGATAACTAATTATCAAATTTCATAATTTCATCTTAATCAATTCAAAATTTAAACCACAAAAGAGTATGATAAGATGAGTTTTTGCGACTTAGGTCAACTAACATAAAAATAATACATTTCACTCAAAGATTGTCTTTGTATGCCAAACTTCATAAGGGAAACAAGTGTTGTTGTTTGCAAGATAGCCTTGGACTCATAGCTTAACACTATACTTTGTATATAATAATATCAGTATATTATTTTTAATTAGAAATCTTGAATTTTTCGAACTAAGAAATTACGTTACCTTTAATATGAAGGACTTTGCCCCTAAAATTAACCTTTTGAACACGAATGCAAATTAATCAGATTTCAAAATAAATTGAACAATAGGTTTAAGAAAAAAAAAATCTGAATTTAACTTCACTTAAAATTATTTGTGCCATCAATTCCCCTCAGAAGTAATTAACTTAATTTTCAACATTAAAAGTGTAATTAATAACCTAAATGCTAATCATACTATAGTATATCTTCTAAGAAAGAACGAAAATGCACCATGTTAACACTCTCCAGAAGCAAAATGCAATTGGAAATAGATAGAGTGCATTTAGAACCAAAGATTCAATAGTTCACCATCATCTCTCAAAACAAAAGAAACATGAACTTTGGCATAACAATCCTTGAACAAAATTAAGAAGATATATCTAAAACATGTAGTCTACCAAAAACTCGATTTAAATTTGTTCACATCTTATATTGTACTCTCTTAGTATTTCCTGCCAAAACCACCAGCACCGCGACCAAAGGTTGGGAGAGCTGCTACTGCTTGTGGTTCTGCAGCCTGCTTGACAACGCCGGGAAGGTCAGACATGCCAAGAGCTGAAAGCATGTCAAGGGTCTCCTTGTCGACCTCAATCAGATCGGTCTTAATGGCAGACTCATCAGGAACAAAGTCCATACGTCTCTCACGTTCCTCCTCTTGCAATTTCAGGGAGATGCCTCTAACAGGTCCCTTCTGAATACGCTTCATAAGGTGGGTGGAGAACCCAGCAATCTTGTTGCGGAGACGCTTTGAAGGAATAATGGCAACTTCCTCCAATATCTTCTTGTTGGTGTGGAAATCCAAGGTCATCTTGGAGTAGTACCTCTCAATTACCTGTCTGGATGACTTCTTCACAGTCTTGGTACGTACACGACCCATCCTCGCTGAAGCTTCTTAGTATGAAAACCTGTTAAAATAGACAAAATAAGAATTACTGAAACAGTCCTTCACAGTAATCCCTTACTGTTGTACTGGATTTTTGTTAGTTGGAACTAATCGAGCACTAATCAATGACTCAATCACAAACAAAGTCAAGATTAGATACTATAACAATGCACTCCGTTAGGACGTGAATCACTCCAAATACTACTGTTTTGATAAAGATGGTGCAAGGACTCACTCCACCACACCCTCCAAATATTAATTGAAATTATCGACTTCTCTAATACTCCTACCAACTATCGATCACCAGTATATCTGAAGAAAATCGTAGCATATCCACACACAACTAGCTATCCAGAAATAACAAAAGCCTACAGCATAAACAAGATACTTATACAAGTCAAAATCAAAACCCTGTATTACATCCTCATTCCAGTTGATGCTCTCATGTGAAGCATATATAGCAAAAAAAAATAAAATAGGTGGACAATAAAAGCCCCTCAAATCGTTCATCAAATATAGAAACTATTCAAACATAAAAAGAACCTCCTACCGATAGTAAACTTTTCCAATTTCAATTACAGCACACATCATCTTACTTCTTCAGCCTAATAACATGAAACACTAGAACAATGCTAACCTAACAGATCTGCCTTAAATTTTCAAGTACAAACAAATCATTTCGATAATAAAAATTACCCAGTGAATCAACTCCAAAATACAATAGTTTATCTTATCTTCTGTAACAAAAGATATAACACAAACAATATGTTCAACTGTTCTAAACTTCTGTATTAAATCATGAATTATCAAACTAATTGACAAAACATCAAACACTACCAAATTAAAACAGCTAGTCACTCAACTATCACTTGCTATCTTAATTCCAGTTTTTTTCAACAAAAAACATAAATTTATGAGATAATAACTACTCGTTGAATGACCGTATGAGAGAAAAAATCACAAATGTACCAAACTTCTATATATATATTCGATTAGATCCATAAATTAACAGATAAATGATGCAACTAGACTATATTCATATTACAAATAAACATTCAAATTTGTGATCAATCGATACAGAAAGAAGTGAAATTTGCAGAAAACAAAAAAGCTTACTTGAAGAATTGGAGCGGAGGAGGACTCGACTGCGGCAACTGAGAAAATGTAAGCTTTCAATGGAAAAAATATAAGTGAAGGAGATTAGGGTTTTAGTATCACTCAGAAAAAAAATGGGCTTATAAAACTTCCTTTTTTTTGGCCCAATTATTTTTGGGCCGCTTGTATGTCTAACTTTGGGAAAAAATCCTATGTACGTATATTGTTAAATGGGAAAATTGTATATATAGCAAACTAATACCTAACTAAATGGAATAGCTAGGGTTTGATTAATTGTGCTCCATAAGCAAACGTTAGATAAAAATTTTCAGCCGCTCTCTCCCAGAAAATCCGCTCGCCACTCCATTCTTGCTCGCTCTCTCGTTTATACAAAGAAGTGTATAATTCTTGTTTCTGTTTGTTATAAAGCGAGAGAAAATTATAATACCATGCAAAAATATATATTTCGTGTATACACTTAATTATTTAATTTACAAACATTTTACTTCAAATATGGTAGAGAAAAAGGGTCAAACGAATATCCAAATTGTGAATTATACAAGTGCAGGGAAATACAATTTCTCTAGCTTTATAAACAGAAAAGAGTGTATATTATGTTTGTTTTTGTATAAAAGCGAGAGAGAGCAAAACATTATATCTTCTTGCTATACACTTAATATTGCAGCGAAATAGGCAGTGAATTATACAATTGTGCATTAACAATTGCCGTGAAAAGGATCGCGGAGAATATTACCAATTGCGCGAAACAGGCAGGCGAAAATTATGCCAAAAACTTGTAGATGGAGTAGCGAAATTATATAGTGTTATGTGTGTATGGAGCGCAATTATGCAAAAATTTGCTATAATAACATACAAATAGCATTTTGTTTGTATATTGAAAGTTAATAGTCGCAATTTTTACCGTTATTAGCAAATAAAAATTTCCCCCTCCTGCATATTTGTATGCTATTATAGTCAACGTCTAGATGTTCTTCACCTGTGTTGTGGGACTTGCCCGACGGTCCCCACCAGGAGTCCGGGATTCAGCAGACATGACTGAGGAGGGGCTAATTCGGGCGGAGCCGCGCTCGCGGAGCAAACGGAAGGGAGTAAGCGAACGGACGAGAAGAGTTGTAGGGAGGCGAGGATATCGGAGAGGATGGGGAATTGTGGGAGCGACACAAAAACAGACTGAAATAGGACGGAGAGTCTACAGAAGTGGGAAGGAAGACAGACGAAAGGGAGCAAGAAGGTAGACTGAGACTGGTAAATCAGCGCTAAATAAAACAAGAAAAGAGAAAAAAACACTTGGGCAGAGAACTGTATAAAACCAAATTGTATCATTAAAGTGTTATGAGAACGATCATATACAATTTGAATTCGTATAAAAGGAGTTTGAGAGAAAGACAAAAAGAGACGGTGACAGAATTACATTGAATTCGAAACTGTATAAAACGAGAAAGGAAAAATTAGATACAATTTAAAATTGTATAAAAACCGAGAAAGAGAGAAGAGAAAGCAAAAGAAACTGGGCAGGGAGGATTTTCATTGATAATTATAAGGTTGTATAGGACGAAAATATATGTACTCTTGCATTGTATATACAATTTTCTCACGCTTACACAAACAGAAACCACAATTTATCATTCGCTTCTGTTCTAATAGGGGAGGAAAGGCGAGGTGTGGTAGCGAGATTTGGGAGAGTGGGCGAGCGAGATCTGGAAACGGGGAACAAAAATATATGTTATTTATACAATTTCTATTGCTTTATACAATTAGAAACAATTTTTATACATTTGTGTTCAGTATAAAAGTGAGGAAGCGAGCGAGAGATTGGAGGAGAGTGAGAGAGCGAGAATTGGGAGAAAGGTGCCTGACAATTTTTTGCAACTGTTGCTATGGAGCACAATTTTAAGCAAACCATAACTATTCTATTTATTTTAAGTTATTAGTTTGCTATTATATACAATTTTCCCTGTCCTTGTTAAATTTCATTTAGTTATTATTAACAAAATAAGGCCCAAAAAAAGAAAATAATTGTCAAATATAGAAAACGCAAAAATTATATTTGTATGTTATGTTATTGTTTGCATAATTGCATTTTATAGCAAACTTTAATATGTATATTTCGCTATATGTCTATGAATATTAATATGTATATTTCGCTATACATATATATACAAAGAAGCAATTGTATAATCTGTTTCGGTATATATATACACGAAAAAATCAATTGTATAATTTTTGTTTGTATAAAGCGAGAAAAGAGAGAAAGATAAATTAAAATTGGGCAGGAGAAGATTTGTATAACGTTTTTTTCTTTTGTATGTTTGCTAAAGCATAAGATATAGGGAAAAATAGTTCTATATTCTTAATATGTTAAAAGTGACAGAAAAATAAATTTATTTTTAACATAATGGTTAAAGTAAAAATAAACGGAGAAAGTAACATTTGATTGGATATTTTGGAACTTGGGACATGTAATTCTAGCGGAGCATTGAAGCTTTCAATTAACTTGATTAGTACTTTGATTCTATTGGATATCTTACGGAAAATATTTGATCACAAGATGCGTATTGTATTTTCATAGTTTGAGGCGGACCGATAAAACACCATTTTTAAAAATATTTCACTTGATATAAGTATATTTTCAAAATTTAATAAACTTGTCTCATATAAAATTAGAAACACACAACCTAACAAAAATTAAATCCAAGAAAAACCAAACACATCATTAAGATATAAGGGAAAGAACCAAAGAAAAGGAGTAGAGATAAAAGGGTGTGTTCGGTACGAAGGAAAATGCTTTGATGGAAAATAAGTGAATTCATTACTTATTTTCTTGTGTTCGGTATATAAGCAAAAATATTATCCTAAAAGCAGTGAAGATGAGGTGGGTTAGAGAGTGAAGAGGGCACAATCAATATGAAATGCCACTCATGAAACCCGTAACCTTTAGGTCCTACAGAGACAACTTTACGGTATGTTACCGATTGGAGTTAAGTCCCTCCACATAACTCCTCATCAGAAAATGGACTACATTATACAGCCTCTATTCACACTTCAGGAGTAATGTAGTGAATACAGCTTCTCTGAGCTAAAATATCAGCTAAAAGAGCTCAGGAGGTAAATGAGCTGTGCAGCTTCACAAGCGAATAGTATCTCTTTACGTTCACCAACCAGGTTACCTCCACACTCAGTCAGTCCTGTCAAGCTATCAGTTCTTGTGTGATCGAACAGTAACAACAGTCCCCTTCTGCTTGGTGAGGAGACCATTAGGTTGAGAGGTAGTATTGTTATGATTCACCTTTCTCAATCTCCAACTTTCCACCTGATACTAATCACGGATCAGCAGCTGCGCAGCAAAGTCACAAAGTACACACTCTTCCATGTTTTTCTCACAAGGACCATAAGATTCTAAATGACTTGGTGATTCCTCTCTTGATTATACTCCTGGATAACTTCCCTTTGGTGACGCTGACTTGCCACTACGGACCCTGTAAAACGGGTTGCTAAATTTGGAGTGTGGAGATTCTAACGTGATTGTTGGCAAGAGGAATGACCGACCAAGCTATTCTGGCCCCTGTCTGGATGTCATAAGAATCTAACTTGGTGGTGTTAGAAGATGTAGTTGATGGCCTTTGCTCATCATATTATGGGAAAGGCACTGCCTGGAGTCCAGGTCCAGCTTGTTTACAAAGTTTGTAATCACATCAGATGCTTAGAGGAAAGTGGTTTTTGACCAGCTTGTTGTTGTAACACCATTATGTTGACATAACAGGTACTCCGTGATGTAATGCCTCTAATTTCTTACACATGTCGAGGTATACAAGAACCAGATTTTAATTACTTTTTCCACGTTTCTGAACCAAAACACTTGGTTCAGAGAAAGGATCTAAAATCCAAGCAGTTACATTCTTTACCAAAATTCTCCACATGAACATGATCCATTAGTAAAGTGATGAAAACGATTAACATCTCTAACGATGATTTCCCTCCGTGTTACTTTTGAAGCAAACTTCATGAAGGAATGACAGTCCCCGCAGATCCTGAGGTTCTTCATAATTCTTATAGGAGCATTTGAGGGCAAACACATCAATCCATATGTAAAAGCAAGCTTCTCACTATGATGTCTCAGAAACTCATGTTTTCTGCTCACTTCCACATCATGCAGATCGTGTTCGCTTTCACCTTTGTAACCTAACTTCTCCATACCTACCAACAATTCATCCAATCTTGAATAAACCTCTATAATGCTTGGATGATTTCTTTCCCCTACCATGAACGTGTGAACCTTGTCTTTTATCTGTATCCAACTCTTGCCTCTTTCTTTCTTCGCTTCACTGTCTTTAAGAAGCTTTCTTGTTGATGCAACGTCACCCCACCTTTTCTTGGAAGCATATATGTTTGAAAGCAAGACGTGGTTCCCAGCATTATTAGGCTCGAGCTCAAACAAATGCTTAGCAGCAATTTCAGCCACCTCAACATTTCCACACACCCTGCAAGAGGCCAAGACAGAACCCCACATGGAAGCAGTTGCAGCAAACGGCATATTTTCTATTAAATCCTTAGCTTCTTCAACCAAACCTTTTCTACCAAGAATGTCAACCATACATGAATAATGATATACATTGGGAGACAAGTTATGTTCTTTCTTCATCTTGTCAAAATATATCCTCCCCTTGTCAACAAGACCCATATGACTACAAGCAGATAACACAGAGACGTAAGTCCTTTCATTCGGGAAAAATCCCGCTAACTGCATTTTCTCAAACAACGTCATAGCGTCTAAAGACCGTGCATTTCTAGCAAAGCCAGAAATCATTGAATTCCATATTACATCATTCTTCACCTCAGCATTTGAAAAAACAATATACGCTTCGTCAACACTTCCACATCTTGCATATAAGTCCACAAGAGATGAAGCCACATAAACATTGGCACCAAAACCCATTTTCCATACTATAGCATGCGTTTCGTTCCCTTCTAACAAAGCAGCCATCGCAGCACAAGCAGATATAACCGAAGAAAGAATAAACTGATTATGCTCTATCCCGGACTTTTGTAGCCTATGAAAAAACATTATAGCCTCCTCATATAACTCATTTTGAACATATCCAGCAACCATT